>CM040986.1:12211823-12259821 GCA_022985145.1 Pangasius djambal | reverse complement strand
AGTATGTAGAGCTGTAATAGCTGCTAA
Organism: Pangasius djambal; assembly: GCA_022985145.1. Classification (NCBI taxonomy): domain Eukaryota; kingdom Metazoa; phylum Chordata; class Actinopteri; order Siluriformes; family Pangasiidae; genus Pangasius; species Pangasius djambal. The sequence continues at coordinate 12,259,794 of CM040986.1, read as the reverse complement.
TGGGGATTTCTTTGATGAATCCAAAATTTGAGTATTTTTCTATGTTATGTTCATGTTTATGTTCATAAACTTTTTATTTAATAAAATATGTTTTCATAGTTTGTGTTGTCCCTTATTATCAATGCAAAATGGTCACTAACTAAAGAGGATTTATGCTGATATTGCCCAAAATTTTGTTCAGGCGTTTCCAAACTTTTGGAGGGCAGTGTATAGCAACACTGTCTCTAAGTTCGCAACACTGATGGCAAAGAAAAGACTGAAGAATTTTACATTAAATGCTTCTGTTTGTTCTTTACTGATATGCCACCTTAGGAAAATATTTAGCTATACAGGGTGTCCCAAAAGTCTCCACACATAGTAGAAATGAACACTTTTTAGCAAAATGTCTTCCAAAATTTTTCATGCTGGTTTATATTATTTTTTTCAGATAGCCTTTAAGAATGCCTTTGACAAAAGAAGAACGTATTGAACTTGTCATGGCTGGATCGGGAAGACATGCAATTACACGCATAACACCGGATGTGTTAACAAGAGTTAATCATGAGTGGGGGAGAAACGACTCTGTGTGTGTTTACAAAGATGGCAATTTTGTAGAGGATGTTCTGTAAATAAAATTACATTTTATTATATTATTATTTATAAGTGTTAATTTCCCCTATCTATGGAGACTTTGGGGACACCCTGTATTTTAATTTATGGCACATCCCTTCAAGATATTCATCTGTGCAAATTCAAAAAAATCGGTGTGAATGGAAACATCATTATGGTCATCAGAATGTGACAGAGCTCATTCTTTTTTTTTTTTTTTTCCAGATTTTTCTCTTTCCCTCATAACTAGCTTGGATTTATTTCCTAGTTTTTAATTGCAACCACTCAAAAATATACTAGAATTATAATTGAACTGTTTGCCCTACATTATTCATATTGTATGTTACCCTGTCTTATTGCATTGGAGCTAAATCTTATTATATGGGATTGCTTGCTGTATGAATTTCATCTTTCATAAATTACATTGTTGTCACATAAAGATCTGTATTATGTAAGTCTCAGAAGAGTGATACACACTATTGTTCATATAACCTCTTCAGGATCTAACAAGGGCACAGGAATCATTGCAGCCCATTTTTTTATAGCCCTCTGAAGTCAAATTGGAGGCCAATGAGATATGCTCATACTCTGTCGCTCATACTCTCTAGTTTATGATGACTGAACTTGAACAGTGGCTTATCTGTTTCATGTATGAATCTTATGCGAGGTGCGTGATGTATATATCATAGACATCTTTGATTTCAACAGCACCGACAAGCATTTTGCAACAATACCATGCAATCTCATTCATTTAATGTGAAGTTTACGTTGAATTTCATTGCCACAGGGCAATACTACGGTATGCCGACTCTCAATTTTTAAATCAACCAAGAGCTACAGGCAACATCTAATGAAATGTTAAGGCTGGGACTGGACTTGTTAGTGACATCTTTACTTTTCAAATGAGCTATAATCATATCAGTATATAAAAGTAATGAAGGAAAGTAGATCCAGAGACTTAAGAAGAGACTTAAGAAGGTTAGAAACGGATCTAATCCTTCATTAGTCCACACAGCAATTTATTAACGTTTGGATCCAATTAATAGTCCACATTTGGACTTGATACTTCACTGCTCAGTGGTAAGAATAAAGTTTAAAATATTGCTATTAACTTAGGATTTTAATTACGACTTGGCCACTTGTGTTATTGCTCAGTGGAAGATCATTTGAGACTGAAAGCCTTGAGGATGTGCGTTGACATTATTGTTAAATCTCATTTAAGTAATTCAATGAGTCAGTAACACTCTAATCATCTCAGTGGCTGTGGTAATTAGTAAAAAAAAATAAACAATTACCACTTATAACTGACAAAAATGAAGCCATAGATCATATCGTTCACTCATTGACAGCACAAACACACATACACACACAGCCACTGAGATGAGTGTTACTGACTCATACATATATACCCAGTTCCCTCCGAAAGCATTGCAACAGCAAGGTCGATTCTATTCTTGCTGCTATGCACTTAAGACCTTTGGGTTTGAGATCAAAAGATCAATATGAGATGATAGTTAAGAATTTCAGGTTTCATTTCCTGATATTTACATCTGGATGTGTTAAACAGCTTAGAACATGGCACCTTTGGTGTCAGACCACCCAATGTTTAGGTGAGCAAAATTATTTATTTTATTAATTAAATTAAAGTAACACTTAATATTTGGTTGCATATCCCTTGTCAGAGCATCTCCAAAACAGCAGGTCTAGTGGGGTGTTCCAGGTATGCAGTGGTTAGTACCTACCAAAAGTCGTCCAAGGAAGGACAACCGGTGAACCGGTGACAGGGTCATGGGTGCCCAAGACTCAGTGATGCGCATAGGGAGTGAAAGCTAACTTGTCTGATCCAATCCCGGAGAAGAGCTACTGTAGCACAAACTGCTGAAAAAGTTAATGCTGGCTATGATAGACAGGTGTCAGGACACACAGTGCATCACATTGTAGCTTCAGACCATTCAGAGTTGACCCCTATATATATATATATATATATATATCCTATATATAGGATCACCAGTTCCCACATGCAAAGTATCAAGTTCCAATCTGTCCAATCTGTAATAATTTTTTTCGGAGAGGTTCAAGCTATCCATTTGTTTTTTCTAATCTGACGCCCATAACGGAGGAAGGCGGTGAGTAGGACAGAGCAAAGGAAACAGGGAGAGTGGAGAGATGCAAAATACTTTTTGACATGGCATGCCTTTTAAGTCAGAAGGTTTGATGTGCTAATGACATGCAAATGTATGTAAATGAGCATGCCTTTACCCAGATTCAGGCAGAATGTGTGAAGCAGAGTTGCAGTCTCAGGAAATGTGTGTGTTTACTATAAATAATCGAAATTAATTGGAAGTTGTGCCATTAAACTGCATGGACAAACAATTGTATGCTGTGAAAGGATAACAGCAGGAGAGAAGGAGAGTAAGGTCTCCTCACATTCAGATTAGTCTCATTCTGTCACTCGATTTATTCTGATCATTTCCATTTTTCCTGCTTGTGGTTCTCATGTGAGTTGTCACAATTACGGGTCACTGATTACATGCATAAGCGTTATTCTTCATATTGAAGTCGAGATCTGACAAAGACTTGTCTGTCTGCTTTAACCCGGTGTGTACACGTCATTGTACTAACTCATGATGCCGTGGTGCACATTGCTCATGTGTATGTGATCAGCCTCTGTGACCTGATTAGCGTCTCCCTCTATAGAGCACAAGCACTTAGGTGTGAAACTGCACATCAAGCTTCAGCCAGATTTGACTTGTTTCCTCATCTCTTCTCACAAAGCATCAAATCAATATGCTAAAAACAGAGGAGAGAGGATGTAGAGCACACTTATTTTCCTCATTATAGCACATGGTTGTTGTTTTCATAAAGAGCTTATGCCATGGTACTGTCATCAACCAGAGTTTTCTGCTCAGAAACTGTCAGGCTCGTACCTGCAGTATATAGAAAATATATAGCCTTTAAACAATTTACCATGTTCCCACTTCTGAAGCAGGCCATATGTTCTTTTTTTCTCCCTTAGACTCCATCTTTTCTTCCATTCTTTGTTCTGTCAACAAAAAAGGCTATTAGATCCTCATTTTCTCACAAAAGCTTGCCTGCAAGTGGCTTAGACTGCATTAATTTCCGTTAATGGTAATGAACTGTTCAGTTTAATGAGTGTCAGGCCAGAAGGAGACATACAGAGTGAGGACACATGAAAGTCACAAATAGTATTCGAGATGAGATGTGTTGTAGAGGTGAGAAAAATAAGGCCTTTCAAAATGTGACCAAGTGGTTATTCTTGCAGAATAATTTAAAATGGTTAGTAGTAGTAGTAGTAGTAGTACATTTACATTTACATTTATGGCATTTGGCAAATGCCCTTATCCAGAGCAACTTACATTTATCACGTTATATACACCTGAGCAGTTAAGGGTTAAGGACCTTGCTCAAGGGCCCAGCAGTGGCAGCTTGTAGTAGTAGAAGTATTAGTGTTTGTATTATTAGTATTACTATTAAAATTATTATTGGAGGTGGTGGTAGTGTAATTTGTGTTACTGCTGTTGGTAGGGGTGTGGCTGCTGTTGGTGATGCGGTATTATCGTTGCTGGTGCTACTAGTGTTGGTGGTGGTGTTAGGATTCTTGGTGTTGTTTATGATTTCTATAACAGTGAATGTCAGAAAAAGTTGTAGGTTATTTTAATTTTTAGTCACCTACTAAACTCGCTCAAGACAAAGTAAACAGACATACTGTACACTGAGATATTTATTCTCTGAATTATTCTCAAAGGCTGGTGAATATTTAAGACCCAAGGATAAACCAGCACATCTTTCAGCTCAGCTCAGGGCTGAGGGCATGCAAGCAGAAATTGGACAATCACACATTATACTAACTTGAGTGGAGTATGTAACATGCTTTTAATAGGCTCTCAACCATACGATGAAGTTGTAAAAGGACTGGCTCTTCATATTTATATGAGTCCATAAAAGAAAGAGCCCTGTTTGTACAGGTCTTGATGCAGAGAAAGTCATTAGTGCTAAATAATATAGAGTCCCCAGGTCTACAAAGACTGAATGGCAAGGTTTAAGTAGGAGCACGAAGTTACTTTATCACTCCCTATTAGCACGAGTGTTCTCCATTATGGAGATGTTAGGCTGCAATCGATACTGGGTAGGGGGGGTATAGAGGAGAACACAGAGACTTGTGATTCTTCCTATAAATCTGTATGGTCCTGTGAGCTCTGTAAACGATTATGGGTGCATTCTCAGAATGACAATAATCACAGTGGTAATATTTTACATAGCTACCCAGTTCTGCACAGAGCAGAGTTTCTCTAAAATCCCATTCCATATAAAACTGACACCAACTGCAAAGAGTATATGTGCTTTTTGTGAAAATGTCTAGTTGATTCTGTTCTGTCTATTGATCTCTGCTGAAGCCTGAGATCTGATCGCACCGATGGCTTTGCTTTGTCATTTTCTTCCTGAATTGCTGTCTCACAAAGCAGTGAGTACTCTAATTCTTTTTATATATTTTTTTTAATACAAAACACATTCATAGAGAAATGCTCCATACCTAGCCAGACTCAAGATCCATATTATTAATTTAACATATTACTATTACTTTTCACAGAGAGGCGAGTGCATCTGTTTAATTTGTCAGGACTCGGTTGTTGTATTTAAAGAATGCAACTAATGTCTATAATGTGTTAAATCTCTACACAGCACTGTTCAAACTGCTTCAAACCCCTCACTTATTAAGCTTGTCATTTTAAATTAAAAGGAAAAGTAACGATGGCCATCAAGCAGGCCTATTTTATATTTATGCGTTTTAATTACTGCACATAGCCTGCAGCCTGTAATTCCCTTTTTTCTTCACCTGTCTCTCAGTAAAAAAAAAAAAAAAGTTTGGACACCCCTGCTAGGATAGATAAATGCTATAGACAGAGAGGATCTCTGAGAACTAAAAGATATTGGGGTATATAAGATCATAATATATGCTTATTATATAAAGACTTGTCTTGGACTGTCACACATGCTTATGCAATAAAGAGCCTTGGTATCTTGTCCCTTGTCTCTTGACGCTGACTGACATGTGTTGTGTGATCATGATGTGTGATGATGTTAGGGACCTGGGAGATGTGACAGGTCAACCAGTTAACAAACTCTTAACATATTAAACATTATCAGCCAGCCAATTCAGTGCAACAGGTATGATACACTGTAAAGACAAACAGCAATAATGTGCATTATTCCGATCTACATTTCAGTCTGATTAGCATACAGTATACAGTATATTGCTGCTGTCAATCAGCATGGGTTACTCTGGCCATGCGGTAGAGACAGCAGACATTTTAGCTTGTTGATCCGTTCTTCTCTTCTCTAACAGGAGCATGTGTCTGTTCAGATCCAGTGTGTGACATCAGTTAAGTTCAATACCAAATCATCTTTCTTTTATAAATGTTTAAGGTACAGTTGTTAAATCCACAGCTAGTATAACTCCAGTAGTGCCGAATTAATGAATAAATTGGGTCCATTGACTGTGTTCCCTTTCTGGCATTTTGCTATGGCTGCTCCTTTGTTATATCTGGACAGCAGCAATAAGATGAAACATAGGAGCTTATTATTTGCACATTTTAGAGAACCTTCATAAATGTGAGAAGAGAATGGTCAGATCAGATTTAGACCAGATGATTATTATTTCATACATCTTCAGTAACTGCTTTATCCTGGTCAGGGTTGTAGAATCTAGCCCCTGAACAACGAGCACAAGGCTGGAACACATCCTGGATGGGACGCCAGATTGTAATATATAGAATAATGGATGGAACTTTCCACTGGGCCCTTTGGTCAATAAAGTGCTCAGCAAAAGCATTACAGAAGTGCATGTGAAACCCTCCGGCTGCTGCTAGGCTATCTGTGCAGGGAGAAAAGCAAACACACTGCACAATCATGAAGAATATCCACAGCTTAGCCAAAAAAAATGGACTTGGCAAACAATTCTGAATAAAGTATAAATATTCATCTTTTCTCAAAATGGCAGCTAGTGAAAAAAATGTGAACAGCAGTGTTGTATCTGCACATCTCTCTCTCTCTCTCTCCCCCTTTGTTGTTATTCATCCACAGAAACAATGTCTGTCTCCGTGCATAGTGATGTGTCTTATAATGTTTGTATTGAATATTGAATGCCGTTGTGTTATCCATGGTGATCTGCTCAAATTAGAGACTGAAGCAACACTCCAATCACAAGAGTGCCATGTTTTTAAACATTCATGTGCTCTCAAACAATTTCTCCATCTGATCTGAAACCGCAGCAACTGTTAATAATTTAGCTAGCCTGTCTGGCACTGAAGAGTAGTGGCAATGGTGGGATAGGTGCAATCAGCATGCCAGCAACATTCCGCCTTTCCATTTCTGATCCCACAACACAATTCACAAAAGCCTGACAAACTGTAAGGAGGCTCAATCTGCATGATTGCATGTTCATTAATCAACAGTTGCTAGAGAACTGAAAACACATGGGAAGGCAGAAATGTTGCAAATGGGAAATTACTATTCGGCCAGGGTTGAGAGACTAATGTTACTGCACATATTGCATAGCTATTACAGACTAAACGTTACTTAAGCACCAATTAACATGGAGCTGTATGTTCTGTAATTGGGTTTTGTCATCCTACTGAAAGCACCCATTATGTTTTCTCTGTAATATAGCTGAAACATGTCTGAGAGGTAAGATCTTTGTTTTCTGTTTGGGTACAAATGATGTATACCGGAGCTTAAGCTGTCTCAATGAAGCAAAACATAGGGATCATAGGGAATGTGTACATAATTATAGCTGATACAGGGATAAGTGCTGCAGGATTACTGTCTGGATTTGTTTGTATGTTAGTTTTGCATGACTATACTCCATATCTTCTGCAGTGCTAATCTGTTTCAAGTCAGTTACTGTATATGCTTATGGGCAGGATGACATTTGAGGCTGTTAGAATTAGCCACAATATAAGCTTTATTTGCTTGCATTACATTAAGTTAGGCCATAAATAATTGCCTTTCTGCTTAATCAAGACTTAATCTACTTTTATGCTACAAATCCCCAGTCTGATACCATACCATAGGGATCCTCAGTTTGCATCTATTAATCTTATCATTAGTGATGCCCTAAACTGAAGGTTGCTAATTTACATAAAGCTCATCTTCATTTATCACATCACAGTAAAGTGATCAGGAGGATTACTCTCATTACTTACTGACCAACCTACCAGCCGGGGAGGACTTTTCTGGAATTATGGTCTCATGTCAGATCTGTTTAGTTCCTCTCCCTGGTGACTAATAGAGTCACTGTTAATCTCTTAATTTAATTAATTAATTCAATTAATATTCCTAAAGGACTTTAAAGATTCAGTCATGATCTTTTGAAACAGAGTAATGCACTGCTTTTTTTTTTAGCAATACATATAAAAGCTATTATTAAGGCCAATTATTGATTATACAGTATATTGGTAATGTAAAATATCAAACTTGGGGATATCAGACTTTATTATGTTATGAATAATTAATATGGACCATGTAACATCAGTGGCAAACTTGACATAAAAGATACCATATTGATATATGCTAGTATATTTTTACTATGCTGTTTTAATCCTCCATCTCATCTCTACCAAGCACATCTTTACCAGTCTTTTCAGCTGACACCCCAAGCCTCTGCTAGCATCATGTTGACTGGCCTCATTTTCTGTGCATGTGTAGCAATGCACTCTCGAGTATGAGGTATTGGGGAAAGCTACAGTAAATTGGAGACAGACTGACTGGAGACATCTGGTCAATACTGTACGTCCTGAACCACTGCTGAGAGCTATATCACCTAGGTAACCAGGTAGAGGCTGTACCAGCATTCTCGTGGCATGAAATGTACAGAGGGTCCGTGCATTTTGAAGGAGAAAATCTTTTTTTTTTTTTGTCTCAGAGCCAGGCTAGAGGCTTTGTGCTATGACTCCTCCTCAAAAAAAAATAAGTAGTATTGGAATCAGAATCAGAATCAGAAACAATTTATTGCCAGGTACAGTAAAGGACACTCTACAGTACTAGGAATTTGTCTTGATGTCAGGTGCAAACACAGAATCAGAGATATAAAGTCAAGGGGGATACAGAAGTGAAGAATACAAAATACAAAAATGCAACTCAATAACAAGGGTAAAACAATACTAAAGTGCAAGAGACCATGGTGCAAGATGAACATGCTATATATAATTATGAAATATGTAAACAACAGACAAGATAGAATATATTAAAAATATAAATAGTTATGTACAGAAAAAGTGAGTGTACATACATGGGAGATATATTACAAGAAATACTGCAGCTTTAGAGGGGAGAGTTACTGTCAGTAGTTTGGGGGGGTCACCTAGGGGGAATTGGGGCACTGTTCATCAGGCTGACTGCAGAAACAGAGGCAACTTAAAATAAAAACTGGGCTAGGACATGGGATGGGTATCAGTTGAGATGCTAATGTATAACTCGCCAAATGGAAAAAAAAAAAACAAAGGTCAATATGGAATCTGGAGATTATGTTCAAACCATGGAGCATTTTTCTTTTTTTCCACTTTTCCCTATATGCTATACAGCCACTGAGCACTTTATTAGGAACACCTGTACATCTACTCATTCATGAAATGACCTAATCAGCCAATCATGTGGCAGCAATGCATGGCATAAACTCATGCAGCTACAGGCCAGCAGCTTCAGGTAATGTTCACATCAACCATCAGAATGGGGAGAAAATGTGATCTCAGTGATTTCGACCATTGCGTGATTGTTGGTGCCAGGCAGGCTGATTTGAGTATTTCTATAGCTGCTGATCTTCTGGGATTTTCACATACCACAGTCTCTAGAGTTTACTCAGAATGGTGCAGTAAAGAAAAAAACATCCAGTGAGCAGCAGTTCAGAGCAGCAGGACAGAAACACCTTGCTGAAGACAGAGGTTGACAGAGAATGCCCAGACTGGTTAGAGCTGACAGAAAGGTTATAGTAACTCAGATAACCACTCTATACAACTGTGGTCAGCAGAAAAGCATCTCAGAATGCATACACTTTGAACTTTGAGGCGGTTGGGCTACAACAGCAGAAGAACATGTCGGGTTACACTTCTGTCAGCCAATAACAGAAAGCTGAGGCTGCAGTGGGCACAGGCTTACCAAAACTAGGCAGTTGAAGACTGGAAAATGTAGCCTGGTCTGATGAATCTAGATTTCTGCTGAGGCACACAGATGGTAGGGTCAGAATTTGCATCAACAGCATGAATCCATGGACCCAATCTGCCTTGTGTCAACAGTCCAGGCTGGTAGAGGTGGTGTAATGGTGTGGGGGAATGTTTTCTTGGCACACTTTGGGCTCGTTAATACCAATCTATCATCGCTTGAATGCCACAGCCTCGTTGAGTATTGTTGCTGACTGTGTGCATCCCTTCGTGCCCACAATTTACCATCTTCTAATGGCTACTTCCAGCATGATAATGCACCAGGTCACAAAGCAAAAGTCATCTCTAACTGGGTTCATGACAATGAGATCATTGTTCTTCAGTGGTCTTCCCAGTCACTGAATCTGATTCCTATAGAACACATTTGGGATGTGATAGAATGGGAGATTCGCAGCATGAAAGTGCACCTGAAAAATCTGCAGGAATTCCGTAATGCAGTCATGTCAACATGGACCAGAATCTCAAAGGAATGTTTCCAACATCTTGTGGAATCCATGCCACGAAGAATTAAGGCTGTTTAGAGAACAAAGGGAGGCCCTACCCAGTATTAGCACAGTGTTCCTAATAAAGTGTTCCATGAGTGTATATAAAATATACTGGTTTCCATTGATTTCATTTTTATTTTTGCTCTCTATTTTATATGACAGTTGTTGCATTTTTTCTTTTTGTAGTTTGTACGAAATGTGTATTGAGTGATACATCCAGCATGTCTTTAATCAAAAATCTGATGCTGTGTTGTGCTACAGTATCTCATCTTGCCCACTGGGAACAAATATGTCTACTGAGATGAAGAATGTAACAGTGTGAGGTATGAATTTGTATTCCGTGGCTGTCCATCACAATCCTCAGTCCTTACATGCATGGATAGTCAGTGTTGTACAGAAAACCCTATGCTTTACTCAGTTTTGATCCAACCAGGAGTCATATGTGTGAATGTGCCATTGTATGTTCAGTTGGAAAGCTTGTGTGTTCATATAAGTGTGAGGTTTTTTTTCCAGGAGGAGGCATTACAGGTTTCAAAGCATCGACACATTTATTATTCCATTAAACCTGCCTGAGGTTAGAGCACCACATTAGGCTTGGGCTTTGAGCAGAGAGTTGCTGAGAAATTAATCTAAAAAAGACAGTCACATTAGATAACAGACTTTCTAGCATCTAATTGTCTTGTTTTGCTGCACTATGCTATACACTCATCTGTTTTTAATCAATCGAGGGAAGCCCTATAATGACCATATTGAAACATGACTTTACCCTGCTTTAAATGAACATTTGGAAAGGCTTGCTAGTGAAGTAAAGCAACTGTATTGATGAGTGGTTTTGGAGGTCATCTTAGTTAGACTGCTTCCAAGTGAGAACTGGTGGAGTCGCAACAACTGCTGTTCCGCTAATGAGCAGTAGCCTCTGTGCTGTGTGTGTGTGTGTGTGTGTGTGTGTATATGTGTGTGGGATGGGGGATTTGGGGGGGGGGGGGGGGGGGGGGGGGGGGGGGGGGGGGGGGGGGGGGGGGGGGGGGGGGGGGGGGGGGGGGGGGGGGGGGGGGGGGGTGTTGTGTGTGATCTCTGGCATTGCAAGGTAGCAAGACAAGTAAACAAAGCCCACACAGTACTTGTTAAAGAGGAAGTCCATGGTAGATCCTGATCTCCTGCCTCTGTGGATAATGGCTTATGGTATGCTTGTGTTTGTTTGCGCTTGTTTACTGAAAGTCCATGATGGGAAGTTTTGGATGAGCTATGCTGCATCAGCATCTAAGACATCAGAGACAGAACAAGTATTAATGTGGAGGAGGGGAGGAGAGAATTCTCTGAGACATATAAGAATGGGAGAGGCTATGCTACCATGCTAAGAAAAATAAAAATAGGAAGACCTATCTGGGAGAACTGAGAATGGTAAAAAGAAATTGATAAATATCTCAGTGAAGATGTAATTTTGATACCTTGCAGGATTCAAACTGGGGACTCCAAATGCAATTTCAAGTGAAATTTAAAATGCAGTCTTTCACTGATAATTACTTTTAATATGTACTTCCTTGATTAGTCCTGAGAAGGTATTTGGAGTGTGTAGGTAGGAGCTGTGTAGGAAGTCAGAGGCCACTGAGCTGACAATCAGCCCTTACCCTTGGATGTTTTTTTCACAGGGGGTGCTTTCCTTTGTCTTTGCTCATTGTTGATGTCCAATTTTCATTGCTACTTGATGCGGAAATTGGATGGTGACACAGAGAGGTTACCTGACTATCACTTGATATTCCATCAGTGTCTCAGTTAATTCAGAAATCACATGCACAAACATGCCTGGAGCAGTGGGTCACGTATTCTGCCTAATCTTGATTATGTTCCACCCTCGTGAAATGCATTTGTTTATTGAGTGCAATCAGACCTGATTTCACAGACTGGGTTTCATTTTCCAAAGCACATTAGTGATTAAGGTTCCATCACATGCGCTGTTCAGCTTTGTAAGCGAAAGCTGATGGTAGAAATTCTGACTAGCAATGCATAATTAAGTGGTATGGAATCAAAAGTCATTCGTAAAACTAGCACCCAACCGCCTCACCCAACCCCCTTCTTCCAGCAGAAGTAATGATGGGAGTGTGAAAAGATGTGCCATAGTCATTTCATCTCACTCCACTTGCACAACACATGCACATCCATGCTACTGTCATCCATCTGTGCCAGACAAAGGGCTGAGAAGAAAACTAACAGATTACCATATCCATGGAAACTACAGGAAACTCCTTTGGAGATTTCATGCAAAGCACTGTTGTTATGCATTTCTGGAGTTACAGTTAGCCCTAATCATAACTCTGCTTGCTCTGAATTTAATAGACTGGTCATCACTATGATAGCAAATTAGCTTAATGCTTTATTAAGACATAAAAAGCAGTTTTAATTAGATTTTAATGAAACCTAAAGATGCATGTCCCTCTGACAGCTACTGGTAGGAGACACTAATCAACTTCAGTCCTCTCTCAGACAGGACAACAGGAGCATGACCAAGCAGAGGAGAAATGTATCTGTGCTGTTCTTCGCCTGTATCCGAGTCTCTGGCAAGAGCCTGGTTGTGCATGTTAAATCTGTCAAAGCAGATAAGCAGCAGAATAAATCCAATTCTCCACTGCTGTGGCTTTCCAAGATTCTTCCAATTAAGCATATAGTACATGCTAGATGGTAAAGCTGTATATTTTATCCCATTACTTGAGATTGAAGCTATGATGATTCTTAAAAACTTAATTAATTACATTTTACAAATTGATTAGGGCATCAAACCTTTGATGCTGTTTCATATAACGCTACTATTCCCCAGATACAAATTATACTCCTGGCTCGTTCTTTTTCCCAGCAAAAGGATGGCACTTGATGGAGTCAAATTGTTCCCTGCAGAGCTTAGATGAGTTCTGGTGCGACAAGGTGTCTGCTTCTTGCGTATGTCAAGTACAAGAAATGCTTACAATGAATAATGACTAGAAGATGTGGAGTTGGACATGCTCACACAAAGCCATCGTTAACAAAAAACTGTGGCCAACCTCAGTGGATAACAGCGTAGGTGGTATAGCTATATAGGGGAAATGTGACCATAGGTGAGGGAAACTACACTCATGACTAGTGGTGGAAAGAGTGCAAAATACACCGACTCGAGTAAAAGTAGAAATTATCTATTATTATAATTATTATAACTATTATCTATAATAATCTATTATCGACACTATTGTTCTATATCTGAGGAATGCATTTTTGAACAGTTATGTTAACTAAGTGAGCAATGAAGTAAACACCACCTCCATTCTCCACAGCATATAAAGAAATGTAACATTAGCTGTTTATCTTACTTAGCCAAATGCTCTTGTAAAATGCAACTGAGTACTTATTAAGTGTCTATATGTTGCACCTAGAATGTTGGACGAGGAGGGAAGAAACCTGTTTTTCAGTTAGATTCGTACAGAGAAGGCATTTCTCTTAAAATAGGACCATATTGGATTATTTATCCTTCACAAAGCCTAAACTGCTCATTAAGTAAATATACAAGATAGAATCTAGCACCATGACAACTGCCTGAACCTGAAAGCATCCTAAAGTGCTAGAATGCTAGAATTGGCAGAACAGGCTTGAGATTTAAAGCCACATATACAGTATGTGTTGGGCGTCTGTTGGACCCTATCTGTGAGACAAAGGATCCAATATGATAGTAAGAATCTGTAATGCACATAGAATTGAAAAATGGCCCGTTAAGGGAAAGTTATGGTTGGAAATCTCATTAGGGCAAAATTACGTTTGAAAAACAACCTCCCAGTTGACTGTCAAACTCTCAGATTTATACTTATGAGGTGACCAGTGATATATATACACAAACATCTCTGTAAATACACCAATATTTTCTGATTTATTCATCAGGGCATTTTTAGAATACAGGTTATTTGTAAAACTTAGGACAGCAGTGAATTGCTATTGATTAGATTCTAATTTAATTCTCCCAGCTGTGCTGCTTAGGGCTGTCTGATTTCCCCTGCAAGAGCCTGAAAAGATGCATGAGCTCATGCTCTCAGTGTGCTCTGTGTGCAAATATATATGACCCCTGATGCTTCAATTACCTCTTGATATTCTCTGGCCAGATTCTTGCAGTGAATTATCCCTGGCATGATGTCAGTCTATGGGTTTTAGCCACTCCTGAGCACTTGGAAGTGCTCCCCCTCCCCTCCTAGAAGCCTGTCCTCTCCACATGGACATGCAGTTCCATGGAGGCCATAAACAAACCTCTCAGTTTGGGGCTGAGGCAGCTGTTGCAGTTGCAGGGCCACATTCAAAATGTTCCACCTTCGCTGTGACCAAGAGATGGAGGAAGGAGGGAGGGAGGAGAGGAGTTGGCACATCTGAGTGAGGGAGAACTTTAATCCATCACCTCCAGCTGATTGTGTAGAAGAGTGCACAAGTCTGGCACGGCTCCACTAATATCAGCCTCTGCATGATGTGTGTATGTGTGTGGTGCATTTATTTGTGTCTGTTAAACACTGTTCTAATGTCTGAGTGCATAGCTGGTTTTTTGATGGTAGCCCAAATGTGTATTTGAAGGGGTTTGTTTTGTGCATGCCCACTAGTGAGTGTGACAAGTCTGTGTGCCTGTCCCCTCAAGCACATTAGCATTTGCGATTATTTGATCTGAATCATGCCGAATGTAGCTGACAGGATTAAAATCACAGAGGCAAATGTCAAAATCACACACATCGCTTATAAAAGGCAACAACATAATTTTTTGCTTGGAGCAATTTGAAAATGCCAGCATGTGTATGGCTTTAAGCAGCAAGGTCATGAGGAAAAATAAAGCTTTTTGGTTAGCCAGATTAGTGGTCGAACAGGGAAGAAGAATATGGCTAATAACAATGGATATGGAGAATTGATATTTTGGCAGAAGGGGCAATGTGTATGCTGGTGACTGCCAATATCCACAGCCCAAAGCATCTCAGAGTTACTTTAGTGCCCATGGGACAGCACCACTAGGAGCCTAGAGTGTTAGCACTACTGGAAAATGCATAGTGATGTGACTAGCACACTCAAACCTAGGAAAATACAATCTTTTTTTCTCCTTATCCGTAGCTGTCTGGTGCATGCTGCAGGCGTTCAGCTCAATGCATTCAGTTTAATTCTCGGGCCCGTCCCAATCCTCTGTAATGAATGCAGCAGCAGTCTAATATGGAGTTTTTACCTGCTTAATTGGCTAGCATGCTTCTGAGCTGACCACAGAGGGAGACTCCATAGATAAATTTCCAGAATAACACAAAAAAGAGGAAGTCCCTTGAGTACAGTCCCTTGAGTAATTTCACATCTGCTCATCTCGCTTATACCACTCTGGCTTTATCCATGCAGCATAAGTGAGATTAGCCACATGAACATGTAAAAAGGTTGCGATGGCATTAATATTCATGACTGTGGCACATGGGTCTGAGACATTTTCTTCTACTCTGGGCTCTCACAACAGGAGCTACATAGGTTGTCAGTTTCAGAAAGAAAGTAGGAAAGTAGTTATCAAACTCTTTTCCACCATCTTGCTATAGATTATTGTATCAACTTGAGTTCAAGAAGTATACTCACACATACCACTGTAAATCTCATTTGGATTTTTGCCTCTAGTACTGCCTCTGCTGCTATCACTCAAGCCAGAAGAGGGAGCTGTCAGTAACAGTGTGCAGAAAGTTTATGATGACTTTAAAAGGCCAGCAGTTATGGTGCTAAATATATCCTCTAATTTGAATCCAACCAAGACTACAAAAATGCCATAAACATAAGTCATGTATTTCATTTGGCCTGAAGTCACTACCATGTTCCAGATTTAATTAAATGTTGACAAAATGAGGCATGTGTGAAGCCTTTAGCCATCAACAACTCATAATCCAACTAGACCCAAAAGCTTTATGGTGAGGAGAAAGATAGCATTAAGCATTCCCACTATATGGGCATAGCAAGTAGGCTTCCTTTATTCATTCATTCATTTTCGGTAAAAACTGATCAGGGTTGCAGTGGATCCAGAACTTATCCAGGGAACATTTGACAGGAGACCCCAAGAGGAAATCCACATGGACAAAGGAAGAAAATGCAGTAACAGACTCAGACAGTAACAGAATCAACCTGGGGACCATGGAGCTGTGAGGCGGCAATGTTACCCACTGTGCAACAGTACCACTTGGATTACTAAGTTAAAAGCACAGAAGCATGTTTCAATGTGCCATAGTGTGGTCCTCAGGAAGAGTTCATTTAGTGCTTATCCAAGGATTCTGTATACGTTTGGGCTCATTAGATCATCATTTTGCAATGACATAAAACATATTAGAAATCCCCATATTGTATAAGTCCAGTACCCTTACGTTCACATTTGAAAACAAAAAGAAAGGTCATCCCAAAGACTAATCATTTACCAACAAGGCATGTGTAGAAATAAAAGAGAATGTGCCATTCAATTGGATAACCAAAATGATCAATACCAGTTTCTCTAGCTTTGACAATGCACATCTTATACTGGTCTCAGTTTGGTCAACAAAATTGGGGATATGACCTTGGGCAGAAACCCCAGGTAGAGCCACAAAATTATTCCAGAATCATCTGGCCACTAGCATATGTAAGGGTTGAACATCGCAGTCAACAGTCACTTCAGTCAGTCTGGAAAAATCTCCCAGATATGCCCATAGACATAGACCTTGTGCTTTTCAAATGTAATGAGTAGGAGGGAAACTCAGCTCTTGGGCTATAAGGAGAACTGTGCTGAAAAGTGTGAGCTTCTGCTTCTGGACACAATTTCAGCTGAGCCACATTTGATTATATGTCATCCATATTCCTAGAAAGAGACTTGGATAGTTTGCATATTTGCAGTCAATGACCCTGCATGTCTTTGTAACTGTCTAACGTGATTTGTGCATTTATGTGGAACCAGGTGGCAATGATTTCACAGATAGGCTTAGTTTCAGCAGCTTGCTGGGTTATATCCAAAAATCAATTCTGTGAGGGTCTTTCTTGATCATTACCTTGTCAGTGTGCACATTCACAGATTTATTTAAGTGGTGCTAATATTTTTTCAGGATGGGGTTATAATAAAAGTGATTAAGTACTGTCTTTTCAGGAAATGGAGTTTTAGTTCGAATGAATTGTTGTATGTACTAAGCAGACGGACCAAATAACGTATATAGTCATAAAAATAAACATTTATTCACACTTGACAGACTACCATGCTTACAGACTTCAGAAAGGAATGAACTCAATACCTCTGATGAAAAGGCAATTTGTATGCTGCATATATTGTAAAAGAAATGCATTTAAGCCAGAAATGAGATTTGTGTGTTTGTGTTTTGTAGTATGAGAAAGAAAGAGAAAATCTGAGTGTGAGTGTTCAGCTGTTAGGCTGTCTATGACTGTATAGTTTTAACACTCTTGAGAAATTATGCGTTGTTTTTGACATTAAAAATCACTGCACTGCACACCAGCTTGGAATGTGATACAATATCAGGTTCCTTCTCTTCTGAAGGGTTTGTGCAGCAGCCTGGTCTGTCTGGCTGACTGCTAGGCTTGGCGGTTTGTGAGTGAGCAGAGGAAATGCCCTCCTTTTTCTTGTTCATATTTACAGCAGCTTGAATGCCTTGTTTTTACCTCTTATCTTAGCGGTTTTGAACAGCACCTGCACCTGAATCGGCGCCACGCTTACATGGTGGTGAGTCAGAGAAAGGCTAGGCTGCAGTCCTCTCTCTTATCTCTCACTCCCTCCATCTCTTGGCCCCACCCTCCAAACAGCTGCTGAAACACTCTTCAGAAACAGCTTTACGCCGCAGTGGTACAAATGATACAGCACTCTCCGGCTCTGCCAAATTATAAGTGGGAGCTGTGTTAGCCAAAAGTACATCAAATGTATTCTGATATATATAATAAGACTAACACTAGTGAAGAATATAAGAATAATGGTAGTGTTCTGGTGGATGACAGCTAATGCTAATATCTTTCAGAAAGGACAGCGTTTCTTTGATTTTTAATGTTAACCTGCTGTTATTTTTTCTTCTGTGTATTCTAGCAAGAACCAGACTACTTTTAATTTACTTACATAAGAATAAATTAGTCATTTGGTGAAATTTGTTTATATTTCTACAAATGATACGACTAACTCAAAAAATGTTCTACTTTCGATTATTTTCTTAGGTTAACTAACCAAGTGAGTTAAAACCACCACAGTTATCGACATTATATAAAGAAATGTATAGTATATAGAAAAGTATATATATGAAGAAAAGCTGAATGCTGGCGGGCTTTCAGTAGGCTGATAGGTTTTCTAGCTATCTAGCTAGCTCATATTAATTAATACATGTTCCTAGCGATATAGTTAGCTATCTAGCAAAGATGCCCCTTACACATTATTCTGAGTGTTACTTATTGAAGATATAATCAACACAACAGGGAATTGCTGCTGAACATCAGACTGACATCTCTTAAGTTTAATACAGAGCTTTCATGCTGTAAAACATCAAAAGATTTGGCTAGCTCACTCAGCTAGCTAATGGCTTACTTGTACATATTTCTGCAGGTTGGATGTTCACGTGTTTTGGCTCACATACTTTGCAGATCATTTTCATGCTGTTTCATCTAAAGCATTAAAAACTGAAGATACTAGATAAATTGTGCCAGGGATCCTCATCTGTCTCTACTTTCTCAGACTAAGCATTTGGCACCGGAAGTGTAGAGTTTTGGCAGGAAACTGCTTTATTTTGATTGATCCTTGAAATTATTTAAAATGAAAAATAATGTATTTTAACTGGCTTACATTCTTCTTGGGTGAAATGCATTTTTTTTACTCTGTAAAGGTGATCAGAAATAAATATAGTGAAGTACTATGATTTAATTATATGAAAAAAGTATCATTACAGTGAACCATCTACTTATGTACTGTAATATGAGTACATGTAGTTTGTTACTTTCCACCTACCTAAACACAACTATAAAATTATGACAACTTTGCCTGCTACCTAGCATCCAGCTCACTAGCTAGTAAATATCAAAAAGTGAGAGTGAGAGAGAGAGAGAGAGAGATGAACAAGAAAAACAATACAGAGCATGTGAAATCTTTTAAACAATTATCCAGTGTTGTTACATCCAGTGTTAAAAATCCTACTTTTTTCCGAATATGTTGGAAAGACACAATTCAGTGAGCACACTGTGACGTCTCCGTGTCTTTCCTGACAAGTCCAGGCATTTGGAACCTGCTACTATGTTCATGAACTGTTCACAAACAGAAGGTGCTCCCTTCTGATAAGTCTTTGGTGCTAGAAGATAAATTTCTAGCAAATCCCTGGGCTCAGTTTTGACAATGGTACTGTCAAGAAAAAAAAAGGAAAAAAAAACTTTGAGAGGAATGTTTGTGCTTTCCAAACTAAAGTACAAAGAGGCTTATCTGCTCACTTGTGATTACCATTTTAATAGCTTTATTTTGAAGGTAGAACTTTGTCACTTTACAAAGCACTTGAAAGGTGGAAGACATTGAGTTTGGCATCAGTGCAGTACACAAGTATGCCTACTGGAAAAAATCTCATTTATTCAGTGCATTTTATCTATGTATGTTTTTAATCCACCAACACAAAATCCACTTTGCTATCTCAGAATGAGATTTTGAAGGGACATTGAACATATATGCTCTTCACAGCAGTTTCACATGCAAACAGCAGAGGCTATGGTCATCATTCAATGTCATTCAGAGCTAAATTACCTTCTTTCAAACCCCTCACACAATCAGGGCTGCACTGGCAGATATGAATATGTACTGGCTGTGTATGTAGGGGAGAGTCAGGGTTTTTTTTTTTGAGGGAGGGAGAGAGAGATTGAGAGAGAGAGGGGATGAGAAGAATTGGGGGAAGATTGGTCTGGAGACTGGCCTCATCACAGCCTTTGAGTCCATCAATAACAGTGAGAAGATTTGTCAGGGCTGATTGGGACACAAAAATGTGTGTCCCTGGAGTGTTACTGGAGGAAGACCTCTGTGTATAATGTGTGCTTCATTTGTGTCTGTGTGTTATATTCCTTACAAAAAAGAACATGAAAAAAAAAAGATTTGCAAATCTTTGTATGTCTTTTCTTGCATTTTAAGCATTATTATGAACACAAAGTATTATTCTTAACAGCAGTACCCCAATTGATTTTGATGCAACTATAAGTAGAGTTATCTATTCAAGCTGTTTATTTTCTTATTTGTGAATGACGTGATAAATGATGGCTATGGTACTTTTTACTGCAGTATTTTAAACATTAATGTTACAGATGCCAAAGTAAGTGATACTTTGTAATCCATTTTCTATCATTTATAATTCTAGACCATAGTAACAACACACAATAAATTAACAACCACTGTTACACCATTAAAGGAAAAGTCCACACTGAATGACTTGCACATTAATCTTTATTATTATATGATCTTCAATGGGGTGTATTTTGCATGTAAAATTCTGTGTTGATTGTTTTAGTTTAAACGTCTTTGACATGTTGGTCTATTTTCACTTTGGTTTCAGTTTCTTACACTACACACAATGCCTTTCAATAACCTGCTGTCTGTGGCACGGGTGGGATTTAGCCCTTGTTTGTCCCTCCCTAAAGAGAACAATACAGCAGTACTTTAGTCTGTCCAGCTCTCTCACCTCTTCATCCACACCCTCTGTTCAAACAGATCTGGTTCCAAAGCTTGAACTTTCATGCTAATACCACCTTCAACGCCATCATGCTTGTCATCTCATATATTGCTAACTAGTCGAGCCGAGCTTATGCCGTAACTCTGTATAACTGTGGCGTATAGTCGTATTGAATTGTACCTGGAACTTTGAGTGTAATGTTTGCGGTCTCCATTATGTCTACATTGAATTCCTGTCTACAGAACAGATCAACAAAAATGGCAGGGCTAGGAGTCTCCATTAGTAATCCTGTGGCAGTATCAAGGTTATTAATATAATATACATAATCACACCAAACATGGTTCTATAATAGTAGTACATAGTATTATGTAGTATAGCATTATAGTATAACAGTTGTGGTAGTATTATGGTTCAGATTTTGAAACCACAGATACCCCAGATTACTCTATAGAAAACTATAGTGGAATTTCCTAATGGTATGTGTGTCTGACTGCATTTATGAACTGAGTGTGCATTGATCAGCTGTGGTGTGAGCGTGTACAGCATAAATGTGCGTAATGCAGTGAGGAGATAATGCATCAAACCTGCACACTCCCTACACATACACACACACACTTGCCACTGTCGCCTACCAACCCCATGTCCATTTACTCACTATTAATTAAAGAGCTGAGCATTAATTAAAGGCTGAGTTCTGTTCTGCTCCTCCTATTCCAACCCCCTCCTTTACTGTGAACACCTCCAACTCACTCTCACTCTCTTTATTTTGCCTTCTCTTTTCCACACGCCATTGTCTCTCTATGGGGTAAGGGAACCAACAGGGGGCGCAATTAATGAGACCAAAATACACATTTATTTATAATAATAAATACCCTTGAAGGCACATGCATTTATAATCTTGTTTACTCTGTTGTGCACTCATACATGCAAAGCTCCATTATTCTTCCACACAAGCAATTGGAAGACTGTGAGGAGCAATGATTGGTGATGATGGCCATAGACATATGAGATTGTTCATGTTCACTGCTCAGTAGTTCTGTCATTTAAGAGAGAACCTAGCTTCATTACCTTTTATATTTTCAAAGAGTTTATTTTGTGTGACGTTTACATTATAGTGTCTGGTGAATGGCAATTCACTAAAAAAGTTGCATATGTATGTTTATTCAGTTATTTTGCACTTTTACATAAAAAGTGCAAAAACCAGTAAAATTTGATCATTTTATGCTGAAATGGCTTAGATATGTGATGGATGAATACTCCTCTCTTCAAGTAATTTGATCTGAAATTAGTCCCCAAGGTCATAATTCCCATGTAGAACTATTTTACTGGCTTTACAACATTTTTTATGTCTTGCTGTAGGGAAAAATTTCAATTACCAAGGTCAGTCTACTCCACACTGACAAAATTCCTGGATGGATTGGCTATTCTGAAATCTCTTTTGGAGACACTGTTCCTAATCTCTGTGTCCGCCTGACATTTTAAAACCTATTTTAAATTATTATTATTGCTGTTATTTTTGTTGTTGTTTAACTTTGAAATGTATTAGTTTCCCCTTGTGGTTTTGTTTAATGGGTTTAAAAAAAAAATAAATAAATAAAAGATTATGGGTACATTCAAATGCAAGTTTAACTTCTGTGAAAGTTAGCATCCAAAATGTAGGCTGTCCAAAATGTAGCATCCTGTGGTTACGTTTATGCTTACTGTTAGTGTTACACCCCCTTGGCTCAAGAAGGACGTAACAAAAACGGGGACACACAAGAAAATGCAAACGTACAAAATTTATTAACAGAATAGAACTATACAAAAACAGGTAACATGAGCTAGTCAGGAATCAGTGGTGTAAAGTTAAGTGTATGCATGAAAGTGTAATGGACCATAGCAGTGTTAGATGTATAAAGTAAACAAGATTAAACAAAACCCAAACGAATTGCCATAGTGCTTTTTAAAAGGTAAGGCAGGAAATCAACAGCAGGTGTCCTCAATAATCCCATCCAGGAACAATCAGTTGGAAGGCGGAGCAATTGCACAGTTCAACCCAGGGAAGGCACGCATAATGCATGGGTCATCACACCCCACCCCTTAAGACAGGGGTCTGTCAAGAATCCCTGTAATATACAAAACAAAAATTAGCAATATTTAACCGCACTTCAATTACCCAGAGGAGCACGTGACAGTGCAACAGCAACAATATTCTCAGATCCTCGGACATGTCAAATATCAAGGTAGTAAGCCTGTAAAAACAAAGACCAACGAATAAGCCCTTGATTCAGGCAATAAAAAGAATTCAGAAATGTCACCGGGTTGTGGTCCGTGTAGACAACTGGTTGACCCAAACCAACATAAACGTCAAAATGTTGTAACCTCCAAATCAAAGCCAAAGCTTCCTTTTCTACCACAGAATAATTCAGTTGATACGAGTTAAACTTGCAGGAGAAGAAACTGACAGGGCAAACCACGCCTTCCTCATCCTCCTGTTGGAGAACAGCCCCTGCACCAACTTTACGGCAGAAGGAACGGTAGTAACCTACCAACCCTAAAAACGCATAAGCTCCTTTTTGTAGTAGGAACAGGATAGTCACAAATGGCCTGAACTTTGGCACTTTTCGGTCGAATGCCTCCGCTCCCCACCACTTTGCCAAGATAAGTTATAATAGCCTGAGCAAAACTACATTTTGCCGGGTTCACTGTCAATTTGGCCTCTGACGAACGCCTCAGGGCAGCACACAAGCATTTTAAGTGTGAATCCTAACTATCACTAAACACTACAAGGTCATCTAAATACACCGCACACCCAAGGCCTGAAACTACTCGGTTCATCAGCCACTGAAAGGTGGCAGGTGCATTTCTTAACCCAAAACTCAACCTTGTACGAAAAGAGGCCTGATGGAATAATAAATGAGGAAATTTCCTGAGCTCTTGGACTCAACGGCACCTGCCAATACCCTCTCAGCAGGTCAAGCTTGGTTCCAAATTTGGCAGAACCAACCTGGTCAATGCAGTCATCCACTCTCAGAAGTGGGAAACAGTCAGCCTTTGTCACACTTAAGTTTATGGAAGTCTGTGCAAAACCTTACTGAACCAACAGACTTTGCAACCAGCAGGCAAGGAGATGCCCAGTCTGAATCCGAAGGAATCGCTCTCTCATTTTCCAACATATATCTGATTTCGGCTTCCATCAGCTTTCGTTTCTCGGGTGACACTCGATAACATTGATAGGAGAAGCATTGCCCACATCAAGATCATGTTCAGCCCAGTCAGTTCGCGTTGGTGTGTCCCCAAACAATTCTGGAAAACTCTAACAAAGAAATCAATTCTATAGACTGTGAAGGTGGCAAATGAACCAGAGTAGCAGCAAGCTTCTCCAAAGACTCAGTATTGTTTAATTGCCCACTTAAACACTCATCAGGTTCATAACCCTCTTTCTCCAACCCCTTCTCCTCTAAACAAACGTTCTTAATGTCGGACGTCACAAGAAGTACTGAATGAAAGGAACTTTCACTGTTTGACTTGGACTTCTCATAGTACGGTTTCAACAAATTCACGATATAGCTGAGTAGACCGCCTCCGATGCGGAGTTGCCACTATATAATTTTCGTCACTCAGTCTACGTTTTATTACATATGGGCCCTCAAATTTTGCTTCCAAAGGAAAAGGCGGCAAAAGACGTGACAAGAACCTGGTCTCCCGGCTCAAAAACACGGCGTTCAGTTTTACGGTCATACAACCGTTGCATATTCTTCTGCTGCTTTTCAAGCTTACCACTGGCCAACTCTCTTGCTTGTACCAACCTCTGACGAAATCCCTCAACAACAAAAGCAATTTTTTTTGGTGAATCTGAACTTAACTGAATTTTGAAGCACTGCCAAAAAAAAAGCCCATGAACTTTATGACCAAAAACTAAGTCAAACTTAGGACAAAATTCAGGGCTTTCTTGCACAACCTCACGTGCAGCCAACAACCAGGGCAATCCCTCCTCCCAATCGCTATCCAACTGCACACAATAAGCACAAAGGAGAGATTTCAAAGTTTGATGAAACCTCTCCAACGCTCCTTGGCTTTGTGAATGATATGCACTAGCAAGATTATGCTTAATTCTTAGCTGTTTCAAAACTTGTTGGAAAAGATGAGATGGAAGGTTTGTACCCTGATCACTCAATGATTTTTGGGATGCCAAAAATTGACAAACTGCGACTAAGCTCTTACAATTGACCGTGATGTAATTGTGCGCAAAGGATAGGTAGAAGGGAAACACGTAGCTAGACACATAAGAGTAAGCATATTCGCTTCCCGACTTTGAGCATGGTAGAGGCCCCACACAATCCACCACCACATGTTCAAAGGGTTCACAGTTTGCTGGAATTGGACTTAATGGAACCGTTTTCAAGTTCTGATTTGGCTTACTAGTAACTTAACAAGTATGACACTAACATAAGCTGAAATATCATGCTTTAATCGAGGCCAAAAAAATTAACGCAGAACCCGATCATAGGTTTTCTTAACCCCAGGGTGACCAGATTTTTCATGAGCAACTTCCAAAACATTTACGGCAGTTGGCAGACGCCCTTTTCCAAGGCGACTTACATTTATCTTATTTATACAACTGAGCAGTTGAGGGTTAAGGGCCTTGCTCAAGGGCCCAGCAGACAGAACAAAACTTTGTGGGGACAACCACTTGAACAATAGGATCACCAACAAAATCCTCACCATGAGGACTCCACTTCCTCAGCAAGAGCCTGAACGAAGTATCCTCTAGCAACATCCGGTGCCTCACTGGCAGAAAGAGCAAGAGTAAACAATGCAGCCAATGAAGAATCTGAACGTAGTTCTTTACTCAATTTATCTGTGGAGAAAGGAAAAGACAGATCAGACAAGTCAGGTATAGAAAGAGAAACAACTGCCTTTGACACTCTTGGTTTCATCTGCCAGCACATGCTCAGCATTTTTAGTCATAGCCTGAGTTGCAACAGCCACAGGGTCCTCCTTTGCAACTTCCTGAATAATCTGCTCCTCAGACAAAACGATACGAGATGAAGGTACATTCGGCCAAACCTGGTCTCCTGCCAATTTGTTACCTAAAATAAGGTGAACACCTTCGATTGGTAAAACAGGACGCAGTCCTACCACTACCTCACCAGTCACTAAATCGGAGTTAAGCTTCACTTTATGTAAAGGAACTGATAGTGTATTCAAACCCATTGCCCGAACTAACATGCTCTCCCCAATGTCAGATTGTGAGGAAAATGGAAAAATGGATTCTAAAATAAACGAATCCACAGCTCCAGTGTCAAGCAAAATTTTAATTGGAACTTCCACAGTTCCATCCACTAACACTCGACCTTCCGTAATGAAAGGAGCATAACTAGACAAACACATTAGAAAGTTTAAGCTCAGTCTCAGTATCGTCCAAGTGAACAGAATTGGCCATTGCAGCAGGTTTAAATTTATTTCTCTCAGCGCGTTTATTTTTACTTTTAAGTAAAAAAAAAAACAACAACAATCCGCTTTCCAGTGTCCTTTTCCACGACAGTAGTTACACGTTTTCGATCAAATTTGCTTGAAAAAATGCGATCAGATTGTGGAGTGGTATTTGTAAAACGAGCTACGCTCGCTCGCCAAACAGTAGCAGTACTCCTGGGAGTAAGAACAAAGTCATCAGCTAACGACGCAGCTTCCTCAGGAGACTGAACTTTGTGTTCATTAACATATGTCGCAATTTGCTCAGAAACAGAGGTTGTAAATTGTTCAGTTATAATCAACACAAGCAAATCCTCAAACGTTTCAACATCAAGGGATGCACACCAACGTGTAAAATGTCGTCTTAAGTCTCGCACAAACTCCAAATGGGTCTGGCCTGGAGTCATCTTGCACGACCTAAATCATTGTCGATACGTTTCAGGCACGCACTCATACTTTCAACACCACCACCACAAAGTTTGTTTTAGACCAACCTTGCAATTCAGCGCCACGTTCAAAAAGAGTAAAAAAAAAAAAAAAAAAAAAAAAAAAAAAAAAAAAAAAAAAAAAAAAAAAAAGACATCTGGGTCTTGTTCATTAAATTTAGGAACAAGTTTCAAATTTTGATGAAGTGGAAAACTTCCAGAAGCACCAGATTCCACTGAACTATCGGTATTCATCTTACTCTCTTGTAATAGTTTGAGTTTTAAATACTCCAGCTCCATTTTTGCCTTCTCTGACTCAAACTTACCTTGCTCAGATCGTTGTTTCATTTTCTCATGATCTATCCGCAGCAACAGTAACTCTTTGTTGGTCAAAAGTTAAAACCGACTGTGAAGCGGATAAGCTTTGTGCCTGCACGTCTTGAACTTGCTCCATTTCAGTTGGTAAAACTCCTTTTTCCATCAACTTATTTTTTTATTCAATTTTAATAGTACTTTCTTTGAGTCTCATTACTAATTTTATTGTTATAAAACGCCGCAATTTTCAAAAAGTTGCTCTTTTGTGCATTTATTCAACGATACATGTGAAGGCGATTTAACAAATTTTTCAACATCAGCCATAAAAACTTCACAGACCGCAAGCAACTAACTGTGCAATCAAACACTCGGAATTTTCCCCCATCTACCTCTTTCAAATAAATAAACAGTCTATCTAACTTAGTAGAACCTGATCTTCACGCAGTTACCGGCGGAGGGAAATGAAGCACATGAACCCAATGGGTGGAACTGCAACCGTTTAAACCAGCGACAATTCACGACACCAGGAAGTGCTCCCGAGACAACCGCTACTACCCGCTTTCACCACAACACTACAAAAACAACAAAACGACATGACTCAGAGGAACCAAGTCGCTAACCCTAACCGGCAAAAACGCCAAGTAAAACAAACAAATTTGCACAAGAGTCACTTATCCATCTGCGACTTCGCACGGCGACCAACTGCACTAATCACTTTCAGGTGTCTCCCCAACACGTGACTAAATTGCAACGTGACGTCAAACTATTCAAACGGGATTTCCCTCAAAACGTCACGAGCAAACAAACTGTTCAAACGAATGAATGAAATTCAAAACGAAACACGATAAAACAAAAAGTTTTCAAATATTTCAATCATTCTTACACTATCAAACAAATTCTGAAGAGGACGAGCCCCCATTTGTTACGCCCCCATGGCTCAAGAAGGACGTAACAAAAACGGGGACACACAAAGTGCAAATAATGTACAAAATGTATTAACAGAATAGAACTATACAAAAAGGAAACAATGTAACATGAGCTAGTCAGGAATCAGTGGTGTAAAGTTAAGTGTATGCATGAAAGTGTAATGGACCGGAGCAGTGCTGGATGTATAAAGGAAAACAAGATTAAACAAAAACCCAAACGAAACCAAGTCCAAAGTGCAGATTGCCTCTGGCTGCTTGCCATACTGCTTTTTAAAAGACAAGGCAGGAAATCAACAGCAGGGCCCGTATTCACAAAGCTTCCTGAGCCTAAAAGTTGCTCCTAGTGACGAAATTTTAAGAAAATTCTTAGAATTATGACGTTTTCTTAGAATTTCCCCTTAAATTTAGGACTAAATCTTAAAGATAAAAATGATTCATGAAACATCTTAGCCCTAAAAACAGCTCCTAAGGTTAAGAGTAGAGAGGAGGACTTTTAAGAGGCTTTAGTTTCTGTAGCAGAGGACAAAATGGCGGAAAGAAGAAATATTCTCCAAACACTGCTCTTCTGTCCAATTTGGTTTTCTTGTTCTTTTACTTTCTTAATGTATTATTATTATTATTATTATTATTATACACCGAGTGAATTATAAGTTTCATACATCAGCACAAACAAACAGCGACAGGACACTGAACTCGAGAAAAATCAGTTCTATTCAGCCTAGTTTTATCAACGGGTTTCTCCAATTCATTGAAACGAACCAACTCAACCGATTCACTCACAAATCGGACGTTATTACACTTATTTCATAAACTCACCCGTGATAATTAAAGCAGATTTACATGACTACAGCGCAAATTTCGATCGATTCCTCACAGAAAACTGTTCCAATGCTGCGGAGACCTTGAATATACATCACTAGAGCAGCTTTATTGTCGCTTGGTGCTTTTTCATCTTTTTATGAAAGCTGCTCCATTACTGTTGTTCGATTGCATGGAAATATTGTTACAACTTCCAGCGGATAAACATCGGGGTGAGTAACTGAGAGAATTTCTATTTTATGTTACTTAAAACAGCTTCATAAAGACTAGCTTCAGAATCATAACATAAAACGGGGAACAATAAATCACCTTTTTAAAAAAAAAAAAAAAAACAACTGGGTGACTAGCTGTCTTCCCCGTCTCGCTCTCTCCTCTTTTTCGCGCTCTTTTTCTTTCCTCTTTTGGCATCCTGATCCTTCGCCATCTCTTGAGTCTTGCCGTCTACCTGAATGATGCGCGAAGGTCAGACCCGGTCTGTGAAGCGCCGCGTTTCTGAATAACCCGCGGACGTCTTAAGGGGGGGACACACACGCTCTTGGCACAGAGGGCTGCTTTCATTATAGCGTGCGTCCTAATAGATTATTGTGCGAAGAGGCGATTTAAATACCAAAATCATACGCCAAAGTATGGGGTTCTGCTGGACCCTCTGTGTGACCAGGGCCCTCAGAATCGTCCTAATCCTCCCCCAGTTACGGCGCCCCTGGCTGTTGGCTACATACCATCCAAAAGTGCAGCTTAAATAGACTGTCCTGCAGTCATGTAAACTGGTAAAAGGTGCGCCATTTTGATCCCATCAATCTGAAATGGATTAGTAATAAAATCAGTATGGTAAATAAATGTAAGAACTTAAATATAGTAACTACTGCGTGGAAACTGGTTGCTTCAAAAGTAGACACATTTTCAACATTTGGCTGTTTTAATTAACTAAGATATTTAGCTTATAACAGAAACTTTGCATAAAGTAGCCTGTATTCATGATTATACATTTTCTTAATACAAACATTTTATGATTTCACTGTCCATTCTGTTATCATATATTCTATTTTCACAAAGAGCGCATTTTAAGACCTTTACAGATAGTTTTTTAATCAACCAATCACAGTCCTTGAATTGCTGCGTCATCCCTAGCAACGGGGTCAACCACACCTCCTCGCTAAGATAAAGGTTTTTGTACTTTCCTCACTCAGAGTTGCTCTGAGATGTTTCCTAAATGACTTTTAGTCTAGGACTCGCAGCTAGGACTCCTAAGATAGGAGCTCTCTGAGAGAATTCTAACAAGCTTTGTGAATGTGAATACGGGCCCAGGTTCTCAGATATTTCACCAAAGTAATTTTAACGTATGAAGTGCAAATGAAAGTAATAGGCAAGTTGCAATCACAAAGATATTTGGTTATGCTGTCCATACAAATTAGTATGGAAATAAAGTTACTTGGACAAAAGTGAAACATATTTGATCCATACACTTGGAAGGTCTAAATAAAATGAAAGGAACAAAAATAGTTTTTTTTGTGTTGTTTTCTTTATGTGGACATTCAATTAAGAGTAGAAGTTTTTTTTTTTTCATGTTGATGAAAGGAAACCATAAAATTCAGTATAATGACTGCCAGAAAACGGAAAAGGAAAAATAAAACAGACTGGTTGATAGACATCTTCATCTTGCCATTGACAGAAGTCAGCTTTAGACGGCCTGTGTACAGAAAGCTGAGCATGAATAAAGGATTAGACAGAGTCGTATCAGACTCACCTGCTTTGTGGCTGCTCATGCAATATCACTTACTATGACTAATTAGTCAAGTCAATTATTCCAGTGTTTCACTCAGAGCCACCACCATTCATGCTGTTCCAAAGCAGACACACAAAGACACACACAAACACACAGTCATTTGCCTGTCAGCCACCATGTTCTGGAAATTAGGAGAAATGAAATCAGTGGTAAGAGCATATATTTTCTCATGGAGCTGTACATGGACCTCAGCTTGTGAGATTATTTTGCAGGGTCAGATTTTTAGGTTTCATGCTTTGTTTTTTTGTTTTTTTAATTGTTGGCATACATTGTCATTAGTGTGCATTATTTGTTCAAAGGTAGGTTATAATTATAAAAATGACTATGTATCCAGCAAATGTGAGTGGATTTTAATGCTGATTTAAAGCTCTGTGTTGTAGGTAAACAGTTATGACTCTACAGTATATCCAGCAGCAATGCAGTTAGTGGTATTTACAAACAGTAGTCCAACAGCTTCGGGGCTGAATGAGGAAGAATACGGGGAGAGGAGGAGTGAAGGGAATAAGAAATTAGAAAGACTCACACTGCTGCTGAATCCAAGAGCTTGCTGGAGGAATGCTGGTAATCACTATAGTTTTACAGACTCCAAGCATGGGTGTGTCTGTCTCACATAGATCTCCCAGCAAAAGTCTAATCAAATGCGCCTCCAATTCAGCCACATAGCTCCTTTGGGAAGTGACATTAGCACCAAGACTGTGTTATCTGTGCAAATGCAGGCGCCACTGAGCTCTGGCCAAGCCTGCCTTGTTGTCCTTCTTCTTTCTCTGCACCAGCTCATTCGTATCCCATCTCCCTTCACACATGTTTAAACTCTGCTTTGCGTTTCATACAACCACAATTCACTCTCAGAATACACTTGCTTTATGATAAAGAATGACCTGACTTGTAGACACATACACACACACTTTTGTCTTACTTTCCTTGTATGAGGACCTACGATTGACATAATTACGTACACCTAAATCTAATGCTAACCTTAACCTCAGTAAGCAAAAGGAAACCCTCTGGTTCTTTTATTTACTTGTTTGTTTGTTTGTTTGTTTGTTTGTTTGTTTTTAATATAACCTGCAGATTCTGTTTAAAAAACAATTTATAAATTAAAAAATATCCCCACAAAGGCAAAACTGTCAGATATTCTTATCCTTGTAGGGCTAGGATAGGAATAGTCCCCGCCAAGATACATTATAGAAACAAGTCCACCCACTCATATAGAAGCTGAAGGAAAAAGATTATTTAATGCTTTGTGACAAATAAATACTATAAGTAAAATTACATTCCAATATGGTGAAATAATTTCTGTTAATTAAGTAACAATAACTTAAAATAGGCTGCATTATCTTGCTTACTATGTACTGGAGAAGTTTAATTATCTCTTGAAGAAAAATGGTAGATGTGATGTCTAGGTGTGAGATATTTACAACTTTTTTTTTTAACTTCTCGCTGATCTTCTTTCTTCTCGTGTCCTCTCTTCCCTTCTTCTCCCTTCTCTTCTCTTGTAGATGTAAAGAGGGTTACCGTGGACTTCGCTGTGACCAGTTTGTTCCTAAGACAGATCCCATCCTCTCCAACCCAAGTATGTTTTATCATGCCTATTCACTGGTTTTCTGGAATTTATGAGGGAACTATGTGTTTATCCCACAGAAAAGTCAAGTGTGGCCAGAACTGATCCCTCATTATCAAGTCAGAATTCAGTCTATGCCCTTTCTATGAACCAAAAAAAAACAAAACAAAACAAAAAAAAACACATGCAACGCATAATCATGTTTTCTTACTTTCTTTCTCTAGTTTTAGATTTTTTTTTTTCCACCCATCTTGAAATGTTCTTGTTCTGGGGAGTGCTTTCCAAAAATCAAATATGCTAAAAAGAAGCTAATTATGCTCCAGCTTAAGTGCTGAAATTAGCAGAACATTACAATGCTTCAGTCTTAAGAGAAAATAGTTTTTAATCAGTGTGCATTTGCATCCAGTCTTCTCTGCAAGATAACTAGGATTAGCATTTGAATGTGGAACTATTGGTGTTTTAAACCAAATCGTTTAAAATGCATTTTCTATCACAGTTCAGGTAGATTTTTGGACTAATCTGAGTCTTTGAAGGTTCATGGCTCATTAGCAAATTAGCATTTTGCAGTCAGGCCTTGTTTTTCTTTGATGTGAACAGAATACAGAGAAAGGCAGTAATTGTCTTACTAATTTGAGGTCAATACTAAAATCATTAGTTTCTTTGGAGTTAGATTGGATTCTTGATTGGTATGGGACAGATTAAGATGGACACTGACAGATGATTTCAGATGTTCATAGAGAGATAACTGACTCATTTGTCTTTAGAGTATTTGCTCTGTCAATGTAATTTAGAGTTTAAACTTTAGATTGCTTTTTACTATACAGACTGTTTCAACATAGCTTAACCCCTAAGTAAGCGAAGGCTGACAGCGACAGGAAAAATCTTTCTCAGATGGAACTAAAAAGAAAGAATCCTTGAGAGGAACCAAGAACCAAAAGGAGAAGCCCAGCCCCCTCTGGTTCACACTCAGGATCAGTTTGTTTAGTTTGTTGTGTGACCCAAGATTGCAAGGTACAAAACTATGGAAAAACAGCAGCTTAAAAATCTGTGTTGCTGAGTTTGGGGTTTCTCAGAGCTATTATAGTCTTGTGAAAGCACAGTGGGAAATAGAGAGAAAAAAAGCAAAGAAGCCAGTGCAAGGGGAGATATCCAGCATGAATCTTAGAAGTAGCTCTTTCTGTGAGAGGCCTATGAATGCTTTTGCTCTTAAGGAGTGATCTTTTACAGTGCGTGAGATAGAAACCTAAACTTCCACTTACAGCTGTTTGAAGTCACCGAACCTGCTGTGTGGCTGGTAATGGAATTTGGTCTGCCATATCTGATTTTTTTTCGACAGAGAACATTCATTGGTCTCTATATACAATACTACAAGTGGCGGAGCTCTCTTTGCTGGGAGGCCCATCATCTTTATCATAGATGCACCTACATTATCTCCCTGCTACTGCACCTGTATGGTTAGGGGAAAAATGGCAGAGTAATTTGTCAACAAGGCTATTTAGGGGTGATTCCGCTTCCAGACTTTTGGAGGTTTTTTTCTTACCCATTTTTTTTTCACATTTGTTCTCTCAGTTTTTAGTCATTGTTAATTCTCACTTAATAACTTGTTCACCTCATCTGGGAGGGTGAGGATTAGATCATGCTTCCTCTGAGACCAATGAAACTACTCACAACATTTTTTGAACTTCTGCTCATGCAACACCAGCCGGAAAAGAGTGCCGACTTCCCTCTTCCATATGCATGACGTCAAAACGGCTGTGATAGGCCAGAGTCTCTCTGATTGATACCCTCCAGGGCCATCTAGACAGCAGGACCAGTTGTTCTTGTAGACTCCCAGTCATGGATGACAATGACACTTATACTTGTTATCCCCACTGATAGGATGTTTAGACTGTTTCTTTCAAACAGTTTAGACAGAGATGAGCCAGTAAATCCAGATAATGTGCTTGATTTACAATAGTGCCATGAAAACAAATACAGTGTGTCATGGAGCAACCCTCATAACAAGAAATCCAAAGACCCAATACATCATGTCACATTACACGGTTTGCATTTTTCATAGCTCATTACGTTTCCAATGTTTCTTTATTCCACTCTGTTGAGGCCTTGGCATGTTTTCTTCTCACTCCACTGCTATGCCCAGTGTTTGTTTGTGGGTCAGTGCATCTTTATTCACTTAACCCACCAAATGAGCCACAAATCACCCCCTGGAGGCTTTATCTGCCACCAAGCATTGTTGTTGTTGTTTTTGTCGTTGTTGTTATTTTTGTCTTTTAAGTTTATATCCTTCTCACACAGTCTATCCTTTGCACACTGGACCATAGAAAATCATCGGCCAGCCATCATTCTTTATCTTTAGATCGACCATCACAGAGGAGGCAATCCAGCAGGCCTCTGCATTGCTCACTTTGCCTGATATGAGCTCTCTGTGCCCAGCTTTCAGCTTTAGCAGAACAAAGAATAAAAAACAGTGTGGGCCAGCCTCTGCTGAAAGCTCACTGTTTACTTGTGCAGAATGTCAGGTCAAATGTGGCCCTACCATGTTGTCTGCCATTTTATTTGTTACGGGGGTTAAAAGCTACAAGATGGGCTTGGAGGAAGACTTCTGAGATTGTGTTCGCCACCTTCTGAGTGTGTGGAGGAGCTACCTTTGTGGAGGAGCTGTAGTCTTTTTGGGGACTAACTGTGTATCCAGTGACTCAGAAGAGACAGACTTCATGACTGCCCATGGCAGAGCTTCTATTTTGGTATCACTCTGGGATTAATCTAAGGTGCACTTAGGCAGGCTTTCAAGTCTGGTTTATATGGGATTTGAATCACTTCTGTTATTGTTTCCACATATGATGCATGGCTACATGATAGATTGACATTATGTGATTGTCCACATTGGCATTACTAGGGCTCCTATCTCCTGAAGGCAGTTTCTCCCAAGGGTACTCTGTATTTGGGATGGGGCAGTGTGCTTTATATGCCAGGCCAGAAGAATCAATACCCAAGTTTAATGACGTTGTGGGTACAGCTGGTGACAGCACTGCAATTACACATGGATATATGTGGCTGTTTGGGTGGGCAATCAGAAGCAGCAGCTGCTTGAACATTCAAGCTGCAGTGGCAGCATCAATATGACTTCCTGGTTTGCCACCCATGCCTTTTGTCTCTCAGAGCTCAGTGCTCTGGTTAAAAAGGCATCTGTTTTCTCCGCACCAAGTATAAAATAGCATGTCTGTTGAGCAAAACCTATGTGGTAGATATATCTATGTGGATATGAGGCTTCAAATTACAAATTCATTCCATCCCCCTACAGCACAGTAAAATGGAATAATTACAAGGTGTCAATAAACGGGTGTGCTTCCTCTGTAATTGTTGAGCAGGTGGGAGGGTGATCCACTAGTCTATCAGCTACCCTTTTACTCCTCTTCTGCAGCCATTGTCTACTGTGTCCATTTCACAGCATAGAGATGCTTCTCAAAATGGGCATCAGTGCTGTAAGTATGAGAATATCTGTGGTTGATTAGTGTACTTTCATTTTAGCTTTTTTTTAAAGCTACTTTAGAAACAAGAGTATTTATTCAGTCACTTCCTCTTATATAATCAATCTGACCAGTTCTAAGGCCTGATGCTTTTAAAAATCTTACATACTGAATGTTTAATATTCAGCCTACAGTGATCTGTTGTCTACTGTCATCACTAAACAACACACAATGTCTATTTAGCTGCTCATTCTTCTGCCATCTTACATTAATGTGCCTCAGCTAGAATTATAGTTATCATTTAATCCTAATTGTATTTAACTACTGCATGAATATATTCATAATCCCTTGGCATTGATAATTTCTACAATTTATCAACTAACAGATGGTTTCCTGTCTGCGTCTTTGATTTCCTCTTTTTATGTCTAGCATATCCATGAAACATAATCTTTCAACAAGCTTGGGAAGCCACAGTCTATGTAAAAACCTTAGCCCACCTCTGTCAGAAAAGCAATTATGTGTGAGGGTTCACCTTTAATTTAAATGAGATTACGTTACAGTGCCGTGAAAAAGGGGTGCTGTTCGGATAAAAAGAACACAAGTGCTCAGCTCTTTATCAACCCTGAAGTTCTGGGGCTGAGAGAGACTGAGAATGAGCCCTAGCTGCATTTAGAAAGCTGGTCATCCGTTAACATGCACCACTGGAGCAGACATTTTTAAAGAGGAGACAGCAGGAAAAACGGAGGAATGAATAAAAACTTGTGACCAACAGAGACAATTATGAGCATCCCTTGGGTGTGCAAGGCGAAACAAAGGCATTTGCAGAGCCTATTTCCACAGGCAATCTGTGCAGGAGTGTAATTCTAATCGAGAAGCAGTGGTAAAGGCTGAGCAGGACTTTTTTATGCAAGCTATTTAACATTGTGTGTACTTTCTGCCTCCCTTCCCCTGGGCTGACTGGAGCGAACCTGCTTTTGTTGTTCAATCATTGTACAACAGAAATGTGTTTCTTTGGCAGATAACACTGAATAGTTTTGTTATGCTGCAAGTGCTCTGAATTGTCTTCATCAGAATGTAGCAGAAGCTATAAGTATGTGTCTATTATTCTAAATACATTTGATTTTTTTTTTTTCCACTCACTTATTTCTCTGTTTCTCCCTCCAGCAGCAGATGAGCTTGGCATCGAGTTCATGGGTAAGGAAAATGCTTTCTGTAATTACTATTCATCTCACAAAACACATGCACCCTCTCTCATTCATACCAATTTATCATTTTAGCTATCACTTGTTTCACAAGGTTTTCCCATTCCCACACAGCGGTGTTACAAATCAAAGGGTGCCGAGGGTGTGCACCTGTGTTGTTTTACCTCCTGACTTTGTCAAGGACCACTCAGCCGTATCGTGTGATTACTATGTGGATGGCTGGCACACTTCTGAGCAGCAGGGGAGTGAGCGAGCCTACAGTCCTTCCCCCCCCAGTGAGAATGTTGACAGTAGCGTTGTTGAGGATTGCCAGCTACAGAGCACATACGATTCAGATGGGCTTCATTTGCACAAAATTAATGTGCACTAAAGTACATGCCTAATCACAAAAACTTCTGACTGCGGCCCCAGTGTCACCATGGAAACACAAGTAGTGGATGAGCTAGGTTATGTGAGGACAGAGTACCTGCTGTACCTGCAGCCTCTGTTTGGGTGATGCAAGTTATGCAGGTGTGTGTACATGTTACCTGTGTGTCTCTGTGTCTGTATATTTGGTTGTGTGTGTGTGTGTGTAGGGGTGGGTGTGGGTGTGTGTTTTGTTGTTGTTGTTTTTTTATGTGTCCCAGTTAGTACCTGTTAAGCCCCAAGGTATATCACTTGCTGAGGTTGCACATTGTATAATGTGGCTCCTGGGATAAGAAATACCACACAGCCGATAGGATAAGTGGCTGCCTTTACTGACAAACTGGAGTAGCCACGGATTTTTAAGCAGTGTCAACAAACAGGAGCCATAAACTGCACTAAAGGGGATTTTTTATAGAAGCTGTTTTTCCCCCCACTTTTCTGTCTGTCACTGGCTATCTTTTTTCGCCTGTGATAGAAGTTATTTCCATTTTTCTACACCCGCACTCCCATACGCCCACTGCTCTGTCATTTGCTTGAAAGTATTCTATGAGTGAATCTACTGAAGTTTTCTATTAGCCTAGGTTCACATGTCTGCTTTAGTACCTCCACTTCAAACATCCTCAAAGTGAGACAGAGGGAGATGAGGGGAGGAAAAGGAGAGGAATGGATATGTATTACTCTTCAGTGATTTTAATCTGGATCTTAAATGAGCCTGGTCACAGCCATTTTATAATATGTGTGTCTGTCTGTGTAAGAATGAAATATGTAGACAGAAAGACAGAGAGAGGAAGGAGATGAGATCTCGTGCCTCACAACTCACTACACATTTAATACTGTCATTCAGAGCCACTTTCTCTTTTCATAATCACTGGCAGATATGATGAATAGTTTGTTACTATATGAACTGCAAGTGTTATGCTCACAAGTCAAAGAATGATTACTACTAAGTTACTATTAAGAATATTTACAAATAACCGTTAACATTAACCCTACCAGTCCTGTCATATTCCACTATGGACCCTCTATGAACAGTCCAAAAATCATCTAGACTGTCAACAAAATGTCAAGTGACCATCAACTAATACTAAACAACACACAAAATTTTATGGTTGTTGTTTTTAGTACATAATCTATCCATATTCTATAGGCCTGAGTTTATTGATTTAGTGATTGTTTTGTGTTGCACTGGCACTTCATGTTACCGCTAGTCACTAGAGTCAAAGACTCTGAATAGATCTGTTTTGAACTGAAATATTTTTTCTGAGACAGCATCTGGACTGTGTTCCACCTGTTGATGACTCTGCTATAAAACTTGTCAACTTGTCCTTTTTGCATTGTGTACTGAGTTACCTACCACAAAATCTCACAAAATCCCACATTTTACATTGCAGCTACCTTAAAAGGGCATTGCGTAAAATTGTTGCTCCGGCAGTTACAATGTGAACTGCGCAATCATTCACCTTCATCCACATTAGGTCAGTAGCTAGTTAGTTCCATCATCTCATTATAGTTTGCCAGTTGTGACAACTATAAACACGGCAGATAGCTTACTGATTTGCTGATGGTTTGGAATGCCCAGTTTTAACTTCCCCAGGTTTCCTCCATCTTGGTGGAAGTCAGCATCAAGTCTTATTCTCTTAGATGTCAGCCGTTTCTTTCTATCTTGGAAAGCATCCATCTTTCGAAAGCAGCTCCCAGTTTTACTCATTTATTTCTTTTGGCATTAGTGCACTTTTATGGCAGCAGATTGTGCTTTTTGCCTACAAAAATAGTAACTGCCAACAGGCACTCTTTAACGCTGAATTCTGCCATGTTTGCATTTTTTAGCAGTAAAAACGGGGGCATGTCTATAACATGACTGACAGGAGGGATGTAAACACAACCAAGAAATCCAGAACAGAACTGTTTTTCTCAGGCATCTCTTTGTTTTCAGCAATTATGAATCACTGTGTTCCCCAGATATTTGTAATGGTGAGAACAATAAAACTACTGACCAGTGCATCTTTACCCTGGGATCCTCAGAGAAATGGCATCATCTGCCAGCCAGGACTGCATGCATTCAGTAGACTACTGTTTTTTATCCCAGTGTCACTGCTGGCTTCCTCTGAAGATGTGTATAAGAGAAAAACAAAGAGAGAGTGTCAGAGACAGCAAGGCAGATAATGAAAGTAGACAAACACTGGCTCATCACTATAGATGGCTTTCTTATTACAAAACATTAGCACAATTTAATTATCAAATATCTCTGAACAAACATGCAGACTGTATATAAGCCAGATGAGGACATATTCTATATATCATTATGTCTAATAATTGATGTTAACTATATTACTTCCAAACCCCTTAATATTAAACTTTCACACACCTGTAAAAAATTATTTTGTTCAGTCAATACGGACCAGCAGAGAGAGGAGAGAGGACAAATTTACACAGAGAATTAACTTTGGACCCTTATTGTGTCTGTCTTATCAGAGAGTGGAGAGACCTACCAGAGGCAGATCTTGTCAATCTTCAGCATCGCCATGGGGATCAGCTTGGTGGGTTTGGCCTGCATGGCTCTTTACTGCAGGAACAAGTGAGTCTTTAACATATACTACTGAAACCAGAACCAGCCAGAGTATAAGTTTATTCACAAAACTAAAGTTCTTGCTGGTAATACTTTATTTAAGGGTAGTATTCATAGGCCTCCATGACACCTGCATAAACCATTCATGAATGCTGACATAATTCTATATACACATTTATAAAATAGGAATCAGCAGTCAAAAAGACTGCTTTCATGCAAGTTGGCTGGGCTTATTTTAGAACATTATAATAACTAAATGTAGCTCAGTATACTCTACATGATGATGTCTTATACACAGTGATGATGTCTTATTATTGCTTACTTATTACTTATTGTTAAAGCATAGCTATAGAACAGTATTATTATTAAGATTATTATTATAAATCTTATTATTAAGATTTTCATGTCGATACTATTTCAATCTGACATTGAAACTGAAGAAAGCAGGCTTTATGCCAGCGAATTCCTATTGGAATAACCCATCCCAAACATTCCTATTGGTTTATGCCAGTTGTGCAATTTATGTGCCATGCAAAACTACCATTCAATGTAAATTGGGACCAAAACATCATCTACGCATCATTCCGGAAAATATGTAGACATGAAAATATATAATTGATAATATGCTCACATTGCTAGTCAAAAGAGTTTGCACATTACTATCTAATTATACAGAAACAGACAGACCAACCATAACTGTAAACGTGACATTTGAATTTACACGACATTTGGATCAGAGTTGCAATAACGAAATAGATCATTTAACATGTCTTTATTAGAAAGCACATGATTATAATTGATTAATATGTTTCAGGAGACAAAGAGGAAAGCCTAGAGCCCATCAAACTGAGATCCGCACTCTGAGGGACTGCAGTCTCATTGCTTCCCGACTCATGTCCAAATCCAGCCCCAGGATTGATTATGACCTCCAGCATCAAAAGGTGAAATATCTGGGACACTTACTTCAGCTTCAGTGGGAGATTTTTTTTTTTTTATGTGTTGAAAGATATGTAGTGAGTAATATGTCGTCATCTTTTCCATGCACATCAGCTATGTAGTATGTAGATGGTGGGAAATCACGTCCCCCATGTGTGACTGCGAGAGACCTCAAAATGCATTCTCTGTATAACAGTCATGTGTAATGAATACAATTGGTCGGCAGGCAGCCCAGGGAATGGCTCTCTCCATGGCTCTCACCAGAACCAATGATCCCTCACACTGACAGAAATAGCAGTGCATACGTAGCTCTGAGTAAACTTCACATCCATTTGATCAGCAGTCTACCTTGCTGCTGTAAAAAGCTGCCGTAAAGAAGAGCCGTGTAGAAATGGAAGTAAATCTGTCTTTCTTTTTTTTTTTCTTTTCCTTCCATAGATATAAGCAGTACATTATTCTATGGCCAAAGGATACTGACAGT
Source organism: Pangasius djambal (assembly GCA_022985145.1). Taxonomy (NCBI): domain Eukaryota; kingdom Metazoa; phylum Chordata; class Actinopteri; order Siluriformes; family Pangasiidae; genus Pangasius; species Pangasius djambal. The sequence goes on along the minus strand of CM040986.1, from coordinate 12,218,505 downwards.
TCATGTGCATATGTACAGTGTTGGGTTTGCATGATAAAAAATGATTAAGCTTAAGGATTCTTTATTTCCTCGCTATTTTACACAGTAATGGTAATGATCTTCATAATCCTACATGACACCTACATAAGGTTTTTATGACAACTGATTATGGATGCAATGGAACTATTTTTATCTGTCCAGTGCTCCCAATATCCATATCTGTATTCAAACCCAAATTAAGCCTAAAGTGGGTGTAGCCTAAACCAGATATTAAGAAAAAAAAAGAAAAGAAATGTCAACACTGACAGCATGGTGTGTGAATTCTGCCTGTGACAATTCCTCCAAATCTGCTATATCACTCGAGGTCATAATTGTCCCAAAATGTTATTACTCTTACCACAGCAATTTACCACAGCTTTCCTCTTTGTTCAGTTTATTAATAAATGACAGGTTGTTCAGTTTATTAATAACTAATATAATGACAACTGTTTATAGTTATGTTTATTGTTATAACATTCACAGAACAAGTTAGTTCCTTGTAATCACTCACCTCTCAGTGGTAAGGTACCTCTTAGCCTCTCTTTTTTCTCCCTCTTGAAGATCTTGAAGAAAAAAAAATCATTGTCATGTTATTAAGAAAATGGAAAAGCACAAAGCCCTCTGTCCCGAAGACTGATCCATGGCGGAAAGCTTTCGGACTGTTACAGAGCACTGACTCTGAAAACTACTATAAATGTCTCTGTACAAAACGTGTCACCATGATTATACATTTTTAATTGATAAATAACATGTTTTTTCAAATCTGATTATATGGGAATGATAACATATTAGAATAAGCACATTACTATAAACCTGTGATTGGAATTACAGCCGTCAATAATATTAGAGCTACACTGAACTAAAAAATCAGTCTGTCATAACATTCTAATATAATTCAGATTATTGTAAACCAAAATCTATAACTTCACTCAAGTTTTAGTCTTTAAGGCTTTATGCTTTACAATGTTATTGTAGCCATATGTGAGTTATCATGACGGCCTTGTGTAGGTTTTATATAGCCACATTAACACCGCCCTTAAGTAATGTGTTTGCACAGTAATGCATTTCCACCTATAGGTCATGAAAATATATAATTTGCTCAAATATACTAATATACAATTGTACAGAAAAGATTGTCCCAAAAGGCCTGCATGTCTGGCACTGTGTTTTCAAGTGGGTGTGAATCTACATGTTCCAAACTCTCACAAAGTTCCTGCAATTATACTGGTGAGACCAGTAGCTCTGTTCCCGGTAGAGCATTCTCACCCAGCTGAGGATTTGAGAGGGTGGCCAGAAATGATCCAATTTTCCTGCTGGAGAGAATAAAAATGCTAACAGGTCCCTGAGGAGGTACAAGTGTTAGGATGACACACTTTATCAGCTGCAAGGCTTCACACTAGTTTTAAGTGAAACCCAGTAGCTTTAATGATATTCCATAGGACAAGGAAGGCAAGCGTGTGTCACTTACTAGAATAAGAGCATTATCTGGTAACTCAGATGACTTTAGGGGGCATCTCAGACTGCTTTCGGAATAGCCTCCATGTTCTGGCCTGTTGCAAGATAATGGTTTTAATTTTGAGGGAGAAAAAAGAGAATGAAATAAATTCTTTAGGAATCCATTAATGTAATCTTGTCTGGGATTAGTTCCCGACTCATGCAGAAGGACCAAGAAAGTCGACAGGGAGTGTAATCAGAGAGTGTCTCTCTTAATCTGCTGTTTAAATGTAACGTCTAATTAAAGTGGCTCTCCTCTCGCTGAGGGTACATATATCACTGAATGAACTACATTCGGTCTCACTGCTTAGTCTATAATCCACTATTCCATCTTTGGCACTGAAGAGTCAAGAGCGCACGTGTGTGTGTGTGTGTGTGTGTGTGTGGGAGACTGAAAGAAATTGAAGGCTAGATCTATTGAAAGACAGGAGAATGTGGAAGTGAAGTCCTACAAAGCAGAGCAGTGTCACAGCAGTACCGTTTAACCTTTAGAAACATATCACCTGTCATCTCCTTACCACAGTGCTGCAAAGCCCATGGGTCGTCCCCGACACCAGGCCACAGTATAGGATCCAATGATTCCAAAGTCTCTTCAACCAATCAGAGCAGCAGTCTGGCTATGGCAAAAAGTTGCAGGTATTTTCCTGTTTTTTTTTTTTTCCTCCCTAGCTTGCTTTCTTCCTCTTCCAATGCATATAGATAAGAATAGAGAATTAGTCAGCTCCTATGTCACCATATGCTCCTACATTCAAGTACAAAGATAAATAATGCTTAAAAAGAATTTTTGTGTAAGTATTCAATATTGTAATTAACTCTGTTAAAATGCATTTCTCAATGACCTCCAAAAAAAAGATTCAGAACTCACTTGTGATTTATAGCTGGCAGGAGGCACATGAACTGAACGTATAATTGGCATTCTTCAGCCTAGCAGATTGCAAATTATGTATAATGAACTATTCTGTGCTCTGCTTGCTTTTTAACGATTCAGCTATGTGTTTTTCACAGTCATACACATTTAGCAAACATAGATTTCAAATGTATTTCATTTTATAATAAACAAATGTATAAGACCAGATTGTCTAATAATGCCGTCTTTTAAGCTGTTTTAGCTGAGTTCTCCTTTCAGTTTTGTGTCTCTGTTTGCTTTAGTCCTGCTGCAAAACAGAAGATATCCAATCATCAACCTGTGTCACGATGGACACCACCCATCTCTAGAGCAGGAAACTATCTAACTGGAGGATCAAAGGATTCTATTCATAGCTACAAACATCTCAGAGAGGTGGAGTCCACAGATGCTACATTAGAATCTCTGAGACGGTATGTATGTATGTATGTATGTATGTATATATAGTAGGCCTCTCCACTCTTTGATGAATTTATTCACATTTTATAGAATTTCTCTAAAGTATTACAAATAAGTCAGACATGATGAGACATGGTTCGGTGAGTGAGTGTAAAGCTAAAAGTTAAGATTGCAAATAAAAATTGCCTCAGTAACATTAAAGCCTCTGAGTATGAAGTGCTTACACAAGAGATTTTCAACTGCTGTCAACATGATCCAACTTCACAGCGAGTCATAAACTCATCTCACAACCAGCTCTTTTATTTTGCCCTATTTCCATAATTTGCATTCGTAAAAACCGTGCACTTTGGAGTTTTGCCTTCAAGGGTTTTGATGAGCTCTTCCCCATGTCTCAGCACTAAGACACACGCATACACGCAGTGAAACCCGGGTCTGTGTCTCAGCAGTAGGATACTCTTTTAGTAATATAATTATTTACATGAATCAGACTTTCCTCCTGCACTAATGCTTGATAATGCTGCTGCTGATAATCTTCAGTTATTATTAATATGATTCATAATTAAGAACTGATAAATTTATACCCTGTTTTTGGTGAGTTGGTGCTAGGGCCAGGGACAGGCAGGCAAGCTTGCACTGACCTATTTCTAGACTTAACAACCTTAAAACATCAACATCACCCCTAAACCTCCCCTGTTGCCATGGAGACACCCTCTGGTCTCCAGGAACATGGATACAGAAAGGAAGAGTGCAAGAGAGAAAGAAAAGAACAGTGAGAAATAAAGACAGTGATGAGAATAGGAGACAGATATGATCCTGTTAAAGTAGATCCTTATATAACAGATATATTGGGAATTGTCTGGATATTTATGTGTCGATCTGGCAGGTTAAACTGCCACTAGCATGTCCTTTATGAAACAGAACTGTTTTATACCCTGTTATTAGGCTTTACTGTCAAATTTTAACTCTGTGAGTTAGTGTTTAGGGCAACCATATCTGTTTTATTAGTCAATATTTCTTTAACACTAAGGCTTCTTCTGTTATACTTCATTGAAATTCTGAATATTTTTATCCCCCCATAATGTTGTATGTGGATGGCTAGAGTTGGCTTGTATGTGGATGGCTAAGAGTAGGTAATTGGGTCGAGGTCCTGCAGTTGTGCTCCCTTAAAAACCATGACAGATAAAAAGCAGGCAGGAGTCTCTGGGACCTTACTTGCCACAAACTTTGAATAACCTGCTTTGGTCTTTTGGGCACATCCCAGGAACCATGTTCATTATTCCAGGGAGCTGTCCCAGTTTAGAGCTGTGTGCTATCTAGGTTCTTCGGGCTGTTGTCGGACAAGGTGTGTAGGGTCTGATAAGGCATCTGAGCATTCAAATTGAAAAGCCATCCTTCAAATTAAGTAGTCCAAATATGTTTTCATCAGTTCACAGGCCCAGGTAAGGGACACGCGAGCTTTGATACTAATGACTTACATTTCAGATAAGGTTTCACAGGTGGGAGAAACTCCAGAGTTAATGTTAATGCTGTCAAAGGAAGGTAGTCTGACTTGTGGATTATGAACAATTACACAGAGATTTTTACATTACCACTACCTCAAAGTCAATTCCCTACTGCGAAGATGATTTGGGAATAAATTATGCACACCATGTTCTCTGAGTCAGAGTGGTTTCTCCAGTGGGATAAGTGAAAAAGAGTAAGGAAAAGGGAAAACATACTTCACAGAAGGGCTAATCCACACTCTATTTTCTCTCTCTAGGTGCCACTCTCAAACTGAAGGTAATCAGTACAACCACTCCTTTCTGAATATGCAGACTGAAGCCTTCGCCCATTCCAGAGAAAGGTTGACCCTGGCTGATGTTCCTTGTACTCGTCTGGATCAGGGAACAGCATTTCCTCCTCCATCGCACCGTGCCTGCTCTGTTCCCATCATCCCCTCTGTTCAGGCATCTAACCCGGAGGACAGGGCCGAGGATCGAAGCACCGCGGTGTTGCGTTATAAGGATGGAGCTTTTGCTAGCCAAACTATCAATTCAGAGACTGAAATAGGGTCATTGTCAAATTGCAGCCAGGGGTCACATGCACTGGGGAATCAAACCAAACACAAAAGCCTTGTCACTTACACGACAGCTTTGGGACCACGTACAGAGTCCACCATGGCAAAGACTGTCATCTCTATAACTGTACTGGGATCAGGGAAGGAGCGTGTGCACCACTCCTCCAATTCGTCCAAATCCACTGGAAGGCCAGAGCATCAGCATGTCCAGTCCACTCATGAGGAAAAAAAGGAGCAGGGGGCTGCTTTACACAATTCACTTATCAGGAGAGAGAGAGACTGCTACCTTTCCACTCAGCTTAAAGGTCTGTCCAGTCTCACAGCCTCTAAGAGCTGATCGGATAAATTCATAGAACTGAAGAATTAAACACAAATAACACAAACAGTGGAGTTGGAAACAGTGAAACACTAAAATCCATGAAGGTCTATTCCTTCACCCTCGCCTCCCTTTTACTGACACGAGACTTACTCTCTAAACTCTGTAACTGCATTGTGGACTACAGCAAGAACTTGAAATGACAGAATTCAGAACACTGGATACCTGAAAATACAATGTGAATAAATTATGAAAATGATATAATGACTGTCGTTGGGATGTTGATTTAAAGAGGCATTGAAGAAGATTAAAAAAAAAGATTTATATGCCACTATTTAACAAAAAATGCTTCTACTTAGAAACCAAATAGTGTGTCATCTCTATGTTGTTTCTCTATTGTAAAAAAAAAAAAAGAAAATATAATAGATGTCATAACTATATGTATGTCATATATGGAATATATATGACATACAACAGGACAAAAAAATAAAGATGCAGAATATGATGAACAGGAAGCTTTTCATTTCCAACAGCTCTGCCATCCTACGACATAACCCAGTTCAAGTTTGTCTTTTCTCTGTTTTTGCTTGAGGACGTGAAGACGTGAGTTTGGTGCTTTATGAATAAAATCTCTATGTCACCTTGTGATTTGATCAGAGAGTGTCTCCACACACTGGCGGGTATTACACAGTGATCAATGCTCTATTTCTTGCCACCCACTCTATGCATGGCAGACAGATATCTGCAGCTATCACTGGCACAAATCTAAAAAACGTGCCAATAGGAAGATAGTCAGTCACCAGCACTGTCTCCATGGCAACAAGGACCCATGGAGTCAGATAGTCCTCACAAGCTCGAGCTGCCCTGCATCTACCAGAGCAGACTGTCAGCAGATTTAATCATTTACTTGTTTATCATCCACAAACGTAGCTCCCCTAATTAAACCTAGACTCATTATTTTGCATCAGCTATTTTCAAACTGCAAAAAGTTTTTAACTAGCCTTTTTTTTTCCAGGTGATAATGTTTTTCAGAGGAATTAATCAGCAAAAATACTAAAGAGTGGTGCAATTGATGTCTCTGCTCATGTTTAATGTTTAGCCTTCCTCAAAAGGTCTAACATGAAATATTTTTTTTCCTAAAAGCTAGAAGAATGAATCAGCTTGAGCATGAATATTACAACCAAAGTACAACCACAATAATGGCTCTGTGACTGGCGTCATTCAGTAAGAATAACATGTGAGTTCTTCTTCATGTGGTCTGAGCGGGAACCAATGTAATAGACAACAACTGTGGAAAAATCACATACAATTTTATGTGATCATTTTTTTCACAGGTGATTACATGAGTACTATGTGCTCACCTGAAAAATATGCGAAGGTGCATTTCACCATGTTATGCCCTGAAAATGAAATCCGAACTCAATTGAATCCATGTGACATCATTTAAATGATATGATATAATACTGTATGATCACATGTGAAAAATAAAAACACA
>CM040986.1:12038877-12211723 GCA_022985145.1 Pangasius djambal | reverse complement strand
TTTGGCTGAATGTGAGCAGAGAGTATAGCCCTATACACCTCAGAATTCATCTTGCTACTTCTGTCAGCAGTCACATCATCAATAAACACCAGTGAGCCCGTTCCATTGGCAGCCATACATGCCCATGCCATAACACTGCCTCCACCATGTTTGACACATGATGTGGTATACTTTGGATCATGAGCTGCTCCTTTCTTTCTCCATACTTTTCTCTTCCCATCATTCTGGTACAAGTTAATCTTGGTTTCATCAGTCCAAAGAATCTTATTCCAGAACATGGGAGGCTTTTTTTTTTTAGATGTTTTCTGGAAAAGTATAATCTAGCTTTCCTGTTCTTGAATGTTACCAGTGGTTTACACCTTGTTGTAAACCCTCTGTATTTACATTCATGAAGGCGTCTCTTGATTGTAGATTTTGACAATGATACGCCTACCTTCTCCAGAGTATTCTTGGCTTCTGTTGATGTTGTGAAGGGATTTTTCTTCACCAAGGAAAGGATTCTGCAATCATTCACTTTAGTTGTCTTCCGTGGTCTTCCAGGCCTTTCAATGTTGTTGAGCTCACCAGTGCTTGCTTTCTTTTTAAGAATGTACCCAACTGTAGATTTGGCCACACCTAAGGTTTTTGCTATCTCTCTTATAGATTTATGTTGTTTTTTCAGCCTAATGATGGCCTCCTTCACTTACATTGAGATCTCCTTGGACTTCATATTGGTAGCTCCAGTCGAACAGCTGCCAAATGCCAACTCAATACCTGATATCAACTCCAGACCTTTTATCTGCTTCATTTGTCTTTAAGTAACGAGGGAATGGACCGCACCTGGTCAATTAACTTCTTGTCAGTCGATTGTCCAAATACCTTTGAGCCCCTGAAAATGGAGGTACTTTGCTGAAAATGGCTGTAATTCCTAAACGGTAAATGCCTTATTTTTGTGGAACCTCTTAAAATAAAGCTGAAAGTCTACACTTCTATCACATATTGGTTGTTTTATTTCAAATCCATTGTGGTGGTGTATAAAGGCAAAATCACAAAAACGCTGTCATTGTCCAAATACTTCCAGACCTGACTGTATGTGTTTGTATGTGTTTTCCCTGGCCAGGTGACCGCAGAGGCATTCAATGGCTGCAGGGCTCTGATGGTGAGGTGTGGGTCTGGGTCATGGGAGAGGCCCAAGGAGACAAACCCTATAATGACATAGTAGAAGAGCTGATGGAGGAGAGAGCCAGGAAACAGGCCCAGCGAGAGGCACGGGAACTCTGGTGAGAGAACCTAAAGACATGAATTTAGGGACTGTAGAGAGGGAGGGATGATAGGAAGGAGAGAGAGCATAAAATAAAGAATAAAAAGAAAGACGAGATTAGGGTGATATATCTATAAATAGAAGGAGGGAAAAGAAGAGGGAGTGAGAGATATGAAAATTGGTGAGCAGGAACCAAGGGGATTGGAGGAAAGTGTGAAGACTGACAGATGTGAGTCACCTAAAAATGAGAAGGAAGAGAGATCGAGAGAGATTAACCGAAAGTGAGATGATGAGCAGTGTGTCAGTCATTCCCTGTTGAATTTTCTGAGGCGTATGAAGGAAGCAGAGATTGAAAAGAAGTTTCGGGATGCCATGGCAAAGGAGAAGGCTCGGTTTGTAGCGGAGAAATGGAAGGAGGAGACAGATGACAGAAAGGCAGCCAAGCAAGAGGAGGAGGAAGATCGTATTCGAGAGGAGCTGAAGGTGGGTCTCTGCTATTGTCAAAACATGTATAGTCTTTATCACTGAAACAGAGTGACAAAAATAAACATCAGCATAATAAACGCATTGGCTACATGCTTGAATTAAACGGGGCTGACAAATAGAAACATTGCTTTACTAGTGCAATGTATATATTTGTGTCCCTGGATTGATATATGCCTTTCTCCCAGCCACATTGAAGCGTGCTAATCAGCTATGTAAAAATCCACTGCTTAAACAATGGAAATTCAGAAAACCTATGGAATGGAAGCCTACAGCCTTGGCTCCTTGTATAATTTGTCATGTTCTATTTATAATATGCAACTGTCTTAGACCCTGGCCTCTGGTAAGGTTGTCTGTGTGTATGAAGACTCTGTAGTGCCAGAGATGTGAAAGTAAAGAAACACTAGACAAATGGCCAGAACAGTAATTGTCTCTGTGCATAGCAAATAAAATACGAGTCTTTTGTCATTGCAGATCAAAAGCAGTTGTCACAAGACAAGAATGAGCATATTTAATTTAAAACCAGGCAATGTCTCAATTACATAGCCATTAATGAATACAAGACAATAAAGATACAATTTATAGAAAGCAGTTAGTGGCGATTAGGGGTGTAAGGAGCGTTAAACTTTCATGACACATGAGGGACTGGAGGAAGAAGAAGGGCACTGTATTTTAGAGGAGCTGAAGGTGGGTCTATGCTAATGCAAAATCAAATATAGTCTTCACCACTTAAACAGATTACACTAGAGTGACCAAAATAAAGTCAAGTGGAGCATAGCTTCCTTCTCCAATCCTATTAGTTTAATTCGACACACTGCCATGGAGATGAAGTAGTGTCAGAATCCTTTCTGCTTCACTCAAGCCTTTTATTACCAACTAGCAATGGTGATTGGGTTCAATTATTCCTAATTACTATGTATTTTGTGGCTATGTTGAATTATTTAAAACCTGGCAACCTGGCACAATGATGATAGCGATCTCTGCAAGAAAAGGGCAACATTTGTAGGTCTGATCTTTGATGCTTAGAGTTAAAAGGATAATGTCAGCGTTAATGACACAATCCACCAAATTAATCATTGTAGCCTAGCTGTTAATGAATATGAGAAAATGAGATCAGCAGCAAAGGAATTTTCATCTAGCAATGCACCTTATCTGAGTACTGCCTAGAGATGAGGATAATCAATTAATTTTATCTGTGGCTCCAAGAAATGTGAGCAGGAGGAGAGACAGAGAGGTGAGGAGGAAATCCGGCAAACAGAGGAAAGGCGAGCGAAGGAGCTGTTCATCTCTCTGAAGCAGGAGGAAAAGAGAAGTGAAAGGGATGACAAGGAATGGCAGGAACAATGTGAGAAAGCAAGTGGAGTGGAAGAAAAAAAATTGCACAAGTGGGCCAGTCCCATTAAAGCGGCTGATTTCTATTCAAATCTCTATGTGCTTCACAGTGCGCCGCTCCAAAGCGGCTGATGAGGAGATGAAGTGTAAGGCTCGCCGCGCCAGAGATGAGTACAAACGCCAGTCCCTGCGCGCCATCGAGAAAGGCCTCGTGGCTGGCCTCAGTGGACTGTTCCAGAAGACACATCTGAATGGCTCGGGTCAGAACCGACGCCACAATGACGTTATCGAGCGGCCATCAACTACTCCAGCTGATGCTAGCCAATCACAATCTGCTGTTGGAAGTGCTGTCGCCCCTGTCCAGTGCCACCGCAGACAGAACCGCAGATACAGCAGCCCACAGACGCAGTCAATAACAGAGGGGTACTGCTAAATCCTATATGTTACTACACTGATCATTATCACCAATGTCGCTTTGACTAATATTACACACACATACATATGATAAGATTAGAATAATCTTATAAACTTCTTTCTACATCATTCTCCTCTCTAGCCCAGTGTGGATTCGGCCAACCAGGCCAACTTCTCGTGATTCCATCATGCGGTGGTTTAAGGAGGAACAAAAACCCAGAAAAGCCGGCTATGAGAGGAACGGTAACACCATTGCCCCTTGGTTCCATGGTAAAGAATGCAACAATGTGCTACACTTTTTGCCTATAAACGTTAAGGAAAATCTCATGCGGTCTTCGACAAACTATATTAGAGATTCATGGTAGATGAAATGGTAAAGAAATCTCCCCAAGCCCTGAAGAAAATAAGCTTCCAGGTCGCTGAGTTGGGTAACAGGCACTTTGGTGTAACAAGAGACTAGATTAGTGGTTTTAGACACAGAGAGCAGTATCGATTGGACTGTGAGAGAATGATAGAGAGAGCAAGGGGTAGAAGAAACAGATGACAGGGTGGAGGTGCAGTGCACAGAGTTAGAACAAGACAGCAGACAGAGAGAGAAAGAGAGGTGGGAAAAGTAGAGCTCAATAATTCACAGCTTACGTTTTGGTTGATTGGGGTTACTGTGTGTCACTCCTGATTGGGGAAATGATAAGATTAATGAGTGTTAGAGTGATGCTATTCCACCATGGCAACACAAGAGTGAGGCCTGTCGCACGACAGCAGTGTGCCAAAGCATCTGTGCTCTCTAGCACGTACAACCCATTCCCTATCACTCACTGTCTCTGTCCTGTCTGCCATGCTCTGACTCATGTCTACTCTGGGTGGCTTTTCTTCAATCTAAACGTGTCTTGCTCTTTTTTTTTTACTCTCCCTTCACTTTCCCTCTGTCATCTATCCATCTCCCCCAACGGATCACATCTTCTCACACTTTCTTTGCACACACCTATAGGGATCATCTCTCGGCAAGATTCGGAGTCCTTGCTAATGAAAGCTTCTGAAGGCTGTTTCCTAGTAAGAGTGAGTGAAAGGATCTGGGGATACACTCTGTCCTACCGGACGGCCTCTGGCTTCAAACATTTTCTCATCGATGCCTCGGGTGATTACTACAGCTTCCTTGGAGTGGATCAAAACCGCCATGCTACTTTAGCTGACCTCATCGACTTCCATAAGGTTAACTTCTTGCAAGTCATCTCACTTGAACTTTTCTCAAGCACAAATTTTGTATTGGGATGCATACACACATAGTTTATCAAACTTACGCATGCACAGTGGCAGAGAAACACTCATAGGGTGCTGATCATAAAGCTCAAGGGGTGTGACTAACGCAACCACAGTAAGCACAACTGTCCTTCCATCTGTGCTACTGACAGAGAGAATTGATTTCATTACTAAACATATGCATGCTGTTGTCTGTACCTGGGCTGTTGCTCATTTGTCTGGCTGCCGGTGTGTGTTTCCTCAGGAGGAGGTGATAACCACATCTGGAGGAGAGCTGCTGCTGGACTCTTGCAAGCTCAGAGGCTCTACGCCAGATTATGGAGGACTCTTTCAGTGACTCTTTCCTCCATCCCTATCTTTTAATACTCTGAATTTAACCTTCACAAAATAGTTAAGCACTGCATCACCTAGAAGTACAGTGATTTCCCTAATGATCATATCCTCGTGGCAAATCACCACACCTCATGCCTTCATCAGGAATTAATAAAACTACTTTGTCAGGAGTTAATAAAACTACTTATTTCTATTCTAATCTGCTTGGTCACTTCTTGTACAGGGAATAAGGAGAATGCCACCTCATGTGTTGATTAAGCTCAGCAGGATTAAAGGGGTATGTGCTAGTCTGTGCCTCAATGACTCTCATATCACTGAACCAAAACCTGAATCCACACAAAAAACTGCCCTCCTCCATTCAGACCAGTTCCAACTGCCTAACCATCCACATCAACAGCCTACTAGCCTCCTCCTGCCTCACTGCCCTCCAAATCACACAAACAGCACCAACACACACAAACGCAGGAATAAACAGAGTCAGGTGATGTGCATGGCTCACCTTGCTAAGTCGTGTATTGTTCAATGAAAAGTGTCTATTTCAGCAAATGGTGCAGACAAAGCCGCCAGGAGGATGGAGGATTGAAGAAAGCATGGTGTAAGGGAGGAAGTGCAGTCTCAGTTTACCGCCACATGTCAAACCTTGATAGCAGGAACGTTTCTGATAGCTATCAGTTACTGATAAGGAAAAATAAATTGATATGGATAACAGGAATTGATATGATATTGATATGGGAAAATAAATGCATATCAGTCACAAAGCAATCATCCAACAGGTTTTCTACCAAAAAGTAAACCATAGACTTTTAAACTTCTCTAATGCAGTACACAAGTATATAAAGCACATATGAACATTATATGTAAAGGGTTCAACTCCAAAAAAGACAAAATAACCTGTTGGTACTAACCAGCTTCCTATTCTGTTCCAACAAGTGCAGTCTTTCATCCAAAAAAATATTTGTGTTAGTCTAAGTGTTAGTCTAAGATAGTCTAAGTGTTAATTAGACCTTAAATAAACAGCCTTAAATTAAACAGCCTGTCCTAAGAGCCATGTTCAAAGTGCCTGGTTGATCATGCTTTTATACTGCACTAAGGTGAAGGACTAAACAGAGATAAGAGTATCCACTGACCTGAGATCAGAATTAGGGTACTGTTTTGAGGGGCAGTAGTCCTCAGATACAGATAAAGCTCTAGGTCAGACTGAACCTAATCTATGACCTAGATATCCTTATCCTCTAAAGGACTGACGAAACTGTGCAGTGGCTTTATAACGAGGATTAATTATACTCACTTTGACAGATACACCTTGTCTACAGCATACAAATTCAAACAAACCCAAATATCCTTTAATGAGTACAAATGCAGAATGTGCAAACTGTTAATTAGTACAGAGGTTAGAGGAAGTACTGAGGAAGAGCTGATATAATCTATGAAAGACACTTTCTCAAAAAGACCTCCAAAGTAATAGATACAGGTATTCCTTGTGCAGCGTCAATGTGAATGGGTCGGCTGTAAGAAAGAGCACAGTTCTGGTTAGTAGAGAAGGTCAAAACTGCTAGAAATCAAGAATCTCATTGCATTAAGTTCCTGACAGAGCTGCAAAACACTGGTGGGAACATTGTGGTTGAGGACAGGTTTCTTTTTCTTGGCTTGGCATTTTATTCTCAGTTTGAGTCAAACAAATTCAACAGTGTACCAGAGAATACTTCAGACGAATGAAGCAATCTGTCAAAAGCTGAATTTGAACTGAAAATGTTCCTCACAATAGGACAACATTCCTGACACTTGAGCAAATCCAGTACATAGTGGCTCAAAATGACAAAATGGAGTTTTCGAAAGGCCAGGGCAGAGCCCAAATACAAACCCACCTGAAATCCTCTGTGAGGGACTAAGGCCAAGATACAGTCTAAATAAAAAACCCATCTTAAATCCTGTATAGCAGGCTGTAACATTACAGAAGCTTTGAAACGAATGAGGCCAACATAAACCATGAAAGGTTTAAAGATTAACCATAAACATAAATTATGTATTACTGCACTAAGCTATGAAATCAACTTTTAAGCCATTCATATCTGAACTAAAGCTGTGTGTTTTGTACCAAGTTATCAAATAAAATTGAATTATATTATTATAAAATTGAAAACTGAATTATAATATTGTAATAATATTATTTCCAATAATTCCTTCATCTTCAGTAATTGCTTTAACCTGGTCAGGGATGAGAGGATTCAGAGAACACTGTGCATACGACAGGAATACACTCAGAATAGTCCACCGCAGTCCAAGGCACCGTACACACACTAACTCACATTTCGTAAAATCATTCTTACCTAGCGACAGGCATGTTTTGTGGATATCCACACAGACACGAGGAGAACATGCATAACCCTGCACAGGAAGTAACCTGAGCTTAGGTTCAATCCCTGGATCCTGGAAATGCAAGGCAACACTACCCGATGTGCCACTACACCATCCCTAAATTATTCAAATAATATATTTTTATAACGCCAATGCCACATTGCTACGGCTGAAATACAATGAAGTTTGAACGCATCATTTGAAGAAACGCAGTGATGTTCTTATAGCTTAGTCGTGCAATCTTTAAAGCAATGCACAGTGGAATGCAATAAACTAAACTGATCAAATTACAAGATACCTTGCGTTCAATTCGGACACAAATACAACATTGTATACTTTGTACATCCACATATATTGCTGTTCAGTAATGAGATCAAGTGATGTAACAATATAATGAAGCTTTTATTTCTTGTTTTGGCAAATTTTCCACATCGCTGTTTTCACCATTTTGTTTTCACGCTTCAATTTTCTTAAAATCTCTGTCCTTCCATAAATCTTTCCCCCAGAACCTACTTTTTATATTGCATTCTCACAAATCGCGACCCGAGTTTTCTGTTCCTCATGCTTATCAGGAGGCTGCATGTTTTAAGGTCATACTGATGTGTTCTCCTTTCAGACATCCAGGTCTACAGCCTGTCGAGTGTTCTTGATCTATTTCACAGTTCTTCTTCATGACTGATATTATTTCTCATCTACTACTGTGATCTTCTGTGCTCTGCCAGGTCTCTTGCTATTTCTTGGCCTCAGAGTATACTTCTGGGCAAAAAAATGGGCCAAGCCCAAAATGGCAAATATTAAGCTTTTAATGGTCTTAACAACAAATCAATGGTCAGAAAATTAGCAAGAATTAAACGAATGCACTCCTGAGAGCTCCTGTGCCAGCATTTGCCCATTTACTTTTGCTGCAGTGAACTGTTTGGGGAAAAGCTAGAAACAGGGAAATTCACTTATATAGTCTTCTTGTATGCAAAGGTAAAATCATGATATTGATTAAATTTGATGTAAAATTCAAACTAACACATGTCTGAGTCTGAATTTTCAAAAAAAATATATTCTGGGATGTTTTTTTTTTTTCATAAATGATTAGTCATTATTTTTTTTTATCTGCCACACCTGATGTTGCCTATCAATGGCCACAAGAGTTAAACATGGAAAGAATTCAAAGGGAAAGACTATCCCATACTAAGTTCCTTTATCTAATTGTTTAATTCTTGCTAATTTCCTGACTACTGATTTGTTGTCCTTTGATTTGTTAAGAACATTAAAAGCTTAATAATTTTGCCATTTTGGGCCATTTGTTTTGCCCAGGAGTGTACATTATTGCTTCTTGTACCAAGAATTATAGCAGTTATTCATCTAACTGCTTTATCCTGGTCTTGGTCACAATGTATCCCGGAGACAATCACTGCACGGGACGCCAGCCTATCACAGGGCACCATACACTTACATTCACACACACAATCATACCTGTGGGCAATTTATCTTAGCCAATCCACCTAGCTAGTTTTTGGGAGGTGGGACAAAACCTTGAGAAAACCCACATGGAAACAGAGTTTTGCCTTTTGCACCTTAACTTCATTTCATCAATTTACTCAACTCATTTAACCTAATAATGAATTCAAATCTTTAAATAATCAAGTAATTTCTATAGCATTTTTTTTTTTTTTTTTTGTAAAATATGGATCAAATATAAAAATGTCATCACATTAATTAATTTTGCTTCCCTCGGAGGCCTGAGATAATCCAGTGACAGCTGTTGTTACTCATGCAGATATGTCAACAGCTGGAGTTTTTAAACTGCTATTTGCACTGGTGATTAGTGATGGCTAGCGATGTGAAAATACTCTTCTCTTCTTTGAAGAATAATATTTACACAAACAGCAATAACCAGCTGAAATCAACTCAGTTTTTCCTTTACTTGTGGATCAGAAGCACTTTAAAGGAAGGAAATAACCAGACTTTTGTCAGGAAATACACATTAGTTACTTTTATTAAAACCAACATTACAAAGCATTTACATGGGATCAAACTGACAGGACTTGCAGGAATGAGAAAACCAAGAAATCTACATAGTCATCCACATTTCCAAGACAAACGTGACTGTCACATGTGGATGGTGACTATAATCCTCACATTTGAGTCTCACAAACAGCTGGCAAGTAGCACCACTGCACATGAATCTTGGTTGTAATTTTAAATACATACAAGACTCAGCTCCATGTCTCACATAGCATTGTAAATCTCCACACTAGAGCCTACACGTCAGCTGGTGTAAAGACTGTCAGTGACTCACAGCCAGACTATGGGGGGTCCAGTGGACTCAGAGCTGAGGTCCAGCAGCACTAGGTATAGCATGCTCAGTCATCCTTAGAAGCTCCCTTCAGGCTGGCCTTGAGTTTCTTCTTCTCCTTCTGTCCCATAGCACGGTACACCTTTTTCCGCTCTTCCTTCTGCCTCTTCAGCTTCTCTGCCTCCTGCTCCTCCTTCTTCTTCAGGAAGACTTTGTGCTTCATGCGCTGCTCTGCTTGAGCCTTCTTCGTCTTGTGAGAGTAGACTGAGCTCAGGGCATCGAGCAATGCTGCCACCTGGTGCAGAGGGGAGGAGTTAAACAAGAGCTGCAACACTACTACAAAACAAACACCACACAGCCCCTAAAATATGCAATAGGCTTGGATGATAAATTTACTCAAATAATTGTCTATGGATATTATAATTATGGAAATTCAATTAAAAAACATATTACTCCTGAGCATATTTGATGCGTACATTATAGCCTGTATTTTCCCTTATGATGATGATATTGCAATTTCGACTAGCTTCAAATATTAGTTAATAATTCATAAGGGTAACTATATTAATTAAATTATAATGGTATATAATATGTAACAGACCTTGCCACACATTTGATGTGCCCAGAGGCACAGTGTGAAATTACAACTGCAGTAGAGGTAGAGTTTATTAGACTAGAAATAATGGACGAATGCATTTTTATTTTATATCACATAAACCTTAAAAAGCATCTCCTACAAATTTGATGACAAAAATGTAACAAAAATATCATCTTAAGATAATAAAAGGCCACTAATTTATTTGTCTTAATAACTATTCGCAAAGCTGCCGCACATCTGTCCAAACTGCTTAAGGCTGGTTTTTATTCAATTTTTGTTTCACCTTTATTAAGTTTATTTTGTTTCCCCAAATGCATTGGACAGAACCCGAAGGTGTGCAATGGCACTGAATATAGAGTTAAAAAAAAATAAAACTTTCAACACAGTGTAGACATTCCACCTACTGACATGTTTTTGGGAGGAGGGAGGAAACCAGAGAACCTGGAGAAAACCCATGGGAACTTAAGAACATCCGCCATTCCACACAGACAGTAACCCAAGCTCAGTGCCAAGCAAAAACGCAAGCTCAACACTACCTGCTGCACCACAAAATAAGCTTGACGAAACAAGCTTAGCATACCCAAAGCTCCTTTCCACTCTTCAGGTTTAAAATGAGCATTTAATAAAGAGGTGCTGGATGTAACGCTTCAATAACCTTTTATCTTTCAACATCATTTCAGTGCTACATCGCCTCATATTCAAACACATGTAGAGCAAAAACAAAGATATGAAAAAGAAATGTGTTGAAGAAGTAAGGACTGCCCCCCAACCACTGATTACATCTATCTTGAACTGGATGTCAAACATCCTGGATACATAATATATATTTCAAGCTCAAAATTAATAACCATTCCATCGCCTTGTGCAAAAACGCTTCTTCATTCTTCACAAGGAGAAGAAGCATTTTAACTCTGTGCTGCTTAAGCTGAAAACATGACAGACTAAAAAGGCTGCCGGTGTTGTGCCCTCTGAGTGAAAGACTTCCACTAAAACAGGTCTGATTAGATGAGAGGTTTACACTAGAATGATTTAACAATTAGAGGACAAGAAAAAAATTTCTACAGCTGCTGTCACAATGCCTTCCAGGATTATTATTAATTCACAAAGCACATCCAATTCAGATTTATACACTCTAATCAAGACAAGCTGACTAAAATAATGAAATTTGCAGTTGGTCTTTCCATTTTAGTTTAAATCATGTCATAATGTGGGACGATCTGAGAGGAGTTTTACAGGGGCAAGTAAAATTCAAAAAGCTGAATCATGTAGCATGTTCAGAATCACACAATATTCATCCATGAAGAAAAAAAAAAAAAAAAAAGATATATCACTTCAGATCAAAGTTACAAACTGCACTATAAATGCTATAAATATGCCAGTTAAATGCAATTGTTTAGGTCTTTTTTTAAATGGAAGTGCAAATGCAAGTGCAAGCAAAAATGTGCCCGAGTCTTTAATGTGAAACTGAGATTGAAACGGTGACTGGATGCTTTCCTGAAGGGTTTTAAGCAAGCATCTGTGCTGTTTCAACAAAAAACAATGAATGTATGTCTAGCAGGAATATCTGATTACTAAATGGTATACAAATTGGATCGAGCAAAGAAAAACATATACCAGATAAAATATGAGACTTCTGTTTAAGAATTATTTGAGAGATTTCATGGGGATTGGTTCAGAAATTGGCTAGCACGGTGCCTGTGGTATTACCGCTAGAACAGGGATTAAACAGCTGCGATATTTGGAAACTTATGTCTGGAGGCATCCTTGAAGGATTAAAGTCTCTAAATGTAGGTGTTTCGATATTACAAGAAACCTGAATTAAATTCAGTTAGTGATTCTTAACCGCACTGGAGGCTCACCTTCCTTTCGTGGGGCTCCCGGATCACGGCGGGTCTCTGCAGGTCCCGGGGGGTTTTGCCCATGGCCTCCTGCTGTTTGGGTTTGCTCTTGAACGGCAAAGCCTTCTGCAGCTCTTTGGGGATGTGGAGGGGGTTGAAGTGTCTCTTCTGCCTCACAATCGGCTACAGAAAACAAGGGAGACGTTACACAGATTAATTCTGTTCATGACAATGAATGAATGGTTCATCCTGCCTGTTATGACCTACTGTCAGTGCATGAAGCGCTGTCCCTGATCAAACAGGGGTGCTGTGCCTACAACGTTGAGGATAACGCACTAGAGAGAGACCTAACAGACTCTCTCTAACCTTCTGAGGTAACCAGACCTGAGCTGACCTGACCAAACCAGCCTTTGTTCTGAGCTGACAGCTGTTGCAGTAGCTTTATACTCTTGCAAATTTTGATAAAGTACCCAGCTATGTTGTGATTAATCTGTTCTATTCTGGGTAAATTGTGTGGGGATTAGTGCCATTTATTTTGATATGAAAAAGTGTCCAGATTTGTGTCTTTTTTTTTAATCTGTCCTTACATGAATATAAGTGCACTACCTTGTACAGAGAGTCTTGGTTGGGTTGGTTCCTTATTCCCAAGTCGTGTTTAAGCTGCCCAAGGGTCCTCATACCCATCCATGTGTCCTTCTGACCAACAGACATCAGCAGAGATGTCACTGGGTTATACAGCTGAGGAACTGAGACTGGATACCAGGAACGCAGGAACACAACATCTACAAACACACAACGGCAATAATAATCAAGTATCGACATTCATTATGCTGTAATTGTAATTGTTTTTGATCTGCTGTGTACATTTCTGATGAATTTGGAAGAGAAATTCTAGTCCCAATAGCACAGACTGTTACTAATACAAAGTCAACAATCCAAACCCTGAATCCCCTTTCTGACTGAAATACAGAACCCACACTACTCACGCAGCCCATTCCTCAACCACTTAGGAAGTAATGACACTTTTCACAAAAATATTAGAGATGGTGTACACCAGTTTACTCCCTGTTCGAGATCAGCATTGGAAAGGTTTAAAAGGATAGTTGATTTCATTTTCCCTTCAAGCAAATAACCAAGTAGTATGTCACCAAACATTTCTCGTGAAAATGATCAGAATTTCAAAAAAGAAAATTATTTTTAGATACTGATCTTTCCAGACCTTCTGTGTTCACTTTTGTTGTTCATTTTTAGAAGCTTTCCATCAAGAAACCATCAAAAAAGCCAAACTACCTATGTGTCTTGAGCTCGTATTACTTTAACAACAGTATATCCATACGTTTAAAAACATCTTCTGAATTTCCATGTTCCATATGAACTGTGCAACAATTCTGCATGATTCCAGTTTTAAGGACTGACAATTTGACACCTAAACTCCAAAATCCCAAACCTGGTCAGAATTGCACCTATGCTAACCTCATGGACAGGTCTCTGTTAAAAATAGATTTTTACTGGGATCTTTCTGGCCAAATAAAGATATAATAAATACATTTAGGTAGCCTGACTGGGCTGGGTGATAGCGGCCCTCATTTCTGTATTTTATTTCTCTCCCTTCAGGAGTGACACTGTTAGTGACTAATGAAAAAAGAAATTTCCTGAATGTAGCAGTGAGCACCTATTACTGTCTGCACACTCAAATCCTTTCGGTAAGCTGAAAATCCATCTATAAATCCTTTTTTGGAATATGAGGTTCACTGCTTTCAGAGGTGCTTTCAGAGGGTAAGAGTGGTGTGATCTTGGCAGGGAGTTAAATCATCATTAGCAAAAGGTTGAAGGAAGCAAAGAAAATATGCTAACATATGCAAACTCCTTGGCTTAACAGTCTAACTTTACACAGCACTAATACTGTATTTCCAGAACATTTAACCATTCTCTCATTTTCAAAGTGTCTTCCATTAATGGAAAGTTACTCTACACATTTTCACGTCGCAAACTGTACTCTATACAGTTTCACAAAACGCATGTATCTGACGTATCTGGCATATGACGTGAACCCTGAAAACCTAAAGGCAAGACAATGAAGACAGATGCCTACCGTAATGCTAACACTGGTGATTTTTTTTTAAAAAAAAGCAAATTATTTAAAAAGTACAAGAGATTTATTTGTTAAAATGATTATTGAGTCAGGGGAGAAAGAAATACACAAGAATATGACATCGAGCTGCTGTGAGTCACCGTGACAATCTTGTATAGTAGTAATAACCATGCTTTTTCATTCTGCACAAGGTAACTCGCAGTCAGCGCGGTGTCAGGGGAGTCATATACATATCAATTTCCCGCCAATCCTGACCCCTTATTGCCAGCTCAGATATATCTATACAACATCACACCCTAACCTCAGGCCCAGAAGAATTCTGACTACGCTGTGACAGGCAAGAGTCAGAGAATAAGAGTCCAATATAATATACTATATCCAGTAATTTCAAATTTTATTGGTCACACACAACCACACACAGTACGACGTGCAGTGAAATGCTTTTTTCGACTGTCCGTGACATAAAATAGAATTTACATAAACCTGAGATAGAAAAGGAAAAAATACAAAAATTTAAGGGATATAGAAGATAGGTTGCAGCAACAGTATTGACTGTATTTGTAATAAAGTGCAGCACTGGTGGAGTAGCCTAGCTTTTAATTTGCTCTTTAATTTGGTGCGAAGCTGGCGAACGGTTGATGTTAGTCCGCCGACTTATTCTCACTGTGGAATTTATACCGTTATCCAGTAGGGAAGTTGCTGAGCTAGTGGATGAAATCAGTTGGTAGTGGCGAACAGGAGGTGTTGGTGAGTTTCTCCTGATTTTTGTATTTCAAACTTGATTATATCAAGTCTTCCACAGCATCTGCTCACCTTGGTGTGTGTATTAATTGCTCTATGTTTTCTCTAGCGTGCTAACACTACTGGGATCAGGCA
Organism: Pangasius djambal; assembly: GCA_022985145.1. NCBI lineage: Eukaryota > Metazoa > Chordata > Actinopteri > Siluriformes > Pangasiidae > Pangasius > Pangasius djambal. The sequence continues at coordinate 12,196,615 of CM040986.1, read as the reverse complement.
TAATGTTTCTGACAAGCTGGAGAACAAAATATACCAATCAGGCAATAAAATACAGAGAATACAGAGAACACAAATCAGAGAGAATTCTGTTCTCTGTGCTGTACTTTAGCTAGCTAGTGGGCTAGGTCTATCAAACTCAGAGAGGTGCGGAGCCATCTCCAGTGAAGATCGACCCAAGGCTCCACTGAGCTGAGCAACCGAGAGGTTTTGGTCTTTCTGATAATCACACTGATGTGCACAATAAAGTTTTTATTCTCATAACGTTCCGTAATATTCCGGAAGCGGGACGAGATAATTATATCCTCAGAGTCACGAACTTGGCGCCACGTCCTGAACTACATATCACCACACTAAATAGTCTGTCAATACTAGTTAGGCATGCTACTTGGTGCAAATAATGTGGTTTTGGGCACAGGTAGTATGAAATGTTCTTCCACAAATAGCTTGAAATAGCATTTTCTTCCAAAATCTTACATCTAGAGACTTCAACAAGTACATAGTCCAACTTACCACTCATGAGGAGTCTGTCCTCAAACGTGGCTCGGAAGGTTCCAGGCGGTGTCCGCAGAGCCTTTTTAATCTGACCTTTGATCCCGCTGACCGTGCGGATAGAGGCACCCTCGAACTTTGCGACCTCCAGCACTGTGTTAAACATTCCCTGAGAAAGTGCAGGAAAGGGCAGAGTCACTGACATGCTTTTACAATCAGAAGACCCAATTATTTTTGAACAATGGTTAATTAACTTAATATTTTTTTCCCCTCCCAGCTTGATCACTAAGAATTCCCAGCATTTTTTCATTTAGCCCACTGTCTCCTGCCATGACACTTTCTGACCTACCAACCACATGGAATGAAAAGTCCTGGCCTCCCAACTGGCAGTGTCAGAGAAAACAAGGACCCTGCCAGCCTTCTCTCGCATTGAGAGCATGGTTAATTACACCCTCTGGAGCACCAGGGTCACAGATGGCATAGAACACTGAACGAACTCAAATTCAAATCTCAGCTGCAGGACCCACATATGCATTTAGCAGTGCTTCTAACTGGTTGATCTTACAAGGGTGGCTGCTGTATTTTAAGAATAGCCATGACTTCTGAAACATTTTAGGTGCTCTGTCATGTGCAGCACTGCTACAACTGTAGATAGCTGTCTGACTCTGCAGGATCCCCTACCTGGACAAAGCAGGTGTTCTTAAAGATCTTATACGGGTATCCAATCAGCTTCAGCTTCTTCACAATGGTCACAGATTTGTCCAAGTCCAAGACAACTCCAGTGGCTGCAATGCGGAAATTTGCCTAAGGAAAGTGAGACAGATTCAAAGAAATTAAAGGGGGAAAAAAACTACAGCCGCTATCAAACTGGAAGCATGGATAATAACTTAAAACTGCTGCTGCATATTTTAATATGTTATAGCTCTTACTTGAGTCCCTGCAACACTCTGAACAGCAAGAAAGCCTGTCCCCTGGGGTGTGATAGGTCCTAAAGGAAAATAGAGATAAAGGTGAAGGAGAACACTAAATAGTGAGTTGTGAGAAATATCACCTTCTTGGACTGTAATACAGGGACATGTAGCTGTCTTACCCCAGATAGAGGCGCCACAGTGCATATGCTCAGGAGTGTATTTGAGCAGGCGGTGGCGGCCATTGTGATCTTCAATGTGGTAGAGAGGAATGGTCTGGAAACGTCTCCAGCCTAGCGACAGAATGAGTGGGTCACGGGTCTTCAGGATACGATTATGCCAGCGGTGTTTCTTCAAACGCATCTATTGTCAACAGATAAACAGAAAGACAGGAAATGTGAAAGATGGCACCAGAAAAACAAGGAGTTAGTCAACATTTTAGTCTGTTCCAACAGCGGGGTATTTTCTACTAAGCAATGTTTCTAAGAAGGGAGTCGTGAATTAATATCTGATGATCGCAATCCTGAAAGATCAATAACAAGAAGAAGTAGAAGACGAGAGCAAAGACTTAGTCAAGATCTTATGATTTATACTCACCTGCAGATAGCCTATATTGCCTTCACTGGTTCCCAAGCCACCGAGTATGACTGGATAATGTGGGTCAAAGTTGGTAACAAACTCGCAGGGAAGCGTGGGGATCTCCACACGCACATACATGCCAGGCCTGAAGCCCTCATACTGAACACGAGTCTCATCATCCATGTCCTCAAACTCAGCCCTGTTCAGCTGCAGACACACATCGAGAGAAGTTTGTTAGCGGTATTTAAACTGTGTGCGGTACCCCCGCTAGGCCATCATGGTACTGCAGGGGGAGTTTCAAAATGTAAATATTGTTAATGCATACGTTAATAATTATTTAAGTCAGAATTTAAGATATAGGCTCTGTTTTTTTTTTCAAAAGCCGATTGGGCAGCCCCTACTTAATGTGGTGCCTATGTGCCTATGTGATATTGCCTTATAAGCCTGTTTTCTTTGATTACCAACGTCAATTATTGCATAACTGATTTATTGATTTGTTTTTTTAAACAGTCTGTTAGGTTCCAACCTCTAACTTTTATCTTGAATGTCTTAGATTCATGAATGTCTTCAAGTTTCAATGGAAAACTGAATGACATACTAATGCATCTAATGGAATGCAAAAAGGAATGCTTAAAAGTTAAGTTAGGATGAATGTACGTCATGTTACAGCAGTGCCCTCTGACCTCAGCCTGCTTCTGCATCTCCTCTTTGAGGTCATCAAAGTAGGTAGCATCTCCATCATCATATTCCGCATTGAACCTCTCCTTCAGTCTCTTCTTCTTTTCCAGGCGCTTGTTTTTCTGAGCTTCTTCATCATCAAACTTCACTAATTTGGGTTCCTCTTCTTCCTCCTCTTCCTCCTCCCCCTCATCATCATCTCCCTGCTCATGATAAGCATACACACATTCACACCCGAACGCAACACAGGGGCCACAGAAATTAAAAAAAAAAAGTGATATGTAAGAATACTGGTCTTAGCCAAGTACCTCAGCTTCATCTCCCTTCCCAGACTTTACTTTGTGAACCTCTCCAGTTTCCAGGTCCTCAAAATCTCCATAAATTTCATCTAGCATGATGAGAGCAAATTAGAAAGGACCCAAAGACATAGCTCTTTGTTGGAAAAAAAAAAGGCTAATAATGTCTTTACCATCCTCTTTAAGGAGAGTAGCAGCATCTTTATCTCCTTCCCATTTTCCAGTTACAAAGCAGTCCCTTATGGAGGCCAACATCTGAAAACACACATCCGTACAAATCTGTGCTTAATTCAGGTTCCTAAATATTCCAGATATTTTAAAAATTAAGCAATGAAAGCAGAGGGATTTAGATAAGACAGTGCGCTGGCCACGTTGCTCACCTCCTCCTGGTCCCAGTCATGGCTTGCATCAGGCTGGAAACGGGAGCAATCCACGGCATCCGCTCTTACTTTCTTACTCTTCTCTGGCCGACTAACTCGGAACAGCCCACCCAACTCCTCCTCCTCACTGTTTGCTTCCTCCTCCTCCTCCACCACTGACACAAACAAATGAGAAATACAAGCTGGCTCCCACTCAATACACTCCTGCCTTCATCAATCACAAAAGAACACAATAGACCTCAATATGTTCCATAAAAGCCAGTGGACTTCTTTCACAGGAGAAGCAGATCATTCTTCAAACATGCCTCTTATAATGAATGCCAGCCTTTCTAGAGTTTCATATAAGCTTGTGATTTGCTTACTCACCTGTGCCATACACCAGCTTGCGTAGGTTAGGTGCAGCACGTTGTCGTCTCTGATATGCTTCCATGGCCTTCCGGGCCAAATCTTCTTTCCAGCGTACTGCTCCTGACAGGCACGCATCAAACAAACAGAGAGAAAGGATAAGACTCCAATATTAAAAGTGACAGATTAAGGCTATGCAATGTGTCACCCATTCATAGCTTGTGATATATGAATCTCAGTTTATCACATTCTTTGCGTTCCGTTGCAATAGTGGCAGCATGCTGTTTTTGTCTACATTATAGAGACTATAAAAACAAGGATGTACACATCAGGCAATAACCTTGTGAACCTAAGACAAACAGAACAAATAGAACAACGGAACTTAATGGGGATCAATACAAAATTTATTGTGGGTTACGGCTAAACTCCCTTGTAAGTTCCTTGTCTTAAAATGAAAATAAGTGGCTCAGAGAAATAAAGTGGTTTAAAGACTCAATAAATTGCGCTGATGATATTCAAACGAACAACATGAGTGAGAAAGTACCAGCAGTTTCAGATCCTAGCTCTCCTTCGTCTTCAGCATCCATCTCCTCCTCCTCCTCCTCCTCCTCCTCCTCCCCCCCAGCAGCCTCTCTTAAGGCTGGTTTAACATGTAATTGTTCTTCCATTTCTGAGTCGCTATCACCTTGCATTTCCTCTCCTTCATCATCTTCGTCATCACTATCCTCCTCAGAGCAGTGACCAGAGTCTGGAGGTGCTGAGCTTCTTTTCTGAGGCCTCTGTTTCTCTTCCTCCATTTCCTCCTCCTCTTCCTCCTCATCCATCTCTTCTCCTTCTGATTCTTCTTCATCACTCTTCTCTAGGTCATCATCACTGTCTGCAAATACAGGCATCTCTACCACAGGCCTGCTGTCTTTTCCATTTTCCTCCAGCTTCTGTTTCTTCAGGGGAGGAGCTGCCTCTTTCACCGTTTTCCTTCCATCCTTTGCCACTTCACTCTTGTCCAGTTTGCTCTCATCAGCTCTAACCTCCTCCTCATCCTCCTCATCATCATCATCATCATCATGTTCTACCTCCTCCTCCTCCTCCTCATCATCTTCAGCATCATCTTCCTCCTCCTCCTCCTCCTCATCATCTTCAGCATCATCTTCCTCCTCCTCCTCATCTGCCTTTTCCTCCATGCTTTCACCTTCTTCATCTGACTCTTCCTCGTCACTTCCTTCGCCATTGTCTTTCTCTGCTTCGTCACTAAAGACAGCTTTCCTCCTCTCCCTCTGTGTGTCCGGGTCCCACACTCGGCTCTCCACAGGTCCTTCCTTTCCGCTGTTAAAGGAACACAAAAGCTCAGAAGATATGTATGCACAAGAAACAAAGGGAAAAAGTTAACCAAAACTAATTAAACGACAATCTAACTGTACCTTTTCTCCTGTACTTCCTCTGGAGTCAGTGCTGCAGTTCCTGTGAACAGTGAAACTTTACTGGCAGCAATCTTGACATCCAGAGTGGCTTGTGTGCCCATGAGGGACTGCATCAGCTCTGTGGCAGGACGCACCTCCTCCTGTCATGGAAAGTAAGATGCTCTTTATCAGAATATGCATCAACAACAGCATCCACCACACAAGTCTAAAACGACGCCTGAATGTTGGAGTTGCTGTCTGATACATCATCGGTAGGCGTGTGCAATAGCAGTGACATTACAACACATTTTTCCACGATGGATGATGATGATGATGATATGCATGATGATATTTAGATTTGCTGAGCTAAAAGTTGGAATACGGACAACCTGTTTATAGAAAAACTATAGATAATTTAAATTCAAATAAAATACAGAAAAAATAAACCATTTAAGAAGAAACAAGAGAAAATCTTCAACCTGAGAACATCCAACCTGCAACTTCATAGCAGCAGCAGAGTTGGTCATTTGCTGGGTTTCCACTCAAACAATTCATAATTTTAAGTGAATGCAAAACCATTTAGATTTCTTTTGTCATGTAAAGCAGCCAACCCTGCTCTGTCTCTGACTTTAGCAGATACAGTAAGTGAAGCTCAACCTGGAGCATAAAAGCTCTCTGACAGTGCAAACTGCATAATGTAATGTATATGTATGAGGGTGAGTCAAATAAAAACCTTATTTATTTATCCATTTGTTTTTTTTTACATAATCTCCATTTCATTCAATGCAAGTGTTCCAGCATTCTACAAGTATCCAGATTCCTCTAAAAATCAGTTCTTAGTCTAATCAGTTCTAATTTATGTCGCACTAATCTAATTTATGTCGCACTAATCTAATTTATCCCCCCCCGTAAATGTAAAACAAAATCCTCAACCACAAAGGAACTAATCTTACATAATTTCTTATTAAAAATAATTTTGAATTATACAGCACATTGCATGTTTTGTTAAGCCATTTATTTGTGATAAGAGCGCACTACTGAATTTTCTAATCTGACTGATTGGAAGGTGTTGATTAATTTTTCTATAACAGCAGCTCTGACAACAGAGCTGGCTACAAGGCGAATCACAGGATTATATTAAATGTACTCATTCTAATATGTTATCGTTTCTATAGTAACAGCTCATCCACAGGGACTGAAACGGTGTGAGCCGATCTGCATAATCTAAGCCTAATTACAAACAGATAAAAAAAAATTTTTAATGGTTAATCATTGAAATGGTGCCGTTTTCTGTAATTGATCATTATTTAACAGAGTCTTTGTAACAGTCAGAGTTAAAGCTGAAACTAAGTCTTCCAACACTGGAAAGTCTGCAGGAAAGACTACCGCGCGCTGTGTAGTTTCTTAGTAACATGGCGAGATGCATTTTTTTTTTGCATCTTATTAAAATAAAGAGTGAGAAGAGAGGCTGCTAAAGGAAAGACTGTTTCGTGTTTGTTCCACTACATTAAATTTAACTATAAACTGATGAACAGTATTGCATGTTGTTCTTTAATTATTACATATAATAATAATAATAATAATAATAACAATAATAATCAGCAAATTGTGGTATAAGAGGTATAAAACACTTTGGGAAGTGCTATTATAGGAATATAATCGACTTTGGGGTGGTAAGAGCATTGATTGTTTATTATTGATTGATTATTTTTCTAACAGCACGTTATGCTGTTTAAACGACATTTTCATTTGAAAACTTTTGCTTAAAAAAAATCCATCTAGATCTTACACCTACAGTCGAAAAAACTTAACAACGGTCACTCAGAAATATTTGTAAAGCTGCTCTGTGATAATGGAGTGGAAACTCCATTGAGTGGAATTTACTGTCCCAAATCCTCATTTATTTATTTATTATATATATTAAAAAAAACTTTCCATTATTCTTTTTACATTTAAGATGGGTATAAAAACCTTTTCTGTGATGTATGTTCTTTTGTATTATTAGTTTTTGCAAAACCTCATACTGCTGTAGAAATATTCAATAGTATTGAGTTTAGTGTTGTTTAGTGTAGAGTGAAATTATGGTCTTGTTGCTTAGCTCCCTGGTAATCAAAAACAGTAGAGGTTTTTCAGCAAGAGGAGAAATGAAGTGACCCAACCTGGTCCTGTTTGACGTGGCCAACAGGCATGTCAATGTACACTGCGTCTTTATCATACACCACTCCTCCAGCCCCTGCCATGGGAGCGTAGAGCAGTCTCTCTTTCTCATTCAGAGCTCTCTTCTTCAGCATCTCCGGCAGCGGACACGGGTCAGGAAGAAAGCTGATATCGGATACAGAGAAGTCTCCTACTCCTGTAAAGCACGTTTTAATGCATTACAGTGTCCTATCACACACTGACAGTGTTTTGAGAATCAATCAATAAAATGTACACTGCCAAATATTTCAGTACTTTTAGTAACAGGCTCCCAACTTCTCTAAAAGTAGAACAAGCGAAATAAAACAAATGTGACTTTTTAATCTCATCGGAAACAATCTATAATACAACTGGAGAGCTATGCCTAGATCTTGATCACTGATTCTATGTGGTGCTAACATTGTTTAAATTAAAAACGTAAAAATCTTCAGTTGTTCAAAACCTCACTATGATTGTATCGATGGTTACAATTGATCTGTTTTACCTGGAATATGAACCTGGCCTTTGTTCTTCAGGAATGTCCCACGCAGGTAGCCATACAGGGAGACAGTTCTGTCACATTTAGGATCTAATCGAATAGCCTCTGGATCAGTTAGATCTTCCATCCTGAGCGTACAGAAAAAATTGATCATCATACATTCAGTCATCTTCAGTAACCACTTTCTTCTGTTCAGGGATGTTTTAGATCCGGAGCCCATCCCGGGAACACTGGGTATGAGGCAAAGACACACCCTGAACGGGGAAGTCAGTATATCGCAGGGCACCATGCATACACACATTTGCACCTAGGGGCAATTTAGCACTGCCAGTCCCCTTATTGGGAGGTGTCAGGAATCCTGAGGAAATCGGCACGGGCACGGGCAGAACATGAAACTGACAGTAATACAAGCTCAGGATCGAACCAGGGAACCTGGAGCTGTGACACAGTACCATCTGAAAAAAGAAATTATCACCACTAACAAGTATTGTGTAAGGTTTTTGTTTTTTTCCTACACTTACCGATCAGCTAAAACATAAGGGTGAGAGGTTTGCCACACCAGGGGTCTAAACTTCATGACTGAAATGAATCGTCCAAGGTTCTTCACTTCCTGTGTCTGGTACTCACCATACACCATCCCAGACAGGTAAAACAGCTTGGCTCCCTTTTCGGTAAATACAACATAAAGTGAGTTATATAAGAAAGTCATCTGATGGTTTAACACATTGTCATCTGGCGGTTTAAAATCATGAAGACTGGTGATTTCAGAGATATGTGGCTTTTACCTGGTACACTTCCGTCCAGAAGCGATGTTTGAGGCGTTTCTTGGTCTTATTGAGTGACTTCACATTTTTGAAGGAGTCCAAATGTGTGAGCACCCCCATGACACGAGGGAAACCATGGACCTGACAGATGTTGAGGAACTCAAAGGTCTCCATCTCAAAGCCAAAACTAGCATCTATCAGCATCAGGACCTGGTGAAGTTAAAAGAATTCTTTGTCAACTGATAGCTCAGTCTTTAACATATACAAAGCTTCATAAGACTCACTCACCAGGTCTGCAACCTTTGCCAAATCTATCATGGTATTGATATCGTTGTTACACTCAATAAAGGTCAGACGGCGTTTCTTCCCTACAGATAAGTCAAAGAGACATATTAAAACCGCGTACTATTCATATAAAATAAACTATGTATATAAAGGAAGGTTTCATGGGAGTACTCACCTGATACTATTGTTACAGGGCCACAGACGTCTGAAAGCTTCTGCCGTGTGTAATTTTTGATCAGGCAACGGATGAGGGTGCTCTTGCCCACTTTCGGAGGCCCCATCACGACCACCAAGACAGGTGGTGGCTCCAAAGGTGTGCGGTCTACTAAAGGTATATGATGTTTCTTAGTTTTTATGTCTTGGGTCCTATGGAGAATGGGGAAAATGCAGAAAAAATATTCATATAAAAGCACCAAACCTGCTTTTTATTCCATAATAAACATGACCGCTGTTTAAAAAAAAAAAAAAGAGAGAGAAAGTAGAAATAATAATATTCTATTAATAATAATAATATTCTAATCCCCGGAATAATCAATTCTTAGACGCACCACAATTCTTTCTTGAAAGATTGTGTAAAATGCACAAAGAGTCATAAAAGACTTTAACAAAGCTCATGCCAATTATATTTAATGTTTTTAATTGAAAGATGTCATTACTGAAACATGTCCAATGGAAACTAAACACTGAAATGCATTAAGCATAAAAGTGAAAAGAATTAAAAAATATGTCTTCAAAACAGCACATTCTCTTAATGAAATAAAATAAGCCAGGGTTATTCAGCTAAAATTTGTGAAGGTCCAGCTACATAAAATACACCATGCAGTGTTTGACCATTAATGATTAGCCCTTGGCTTCATAAGACACACTAAATACATAAACAGTTTTAAAAACAGTTTCGAAGATTGACTATACAATAAACAGTGACTGTGTTGCTCCACACTGGGTTGTCACCATGGGCTCTGATCAGATGAGACATCTGTTTTGAACTTTAAGTGGTAAATAAACACATGTGCCCCCCTCAAGGTCAAGTTAATTTTTATTTAATTGTATTTCCTATATAGCGCCAGATCACAACAGAAGTCATTTAAGGTCACCTTACCTACAGAACAGGTCTATACCTTGTTCGTTTATTAAACAAACTAAATAGCCTTATGTTATTTATCTTATTTACACGACGGCACGTCATTTGTCTCTACATGTTTGCGCGTTTCTGTATCGTGCGCGGCAGAGTTCCACCCCGAATGCGCGCGCAAACAGGTGAGCAGTACACTCCCACCAGCGGACAGAGAGCGCGCGTCGGAGAATATGTTGCATCAACCTCCTGAAAAACAGACAAAAGTATCTGTGTTTTTTAAACACTCGCAGGGTGGTGAAGATGGCAACACTCGCTCGCCTGCGAGTAGCAGCCGGAGTAGCTCTCCTGCTCCGGGTCAAAGTACAGAAAAGTGCCCAAATGCTGCACGCCCTGCCCCTGACAAGCAGCAGAAGTCCAGTCACCACCGGGTGACAGGTTTTGACCCAGCTTGGCTGTTCAGTTATCATATGTCATTAAAAGAAACACACGAACACCAGGATTCCTTTGTGTTTGTGTCGGCGTCCGTCTGTAAACCTAGGGGATACACTGGTAACTATGAAAACTCTTTCCTTTCTCGATGAGTTGTCATCTGCTAAAGAATGAATGAATGAATGAATGAATGCGACTGCTTAACCCACAACAAAGGATCTCAAGTTCCACTGGTGTAAAATTCCTCAGTATGTCTTGGTTTGCGATCTCGGGCTAAGGAACTGACTGGATTCTGTGCAAACTCTAGAGACTGTTGTGTGTGGAAAATCCCAGGAGAGCAGCAGTTTATGAAATACTCAAGCCAGCCCTTCTGGTACCAACAACCATGCTACGATCCAAGTCACTTTTCTACATTCTGATGTTTCATGTGTACATTAGCTGAAGCTCGAGCTGCATCTGCATGATTATTTATTTATTTTATTTTTTTTTTTTTTTTTTTTTACATTGTACTACTGCCACATGATTGGCTGATTAGATAACTGCAGGAATGTGCAGGTGTTCCTAATCAAATGGACAGTGAGTTTATACGCCACAGTTATTGACACACTTCATCAAAATGAGCAGATCTAACAAAGTATAATGAATAATTGCGATAGTCGTGTAATCTATGAGGATGCTGCATGGTTTCATTTTAACATTATTTTTTCAAACCTGAACAGTAGTTCACCCTTTTCTGCAAAACACCAGTTTCAAAATTATTGATACCCCTACAATTACTATTTAGTAAAACCTCCCTCTGAGACAATATCAGCATTGATCCAGTATCTTCAGACTTTTGATTACCTTGATTGTTGTTAAATGGTCATTTAAGCTTGTGAAGGTCAACAACTCTGTTTTGAAAATAAAGAGTATAGAATAATAACTAGCTCTTTTTTTTTTTTACTCTCTCCACTTAAGTGAACTAAAAAAAAAAAATAAAAAAAAAAAAGAAGTGGATGCTCAATTGTTTTAGCTCAGTCACATTAATTGTTCCCATGCTCCCATCACAGGAACCAAAAAAAGTGCCATTGCTTGCAATTTAGGCAGCTGTGTGACTGAAAAACCGGAACAAATACCTCAGACACAGCTAAAGCATTAAATACTTTAAAGAAAGCCATGGCAAAGTTCGCTTTGGTAGAAACTTAGCGATAGTAAATTCTCTAGCAGAACAGAAAAAACTCAACATTAACATTAAGCTGTACCAGTATAATGAATGTGTGAAGAAGCAAAGGAACTACTCAAACCCAAAGAACACCAGTTTTGGATTTGGGAATCCTGGTGCCAGGATGTTTGATCACCAGTAAAACAACAGAAATTACTCCAAATCCAGTCAAAACACACACAAAAAAATGAGCCAGATTAGTTACCAACCGAGAATCTTACTGAACATGCATTTCACTTTAAATATATCCAGATTACTTAATGTTCAGTCACTTAAGGACTCCCAGAAATGGAAGAGACTGTGTATGGAAACTGCTGGGATTTCTATATGATTCTCTCAAAACAGATGTAAATACTCCCATATTAAAACTGACGGTTCTGCATTTTAACCTCATAGTCAGTGTTTCATTTCCAAGTCACTGTCCTATTGCTTATGGCCTGGAATATGATGATAATGTGCAATTCACAGACTCACCCTATTTACATTACGGAAGTGAGCACTGACCTGTGGAAGGTCCTGGCCATGCGCACGGCCGAATGCACCGCAAAGGCTTTTGGATTTCTTTTGCGTTCATCCTGCTCCAGCTCTGCACCCTGATCCTTCTGCTTCCTCCTCTTCTTCTTTTCGGCCTTGGGGCCACTTTGCTTCTGCTGATGCTGTTTCTGCTCCTTTCCCTCCATCTTCATACCTCTGAGATCTGTGCTAAAGAACACAATTTGTTTAAGACTTGACAGCTGTTGTGTATTTCAAAAACGAAAATGAATACTGTCCCTTAATGTACATAAATCCGTTCTCTTACAAATAGAACAACTATCTCTAGTTCATGGTCTGATCTCAATTCTCAGTTGAATTGAAACGCCAAGGGTCTTGTGTTTTCCTAAGATAGAAGGGCTTAGAAAATAGAAGAACTAGCAAACTAGCAAAAATGTGTTGTCTACTCGCGAACACAGAGGATTCGTGATTGTAGTTGTAAATATCCCATCTACCATCTAATCCCCAGTGTTAGCCATAGCAGATAGAAGCGTGTAAGTATCAGGTTAGTAAATACTCAGCTTTCCAGTTTTCAGAACAATTTTCTGAACAAATAACTCAAAAAAAAAAATACTTACATTTAAGACCTTATTCTTCTCAAAACAACTGACGCCGAAATTCAAATTCACTTTAAACTGACCCAGTGGGTTTGTATCATCATGTCATATTCCCAAATCGTGAGCACCAGTAGTGTTTTTCACGTGTGCACTACATCCGGAACTACTTCCGTCGCGAATATCTGGTCGGGCTAAACAAAATGTTCCGAGTCTGATAGTTCCGCGAATGAAGTAGAACGGTGTTTACGGATCCAACATGAATAATAATAATAATAATAATAATAATAATAATAATAATAATAATAATAATAATAATAAACAATCGTATACAAAATCACGTGCTTGCAAATTAAAAATAAATAAACTGAAATTCACTTGCTTAACATTTTATTTGCAATAAATTATTGTACAAAATAAGTGAATATTTACATTTTTCCTGATCCTGTACTTCCACAATATATGATGAAATAAATATGTTAATTATGTAAAAATTGACCAAAGGTCTTAAATAGTGTTACAATAATGAGTAAAATCTTGCAGCATGAGTCCTGTGGTTTCTCTTTGGAAGAGATTTTCATTAAATTAATAAATAATGCACCTTTAAATAAACACAATATCATGAGGTTAAAAAATGATAAGATGAGATAAAATTGAGATAACGTTAAAGTGAGAAATTCACACAATTTGGCTAAAGTCCTTCCTCACATTTGAAATCTTTCATTTGACTTCATGAGAAATATAATCTTTTTTTTTTTTCCCCTTTTGTGAACAGTCCTATTGAAGCTCCATCTGTCCATTAATCTTCCACCAGCCTGGTTCCATCTCTCCAAGAACTTCCTCTAGGCACTGAGAAGACAGATTGGGCAGCGGTGCCAGAGGCTGCTCCTGAGCAGATTCATCCCACAGGCCACTTCCACCCTGAGAATATGGCATAGGAGAGGTGTTCTCCAGTCCCATATCCCAAAACGCAGAATCTGCAGAGTCAGGGGAGGTGGACTTCAAACTGTTGAGAAATCCAGACCTCGCACTGCCATGAGGATAAGGAGGTGGAGGATAGAGAAAGACCTGGCTTTCATCTTTGCTGTTGTTTCCAGTGCCCTGCATTGGTGGACTCCACAGACACTCTGGTGAGGTCTGTGCTCTCATGGAGCCCCAGCCAACTGGAGTAACTTCCAAGTCTGAGTGAAAGGAGGAAGGACTCAAGCTAGTGCCCATCAGCCTGTCTTGGCGTGGCCTGATGGATGGAGTGCTGCAGTGAGCTCCACTCGGTGGAAGGCCAAAACTTTGTGGAGACAAGTCAGTAAAGAAGCAGTCCTGATCGCTGTCTTCTCTCAGCTGAGGTTGAGTGACGTTAAATGCTGGTTGTCTACTCTCTCTCACACCAACCATGTGAGGTGGCAGGAAAGGGCTGGACAGCGAAGTATTAGCTTCTGGCTGAGGTGAGGTCCGAGTGGTTCTGTTCTTTAGGGTTCTTGCCCTCTTGTTCTGGAACCATACCTGTTTACGACAAAAGATATTCAAGTTTGATTAAGCAGTATACAATAACTACAAAACACAGAGCTTTTTTGTTATGATAAATAGCTAATATATGTGAAGGCATGAATATTTTGTTTAGGCATCTACCTGAATTCGTGACTCTGGGAGGCCTGTGGCTTGAGAAAGACTTTCTCTGACACTAATGCCAGGGTATGGGTCCACACTAAAAGCCATTCTGAGGAGCTCCAAGTGCTCTTTGGTGAAACTGGTCCTCTTCCTCCGGCCTGCAATCTTACTGGCCTGAGATGCTCCATCTTTAGCTGAAAGAGAAAAAAAAAAAAAGTTATTTTACAGAATAAAAAAATATTCATGCAAAAAATATACAAAAGGTAACAACTAAAGAAATATATCAATATAAAACTGATCAGCTTGTCCTTACCAACAATGCTATCAGACCACATAGCTGTAAATTCTTCTTAAATAAAAGTCACTTTCCTCAGACCACAATGTAGGGCTAATAAGATTTAATTTTTTTAGCTAGCAGAGAAGATCAACTTCTTGCTGCTTGTGATTCTCATTCAGTACTGAGGCCTAGCAGTATTTATCCCAGAATTCCTTGGTCCAAAGAAGGTGGAGTTACACAGTACTGAAGGTTAGGGCTCTGTGACATCCACTAATGAACATCAGCCATTTTCACCTGCCACACCCCCAATTCGCACCTCATTTGCATTCATACATAACAGCAGCAAACTTTTTTGTTGTTTCTAACAAACACACTCTGTTCTTAGGATATTGCTTGGGGAATCAACATGTTAGGGCAACTACAAAATTAATTTGGACATTAATAAATTAAAAAAAAATTTAAAAAAAGAAAGGCTTCCATGACATTTATATTTATATACATAAATAAACTAAATGTTCATTAAATATTAATATATTTTTTTTAAAACTTAAAACAGACAGAAGATAATTTTTTGCAATTTATTATCCAAACACACCGCAATTTTTAATTGGCATTTAAAATACAGTTTAATATAAGCACAAACAGATTTTTCTTTTCACAACACTAATAATAATAATAATAATAATAATAATAATAATAATAATATCTCCACATTACTTAAGCAAGACTCTTAAGTATGAAGCCTGCTGAGTACTGTTTCTGGTGAAATCTTTTTATTTATTAATTTATTCTTGTGTTAAAAATGTTAAGTATTGTTTTCATTATAATCTTAAAAATAGCTATGATAACCCTGTGATGATAAAGAAGGCTCTTTCTCATTAAATAGCTTTGTGTAATATTCATATATGTTATGATTATGATTCATTCAAGCTGTGTTAAAAAGTGTTACAAATTTATAAATATATTTATAATGTAAAAATCTAGAGTAACATTAAAGTATGACAACTAATGATTAATATTCACAAGAAGAGCTGTGGCTTAAACAGAGGTGTCAGGACTGAGGTCCTTGACATCACCACAAGCTTGATTTATGCAAATAAACTTGATTAACCTGGTTTATTGAAGATGTATGGGTGATTGATATGCTGTCCTAATCAATTCAATGGCTGTTAATGGCCGTACATGATCAAAACATTACATTTCAAATGTGACAGGCCTGATATCTCATGATCCACACCAAACAGTAGCCTTGTGATTGGTCTTGTTTGGTGTGTTCACACCTTGTTAGGATAATCTATTCTAGTGATGGATACATTCACTTTGGCCTGGCATGGAAGATTAATCAGTTTGTCAAATTCAAAACAGTCATGTTGTGAGCATACAATTCCAAACCTCTAGGCCATGACCTAAAGGGGAACACACCTACTCTGTTGTCATTATGACAAGAGAATAAGCGCCTTAAGAACAATCAGCACTTTTCTCATAGCATTTCTGTGGAAATATATATTTTTTGTAATTTAGGTAGCCATTTATCCAATATAATGCACAGGTTACATTACTGTTTAAATTAGAACTGTAACTTAGTATATGATAGAGTTAGTAAAACTGGCCAAAAAATTCAGAATTATGGCACCATGTCTGTTACAAACATGATGAAAATTATTAGTAGCCTATAAAGAAGTATTTAAATTTATAAAACAATTATGAAACATTTTTAAATGCATAGGTTCCCTATTCTTAATTTTGGCCAGTTTGTGTAAACTTTATTTTATTCCCTAATTATATGAGGAATTTAATTGTAGCACACACAGTGCTATTCTAATAGCTAATTCTTCTATGTTCAGAACGCATTCTATGGTGAATATTACATATGGTGTTGTACATTATAGCACAGGAGTGCATAGCTTCCTGAAGCCATATGGCCATTTAACTGCTTTAACACAGCCACTAAGCCTGATAATTAGCTCATGGGTTGAATCAGGTATCTTAGTGCTGGGAAAACACCAAACATGTGCTGGACATTAGGATTGGAGTATAGCATCCCTGCTATACAAAACAAGACAATTTTTCGAGGTGTCAAAATTGGAAGCAATTTTCTAACAATGACAGAAAAGGAAAAAAACACTTATTAAAATTAATCCTGTTTTAAAAGCTGCTTATATATGAAACTTTTAAAAGCTTTTAAATTATAATTAGCTAACCTCTAACATGGCTAACACATTGTAAAAGAAACTCATGTTTTAAAAACAAATTGAAAAAAAAAGACCAAACAAAATCCTGATCTAGCCAACTACAGATGCTTATACATGTAAGATTTAATTAGAAATTCAGCCTAAGGTCAGTTTACATGGATAAAACCAGCTGCTGCTGTATGGAGCCTTCAGTTTTCTAATAGCCACATAATGATTTGAATCTTACATTAAAAGGTCTGTCTTTCATTTTAAAGAAGGAGGCCTAATAATAGTTAATCAAGGTAAAAGGTCAAGAAGTCATCACTTGACTAGAGGTAGGTATTTTAGATTCATGTATAAGCAACTTCCAAGTGCAAATAAAGTAATTTCCAAGTCAATAAGCCAAAGTCAAGTTCCGAGTCTGTTGGGATTTAGGTCCTTCTCTAAACTATATTTTTTTCAGCACTGTGATGTCATATATCTGTTCATATATAACAACCACATACAATTGCAAAAGTACAAATGCAATGCAAATTATTCACAAGTGTGTTCTTCTTTCTTAGCATTGTGGCAGAAAAAATATAGGAAAATAAAATTTTTCTGAGCCATGTGTCTCTGCATTACTGTGTAAGAAGACAAGTGCTAAAACACATTAAAACTTTATTAATCTATTAGAAGGTATGCTTTTAATAAGGTACACATTAATGACTACACAGATATGTCAGTAATGTTAAATAGCACAGTCATATTGAAAACTTTGATGCTGACAGGAATAACGTCAAAATATTACTTGATATATAGAAATGGGAGAAAATATATAGTAAAAAAAAAAAAAAGCCCAATAAACAGGCTACAAGTTTGCCTACAACTAAACGATTGAAATACCATGATAGAGAGGGTTGATTTTATCTCTGTACTCACTGCTAATGTCTCAATTTTTGACAGATAATATTTATGGAAATAGAGACACAAAACTGCTTAACATGTTTGAATCCTTCCTACATGTTTTTGAGGGTGAGCTCCTCAGGGAGATCTTGCCTGCGAGTGTGTGTGCGCGTGCGCCAGAGAAATGTACACATGACTCCAGTTAAGGCATCAGTAGGGCTGCATATTTGTGCAAATAATCCAAATCTGCAGTGAATTCAAATCACTTACAGTAATGCTTTCTTAAATTATTAGTCACTATATAAATGTTGATATGTTCTCCCTTAAGAATTTCTTGGCCAGATATTTACAATTACACGTAAATGCAGTTTATGCAGTTATAATGCATATCCTATAATGCATATCCTTCTTGCATTATATTAAACACCAAGCTAAACTTTGTGACATAGTGAGTTTTCATAACCTCCAAACATGACCAAGATAATAATCACACTACCAATTACATAAGATGAAATGTGTCTCCAACATTTGAGTGCTGATGTGCTCAAGTACAAGAGCTTTTTCTCATCATGGTGCACAAATCTGCCATATGCCACTGTTACTGACACATTAGAGTATCCAACGGTTGAATAAAGTTATTAAAGTACATATCCTTTAGCAACGGCCATACACTTTGTTTTGTAAAGAAAACACACAGAGGGACATGCTGTTATAGGAAAAATAATCCACGACAGGGTGGTATGATGTGGCCCGATGCAAAGCCAAAGTGGATTATTTTCCTATAACAGTACTTCCCATTGTGTTTTATTCCTTAAAGAACAAACTGTATAACCATTGCCACCTTAATTGTCTTAACACAGTAATTTGCCAACTATCACAATTTTAAATTATTAATGAATGACAAGTTGTCCTTTTCACTATTTATTGTTATATTTAATCTTCGTTTGTAAGACAAGTTAGTTCCTGTTATCACTTATGTTATAGCAGCTATAAAGAGTCTTTCCCTCACCAGCCTCATTTTCCCCCTCTTTTTTCCTCTTTAATAACGCTGATTGCTGATTGCAGAAAGTTCTCTGTCCTGAAGACCACCAGCCTCACTTTTCCCTGTGGTGGGAAACTTATGGACCATTACAAAGTGCCGACACTGGAGACTCCTTCCATAAATGTTAAATAAATGCCCGTTAACAGAAAGCCTCACCATATCAATGATTAAACATTTTTGCTTTGTTAAATAACAACATGTTTTTAATGCATCTATTATTAGACTTAAATTATTTGGAACATCTGCTCTACAGTCCCTGAGATGAGCTGTTACTAGAGAAACGATTAAGTATTAGCACTAGCGCATTAACGTGGACCTATCATTTGAATTACAGCTTGCGTCGTTGTCTGAGCTGCTGTTATAGAAAATTAATCAACACCCTGTTACCAATCAAATTCGAGAAATCAACAGCTCTGTATGAGTGATAAAAACGATTAAAGAAAACTGCTTTTAAGAGAATGTAACCCGATTTTTGGTTGAGTAAAATGACATGTCTCAAAGTAATCGTGGGCCATGTATTCGTCTTTCATAGACACACTAATGCATCTTAGTTGAGTATGAACCTTTGCAGGTTGTGACTGATAAATGTTACTGCATGCTGGTCTAATCTAGATGAACTACATGAGCATTATGTGATCAACATTTAAAGAAAATGGCGGACTAGGAGCAGACATGGCGTCTCTTTCTCTGAGGTCTACCAATGTGAGAAAGCTCTTCAGTAAACGAGGGCTGGCTTATACTGTTGTTATAAACACCACTGCACCAACATGGACGCATTTAGTCTTGAAACGGTATATATTCTGTTTAGAACCTTGGTTAGTTTCAGTAACAAGATAAATTACATTTTAAAGTTTCTTTGCGGGACATGAGCGAAAAATGAGCTCGTAGTTTAAAAAGGACAAGCTAATGAGACTTTCAGGTAGTGAGCTATATTCCTTCGCTCTGAGTTCCTGCTTCACTACTCACACACACAGCAGCGTGTGGCAGCCGAGTGTTACCCGGATGGAACTGTCATGGCCGCCGTCTCTGACCTGCCAGTCTAAAGAGAAAAGAAAGGTAAATTGATCTAAATCAAGTCTATCTGCAGCGCTTATGGGAAGTAATTAGTTTTAACATTCTCCAGAGGTTGTCTGGACAACTTATTAATAAGATCTATTCTTTTGAGAACTTCCGTATGATTCTAATCGTCTGATGTATTGCGTGGGTGGGGGCGACGTGCTTTTTTTTTTTTGTTGATTTAGCAAAATTAATAGGTTGTGTACAATCACTTTAGCTATGTGTGCAGTGAAAATGTGCGAATTGCGTGTGGTGCGTTAGAGACACCGCTGCGTGAATGTGAAGCGCAGTCGGTAGATTGGCATGGCATGGCACTTCCTCTGTGTTTTGTGCGTGTTCGCGTTGCTCAAAGTTGGTGATTGCCAAGTCAATTGAAATAGCTTAGCTCATACTTTATGGAAGACACATGGCTTCCAGGCGTGAGACATTCTCCCAAATCCGACGCCGTTAGGAAAAGGGAGTGATCATAAAGAGCATCCTGTCAACTATGGACGAAACGTCGCTAAAACTTGATTTCCAGGGAAATGCTTTGAACTAACATGGGAATAACTAGGTCACATTAGTGTGTGCATAAACTCTCATAGATAATGCATAGCCGAAATGGACTTTCAGATAACATGCAGCATCTGGAGAACAGGCATGCAGAAAGTTTCCACATGCACATTCTCAGTTTTATTTGGGCAGCACTTTTCCAATAGATATTGCCACAAAGCAGCTTTACAGGATTCCTGGTATAGATTTAGATCCCTAATGAGCAAACCAGAGGCGACGGTGGCAAAGAAAATCTCCCAGAGCAGGACATGAGAGGACACGAGGAATAAACTGGTGTACTGCCTGACATCCACTATTGCACGGTGCATTCTCTTGCACTGATGTTTTGCATTACCCTTAGTGTTATGTCTGCACTGTTCTTTCTCATACATGCTGCTCTTTTGGTTTTAATATTTGGTTGCACTGAAAAGAATAGCGAGAGCTTTTTTTTTAATTTGTTACACTGTAAGGTATAATGACAGTCGTTGAACTGAATGTAATTGAATTGGATTGAATTGAAAACCTTGAGAGGAACCAGACTCAGAAGGGAGCCCATCCTCTGCTTTGTGATGTTGAATAATGGAATTATTCTTTCACAGTTGTATACTAAACAGTACTAAGTATGTTGAAAGGGTATTCAGTCTGAGCAGCATAGTCTTTATGATTACAGCAGCAGTTTTTAGGTACACGTCTAGAGTATCCAGGCGGGATTTACTGCTGAAGAAAGAATGAAACATGTTGCATCACTAGGACGCTTGGTTATTGGTATTATTTTTAAATTTGGGTCTTAAAGGATTTTTCAGCAGTCAGTAACCAGGACTTAACTGTGCTTATAACCAACTGACAGGAGATACATTATATGATTAATTGAAATGATTGAGGGTTTACATTAAAGAAATGAAATCAAATAATGTTCCTCAACATTGTGGCAGTCAATGACCTAGTTAAAAAGTAGCAATGCTACCACCTGGTAATAGTGGAACGTGTATTTTAACTAATATAGCTTTGTTGTAGTGACACTCCTACCAGGAATCTGATTATTGACTAACTCATATAGAACCAGAGTTTTTCCTCTTTATCAGATTACTTGGGTGCATGTAAGCAGGGTTATTGACTTGTTGCTGAAAACAGATTTTTTATTTTTTTTTGTCAAAGTATTTTGTACATGTAAACACGGTAAGCCGTAAGACTCAGAAAAAGGCATTAGCTAGCCATGTTAGCATGTGTTCATTAAATCAAACCAACAAAATACTACCCGGATTTGGTTCCAGATTTGGTTTTATGGATTTTAATTAAAACATGCAATTAGTTAAGAAAAGCTGATCAGAGCCAACACTTGCACTGAATCATCAGTGGGTTGGTGACCAATGAGTCGTGCTGCTTATTTTTTATTCTTTGTCTGTTTTTATATTCCCAGAACATATCTTAGGTTTTTAGGCATAACCGCTTATCACGTTGACTATTCCTTCATTTCTTCCTTTTTCATCTGGATGGCTGGTATTTTCAAATGGTCATGCTGAATGTTTTTGGTTCTTTTTTTAAGGCAGTGAAATATAATGTCCCCACTGTGATCTCTTGATTACAAGTTTACTTAGCAGCATAAACAAACTGATTGTCTAGACCTACAGCTTGCCAATGTGATATTTCTTTCATGTTGTTGTTGTTGTTGTTGTTGTTTTCTACAAAATATTTCAAATCAAATTCTAAACGTTTTCAGCTGTCCTTTTCGTTTTACATTTTTTGACACATGCAGTGAACATTCATAATAAGCCTTTGGTGTTTTCTAATTGTAGTTGCCTTTCCACATGAAAACCGTCATTAATATTAGAAGCATTTAATTGTATTTTTGTTCAATTAAAAATTATTTTGATCTTAGCAAAAGTATCATTTTTACTCTGTTGACTACAACACTTTTTCACTTTGCCGTAAGAAGTTAAATGTCAGAAAACCATTGAGTTTCTCCCAACCTAAAGTGGCTGTGTTCTGCTATTGGACATTATTGGCTACAACCTTGTGGAAGGGAGGTGGGAGAGATTTTTCGTATTATGGCCAGTATCACATATTTATTCATTGAACTTCAAGAACCTCTTTTTAACAATGGACACACCTACCCATCCTCTGCAGAAATCACAATTGTCCAAAATGTTGGAAGCATGACAATATAAAATTTTAGCCTTACTTTTAAATTAAGTTTTGATAATGATATATTTCCACAATAGACATTTATAGATAGATTCAGCATGAGTGTGAGCATGTGTGAACACTCTTTCCTGCTTGATATTTGCAGCAATTGTAAATATAAGTTGAATGCAACCACATCAGACATTAGTGCTGACCGGTGTGATTAAAAAAAAATAAATAAAAAAATTCATCACAACCACAGTGATGTGCATTGGCTCATATGATCCCACTAAAATTAAAGGGGCAAATTATCTCCTTACTGGGATATAATACAAGGGTTAAATTCAGATCTTGCAGCGATTTTCTTAAACGTTTTCGTTTTTCTGGTTAGCTTTTCATAAATTTACTTGATAGCATTCTAAGGTTAAACATAGTCTTAACCTAAGTGGGGAAAAATGGACTATTTTAGAAGCTTTTAGTTGTTATTTAGTCCAAGTTCATTCTTAGTATGTGTGTGTTTTCAGCCACATAACTAAAAAAATGAAACGTAGTCATCTTATCATTTTGCTGTCTTTTGCAGGATCCATTATAAAACATGGAGGCTACTCCAGATGACCCACCAAAAAGCCATGATCAGAACGGGGATGTTGAGAAAGATGCTTCAGTCAATGCATTGCACCCATCAAAAGATCTCGCAAATCAGAGAGAAGACATTGCATATAATGACCTTTGTGTCCAAGATGAAACACAGTCTGGGGAGTCAGGTACAGATAACTCTCACACAGAGAGCAAGACCTTAGAGAAATCACCATGTAAGCTCCAACAGGGTGCTATTTTCTCTGGAAAAATACTCAGTTTTTGCTGCTCTGAATGCAAAGGTGATACCACTTACAGCCCCAATGACTTGCTGAAACATTTTCAAGGGGCTCACAAAGGAACACTTCCAACATATCCTTGTGATCTTTGCACCTTTGTTACCAACGAGTTCTCGTCTCTCCAGCGACATCGCATCGGACATCGAGACACTTTGGTCACATGTGAGATCTGCAACGATGGAGTCCAATACTCGCTACTGTTGCTCACCAGGCATTTTATTATGTGCCATAGCTGTAATGGACTGTTTCGCTGTAAGAAATGCGATTTCTCGACCAGAGATGCAGGCACTTTTGTTCAGCACATTCATCATCACAACGAGGGCAGCCACAAATGTGTCAAGTGTCCATCCATGAGTCCCACACAAGGGAAGGTCCACTCTGGGAAAGTCCACTCTGGGACATTCCCTTTCACATGTCAGTTGTGTGGTTATGGTGCTGCACGTAGGGAGTATCTTAGTAAGCATATGGCTGTGGCTCATGGAGATGAAATGGACAGAACAAACAGATGGAGGTCAATCGAGGACAATTCTAGAGTTAATTCTCCAGGACTAAAGCTGCTGCTGAAGAAGAGTCCTCCTGCTGGAGGTTCCAGGGAACCACAGTGGATGTCAAAGCTGAATTCTTACCCTGGAGTAGGTCTGCTTGACCACAGTGGCAGATTGTTTAATCCTGAGAAAACATTGGAGGAAACACAACAATTTCTTGAAAGAGCTGTGGGTGTGAAGAAAGAGAGTAACAAGTGGAGTAAAGGTCCACTAAAGAGTGAGCCACAGTGTTCTTACCCAGTCACATCAACTACACCACAGCCAAAGATACAAGAAAATGAACTCGGTGCTGGATCTGGGATTCTAGATCCTGGCAACAGCAATGGGTTGACCGTGCTCATGGTCAAAAATAAAATCTCAATTCCCCCTAACTGTACCACAAAGGTAATGGGCTTTAAGATGGTAGATGGTAAAAAGCATTTAGTTTTAAAAGTCATACCAACAAAACAGGAACCTACTACCAAAAGTGACATGTCACCCACAAATATTGTTGAAGATGATGAAAAGACTGGTAGCTCCCCCTACTCCTCACTGTCTGAAAGATCAGGATCTCTTCTGAGTTTAGATTCTGGGACAAAGAAAGATGTATCGGCCTCAGTAAAAATAGAGACACATGATGTAGAAAATCACAGTGGGGACCAGTCATCTTTGTTAGATGAGAATGAAGCAAATGTGGACCCAACTTCAGACCAGGTTGACGATGAAGTTCTTGAAATATCTGGTACATCTGTTACCAAGGCTTCAGCCTCACATTGTGCTGAGTTGTCCACAATAAACAAAGAGGCACATTTTTCTGAAAGCCAGTGCAGTGGTTCAGATTCAGAAAAGAAGTCAATACGTCAGGAACATGAGCATTGTCTACTTTCTTCTGGTTCAGATTCAGAAAAGGAGTCATTACGTCATGAACATGAGCATTGTCCACTTTTTTCTTTCCAGTCCATGGCTGAGGAGTCCAAATCTACACATTCAACCTCTAATTCAGCTGAGGTCTCGCACACAGACCAAACCAAAGTAAAAGCATCTCTGTCAGAAGCACTTGCTAAACACACCACAGATGTAGATTCATGTACTGATGATCTGTCATCATCAGAATCAGCTGCAGGTGAGCGCACTCTTCCTGAGATTTCAGTATCTGCCAGTGATGCCACACTGTCGTCACTGGCTGATGAGGCCACTACCCCTCCTGTCTCAGATGAGTCTCATAGTAATTTAGTGGTGAGTAAAAGTGTGGAATCCACTGAAGATCATGGTGCAGAGCAAAACTCACCTAAATTTCCACCCCCCACTTTAGCAACCGAAGAGACCACTGTTGATGACGAAGGTGAGACTTCATTATCTGACAATGCAGCAACTCCAACCCCCTTTCCTAATTTATTGAATGGTAAAACCCCTCAGCCTAGTTCAGTCACTGATTCGGATATAAGCCCGCAGAATAAAACAAGTGCTAATGATTCCCCTAATGCCAAAGATGGTGTCACAGAAGTTGACACTGCTTTGCAAAATTCCCCAAATCAGGAGGTTTTTAGTTTTCACAATTACTCTAAAGAGACTTTTGGTAGTTCCCCTGATTTTCTGGATGCTGATGAACATTCCCAAGAGGACTTGGAGGAAGATGAGTGTGAAGAAGATTTCGATGAACTCAAGTTGGCTTCAGATTGGAGCCTAACACTACCTGCCTCTCCATCCCTTGTGGACGAACAGTCTGAAGAATATGTAGGAAGTGGGGAAGAAAGCAGTGCAGGTGTTAATGATATGGCTTCTGCCAGTGAGAATAACTCATTAGAACGAGTGTCAGATAGCGACATAGAGGTTGACGAGTGCGTAGCTACTGTTGATGATTTACCCATTCAGGTGATGCCAGAGACTGACAAGGGAGCATGTTTGTTAGAGTCAGAGAAAAAAGGAGCGGATTTTATGTCTTCTGTGGTTGAGGGTGGTCCCGCAACTTTGAGTAGTGCTGCTGTTTTAGGCAAGATACTTGAAGAGCATTCAGATGCTATCATCAGCCAGCAGCTTGAGAAAGAAAGGATGGTATCCTCAGCTCTGTTGCAGGATACGAACCGACCTACAAAAACAACACTTCGGATCCTGCAGATGCCTGAGGGAAAGAAGCAGATGTTCCTTCAGACTATGGAGACTCCATATGCTGTGCCTGTCCAGCTCACAAGTGGCCAAGGCTTCAAGCTTATTACAAAGTCCTGTGCTTCCAAAGTTAATGTGTCGTATGTTAAGCCAGGAATTGAAATGCCAAGCAAAGGTTCAGGGTTGTCTCTCACACTTAATGGAGGCAGAATTGGGATGTCAGCTCAAAGTTTAAGTGGAGAGGGCAAAGGTCATGCATCACTCCTGCAAACTGTGAGCAGCAACGGAGGCCGCTATTTTGTCAGTGCTTCTGCCCTGAAAGGGCCCCTTCTCTTATCAGGTACTGTTAAGTCGCCCTCAGAACAGACTATAAACGCGCAGCCAATGTGTTATTTAGTTCAACGACCACTTCCTGTTTCACCAAGTACTGAGTCAACTGGTTCAACCTCAAAGACAGTCCTGACCACTCGCCCAGTATTGGCTATGCCTGTGAAATCAGCTGATAAAGCAGCTCCCTTGCAAACTGGACGACAAGCATACTTGGTTAGGTATATCTCACCCGCCAAGTCAGGGATACTGGTAAATAGTTCAAATGAGAAGGGAGCAAACCAGGGCAGCCAAGCAAATGAAGGAGGCAAAAGCAGGGTTTTCCTCAAAATAGTTAGAAGTCCTAATGGCACCAGGTTCCTCTCCACTACTCCATACACTTCAGCCAAAAAGCCACTTTATGTGGCCACAAATTCTCTGCAGTCACCTTACATACTTATGTCTTCAGATTGGTCAGCAGGACTGAAAACCTCCAATAGTGCTCATAGCCCCACTCATAGACTCATCTCAGCAAAGCCTAAAAACATTTTACCCCAGTCAGACATTCACAATCAGAACCGAGTTGAGGATGGCTTAGTAGTGCAGAAATCATCATTTTTGCCCATGCATACCCGTCCACGGAGCCAACGGAAGAGAAGGAGAAGGATCTTGTTTGAGGAATCTTTTGAGACCTCTCCTAAAACTAGAAGAATGTCAAGCAAGGCCCTTGCTCAGAAAGAGGTCTCCTCATTGTGCGAGCCACTGGCAAAAAATGTTGAGAGAACACTTAGACTTTCTCCCTTCAGCCCATTTCAACCGATCAAATGTCCTCGTCAAAACCAGCCAGTAGTGGTGCTAAACCACCCCGATGCTGATATTCCTGAGGTGACAAACATTATGAAGTCGGTTAACAGATACAAAGGTGAAGTTATCAAGGTGGCATTGTCCGAGAACACAGTCAGAGCCCTGTCTGAGTGGAGCTTCATTGGTCCAGATGGTACACTGTTAAACACGCCATGTATCAGCGCAGGGTCAAGAGTCCGGCCATCAGGGAACAATGTTAGAGAGCGATTTATCTTAAGACTGAAGTTAAAAAAGACAAGAAGAAACAAATATGAGGTAGTGAAGTTGTCCTCCAGCACAGGTTCAGAGCAAATACCAACGTTTAGTTGTTGGTTTTGTGGCCGAGTGTTTAACAATCAAGAAGAGTGGATTGGCCATGGACAGCGGCATCTCATGGAGGCTACAAGAGACTGGAATAAGCTGTTCTAATGTAACCACATAGCTCCTGGATTGGGTCAAAAACCGTCCTCTAATGTAAAAAAAAAAAAAATTGTTTTTTTTTTTTAATATAAATAGTACTGTTAGATATACTTAAGCTGTCTATTTTTTCCCATAGATATCCATTCAGAAGATTTTTAATGGATAGTGTAATAGAAGAAAGTTTGGTACCTGATACCAATTTGTATGTAAATATTTTTAACCCATGTACATTGAACTCTAGACCTTTGTGTATGTATATAATTGAACTGTGAAAACTGGACACACTGTATGTTTATACATGCAAGCAAAAAGATCACTGGTATGAAAGGAAGGTGCTGTCTGTAATAGACCTATTTCAATGCAGTCAGTTAACAGATTCTCAGGTAATTTCAGAATCCAGTTTATAAAGAGATCTTTTATGTTAGCTCAGAAACATTCTGAAGATATTTTTCATTTATGGTGTGTTTTAAGTTGGCCGCATACATTAACCATTAGTAGAGGTCATAGAGCTTATTACTTTATTAATTATTTTTAATTCCTTCTTATAAACATGGCCCTTTGAAAACTGAATCATGTAAATGTTCAATATGAACACTGGTCAGTTGATGTAGCTGTAGAAATATTCGTGCAGAAGTGCTAGAAGCAAACTTTTAGGTTCCTGTGGAAGCTGTATTTTTAAAACAGTTATTTTCATACACTGTATATGTGTATCTATGTCCTCATGTTTGTTTTTTCTGGTGCTATCCCATTTTTTTTAACACGTTAAAACTGACCCAGTGTCATTTTCGTAGCAATAATACATTTCACCATAGTTTTAACCATCTTCTGTACACCCTGCAGTCATTATAGTACCCATTGTAGTGTTTCATTTCTTTTCTTTTGCTGTTCTCTTTTTGAATGAAGATGAAAACCTGCAAAGCACAGTAATACTTTACCAACAAATGGTGCATGTTCAGATGCAAACCACCAAATGGCCAACCAAACACTAACTTAATTTTGCATTGGGTCTTGTTCTCTTATACTTGTGTGCCTCAGTCTGCCTCAAAGTTTTTACCAAGCGGTTGTTCTTGTTGATTGTGTTGAGTTTCTTGTATGTTGAAGAGGGTTCAGTGGTTATGTGGCAATTACTTCAACACAAAAATCGTTTTTTTTTTTTTTTTAATGATTCAAATTTTAGGCTTTTTATTGGCGTACACATTACTGTTGAGCCAGTCTAAATGTTTGAACTGTATTTGAATGGTTTAACTTACATGGCTTAGTATCAACATTACATAGAATTTGCTGGTCTGTATTTGTTACTAATGACTTATGCAAATCTGAAATGTTCAAATGGTCACTTTCTGAACAAGTTCTGCTTTACCTCAGAGTTGGCAGCATTTACAATACCACGTAAATTAAAAGGCAGGAATTTGTGACGTTATCTTTTTACCATATTTTATTTAAAAACATTAGCCTTTTGAACTCGTACAGTTTGCAGCGACTTTAAAATATGACAATCATTGTTACAAAGCAGTACCAAGTTTCCCGCTGCTTTGCATCCTGATTACTATGCGTTTGGTTTTTAAATGCATAGTTTGAAAATGTACTCTCTTTAATGCTTTTCACTCACAGACCTGTACCCTTTACTTTACCTTTTACTACCCACTACATAATGCCATCCGCAAGCAGAAAGCATAACCCTCTCACATGCCAACATAACCGCAACCAAATACTTTTTTAATCATGAGGCAAAAAAAGCTGTTTGGTGTTTAATGCTAACGTCAAACAGGTTGTTTGGGTTTACTGCGATGTGAAAAACAAATGTATTTTTTTATGCTAAGTGCCTAAAATGTGACGCACCAGGTCGACACTATATTGTACTGTATTCACCTCCCTACAGTTCCTCCTTGAATAAATGTAAATACTTTGAAAGTTCTTTTGATGTGTATTAATCTTCGTGTGGAGGTTGTCTAGTTCATTATTTTCTGACATTATTTTATTAGTTAAGTTGGCATGTAAGCAGTTGTGAAAATAATCATTTAAAAATCGGGTAATCAGGTTTCTCTTTGAAGTATAAATGCTCAACTGTTATGCTTGTAGCTCACTAGGGGGCAGTATCTGATAGTTATTGGACTGGCTGACTCAAATGGCATGCAGTCCTATACTTAAAAATTGCTTTAAGTTATCTTCCTGCCTGAAAATACCCCCTCTTCCACGCCCCAATGGTTTACACTACTGAAGGCCTAGTTACCAGAATTGACAGTGTGTATTTATAATTTTTATATGGGTTCTGATTTGTGTTCATTTTAATCAGCATTAATCCAGTATATAGTTCATATATGAGGGTGAGTCAACTGAAAACCTTAAAAGTGTGACATAAATTGGAACTGAATCAATTTTTCTCGAGGAATCTGGAAACTTGATAAGCTATGGAACACCTGCATTGAATGAAATGGAGATTATGTAGAAAAATTATACACTTTAATGTCGCCTATTTGCAAAAAAACAAAAAAAACAAAAAGAAAAACCTGAGGTTTTCATTTGACTCCACCTCGTATATCAACAATTAAAACAGTTATTGGTTGACAGTTGATAACTGATTGGTTTGGTGCACTGTAATTCAGTGCCAAGTCACTGAGAGCTAATGTAGAGCTACCAGAGAGAGGGAAAGACAGTTCTGCAGGCTTGTGCAGGATATAAATAGGTCAGGCTTATAGCAGTGCTGTCTTCCTGACTTCCTGCCATAGAAGTGGTTCAAACCATGAAGGTGGCCTGCATAAAGGGGGTGATTTCATAAGAAATTAAGTGTTACCAAACATGAGGAAAGAAACAGAAAATTCTAATTAGATTAAACTTTTCACAGTTAATTAAATCGCTGATGGTTTTTAATCTCTATAAAAAGCAGAGGCTAGAACATGTTAAAAAAAATTCCGTGACTTGTTCAGATTTGTTTACTGCGCAACACTTTTCTTCTTGCCTTTCAACGAGTCCTCCAAATTGATGTTAAACTGTTGTGATGCCCATCCTTTGTATGTCCTAATTCGTGAATTGGTTCAAAAAAACCCTTTTTATTATTTTTTTTATTCACTGCACCGAATACATGCTATTCTTTAGTCCATGTGCATTATATATAGCACTGCAGGAGTACTGGTTACTCTCTTCATGTTACAACGATCTCTCGTATTTTTCACATGTCTTTGCTATGGGGTAGTCCAGAAAAAGCCCCAAATAAAATTAACCCCAAATCATGTGGTAAAATGTGTTATGGTCTGGTGAGACCAAGGTAGAAATTTTTGACCATAATTGTAAAAGATATGTTAGGCTCAAAAACAAGCCAGCTTATCACCCAAAGAACACCATACCCATGGTAATGCATGGTGGTGGCAGCATCATGCTACGGGGCGGCTTCTCTTCAGCGGGGACTGAGGCTCTAGTTAAGATAGAGGGAATAATAGATACCTCCAAATAACATTTATTTTAGCACAAAACCTGCAGGCCTCTGTTAGACAGCAGAAGATGTTGAAAAATTCCACCTTGTAGCATGAAAACGACCCAAAGCACAAATCCAAGTCAGCAAGGGAATGGCTTCAGAAGAGGAAAGATCAAAGTTTTGGAATGGGCCAGTGAGAGCTCCGATCTAAATCCTACTGAAACCCAGTGGAATGACTTGAGGGCTGTGCACAGGACATCCCCTCACAATTTGCTAGATGCGGAGCATTTTTGCAAGGAAGAGCGGAATAGAATTGCCAAGTCAAGATGTGCTAAGTTAGTAAACTCTTACCCAAATACATATTACAAGCTGTAGGTGCTGTATTACAAGCAAATGGTGCTTTAACAAAGTATTAGTTCTAATAATATGATTTATCTTGGTTTAATTTTTTTTTACATCATAGTGCTAGAGTTTGAATAGCTTCTTTTCTGTTGTATAAAAATAGGATTTAATTTTTAGTAAAAGGTGAAGTGAGGTTACTGTAGCAGGCTTTGAAATTCAAATAGCTGCCACAGTATGTGACTTGCTATATTGCCTGTTTGTTTGGTCTTATGGGGACAGGAATAATAATAGAGTAGGTGCATGATCATATTCAGTTTGGTAAAACTGAGTTATACTGTCCAAAAAACAAAGAGACACTGCTATCTAGCACCCAGCCAACAGTTCACGTCCTGACACTGTCACACAAATAATTGACCTGAAGCTTGTCACAACAGCATTGACTCAGAACAGCAGATGGCAGTGGGGAGCATTAGCAGCCCCTGCCATGCTGATATGATATGAAGTGAAAGCCCTTATCTCCATGGAACATTTTAATCACACCACCCAGCATTGGTCCAGTGAACTCAACCCTTCGCTCCTCACAAAGCCATGCAGATTTGTTGTGTAGTTTGAGTGGATTTATGTTTCTGCTATCAGAGCCACATTCTGAAAGCTCTTTATCTGTTACTCTCACCTTTTGTCATTGATTTGCACTAACTATACCCATTATAGGTTTATCTAGAAAGTACTTAAATGTTTTCAGTTAAACAACAGGTTTTTATGGGGTGCTACTGCAAGTGTCTGAGCAAGCTTTCTGGAAAGCTTTATTGACAGGGACTTTTCCCTTCTCTCATGATTCCTACTGCACCAGCCTGTGACAAGCGAAGGCATGAAAGGGGGTGAGATGCAGTGTAGTGGGAACTGTCCAAACCCACATGACGCTGGGGTTTGAGGCACAGACAGCAATTATGAGCACAAACCCCAAAAAGGGGCCACGAATGTGGTGAACACTCTGACCTTCAGATCAAACTGTATGAAGGCTCCCAAATTGAACAAATATTCCACTAGAGAGAGAGAGAATGGAGGAATTTGTACATGGTGATAAAATACATTTATTGGAAAAAGTGGCAAATGTATAAAATAATCAACAGCTGACTTTGAGTTAGGTCACAACAAAAATATCGTATTTTGTCCAAACGGCAACGCGGCACTTCATGTTCTATCAAAAAGATGTCGATGCGCATACTGATTGACACACAGATCAAAATACAGGTGGACAAATTTCATTTCCTTTCCAGAACTCAAAGTAATGTACAATGGCATGTTGACTGAATCTGTAGACTTAAAGGTAAGATTAAGACAGTGTTTTTTCCTATTTTTGCTTTCCTTTTTGTGACCCGTTGTGTGGTAAACAAGGTGTAGGAGGTAACCGCATGCATTTACAGTATATGTGGCTTAACTGGTGAAAAAAATTAGTCATGATCCCTGAGCTCACAGAGAAACACAACATGACAAAAACAGTGGATAGATTATTCCAAATAACCAACTCTGACATGTGATTTCATTGTCATTCATATTAAATAGCCGAAGCCAGATAATATCTCACAGAATTAATGTGGTGGTTTTTGTGTGACAGATTGCACACTAGATACGAGCTCTGAAATGTGGTTACTGCCATATTCCCTATGATTGTGACAAATACTTTTTTTTTCATAGTTTTAATGTTACTGTTATTTTAGTTAATGCTTCACATTAAGATAAGCATTAATTTCAGGCAAGATCTTCCTCCTTGTCAGCTTCTGTACTCAGTTGATTGACAAAATCAGCTGGGCTGACACTGATAAATAATAAAGAAGAAAACATGGGGAATTAAGTCTTTGGGAATGTGGTGGCTGACAAATCAAGAATCTAATGACTGCTGATGTTCAACAACTTGGTTTATGGTTGTTAACAACTAATGTGTCCACCACACACACTATTATTACTATTATTACTAAAATTGCATGATAAAATCAGTGCCACATAAAACAGCAGATCACTCTGTTAATCACAAAGGATTGGGGCTGATTTGCAGAAAAAACAATGTGCAATTTATAAGACCTCATGCTGGTTGGTACATCTCTTCTTTATCTGTCACCATGGTAACTTACTGAAGACTATGTTTATTTGCTTGTTAGGCTGCTTAATATTGATTTTCGTTGCTACATGACCATCTTCATCAGCAATAACTGTCAGGTTTACTCCATCATTGAGAATGGTCAGGTTCACTCCAGGTTGTGCGATTATTTGTCATATATTTTGACAAATCTAACACGAGCTGACCCCTGAAAATTATTTTGACTTGATTTACTTTGTAGTTACTCCATAGGTTCCCAGGTAGTTTCATTTAATCACACACACAACCTCCTAGTGCAGGGTGATTTCTGCTGAAAAAGTCACTCCTTGCACCACTTAAAATTTTTTAACTGATATCCTGACTATAGAATGCATGTTACCACATACAAATATGTAGGTATGAAGACAAACATATGCACTCAAACACACATTCACTCACGCTAAAGTCATTTAGTACATTTATGTATGTTGGGACTATTTCAAGTGGCACAAAAAGATAAACGTTATGCACGCAGGTGTATTGGTGGTGAATAGCCAATTGTGTGAAACCTAAATAAATAAACAATTCCACGAAGTCTTATTTAGTGGTTAAGTGAAGGTTTGGGAAGTGTGCAGGTGAAAGTCATAGTGGAAGGACTACACAGTAGTTTTATTCAGAGGTGCTTTGGATTACAGCCCTGGGACTACACAGTAGCTTAGTAGTAGTTTAGCTCAGGGAAGAAACTGGATATTTATTCAGGGCTACACAGTGGTTTCATTTTTCCATGGCCCTGTCCTAATGTTACCTGTGGAATCAGGGCTGACCACATAGTCCTCATGCAGGCTGCTATTGTGGCTCAACAACCCTCTCTGGCTGACAGTGCCCTTCCTGCTGAGAGTAGCCTGAGAGCTTGGGACAGTGGCCCGGGGAGGAGGGATATCCAAGTGCAACATAATGTCCTCCTCTTTATTGGTCATTTTGGTGCTGCTGTGTATCAAGGAATCTGTGCTGGTATCTTCTCTCTGGGAAGCACCAGAAAAAGGGTCTATTATGGGACAACAGATACTAGAGAAAGATTCTGCCTTGGCAGAGCACATGTGTCTTTGGCAGGTGTGTCCCTCGTGACAAGGCAGCTGGCTGTCCAGGTGCTTTCTGTGGATTTCCATGTGGATGCTAGGGCTGGTGCAGTGCAGCTGGTTGTCCAGATGTGAGCTATGGCAGGTGAGCTGGCTCTCCAAGTGTGAGGTATGACAAGTGATGGGATTTTCTAAGTGCATGCTGTGAGGGCTATCCAGGTGGGAGCTGTGCACACTTCCATCCAAGCTGGTCGAAGTCATGTGTAAGGTATAGTCCCTGAGGCTGGGCCGTGGCCGACTGAATGAGCGTGACTTAGTCCTGTCCTTCAGGCAGCTCTGCAGAGGCAGGAAGGGGTGGGGTAACTCATCAGGGAGAGACAGGGAATGAG
Source organism: Pangasius djambal (assembly GCA_022985145.1). NCBI lineage: Eukaryota > Metazoa > Chordata > Actinopteri > Siluriformes > Pangasiidae > Pangasius > Pangasius djambal. Next base: position 12,161,981 of record CM040986.1, on the reverse strand, counting down.
CTGAGCCTTCTAGCACTGGAGAAGAGCTATACAAAGTGGAGCAGCATGGGTTCATGGGGATCTGAACTGTGGGCATGGGACTCAGATTACAGTGGGGTGAGGGTGGGAGAAGGTGGGGAGAGAGTAAAGGTTTACCTTCATAAGGTTGCTTTACCTCAAGGTGACTTTTAATTTCAGTACTTCCTGTTGCCTCTCCATTCACATCCAATTTTGGTTTAGAACGACAGCAGGCCCACCAGCGATGCCACACATCATCCCGTTTAGCACAGTGCTGAATAAGCAGAAAAAGTCCCAGTGTGACTGAGAATGCCCCATATAAGCAACTAAATATCATGTCCAGATAATGGCCCTGTGACACAGCCAATGCCCCGAAGGCCCACGTGGCCAGGAACAGTAAGACTGTGAAAGCAGTTGCCCGCAGTTGAGCCTTGAAGGAGTGCTCATTGGCAAGCATGGAGGCAGTAATGGCCGTGCAACCTGAATGGTCCCCCTGTTCTCCAGGTTCTCCACTGGCAGCATGGCAGTGGCCTATTTCTGCAGTGGCCAGACGTTGCTGCTCCTCTGTCATGGCCTTCAGCTCATACTTACGCTCTGGGTGCCGCTTCAACTGCATAAACGTGCACAGGAAATACATACACATGACCAGGACCAGGAATGCAGTGGGTCCATAGAAGCCTCCCAGACTGGGCTCCCATGCCATCCAACAACTACACAAGAGGAAGAGAGACAGAGAAAGAGAGAGAGAGAGTGAGAGAAAATGAACAACGTAGCCAGTAATGTCATTACTGCTTTCCTTAATTAAATCACAAACCACATGCTACTTGTTTTTATTAGTTAAGAGATGTCTCTAAATCAGTGATGCTTGCATGAAGCCATTTCCTGCCTCAAAACACGAAGTAACAGGGTTGCTGAGCTGAGAGAACACAAAAACTCACCTGAAGATTTTCCCTGTGTTTTTCTTCATGCACCTTTGCACACTATTTCACTTCCAGTAATGGTTATTGTTTTGAACAAATTACACAAAGCAGACAAATTACATGTGGAAAGGATGGGAGGCAGAAAGAGTGTACTCACTAAGGGGCATCATCTAGGCTCCCATAGTTATCCAGGCTAATGGCAGCTGTGACCCCAACAATGACAATGGGGATCCCACTACTGAACAGGTAAAATCTGAAAACAGGACCAAAAGGTCAGAATCAGAGATGACAGTGTAAAGAAAAAGATACACTATACAGCCAAAGGTTTGTGGACACCTGACCATTACACCCATGTGCTTGTTGAGCATCCCATTCAAAATTTGGTTCCCCCTTTGCTGTTATAATAACCTCCAATCTTCTGGGAAGGCATTCTACTAGATTTTGATATGTGGCTGTGGGATTTGCCCATTAACCCACAACACCATTATCACTGATATCGGGCATTAGCCTTGGGGCACAGTCGGTGTTCCAGTTCATCCCAAAGGTGTTCATTGGGGTTGAGGTCAGGGCTCTTCCTGCCACTTGAGCTCTTCCACTGCAACCTTGGCAAACCCTGACTTTATGGACCTTATTTTGTGCACAGGGGTACTGTCATGCTGGAACAGGTTTGGGCCTCTAAATTCCAGTGACAGAAACCTTAAAGCTACAGAATAGAACTGTGTGCTTTTAACTTTGAGGCAACAGTTTGGGGAAGGCACACTTATAGGTGACATTGTCAGGTGTCCACAAGCTTTTGGCCATATAGTACTTTTTTCTGCTGCTGTTTCTGTAATTTTTGCCAATAATTCATTTAAAGCCATCCTTCCCTGTAATTTTTCACTCAAGTCATAAGAACATTCGCTTTTAGTGCAGGTCAAATAAGGTCATGGGAAATAAATATGAAATAATAGTCTTAGAGTCATTTGATTAAGATATCACATTATTACTATTTGCAGATCAGCAAATAGTTTTTATTACTATTTTTTACAGATCAGCAATCTGTGACTCATGAGCACAATGTCATGAACCACTCTTTGGCTGTTTACCTGAATATGGTGAATTTGGGGTGAGGCTGTGTGGGTGGATCCCTGTCCTGAGGAAGGGGTGGTGCCTTGGAGACTTCACTACAAGTATTCCTGGCAGTGAGCACCAGCCAAAGCATGGTGGAGAGAGAGGAGTAGTGCAAAATGATGCCAACCTTAAAGCAGAACACACAAAGTCACTAAACACAAATGGCAGCCAGGGCACTAAGATGATTATATAATCACTGATCAGCTCTGCTGTGAGCTGACAGCCTCCTCTGAGCATAAGACCCAGTGTAGAAGAGTGTTTGATAAAGGGAAAGCAAGCATGCCGGTGCACTGAGTGGATTGCTTGAGGTAATCCTTCTTAGCCAGCTGGGCCATACAGGTATCGTCCTTGCCTCTGTGGACACAGTACTAAAGAGAACAAGTCCACTAGTTTTCCTGTCTTTATTACTGCATAAATACACTGGTGACTGCTGACCCTCAAGACACACAGACATACACACAATATGGCTAGAAAATGTCATGCACCTAACTGCTGCTGCTTGTTTTACAACGTTTTTAAATAAAAAATGAAAAATGGCAGTGAATACGTGGCATCTAGAAACCCAGTAACACAAACACAAACAAGCCACAATGTACAGCATTATAATGCACATATCTAGACAATAAACAAAGCAAAACATAATACAACAGGAATATAAAACACATCACCAGTGGGTTTGGTGGATTTAAAAGTCAAAGTCAAAATTCAAAGAAATACAGCCACTCCATTCAGTGTTCCCTCCAAAGCCAGACCCTCAAAAAGATATCCAGGTTATAAGTCCTTGTGAAAGCGAGGGAGCTTTCTGAATTGACAGGCAGCATGACTGACAAGTCCACATAATTTACTTTTTTTTTTCAGTATTCAGAGCCTGGGTACTACAGAGACCAGAGTTCCTGCCAGAATAATAACACTGCTAAAATAATCTTACTTTGTTGTGGGCAAAGTAACTGAATTTTTAAAACTTCAGACTCTAATACTCAAGACACACAGAAATGCCCACAATATTGCTAGATAATATCATTTACCAATTTAGGACTACTGCTGCTTGGTTTACAAGACACTTTAAACAAAAAAATGGAAAATGTCAATGAATCCACCTGTCATTAGCTATTAGACAAACGTAGGTAAACTCAGGTAATCTGGGTCTATTTTAATAATTTTAACCACTCCAACATTTCTTGTCACCCAGTAGTCAGAAAAAAGTCCAAGACCACAAAGCTAAAAAAAAAAAAAAAAAATGCAAAACACAGCATCAAGTCCATAGGGGCAAAGCAGAAGAGCATAACCCAGAAGAACAAAGAAAGGATCATACATGGGACCACAGGATGGAGGGAGTGAGGAGGAGGAGGAGACGAGAGGAGAGGAGAGGAGAGGAGAGGAGAGGAGGGGAAAAAAGGCTTAGTAATGTAGGCTACATAGAGCAAGCAAGACATTAACTGAGGGGCATATTATAAAGAAGTAAATGAGATTAGATGAGCAGCAGGTGAGATCCATCAGTAGGCAGGGCCCGCTTGAGGGATTGTCATGGGAAAATAGGTATGGTTGTCCACTAAGAATTCTAGGAGATGGAGCTCACTGAAGACACTGAAGTGGATTTGACAGCACTTTAAAAGCAATTGCATTCTACTTCAGGTATAAAATGTGGTGAAAAACAGCCAAATGTAACACGGTAAAAATACATCTCTGTCTTTACATATTTACTTAAGTAAGATTAAACCATGTTCTTCATTAAAGTCACTTACACAAGTGCAATTTATTTTAAAAGCCACCAATGTTCAACACATTTTACACAAAACTTGGGACTGAGATGGATCTCTTTTAAAACTGGAGTGTTGATGTCTCTAATTTTCAGTGCCAGTCCTTCTCTTATGATGTCACCTGAATTCACACATATGTGTGAAGACCAAGACAGTATTGCTTTTAAGTAGCTATATACACTATATGGCCAAAGATTTGTGGACATCTGACCATAAAACTAATATACATGTAATTTTAGAACATCCCATTCCAGATTTAATTCCCCCTCTTGCTGTTATAATAATCTCCACCATTCTGGGAAGGCTTTTCACTAGATTTTGGAATGTGTCTGTGGGAATTTGGCCATTCACCCACAAACGCGTTAGTGAGGTCGGGGCACTGATGTTGGGCAAGGAGACCTCAGCGTTCCAAGGTGTTCAGTGGGGTTCAACTTCCACTCCAACCTTGGCAAACTATGTCTTCATGGAGCTCGCTTTGTACACAGGGGCACTGTCATGCTGGAACAGGTTTGGGCTCCTTAGTTCTAGTGAAAGGAAACTGTAATGCTACAATATACAAAGACATTCTATACAATTGTGTGCTTCCAACTTTGTGGCAACAGTTTGGGGAAGGAGCACATACAGTATGGCTGTGATGGCCAGGAGTCCATAAACCTTTGGCCATATAGTGTAGATAAGGCAGTTCTGAAGCAGCACAGAACTGGAATGGATAATGTGGGATGAGACTCACCACTTGACAGACAGCTGGGTACTTGATCTGATTGATGCCTCCTGCAAACACCCCAAACGTCATGGCAGTGTGGAAGAGGACATTCAGTAGTATGTGCCAGCCTTTCTTGCTGATTCGGATTACACTTCACCCAGACAGACACCCAATAAGTGAAAAAAAAAAAGAATCACAGTTTAGGCAACTGCAGTCTCACAAGCTCAATGCCACGAGGAAAGAGTGTTCGTCAAACAGAGCTGTTGGGCTCCAGCAATCCAGATTTGGCATCAGTCCCTCTCCTTGAAGCAAATGTTACTCACCGGGCTCAGCTCTGACAGTCAGTACCAAAATACTAAGATTTTGAGGCATACTCTCAGTTACCCGCTACTGCTACCATTACCAGTGGCATAGCCAGGAATTAATTTCAGGGGGGACAAGGAAATATGCTAAATGCTAAACCTGTACAATAAGTGCAATGTGCTCATGCATTTTTGATGGATTGCCAGCAGAGGTAGGAGTACCATCAACCAGTCTTGCAATATAATTAACATTAGGAGGCGCAGGATATAAAACACCTTTCCCTGAAAATTTTTACAATAACATACTAGCAATACGAACATCTTACCTTTCTCACCACAGCAGCTGCTGGCCAATAAAATGTAATTAAAGCACTTGTCTGCTGTTGACCTTTTATGAACATTATTACAGCGTTCATACAGAGCAAAACAATGTTAACTCACACTTATATAATCAGCTGTACTGTATGTATGCTCTGTTAACCACCCACAAATAAGCATTTGGAACACATAAATATTTCAAGTAGAGGGTTCAAACCCAAAATCCACCCCAGATACACCTCTACAATGCTCATGTAGAAAATCATTAATATTTGAAATTACACAATGAAAAACTGTACTGTAGGTAACATCATTGAAAATAAAAAAACTATAGTCTAGTTTAGAAAACCTTGTTTCTCTAACTTTGTAATTAGACAACAACATTCACCACATACCTGTGGTGTATAACGTATGTCATTATCGATATCAGCAGGCAGAGCAACATAACTGCCGTGCATGCATAAACAACTGGGTGCAGGTAGTCTCCTGGATATGGAGGGAAGGACAGCACCCTCTTTAAATCCTGCAAAATATCAAGAGATATATGTACAATTCATGAAATGTCATTTAAGCAACATTAATAACTGCACACACAAATTCTAGACCATACAAGGTCTATATGGGAAGCATGAAATAAAAGGTACAGAGAACAAGTTACAGGCTAAGAGAAAATATGGAGCTTTGTCCCTGTCAGGCAAGACAACGCCCCCCACACATAATTCTCTCCCAGTGTGTCTGTTTCATCACCAAGCCTGAAGAGTTCCCTATGTTATGTAGCTGGAAGGCTCAATTCCCTCAGCACAAAGTATCTCACTCTTCACGTATAATCTCTAAACCTTCCAAAAAGCCTCTTCAGAAATGTCTCCTGTTTATTAACCACACCTCTTGCTCTTGTTTTGTGAATTTTGTATGCATTATGAGTCATGCAGGTAAAGCTGGGAGGAAGAGGCTACCAGAATGTGCAGTTAGAAAGCAAAGCTCTAGTGTGCAGGAGCCATACCTCTCAAAATTAAAATCGCACATCATTAAAATGTGGCTTGTGAGAAGGAAATGCACAATAGTGGCCTTATTATGTTTGTACCTAGCTGAATGTACAAATAAAGCTGAGTGAATCATAGTACAGTGGGAGCCATATACTTGTTAGGGGAAATTTGATAGGACATTCTGCTCACCTGAGCTTGGAAATGTGCAATGTCAGCCATATATGCCTTTTCAAGAAATAAAATGAAAAATATCAAGAGGCTGTTAAACAATGATTTGACATCTCATCTTAAATGTTTGATAGAATTACAAAAAATACCTAAAATTATATTGTACAGTTGTCCAGTACTATACAGAGCTTCTGATGAAAAACTGTAGGAGCTTCATTTTTAACTACAGTCAAAGCTATTGGTAATCTGACAATCAAAGCTGGGGATAATCTTCTCACATTCTGCCACAGTGTGTGTGTGTTATGTTCTATATTATGAGCATTTTTCTTAGAACCCTAAGTAGCTTTGTAGTGTCCTTTAGACACTGGCGGAGTTTGCATGTTCTCCCCGGGTTTCCTCCGGGTGCTCCGGTTTCTTCCACCCGTCCAAAGACACGCGTTGTAGGCTGACTGGCATCTCTACATTGTCTGTAGTGTGTGAATGGGTGTGTGAGTGTGTGTGCTATTGTGCCCTGTGATGGGTTGGCACCCCATCTAGGGTGGGGTGTCCTCTGCCTTGTGCCCCGAGTCCCCTGGGATAGGCTCCAGGCTCTCTGCAACCCTGTGTAGGATAAGCGGTACAGAAAATGGATGGATGGATGGATGGATAGATGTACAATGCAACACCATGAAGGCCATCATCAACAGGCAGAGAAAACTGGGCACCACAGTGACATTACCAAGAACAGGATGTCCTGCAAAAATTGATGAAAAGACAAGAAGAAAACTTATCAAGGAGGCTTCCAAATGACCTACAGCAACATTAAAGGAGCTCCTTGCAATAATCTCTCATATTCTTCACATGACTGACAGCAAAATGTGTTATGGTCTGGTGAGCCCAAGACAGAACCTTTCGGGCATAATTCTAAAAGATATGTTTGGCACAAAAAGCGTTCTCACCCAAAGAACACCATGGTGGTAGAAGCAGCATGCAATAGGGCTGCTTCTCTTCAGCTGGGATTGGGGCTCTAGTCAAGATAGAGGGAATCATCGATAGCACAAAACCTGCAGGTCTCTGTTAGACAGCAGGAGATTAAGAATAATTTTACCTTCCAACAAGGTAAAGAACCAAAACACAAATTCAACAAAGGAATGGCTTCAAAGGAAGATCAAAGTTTTGGAATGGGACAATCAGGGTCAAAGTGGATCCAGAGACTTTCCATGGAACACTGAGTTTGAGAGTGGAATACACCCTGGATGGGAACATCAGAGAGCCTTTCCATGGAATACTGAGGGTGGGAGTGGAATGCACCATCAATAAACAAAGTGCTTAAAGTCTTTCCATGACAGAGGGTAATGTTATAAGTGTGTATGAATGTCTTGTGAAACAGTGTCATCAATTAACATTAATATAATCTGTTGATATGGTGTGTAGCTCTCAAACATTTGGGGAAAGAAAACATTCTTGTCCTTACAGTGTGTCTCAGTGAGCTGAGACATTGAATCTTGGTCAATCAGCATGCTCCAGTGACCAAGCCCTCTCTCTGACACAACATGACTGCCTGCATTTATTTCAGGCAACACACATGCACACTGGCACTCACATACTCACACACATTCGCTCTCCATCCCCCATCTCCCTTTGTTCTCAAAATGAAGTGCATACCTTTTACATGCTGGTAGGATTCACTGCAGCCTACTACCAGCCTCTGATTCTTAGCACACGTACTGCTGTACTTCCATCTTGCACCATAAATTAATAATGAATTGCGGAGTCCAGTCCATATGGCCCACAATTGTTACATTATGCAATCACGTTTGCTTTTGTCATTTACATGCACATAACTGTGATATCCTTTAATAATCATTTGTTATATATGCATATCATTTCAGGACTGAATAAGGGTGACTATGATATCCTTTGTGATCTGAAGGTGCAATAATTACTCTTGGCTCTATGCTGATTATGCTCAAGAACACAACACCACAGTACAGTACGTGATTAAAATGAATGTTTCCATTTTATTCAGTGAGGTTGTTAAAAAGGGAATTTTTAAGTAATAAAAATTTCATACCAATAAATAATAATAAATACTAATAAATATATGCATTGTACTGGGTGGTTGTTATGTACATTTCTTGGTGGTGTTGTAATATTAATGTAGGGCACTTCTTTGCCACATCAATTTAAGTTTACTAATGTCTCTTCATCTGTCATGGGAACTGTATCCACTTAGCCTTTAAACCGCCAGAATCCACCAGTCATTCGTCCTTTACTTGCTCTCATACCTACATAACTACCTTTGCTATTAATTTTACTGTAGTTACTGATGACTGAAGCATGCTGATCAACAAATTTGAATTTCAGAATTAAGCATGTCCACTGAGATACACTGCAAGAAAGAGCGAGAATGTCCTCTTTGCCCATGATGTATCGGAGTTTACACACAGAAGATAGGTCACTATTGCAGCAGATTATATTAATGGTATTTCATGATGCTGTTTCATAAGACATTCATACACACTCATAACATAGTAATTCAATTCAATTCTATTCTATTCTATTCTATTCTATTCTATTTGTATAGCGCTTTTAACAGTGAACATTGTCACAAAGCAGCTTTACAAAAATAAATGGATTCAAAAATTATATTGTAAATATGTGAATTTATCCTAATGAGCAAGCCAGAGGCAATGGTGGCAAGGAAAAACTCCATGAGACATTATGAGGAAGAAACCTTGAGAGAAACCAGGCTCAAAAGGGAACCCATCCTCATCTGGGTGCAACAGATAGTGCAATTATAAATAAATCCCTTCTATTATTGTGTACTATATGGACAAATAGTGCAATTGTGCAATCAATAAATTCATCACAGTTTTCGCAAGAAGTTCGGTTGGTTAAAATCTATCCACTGTCCATTGATGGAGTCCTGAGTATGAAGGTGCTCGTGGCAACTGCAGCCCCAAAGCCACCACAGCAATCACAGTCCCATGCCATCACAATACAGCTCCCCATATGAGAGCCCCAAACCATCTCCCCAGCCCCCAGGTGGAACCATCCCCAGCAATCCAAACAGTTCTTCAGGTCGTCCATATGGGGCCACCCACAGCAGCAGCGAGCGAACTCAACCGATGAGAACTCCAACCAGAAGCAGGGCATCGGGATGGGTCAAGCAGGTCCGGCGAGCAGAAGGGGTCAGGATCCCCTTCTGCTAAATAATATGCCTTAAGGTGAATACCTGCATGATATTCTTGGACTTTAACAGTTTTATATACTTGAATAATAAATTTCCAGTAATTATTATACTTTTCTCCAGTCATATGCTGAATGTGAGGCATGCCAGCAGATCTGTAATTTGCAGTTTATGTTTTGCCCAAAAAAATTATAATTGAAGAAAATTCATTGTGAAGACAAAGTTAACTTGTAATTTGAAAATTGTAATATAAAACAACTTTTACTTGAGCATTTTAAAATAATTTTACTTGACTAAGATGCCTAGTTTCTCTTTCAGCCGTTAGACCATTTATCTCTCAAGCAGACACTTGACTTTTCATCTCTTGGTGCCTATAAGTGCATATCTTTCTCATGGACTTCTCCATGGTGCTGACAGGGCTCTGTGCCAAAGGTTCTAGTTTGTATCTTTTGTAAATCGATTATAAGCCTGAAAGAGAAGGCACTATATTAAACATGGCAACTGCTCCATATGTAAGAAAGATTTAGTAGCTTTTTACTGGAATCACTATGCATCGTTGAAGTATGCCTATTGCTTTATATTAATCCTCGTACTTTAAGCCCTCCAACTAAACATCAGTGCACACTTAGTAGCTGGCTGTCAATTAAAACAGCTCCAGTTGGTGAATCATTCCACAATATTAATCATGGCTGAGGAATGAGTGTGTAAGCAAAGGCCAAATAGTGAGTAGACATAAACTTGACCTAAAACCACCAGCCTGGAGCTGTTAGCAGAAACAGTCACATTATTAAAATTTCATGCTTTAAAATCACACCCAGCTCTCAGAATGACTCATACACGTTTTTAGACTAAAAGGCCACTGAGTGTCAGCGCATTACTGTTTTTCTTCTAATTCCCATGCCTCCTGTGACTCACTGTTAACCACAACAAACACCAAGCTGAGAGGACACCACCATTACAGATGGCTTCCTTTGACCATCTAGTGCACTACATAACCCGGTCATGCCATTGGCTTCACTCTAAATGTCAAATGAGTATTTTAAAAAGGCGGAGTGTTTGCGTTTTGTTGTTGTTGTCGTTGTTTGTTTGTTTGTTTGTTTAGTTAGTTTTGTTTGTTTGTTTGTTTGTTTGTTTGTTTGGGGTGGGTTACTACGGCAGTATACAATTTCATTAGGCCTATGTAAAGATAATGTTATACCCAGACTGCGTAGTGCACTTATACAGGGAGCCGTTTGGGGTTCAGCCAAACACAACTGCAATTGAAATTCAGTTCACGCCTTCTCTTGCTTCCAGAGTCACCGGCGCGGTTGCCCTCCAAATAAAATGCTTATCTGGCATGTTTGCACTTAATCTGGAGTCCACGAAGGGAAGAAAGGACCCGTTTTCCACGGATGGGGTTTTATGTAAGTAAAATAAAGATAGGCTGGATATTGAGGGGCGCTGATGCGTAAACACCACGCTAAACATGTAAAAGAGCATGTTGGTCAATAATCAGCTGATTAAAGGTGTATGTACTAAATACTGCAGCTTGTTAGAAGGATGAATGCCTTTACAGTGGCAAAGGCAACGACTATCTTTTCGTTATTCAGACTGCATAGTAATCAATACGCATAGTAAAGTTAGTTTGATGAATAATGATCCTCCGTTCACTCACCATCAGTTCTTCAAAGTTGCGATGCGGAGTGAGTTCAGGGATGTGTCGCAGTCATTCATGAGCTGGCTGTGCACACGTGGAGGAGCGGCATGAAGCGTGCTGGAGGAAGACCCATTCATTACATCTCTGCAGCCCACCGTCCCGACATCTGTGTGTGCACGTAATAAATAACAAGAACATGAGCATGACGTCACATCATCCGTCCTGGGCCCGAATTCAGTGGCGGGAGACACACACACACACACACACACACACACACAGTCTATATGGATTTTTTTCTTTTTTTTTCTTTTTTTGGCTATACGGATCAGCGAATTAACGCCATGACCGTGACGTGATCTTGTAACATGTGGTAGCATTTAAAGCACGAGCGCTAACCTAAGTGACGTCCTGATGACGCCAAGAGGGTAAAAATTATTCGATAAAAACGACGACGCGGTACGCGGTCCAGCACGTGATCAGTTTGATTCTCGTGTGTCTGACCAACATCAGAAAGCTTTGCAACATAGGCTATGCGAAGAATTGCATGCACAGATAGTAACTAGGGAAAAGTGTTCTATTGTTATTATTATTACTATTAAATAATCAAACGCCGCTTCTGCACGTAGTGAACAGCAGCAGAGATCGCAGCAGTGTTAAGAAGCATAACCGCATTTCCTCTAAATAATCTTACCTAATGTGATGAGAGCAACTGGTGCAGAAAGCCACGTCTCCGTGAGCTGTGCTCAGAATGAGCAGCAGTGGAAGAGCTCAGAGCATGTGCAAGACAAACAAGACTCATGATGAGTAGTCAAGGTCTTCTGGTAGGCAAGAAAGAAAATAAGTATTTAAAAAGAAAAACAAATAATAACGATAAATGATAATAATAATAATAATAATCAGCAGCTAAATGGCTGGTCCAGCCCTCACAGTGAGCGCGTGAGCGAGCGCGTGAGCGAGTGAGTGAGTGACAGTTGTGCATTTCGGCGAGGTCTCTACCAAAAGCAGGGCGCCCTGTAAAGCTCCTACTGCGGAGGGCGGAAATGGTTTGTTCCCGTGTGCGCCCTAGGGCATGTCCCCAATGCAGCGCTGATCTGAAGAGACAGCAGAAACCAGGTTCTCTCTTTCACATACAGCACATCAGAGAAAATCTCGTCACACCAGTAAGGCTTACAGCTTCTACACACACTACCGTAGCTACCGTACAATACCATAGTTTCATAGCGTCTATGAAAATGGTCATGTTCAGCTCACTGAGATTTACATGCGAGTGCGCGTGTGTGAGGGGATCTGATGTCGTTTCAGATCTATCAAGACTCTTCTTTTTTATGTTCCAAATATGTATCGCCTTGCAGTAAACACTGTATAGTATACTAAACTTACAGGCACTCAGATATTGCAGATCAAATATTGAACTAAAAACCATGCTCTCCATAGGATTAAGATAGAAGAACTGAATAATCTTATATAATATGCGTGAACCTTTTCTTAATGTGGTGTGTAGAAGAGTAAATGATCAGGAGTTTTGCTTATGGCTCCTAAAATGCAGTCTAAATGTGACATTGTTCTAGTAGTAGACTACTGTGTGAACTGTGACCAGGTCTTTAGACATGGAAAACAATAAGATTTCAGGGCATGATTAGCCTGTGTGACACCATTTCATACGACATGATTGGTTTATATCAATACACTCATTCTAACACATTATCATATCCATAGTATCAGCTAATTCATGATGGCTTATATGGTGTGAGGGAACAACTGTTTATAGCTGCTGTAACATAAGTGATAACAGGAAGTAAATTGTTTTGCAGACCTTCCACATCATTAAATAATATTATATGAATATATCAAATTTTTACATTTTTTTTAGAAACCCTATCTAGTTAGCTCATATTTAGCTAGCTGACTGGTGTTAGGAGTGATGATTATCATCAGCTAACATGAGTAAACAGGCTTTCTGAGAGGACTTTTCTCAGGCTAACCTGAGAAGTAAATTTATTTATTTGTTTATTTATTTTATTAGAACTCCTGTCAGGTTAGCCCATATGATTATGAACATTTACAAATATCTTCTAAAATGAAGTAAATGTGTTAGTAGCATACGTTATACAACACATACATTTTTCGTGAATAATGCTGAAGTCACTTTTCATTTTTTATTTTTAATTTGTTGTAGATGCACATAACATTTTCATTTGGAGAAGCTGCATCAAAAGTATTTGTAATGTGGCAGCATGTGTATGATAATATGCAGTTAAGCTCCCACTTTATTCAGCAGAATTGACATTCTATGACCATGTGGTCAAAAACCAACCAATTTGGCTTGTTTTTTTTTTTTGACTGAGCTATTTCTAGATTGTTCAAGGTTCAAGGTTCTTCATTTGTCACATACATATTACATATATGTGATGTAATGTAGTGAAATGTTTTTCCTTAGTACCTCGTCCCACAGTGCAACATAATAAAGGCAGAATATAATAAAATCAATTAAAATAAAATAAAACTAGTAGACTATTATGTAAAAACGTTTAGGAATGAATATAAATATGTAGAATATAAATATGCATAAATAGAATATGTTAAGAAACAAAAACAGATATACAGAGCTGTAGTGTGCAAAAAAATTGTTCATAGTGCAACTGTACAATCTGTATAGAATATACAGAGCCGTACAGTGTAAGAGTTTTGTGTGTGTGTGTGCAAAAGATTCCTTTTCCATAGTGCAAACTGTTTGGGTATGTGTGTCTGTGTGTTAGATAGAGATATGAAGACTTCTCAAATGTCCTCATTCAGTAGCCGGATTGCCTGAGGGTAGAAACTCCTCCTGAGTCTCTCTGTGTTGGTCCACGAGATCCGGTAGCGCTTCCCTGATGGGAGCACTGAGAAGATATTGTGTCCGGGGTGGTGAAAGTCTTTTACAATTCTCCTGGCCTTGGTCTTGCATTACTGGTTGTAGATGTTTGTGATGCAGAGGAGAGAAGTCCTGATGGCCTTCTCCACTGTCCTCACCACTCTGGACAGCACATTCCGGTCCTTGGCCGTGTATGGTTAAACTAAAGAGCGTACGCTATCAATTGCAATATGCCTGGCGATCTTTAGCTGAATGTTACACTATGGGAAGGTTCTTTAGAGTGTTTCCATAAAAGGTTCTTTTGACTGTTGCCATAAAAGAACCATTTCTTGATTTCTGAACTTCCGAACCATTTCTGATGGTGCCACAGAGAATTGAAAAAAAAAAAAAAAAAAAAACTTCTTTAGGGAACTTCTTTAGGAAACTAAAGATGATTTGTCTCAGGCATTTCTCTAAAGAACCTTTTCTGGCACCTTTACTGTTAAGAATGTAGGACAGCTATTCCAGGGAGGGTAGCAACAGTGCTGAGATTCCTCCATCTATGAACTATGTGCCTGACAAACATGTATTTTTATAATATCAGAGGGCCATCTCACACGGGAATTGTTTAAAACATGATTCACCTTCTTAATAAGTTCATTTACTTGACTATTTAAACTGTTTGTCCAATAACAATATGATATCATAAAGAATGTTCATTTCATGCATTCACATTCACACAATTAGGTTTCCGAAACCACATGACCATCCTAGTGCATACCTCTTCATTAAAGCAAGCTTGCAGATTGGAAAGTTTTGTGCTGGAGTTTGTGCTGCATGATTAAAGCCCAGTCACTGACCCACCTGTCTTATCAGCTGTAGAACAGCTGTGGATTTAATTCAACACATTTTCCTATTATAGAAGCACTTCTATTGTTTTTTTTTTCTTCTTCTTCTTCTTCTTTTGAAACTCATTATATTCAGTTACAGTACCATGCTGTTCAGCATGGTTGTATTTGCATGCTAATTGTAAATTTAAAAAGCGATTGCCCTGGAGGCTGCTGAAATGTCTTGATCCTGTCGCTGTTGCATTAAAATCACAACTAGTCAAGCTTAATTAAATCCTGCCACTAATCTTTAGATGAGAAATTCTTGTCAGGAATATTAATAGAAAGTAGATATGATTAAATTAAGTTAAATAAAGATGAAATAAACTGACCACTCAGGCTGTAGGAACACACAAAATGCTCACTCTTGGCAGAAGTCTTTTTTTGTTTTTTTTTGGATGTGTGCCAGAGTAATACAGTGAATGTAAATGCTTTACTGAAAGTCAGTAGCAAGACCATAGGAAAATGCAAAACAGGCATACACCATTTTTCCAAGACAACTTGATGTTTTGATAATGGTGGTAGAGAGCGCTGTCTAACATGCCCAAAATCACTCAAGTGTTCAATCGGTTGAGATTTGGTGATTGTGGAGACCATAGCATATGATTTGCATCATTTTCATAAACAGCAAAACACTCAGTGAACACTCATGTCCTGTGTATGGGGGTGGCATCATTCTAGAAGAGAATGCACCCATCAGGATAGAAATGTTTTATCATAGGACAAAGTTGATCGATCAGAATAATGTTGTATTGAATTGTATTGAACCTTAACTTTAAGGAAAAACAAAATTCTGTTCACAGCATAACACAGACATCAGAATATACCGATCAGCCATAACATTAAAACCACCTGCCTAATATTGTGTAGGCCCCCTTGTGCCACCAAAACAGCTCTGACCCGTCGAGGCATGGACTCCACAAGACCTCTGAAGGTGTGCTGTGGTATCTGGCACCAAGACGTTAGCAGCAAGTCCTTAAATTCCTGTAAATTGTGAGGTGGGGCCTCCATGGATCAGACTTGTTTTTTCAGCACATCCCACAGATGCTTGGATTGAGATCTGGGGAATTTGGAGGCCAGGTCTGCACCTTCAACTCTTTGTCATGTTCCTTAACCATTCCTGAACAATTTTTGCAATGTGGCAGGGCGCATTATCCTGCTGAAAGTGGCCACTGCCATTAAGGAATACCATTGCAATGAAGGGGTGTACTTGGTTTGCAACAATGTTTATGTAGGTAGTATGTGTCAAAGTAACATCCACATGAATGCCAGGACCCAAGGTTTCCCAGCAGAACATTGTCCAGAGCATCACACTGCCTCCGTCGGCTTGCGTTCTTCCTGTGGTGCATCCTGGTGCCATCTCTTCCCCAAGCAAGCAACACACATGCATCCGGCCATCCACATGATGTAAAAGAAAACGTGATTCATCGGACCAGGCCACCCTCTTCCATTGCTCCATGGTCCAGTTCTGATGTTCACATGCCCATTGTAGGTGCTTTCAGCGATGGGCAGGGGTCACCATGGGCACTCTGACCGGTCTGCAGCTATGCAGCCCCATATACAGCAGATGGGCTAGCCTTTGCCTCAGTGACAGGGCTAGACATGCATCAGTGAGCCTTGGGCACCCATGACCCTATTGCTGGTTCACCGGTTATCCGTCCTTGGACCACTTTAGGTAGGTACTAACCACTGCATACCGGGAACACCCCACATGACCTGCAGTTTTGGAAATGCTCTGACTCAGCCATTACAATTTGGCCCTTGTCAAAGACACGCAGATCCTAACACTTGCCCATTTTTCCTGCTTCCAACAACTTTGAAAACTGACTGTTCACTTGCTGCCTAATATATCCCACCCCTTATGCAATGCCTAATATATCCCACCTCTTATGTAATGAGATAATCTATGCTATTCACTTCACCTGTCAGTGGTTTTAATGTTACGGTTGATTGGTGTATGTTTGTATGTAAGACATTATAGGTAAGGAGCACAACTGGAAATTTTCTAAACTCTTGAACTTATCTCAAATATTATTGTGAAATGCTAATGATATGTACGTAAAGTTGTAAAGATGATCAAAGTAAAGATAATCACAGAGTCAGTTATCTCATTCATCTTCAGCAGCTGCTTTATCCTGGTCAGGGTCACAGGAAATCCAAAGCCTATCCCATGAAAGACAGGTGGGGATATACCCTGGATGGGACTTGCACTATGCATACACATTCACACACTGATTCAAACCTAGGGGCAATTTGCCATAGCAAATCCATGCCATTAATGAGACATAAAATGAGTGTGCAGATAATACTGAATAGCTTTAAAATAGATCACAAAAATTGATTAAACTCTCTCACAAACTCTCTCACCAAACTTTCACAAATGGGCACACCAAAACATAATATGCTTTAAGGCTGCATGCTCTTTTTTGTTTTCCTCTGAATCTCAGTATTCATGTGTGAGTCAAAATATCAAGCCTGGCAAGCCTGTTATTGCTTAGACCCCTCCATTCAACACCTCTTCTTGGCCTTAATAAGTGTCAAATCAGCTATCGCACAAGATTTTACAGGCCGGTTAAATATTTGTCATCACCGTATCAAAGTGGATGTGCAAACAATTTACTGTTGAGAAGCAGCACGCTTTGTGCCTGAGTTACAGTATGACAGAATTGTGGCTGAAAAAGCAGTGTCTGAACCAAGGCTCAGTTCTTGTACTGAGGAACATTACATGCCCAATTTATGGAGCCCCTTTTTTCTACAAAATAAAACCTATTAGACCTATTAAAATAAATGACTTAGGGGACCCCTTATCTGCTAACTAGGTCAGACATTCGAAGAGCTATAAGGCTAATTTCTTTAATCCCAATATAAAAATAATATGTTTTTAGCAGAGACAGTATTTCTTATAATATTTGTTGTAATAACCGGGTATGAATTCAATCCCTCACAGAGTTGTTCACTATTTACTATATAGGCTGGACTATATGGGTTTCTGTTACTTCTACAGTAAAGGTCTATGTTCAAATCAGTATGATGCATTAACTAGATTCAGTTAGTGGCCCACATGGTTTTCTGAGAAAATACTGTATTGTACAGTGCTGGCTGATTACACTGTATCTGAGGAACACACTGTATAGCTACTGGTGTAACTATATACAGTATCATTAACTTTACTATAAAACTAGGCACTAAAATACACTGAAGCAGCAAAAGACCATTGTCTCTACTGGCTAAAGGTAATAAAAGCAAACCAGGGTAAGTGCAACAAGTTCAAACCAGGGGGTTAAGGCATGCAGGAGACCTGCTAGCCTGGAGTTAGCTAGTCTACTAGTTTAAATATATACTATATAGCTATAGTTATACATATACAGTAAATTATAACAAACTTTTTATTAATAGTTGGATGAGCTACTCTCATTACTTCATGCACCTAGCCTATAATAAAAGACAACAGATAACAGGGAAGATAATGTTAGCTAGTTCCAATATTCTAATATAATTCTAAAACTAGCCAGCATAGTTAGCTAGCTAGCAACTTGGGAAAAGCTACTGAAAGTAAATAATCGCTTTCATAAACATGTTTTATTAGGTTTGTTTGTTAGAATTGTTTACTTTTTAAAAGTTCAGTGAGATATACTGTATATTTAAC
Source organism: Pangasius djambal (assembly GCA_022985145.1). Taxonomy (NCBI): domain Eukaryota; kingdom Metazoa; phylum Chordata; class Actinopteri; order Siluriformes; family Pangasiidae; genus Pangasius; species Pangasius djambal. The sequence goes on along the minus strand of CM040986.1, from coordinate 12,143,552 downwards.
AATAAAAAGTAAAACAGTATTAAACTGTATTAAACAGATTGCAGCAGTAATGCATTTTATTCAAAATTACAGCACAACATACCATTACTGGAAACAACCATTATTGTAAGAATGCTGGAAATATTACAGTAACTACCTGGCAACTTGGCTGGCAGTAACATAGAGTACATTTACAGTATATATTCTTGGTTTAAACAAAATTTACGATTAAACAAAATCTTCATGAAATTCTGAGCTAAAAGAAATCATTTTGTTATGTGGTACTTAATGTGGAAGTAGTGTACATTGGTAATGTAAGTAATCATATCCAGGGAATATTTGTCCACAGTAAAATGGCAGCACCCTAAATAGTGCACAGTATTGCAAATATTGAAAAAATTGAGACAGTCAAAATTTTACTTTATTCTGAGGGCATTGCATCTATCCTGGGCGAACGGTATAGAACTGACAAGAAGCATTCGTGCCTGTAGAGATGACAAACATGAAGCTCAAATATCACCTAATGGAATGAGAAAATAACTGGTAAGCTTAGCAATAATAGCCTCGTTCATCATCACAGTAGTGGAAGAGAAAACAATGCTTTTTATCAAGAAGAAACAACAAATCAATACTATACAGGATAACAATAAAAGAATACACCACAAAATAAAAAAAAACACTTACTTAACCAAGACTAGCCCATCTTTACAACATGGTGACATAGGCATGTATGACTCAGTGAAAGTAGCTCATTTGTCTTCATCTTCATGTGGCTGCCAAGAGCAGCTGGATAGATTTACAAATGTAGAAAAACTACTCAAAATGAAATAAAATGTCAAAACTCTATGCTCTGCTGCGGCACCAAGCCTTGAATATTCAATTCAATTAAACTCAATTCTATTTGTATAGGGCTTTTAACAGTGGACATTGTCACAAAGCTGCTTTACAGAAATGAATACATTCAAATTAAATTAAATCAAAATAAACTGTACATGTGTGATTTTGTCCCTAATGAGCAAGCCAGAGGCGACAGTGGCAAGGAAAAACTCACTGAGACAATATGATGAAGAAACCTTGAGAGGAACCATACTCAAAAGGGAACCCATCCTCATCTGGGTGACAACAGTTAGTGCAATTATAAATAGATCCCTTCTATACTGTGTACTATATGGACAAATAGTGCAATTGTTCATCCAGTAAATTCATTACAGTTTTCACATGAAGTCTGGTTTGTTGAACCTATCCACTGTCCACTGATGGAGACCTGAGTGTAAAACTGCTCACAGCCACCACAGCCCCAAAGCCACCACAGCTATTGCAGTCCCAGGCCATTACAGTACAACTCCCCATATGAGGTCCCTAAGCCATCTCCATGGCCCCCAAGCAAAACCATCCCCGGTATCACAATGATCATGTGGGGCCACCTCCAGCAACAGTGAGCGATCTCCAACCAATTAAAACTCCAACCAGAAGTAGGGCATCAGGATGGATCAGGGAGGTCCAGAGAGCAGAAGGGGTCAGGATCACTGGTATCTCAGGAGTAGCATGTGTAGCTCGACAGAGAGAGAGCGAGACAGAGAGAGGAAGAGAGAAGGAGCGATTGTTAGGTAAGCTTTTGTCCCGTAATGGTTAACGACAATGTACTTTGCATGCAGAGTGCAAGCAGGGAGTCCAGCAAGATTAACTGTGACAGAATAACTAAAGGGGAGAGCCAGAAGGTAACACAGACATGAGGGCACCCTGGGACATAAAGCGGCCAGCCACTCCACCATCAACAAACCTGAGTGAACGCGTGAGAGTGGAGGGGCGAAAGCATCCAAACATCCCAGTTCACCACAACACTCTATGCATGTGAACCCTCCAGATCTGCTCCTTTACCTAATAAAAAATCTATTCACAAGAGGCTTGACTAAACAAATATCTTTTCAGCCTAGACTTAAACACTGAGACTGTGTCTGAGCCCTGAACACTAAGTGGAAGGCTGTTCCATAACTGTGGGGCTTTGTAAGAGAGAGCTCTATCCCCTGCTGTAGCCTTCACTATTCGAGGTACCAACAAATAGCCTGCACCTTTTGATCAAAATATATAAACATATAGACTTAGTTGACTTATAAAGCCAGTTGAGTGTGGAACCAATTAAAAATTCGGACCAATCAAGAGGTCCTGATCATACTGTGGGGACCTTAGGCAGCAGCCTAGGCTAAGGGGACCTTAGGCAGCAGCCTGTTGGGACCAAGTGCGAATGGTCCATAAACATGATAAATCATACAGTGGTTAAAGCATTGGGCAACTGGGTCATGAGTTGATCAGGCTGCCACTGGGCTTATAAGCTTATAAGGCTCCACTGCTCAGTTGTATCCTGTCTCCCAAAATTCTAAGTTAAAAGCATCAGCCAAATAAGGTAAATGTAATTTGATTTCTTTATATCGGACGAGTTTGTAGATGTGGGTAGAGTTTACTTCACTGTTGCTAATTTTGTGTAGTGACTGCTTGTCAGCATCTAACACAAATTCATGCCGAATGCATAGCAAGGTTCATTTATATCTAGAAAATGAATGCACAAATGTACAATGTGTAATTGAACCACGGTGAATGGGGACAGCTGAAGACAGTGAACCAACTGCAATAATTGTTCCGCCCCTCAGGATTAAGCACAGATTAAGGATTGCGACCTACCGGCCATTGCAGCGTGTAACAGCATTGTGGATGGCATCCCTCTGGGGGCTTATAACTTATTACAACAATTTTGAAACAGGTAAAGTGCCTGCATGTGCCACGACTCCCCAAGAGCTGATAATCACATCCTCCGTCTCCATCTACAGCTCTATAACTACAGCGAATAAAACCAATCTGATTCTGAGGGCTCAAGCTGAAAGGGGCATGTCTAAAAATGGACTTTTTGCTAGTGATCATTTCAGCCAAAAGAGTGGGAAAATGGTATGCATTGGCATTGACGTTCTTTGCATGTATTGGTTGCCAGATGACTCTGCATTGACATTGTGGTTATAGGCATTGACATTGTGGTTATACCCTTAGTGTGAGCTTGTTTCCAAGCAGATAAAGCTGATTCATCATTTGCGCTTAAATAATCACTCGTTTTGACATCGTACGACAGTTTCATGAATCTGAAACAGATTTGTTTTTATGTTATTACAGGCACTTAAATCCAAAGGGTTCACTTTTTTTTTAACTGTCTCTTGCAGTTGTAAATCAGAAGAGGAGTCATATATATCATGCCTCAGTGATAGCAAAAAGAAATTCTGTTCTCATTCACATCTATTTTGTAAGTAGCCTGCAAGGCCAGCATTTTAGGTCAACACATACTGTATACTGCTATTCATATTTCATTAATAATCCATCTTTTAGTGATATAATGACATGCAATAATATGCAATGGCATGTACAGTATATTATAGTATGCAGCTAAAATAAGGTAGCAAACTGTATGTGATATGAGTCAGGCTCCCTGATATTTAGCATACTTGCAGTACTTTCACTGTTCCATTTTCTGAGAAATGGGGCATGTTTCCTCTTTCATCATTTTCTTCTAAAAATTATGCCTTAGTGGTGGATATGTAATACGTTGGAATAATTATACAGCAGTAGATAGTTTATGTGCTCTGTTTTAACAGTGGTGCTTCTTTTCCCTTTGCTGAGTGAAAACAGGCAAAGCGTGAGACATACATCTTTATGTGACAACTGGTGCTGAATTGGCAGCTAATTGCTCTAAAGCAAAATGCATGGATAAAATGCCTAGCTGAATGCATTTAATTGTGTGAAGAGAATGATGGTGAGGGAGAGAAAAATGCACATGGAGGCGCAACAGCGGCCGTGGATCATAAAATTAACACAAACGAAGAGCAATGCTGAAATACTGCAGATAATGTAGTGATAACTGTTTCAACACTGCCATTTTTTACTTAAATTGGGCATTAACATTCAATCTCTTATGTGAGTATATTCAAAACCTCAGCCATAAACAGATTCAATAGCATTAACTGGTGACTTCAATTCATTTGTGCCTACTAATGAAAATATATAAATAATTCAAATAATTCATGGATGTCACCATGGCTGAGTGATAATACCAAGACCTGGGTAATGAGAATGAAACTAATGTGAAGACTGGGGTAAGGTGGAAATATCTGTGCTGAAGACAAAGTGCGTCAGAGGTGAACATTACTTGGCTCATTAGCTGCTTTTAAAACGCTCTCTACACTTTACCACCCAACAGCAGCATCAAATTCAATCTACTGATTTGCACTGAGGTTAACTGAGGAAGCTAAATTACTGTAGGGATTTGCTGCTCCGAAAGCTTCTCTTCTCCACATGCTGAAATACCACTGAAGGTAAAATCCAGAGTAAAATATGTGGATTTTAATACATTCTGTATATATGCTAGTCTTTATCTTCATTTAAGTAGCAGCAAAAATTTGCATAACGATATGAGGAATGAGTTTATTAATGTATGTGAGTAAGAGCTTGACAGCTTGTCTTCTTAATTGCTATAAACTTATGAGATACCCTGTGTGTATAAATTTATTTTTTGGCCTATTTGTTATCTCTTAAAAGATGTCAAAGATAGATTGGCATTGGTGGAGTAATTAAGGAGCAGCATCTGTTGTTGTTGCAGCACAGTTCAGGGTATTGAGGCATGTTCAGAACTGGAGAAGGGATATGTATGCTTAGATCTTTAGTTTGATACTCAAAGGCTGTATATTTAATTATTGTAAGCATTATAACCATACATTGGTCTTTAGAGATTCTCCAATCTCTAATAATAAATTATATCAATATGCAGTATTACTGTGTTCTACATACATACCTTATTAATGCTATTTCTGAACGGTGTACACTTGAGTAAGTGTAAGGTGTGCAATAAAGTTCTCTATTCAGTTTCAAGTTAGCAGGATTGTTAACAAGGTGCAAACGCCACAGGCATAAGCCACACACTCACACACCCCAAATAGATTTTCTGTCTGTTTTGTGATAGGAATATTGTCAGTCATTACAGCCCAAGCGTGAGTGTCTGCGGTTCAAAGGCTGTGCTGAGAACCTGCAGTGCTGTTGTTAATTAAATTAGCCTCAACCTCTACGCATGCAGAGAGACAAAGAGGGAGCATTAGTTAACATATCTTGATGCCTACTTACACCTCGTTTAATTGGAAAAGGGAGGGAATGTGAAATGGGACTGTTATGATTTGTAACAAGGCTCTTTGGCTAACAGTAAGAGAGACCAGCTCCACCATGAAGGGCGTGAGTACCATGTTAATGTTTACATAGACAAACCAAAAACAAAAGAGCAAATTCAGAAACAAATAAGCATTAACTTAAAATGGATAGGATATTTCCTTACTGAACATCACATGCTCATGGTGATTAGGCACATCTTATGACTATCATAAGGAAAAGAATAACCCGGCTTCCTTTAGGAAGGCTCTCAGTGTTCGCGTACTCATATTAATGCTGTACTCATATTAAAGTTGACAGCATATCTAAAGTAACATCATTTGAATGTCCTTTGTAAAAAAATAAGCATGAATAAAAGCATCAGCAGATTCATTTGGCCTTGTATTTCCTGTTAATGTAATCATCCTGCAGATCTCTGTTTTGTGTAGTCTCTCAGCGTGATGCGCATTGTAACCAATCAACAACAAGAATGCAAAGGACTTACCTTTTCTTTTTTGAGTTAATCCTGTAGTGTTACTGAATTTGTTGTTGTGTTGTTGTTGTTTTTTTTTTTGGTCTTTGGATTGCTAATGTGTTTTGCACTTACAGGCCACTGTAGTAACCCCATGCCATCTCCCACAAGATGCACGGCTCATAGAGCTGGAAGGCCATCATTAGATAACACAGTGGGAAGGATCTGATAAATGAGCACACTGAATCAGTGACATGACATGTAGCCAAACACGGTGTGACTCCTCAAATGGGTTTACCATACCAGTCAGAGCACACAATAAGCAAATAAGTGCCAGTGTTCTGGTGCAAGCAACCAGCTGAGGATATGAGCCCAATTCAGTTTATTCTCTGTAGGAAATATCTCTCAGTGTGTTACCTCTTCAAGCCCAGTCAACAAAAGACCACCGACTACATGATATCATTAATATCATGGGGTATCGTCGGGTTCATTGTATTATGCAAGACGAGAGATTACTCTCACACACATACATTAGAGAGTGTTTGAGAGATACACCTTATGCCAAAAAGGCCTCATCAGTATACTCCTTGTGAGTTGAGAGTTGAGCCGTTATTGCTGCTATGTGGCACATTAATTAAGCACGGTTTAAATTCTACAGACACTTCCCATGTATGCAAACATTTTTAGCCATTAAAATCTATACCCCGGTATGGAAACATGTCCCTAAAATGAGATAATTTCAAATACTGGAACGCAATACCCCATAAATTAATGTTCTCATTCACAACAGATTTCCATCATACTGATCTATGTCACCCCAGGCCCACATTGTGTTTTTTTTTAATAGTAAACTTCCTCTGCCTGCCTCAGCTTTCAAATAACTCAAATAGTGAAAAATCCACAGCTGTTCTTTAAAATACCTTACGTAAAAAAAGCCCTGTACAGTTGCAAGTTTTTGGTTCACTGTGAAACAGAGTCCATGGGTGGTCTAAAAACATCTTGCTTTTAACTTTAACACAATCATCTGCAAGCAAATCTTCGTGTGGCCAAGAGGAAATCAGTATGTAAAAAAAGTATAAAAGTGAAATGTGGAAGAATGTATGAAATAAAAGATTTTCAGGTTAGTAATTCTGTTTAGAAATAAAACCAAGAGGTAGGCTCTGGGGGGGAAAGCTGCAAGCTAACACTAGCTATATCTAGTTAACTAGATATCTAGTTAGCTATAACTTTAGCTAGATTTGGAGATATTGATTGCATTAATTGATTGCATGCATTCTCCAGAATACGTGGGCAAGAACTAGAGGCAAATAACTGTCTGGTTTTTTTTTTTTCAGCTATATGTAAACCAGACTGTTCTACGTGGTGCTTTTTGCAAATATGTAAAAGATGACTGGAGGTAATGGCTACAGAAATCAACACTGCTGATGCCTGCCCTAAATCACCATGCTAGAGGTAGCTAATGGATAGCTACTGATATATTGTCGGTTTTTAATCTCATCTAATAGTCCTTTTGGTAACTGAAACTTTATTTAAACACATTTCTGTGTTTATTGTTGTGATAACTAGACCATCTCTGTACATGCCACCAAAGAATTGTATTACTGATATTTATCTGTATTCATATTGATCATATGTTTCATAAATGGAATTGTCAGCCAACATTCCTAGTTACCGTTCTACCTACCACTGATGGGTGTCCACAGAAGTCACTTGTGCTTTAACAAGCTCTCTTGTGAAAAAATACGCAAGATGAACCAAGATGAACCCCCAAGAACATTTGGTCATAATATTTTTTTTTCTTCACTTTAGTCTCTTCATACTTTCAGGGGAAACAATTCAGAATGCTATTTCAGTAACTATGTCATTCTAGCTTCAAGTCCGCTTTTCTGCTGCCCACTGCACTACCCTTATAAATAAATCACAACATCCTCATGTTCCTACAGTGACCAGTACTGCCTATTTTTGGTCTGAAACTGTGCTTTCAAGCATTTCTCCCAGGAAGGCTGTTATGAAAAGTACGATTATTGCCAAAGTTGGCCCAGCATTGGGAAAGGGCATACTTTTCATAACAGCCCTGCTGCTGATGGCCTAATGTTATACACATTGTAGAAGAAACTATTAAGTATTCTGACATATCTAGGCTCATCTGGAGTACTTCAGTCCTGCTGATCATCTGAGGACTGGCCTTACTCATGAGATATTAATGTCCACAACACTGCATGAAATGGCTCAATCTGAGTAAAATGCTTCTGTGATGACAGGACTTTTTTATTCAGGGCTCTCAGTCTTTCACTCACACACATCTTGCCTTGCCTGGCTTTCTGTGTGTGTGTGTGTGTGTGTGTGTGTGTGTGTGTATGTGTGTGTGTGCGCGCACATCCCACACTCCAGTCATATGTACATTTAAAAATGCTGTATTAAAAACACCGTTTCTAGGTGTATTATTTTACTAGAGTCTTCATAAGCATTTACAGTACTGTGCAAAAGTCTTAGGTACATTCAAAGAAATGCTGTGGAGCAAAGATGCCTTCAAAAAAATGAAATTAAATGTTTCTACATTTTTAAAAAATACTATAAAGAACAGTAAATAGTAATAAATGAAACAAAGTCAATATTTGGTGTGATGACCCTAAAAAAAAAAAATTATTAGTCTCAGGTACAATTTGTGCAGTTTTATAAGAAAATGAACTGGTAAGTGTTACTGAGCATCTTGCAAAATCAGCCACAGTTCTTCTGGAAACTTTGACTGTCACACTTGCTTCTTATTTTTGCAGCAAAACCCAGCAGCCATCATTATGTTTTTTGTCTGAAAAGTGGTCTCTTACATAATATGCTGTTTTCTTTACTGATATACAAACATTTTTCTGCAATGTTTAATTTTGTGCTGGAAAACTAATGTTTGGAGTTCTAAACTGTTTTTGTATGGACTCGATAATATAGAAGTCATAAAATAAAAATCTATATAAGACTTTTGACATATATGTACAGTATATATATACATGTGATTTTGCCTTTATACACCACCACAATGGATTTGAAATAAAACAATTAAGATGTGATCGAAGTGTAGACTTTCAGCTTTATTTTAAAAGGTTCCACAAAAATTATGGCATTTACCATTTAGGAAGTACAGCCATTTTAAACAAAGTACCTTCATTTTCAGGGGCTCAAAGGTATTTGGACAAAGTGACATAATTGTAAATATAACCATAATTTTAATACTTGGATGAAAATCCTTTGCAGTCAATGACTGCCTGAAGTCTGGTCCCATGTTCTCAAATGTCAAATTCTGAGTTTCCTCCCTGGAGATGCTTTGCCAGGCGTCACTGCAGCCACCTTCAGTTGCTGCTTGTTTGTGGGTCTTTCTGCCTTCAGTCTTGTCTTCAGTAAGTGAAAAGCAGCTCTATTGTGTTAGGATCAGGCAACTGACTTGGCCGTTGAAGAATTTTCCATTTCTTTGCCTTCAAAAAGTTTTGAGTTGCTTTCGCAGTATGTTTAGTGTCATTATCCACCTGCACTGTGAAGTGGCATCCTATCAGTTTTGTAACATTTGGCTGAATGTGAGCAGAGAGTATAGCCCTGTACACCTCGGAATTCATCCTGCTACTTCTGTCAGCAGTCACATCATCAATAAACAGCAGTGAGCCCGGTCCATTGGCAGCCATACATGCCCATGCCATAACACTCCCTCCACCATGTTTGACACATGATGTGGTATACTTTGCATCATGACCTGTTCCTTTCTTTCACCATACTTTTCTCTTCCCATCATTCTGGTACAAGTTAATCTTGGTTTCATCAGTCCAAAGAATCGTATTCCAGAACATGGGAGGCTTTTTTAGATGATTTCTGGCAAAGTCTAATCTGGCTTTCCTGTTCTTGAATGTTACCAGTGGTTTGCACCTTGTTGTAAACCCTCTGTATTTACATTCATGAAGGCATCTCTTGATTGTAGATTTTGACAATGATACGCCTACCTTCTCCAGAGTTTTCGTGACTTCTGTTGATGTTGTGAAGGGGTTTTTCTTCACCAAGGAAAGGATTCTGCGATCATCCACTTTAGTTGTTTTCCGTGGTCTTTCAGGCCTTTTGGTGTTGCTGAGCTCGCCAGTGCATTCCTTCTTTTTAAGAATGTACCAAATTGTTGATTTGGCCACTCTTAAAGGTTTTTGCTATCTCTCTTATAGATTTATGTTGTTTTTCAGCCTAATGATGGCCTCCTTCACTTGCATTGAGATCTCCTTGGCCTTCATATTGGTAGCTCCAATCAAACAGCTGCCAAATGACAACTCAGTACCTGATATCAACTCCAGACCTTTTATCTGCTTCATTTGTCTTGAAGTAACAAGGGAATGGACCGCAACTGGTCAATTAATTTCTTGTCAGTCAATTGTCCAAATACCTTTGAGCCCCTGAAAATGGAGGTACTTTGCTTAAAATGGCTGTAATTCCTAAATGGTCAAATCCATTGTGGTGGTGCATAAAGGCAAAATCACAAAAACTCTGTCACTGTCCAAATACTTCCGGACCTAACTGTGTATATATATCTGTGTGTTTCTGTACTGTCTGTGAGTTTCACATGTTCTCCTCTTGTCAGCGTGGGTTTCCTCCCATCTCCCAAAATCATGGCAGAAGGTTGACGGCTTACTCTAAATTGCCCCTAGGTGTGAATGAGTCAGTGTTCCCGGGTTAGGCTCTGGATCCACCATGATCCTGACCAGCATAAAATGGTTACAGAGAGTGAGTGAGTGATTGATTAGATGTATAATGAAATAATTTAAATATGATAAGAATAAAGCGTGAATAATCTGCACAGTGACACAGTTGCTATATTCTGCACTGGATTAGTGCCATTGTTATGTTGCCATATCACTATGCTCTCATAGAGAAAAGTTTGCTTAAAATCAAAATTCTCATGAAAGGCAGAAAATGAATATTCATGAGGAACTCTTGGGGATGGATTGCTACATCGCTGTGGCTGTGAAAAGTAAAAATAAAAGACCACAAAATTAGGCTCTGCATGATACCCTGCATCCTGCAAGCCACTGAAGTGTCAAAACACACTGACGTGGAATCACACCCCCACATGCCCTTGCTGCACCTGAGCATTAGAGGTTGCAAATAGGCAACACCCAAATTATCATAGTTATTTAATCTAAGTACACTAGTTCTGTTAAATTGCATTTTCTGTGGTTAAATGTTTTCATCCCATGAAAGAATCCATAACAAATATACTGTTACTGTATGAAAAATGTACACACTGTTAATTTCTCCAACCATCCACTTAGAGACATCAGCTACTACTGTAGGCTTTAAAGTCAATATTGGTAATGCTTTAAATATATACTGCTACACATAGCAATTAGAATGACATTATCAATATTAAATTTCTCTGTAGTACTGTCCAAATGCCAGAGACCAGTACACACGAGAATGCATAATCCAATACACACAGAGCAATCATCCACATTCACTTGTACCTAACTCTCTCATCCTAATGCTGGCCAGTGTGTTTAATGCAGCTCTCTCTCTCTGTAATGAAAACAGAATAAGAAATGAGTTGTGCTCAAGGAGATTTGTGGGTTGAGCATCCTCTGTGTGTATTAGGGACACAGCTTTAATAGGGATGGACAGATCAATACTGAACTATCAATAATTTTGATCCTGACATTTATTTATTAATTAATTCTTAATATTATTTTTACAATTTTTTTTTATTTTAAAAAAAAGGTCTTAATATAATATTAATACAGTGTGCTCAGTTTTTAACATACAAAATGTCCAAAAATAAAATGTCAGACATAATTTCGAGATGCAGAATAGGAACTACTGCTCCTTCTTCCATCTTCCCTTTCCCACCGGTACACACACACACACACACACGCACACAGAGAGAGAAAGAATCAGGCAAGCAGAAATGAACAAGAGAAAAATAGTCAATGAGAAATTATTTATTTCACCTATGATTCAATTAATGATATTCATATTTCCATATTCAGCTGGTGTGATTAGACATGCTACTAGCTATATCCACAATCATTTAGCAGTTGCTGGGTACCTAGATATTTTATATATTTAATATATCAATTGTATATTGAATTGGCTATATTGAATGAAGAATCCTAAATGATGCATTTTTCAATAAATATTCTCACAGTCGCTGCCAATTTGCAACATATTGTAACATTTGTTTATTCCTACTTACATAAACTTAAAAAAAAAAAAGTATTAATAATTTTAACCATATATACAGATATCTGACTTAATTTCATACACAGCAATGAATTTACTTGGCCATAGTGCTCCCTTTCCACACCATATAATGAACAGTTGTCAAAAGACGTAATGTAAACACATTGCCAAAAAAAAAAAAAAATCCTGCTGCACCATATTTTTCAACAATACTTGTGACAAAATGTCTATGTATCTATTAGGGGCGTAATGATACAGCATATTATATTGTTCGATACGAAGCTTTAGATTTGATATGTCTGGATAAAAGCAATACATTCAACAGACTGCATTACAAAGTAAACTATTCATCATAAAATGTTTATTTACTTGAGATATTGTTTATTTACATAAGACATTACATTAAAACTTAATCAAGCCCACATCATGCCCTCCTCTAAACAAGTAGCTTCTTCTTTATCTCAAATCAGGATAGGCTGCAGTGGTGTGAAGAAGCAGCTTCTCTTAACCATGCTGTCTTTCATGATCCAATATGCTAGCATATTAGTGTATTAGCTCAGGCAATGCAGCAATGGCCTCGGTCAGAATCAAGCAGGAAATGGAAAATTCCCTCAAATCTTTAGGGTCTGGTGTATGAAAGCAATTCGACTTCCCAATAATTTACAATGCTGAAGACCAGTAAATCTGCAAGCTCATGTATGCTGAAGAGGGCAGATAGCGCTTTCTTCTGAGTGTGTTATGCTGCCCTGTGACATACCACACAGTTGAGCAGCAGTTCAAAAAGATCCATTGCCTAACTTCATGTGTCTTGCAGAAAGTGTGTGTTAGCCTTCAGGTTCCCTAGCTGGTGGCTGTCTTATGATAGAGGAGTATGGTGGGATGGAATTGGCATGTGCATGCATCTGCGCCATCATATTTCTGTGCTGGTCAGTAAAACTAGACGAAAACACGCAACACACACGTGCATGCACACACACACACACACACACATATCATGTATACTTTAGTTACATAACAGTTTTTATTTCATTATATGCTGCTAAGAGACTGAATGGATGACAGGACAACAATTTAAATGACTGAAGCTTTTAATCTACTGAAAATGGAAACCTAAGGCAATGCTTATTTTTGCTATATTGAAAATGTGTTTTATTGAGACACCACCATATGGTTTGGTATTGATGGTATGGTATTCCGAATTTGAAATTTGTTTATCAGTACACCCCTAGTATCCATGTATAAGTCATATTTCATTGCTTTACAGAAACTAGAGCTACACTGTCTTGTGTGTGACTAATCATTAATTCTAAAAAAAATATACAAATAATAAAAATAAAACATTAACTGCATTTATTACAAAACATTAATTACATTTATTCCAAAACACTGACTACATTTAAACTGCAGTTTTCATTAAGATGATCAAACAGCTCCTCCATGTGGTAGAGTAACCAGTGAGCAGGTAAAGACTGGTTTTGAAGGGAGGTTTGTATAATCAGATTACAGTGTATGCTTTAAGAAGGAATGAGAAACTGTGAAAAATAAAGATAGGGAGAATGTAGGTAGACCAATTCTTTTGCTTTAGTAAAAAAAAAACTATATATATATATATATATATATATATATATATATATATATATATATATACACACACACACAAAACAACAACAACAATAGTAATAATAACAACAACAATACTACTACTACTACTACTACTACTACTAATAATAATAATAATAATAATAGAAAACATTAATGGTGCAAAGAGTATACTTGCCAGAGCTTGGAGTAAAGAACCTTGGTTTCCCCAGATGGACAACTGAAGAACCCTTAAAGGTTATACATTTTCTTAGTATATACTTTGTTGGTATTTTATACATTGTTGTATTTAATCTTAACAGTTAAAGAGGAGCTGAAATCAATTAGTATGGATTAATGTGTTGTTTATAGTGATATTGGGGCTTTGACTAAGTCACACTGGTAATAACCCAGATTGTTATTGGTTATAGTTCCACATTACTAAAATCACCTCCCTAGGAAAATGCTCGTGGTACACAGGGGTTTGGGAGTTTGGTGGTTTGGTACTGAATCCTAAGCCAAAAGCTGAGGAAATAAAAGAAATGTAATAACTGGCCTGGTTTAACTAACCATCATCCACTTAGTTCTGAGGAGTATGATAACATGCTCAGTCTGTTGAATAAATTAACTGAGAAGCACTTGAAAAAGTTTGGCCAGTGATTTATTATTAATTATTTAAAATAACTTAAAACACTGAAACTGCAGATACAATTATGATCTAGTTTATTGTAAAACTTCCCACAGCCACTCCATGCACCCTTCCTGTGGGAATTGATGCATCAAAATCTCCCATGCAAGAAAAACATACTTGAGCCACATGGCTTATTTCCACTGCACAAGACTCATGCATGACTCGAAATAACTTGCAAAACATCTGTAAAGACCTTTATAGTAATAGGAAACTGTTGCTAATAAATAATGCCTTTGTGGTTCAAAACTAAGTACAGTAGGAAGACATTATATCTGTAAAACAATTGAATATTCTGTGCCGTTAATAAAAAAGGTTTCTATCCAAAGATCAATGTAAGAAAAGATAGTGATAAAACTAACATAAGCCTGCAACTCTCTTCAGAACATACACCAAGTTGGAGGGATGCTTTGAATAAATATAATTCAGTATGTACACAAAATAAAACTCAGCTTCTATTTCTGCTAGCCAATATGTGCGTAATATATTATACTAATATTAATAATAACTTTCAACTGCTTCAAGTTTCATTTCACTTTTGAAATTTGCCTGATTATGTTGGTATTTTTGGATGAAGAAAATAATGTTAAACGCTCATGTCATTGACATAGAAAAACAACACTGCAGTAAAGTTATCGATTCATTGTCATGCTTGGTGAAAAAAAAACACTTGGTGATTTTTCTTTTTCTTGAAGGCAGCGATTCATAACCACGAAACTCAACAACACTGACTGTTCAAATAACAATAACTGAAATCATTCATATAATGCTACCTGCGTAACATCTGATAACATGCACTGAAATACTTGAATTCGTGGATATTAAAAATGCATTAAATCTTTGGTCTTGCTATTCATTATTACATTATTGACCCTGCTTTAAAATATTTAGAATTTAAAATAATTAGTCACATTTATTTCACACTTTCGTTCTTTTAGTTGCATTGTGTAGTCTTGTGTAAAGCTCTACTGAAAACAAAGGGCACATATTTCTCACATAAACATACCTTCGGGAATCAACACTCATCCAAACTCATCCACTGTTACAACCATGACCAGTCCAAACAAACACACATCCTGTAGGACGAAATGAGTGAAAGTTACATACTATATGCATGAGTCACATGTAGTATCTGCAAAAAACATGCTAAGAGAAAAGTGCATTAAATCCCCAAATTGCAGTGACATATTGCAGAGATATGAAACCCTCACTCTCATAAAAACACACACACTAAAAGTACAGGTAGTAGGTCCAGTAGAGCAGATTAATGAAGATGAAGGACAGAGGGAAGGTCAGACGTGAGTAGTTGTCAATGTAGTGTGGGTTTTCCACGTGGCAACAGTTCAGGAAGCACACAATGCGGCGCAGCAGTGACAGGGACTTGGTGCAGCCACTCTGGGTCTGGGAGGAGGACTTGTCCTCTTTAGTGTCACTGCGAGTGGGACTGCTAGTGCTGCCAGCACGGGACAGCATCTCCTCCCTTTTGCGTACCCGCAGAGCCTGTCTGCCGATGGATGTGACGATCCCATTCATCTCGTCCTCACGCTCCTGCATCTCCTGTCCATACTGACAACCAACGAAGAGACGAAGAGTTCAGTGGATATAATATCTAAGTAAGTGGGGAGTTGGGAACTTTTTTAAACATAATGAAAGAGAATTGACACAGGTCCTTTTTCAGTGTAGCTTAGATGATACAGACAAACTGTGATGATGATGATGATGATGATGGCAATAAAAATGTTAGTAGAATAATCATATTCTTCTTCATCATCATCATATTGTAATGATGGTGACGAGGATGATGCTGAAAACAAGAAAATGAACAATGTGAAGAAAACAAGTAATACTCTGCTCTATATACATGCAGGCACGGGCTTAATTTTTTTTAACTCTTTTTTTTCAGTGAGCTGCTATTTTCTTGGCTCAAAATTAATCTCCCAGCACTGATGTAGGTGGAGGGTTGCAACAGAGAGTGTGCCATTCTAAATCTGCTGGCTCAGTCATATTTTCAAACCCACTTTGGTCCAGAAGTCTGCCTGTTGGGACCCTCGTGTTGCAAACACAATGCTGAAGTTGTATTTCCCTGACTCTGAAACTTAAAAGTTTATTTTTATAGTCCCACTTCTTCCAAGCCACGTTTGCCACCTTACTTAAATATTAGGTGGCTGGTATTTAACCACAACTGAATGCATTATTTTATCCATAAAAAATATGCTACTAAATGTCAATCAGACAGTTGATGAATGATGGCTGGATGTAATTTGGTGAAACAAACCCCTTAAACACGCAGGATCCATAGGCGGGTTCAGACTTAATTGTTTACTCTTAAGAGTAATTACCTTTCCTATTAATTTCACTGAATTTAGAGGATAATATCAACTGAATAATAACACACATGGTTTAATAACAACAGGGCCAGGACATACATGGTTTTTAAGGGGAATGAGAAGACTTCAATTTATTGGACATGACCTAACCACACCTCTTGTTATTATATTAATTCTAACCGCATCCCCAACTCTTCACCAGGTTACTGCCTGCACCAGTGGCGCCAAAAATATATAACACAAGTAATATGCCTTATTTTTATGCTTATGCCATGACCACAATAATAGACCCCAATATAAAGTCACTTAGGAAGATAAAGTCTTACCATATATGCATTGGCAGCATTTGGTTGGTGTAAAGTACAGAAATGGGCCACAGCATACTCTATGAGGGCACCAAAGATGAAGCTGAAGCAGATGCCCAGGTACACATCAATGGCTTTAATGAAGCAGTTAGCATTGGGCAGAGAAGTGCGTGCGCCCATCATCAGAGTGGTCATTGTCAGGACTGTGGTCACCCCTTTAGATGGAAAAACAGTGTCAGAAAATATATGCTATAGTAAACTGGAAGATGATATACTGTAACTATATAGCACTGTATATTTTTTAGCCAAATGAAATAAATTGCAAACAACCTATGCATATACGGGCCGGGACAGAGGACTGGCTGATCCAGAAGGAGACCCAGGACAAAACCACCAGGGCACTAGATGGCACATATGTCTCCAGAATGAAGTATAGGATGCTTCGCCTCAGCTGGAAGTGGAAAATCAGCTTTGGGTACCTGCCTAAAAGGAAGCATCATAATCAATACAGTGTGCACTGTAAATGTATAAGCTGGTTTGTGTGCATTAAGTGGGATAATAGACACATACCTGTCTCATACACAGCTTCAGACTCTGAGGTATAGTAGTCCTCCAGTGTGTACTGGGCCAGCTGCAGAGTATCAAGTCCACTAACTGACTGGTTCCCACGTGTCCAATGAAACACCACATCTTTCACATTATATCCCCCTGTTGGAAGGACATATGAGTTAGTAAAAAAAAAAAAAAAAAAGTATCATCTCAAAAACCTAGTGCAGAAAGACAGATATGCAAACATGTTTTCTGTTACTGGTAATCTACCAGGATGAAAACAATCCTGATGAGAGTTCTACAGGTAAGGGACACTCGTGAATCAATAATATTATAAAAATTTTAATTGCACCAATAAAAGGAATTCACAGCAAGTGTACTCATCAATCTGTGTAACTGCTAGTCCACCCAAACTGTGCACTCACATGTATGGTTTAATTGTATGACCCTTTTTACTCATAAATCTATTGTACTAATTAATTAATTCTCTGCACCTAGCCTTTAAAACTCACCCAGAATCCCCCAAGGCCAAGACATATTTTACAAGAAAACATGCATAACTGGTCTGTGAACAGTAACCTTAAAGTAACCTTAGCATGCTTGCCTTTTCAGATCAGTTCTGCCTATTGATCACCTCTACTGAAATAGCTGCTATCAAATGTTTGGGCACTGAGTTGCGTAAGCGTAGAAAATGTTTCCCTATACAGAATATACAGCGAACTGGAAATAGCACCTCATGCAGTGCACATTTAGTAGGCAGCCCCAGGTGCACACTGTGTAATGAACTAGTAGCCTTAGTAAGCTGAATATTAATTTCATATGCATCACATTTTGAGGCTGCATCAAGTTGTTTTGCACCATGCCTCCTGACATACAGTCTCCTTCTAAAAGAACGGCAAGGCCAATTCTGTGGTTTTTGCTATACCCTGTAGACATTTAGCTTTGAGATCAAAAGATGAATATGAGACAATAGATCAGATTTTCAGATTTCATTACCTGATATTTACAACTAGATGTTTTAAACAACTTAAAACATAACATCTTTTGTTGAACCCTCCCATTTTTCAATGATTAAAAATATTGGAACATGTGACTGACAGGTGTTTCTTGTTGCCCAGGTGTGCCCTGTTTGATTGTTTGAACAATTAATAACTCTGAATGCCTGCTCTTGGGTTTCACCTGAGAAGACTGTATTTTTTTGTTAAAAAAGATCAACCAACATGAAGACCAGAGAACTGTCTATGGGAGAAAAGCAAGCCATTTTGAAGTTCAGAAAAGAGGGAAAATCTATCAGAGCCATTGCACAAGCATTGGGCATAGCCAAATATAACCATTTGGAATGTCTTGAAAAAGAAAGAACTAACAACCAGATATCAAACAGGTTGGTCAAGGAAAACAACAGCAGTTGATGACAGAAACATTATGAGAGCTGTGAAGAAAAACCCAAAAACAACTTTCAGTAACATCACCAACAACCTCCCCAGGTCAGAGGTGAATGTATCACAATCCACCATTCAAAGAAGAATTTAAGAACAGAAATATAGAGGCCATACCACAAGATGCAAACCACTCATCAGCAGTACGAATTGGAAGGCCAGGTTGGAATTGGTGAAGAAATACAGAGATGAGCCACAAAAGTTCTGGAGCCAAGATTAACCTCAACCAAAGTGAAGGAAATGCTAAAGTGTGGAGAAAGAAAAGATCTGCTCATGATCCAACACATACAGGCTCACTGGTCAAGCACAGTGGAGGTAGTGTTATGGCTTGGGTTTGCATGGCTGCTTCTGGAATAGGCTCACTAATCTTTATCGATGATGTAACTCATGATGATAGCAGCAATAATGAAATCATAAGTCTATAGAAACATTCTGTCTGCCAATTTACAGAGAAATGCATCCAATCTATCTGGGAGGAACTTTATCATGCAGCAAGACAATGACCCAAAACACACTGCCAACACAACAAAGGACTTCATCAGGGGGAAAAAAGTGGAAGGTTTTAGACTGGCCAAGTCAATCACCAGACCCTAACCAATTTAGCATGCATTTTCACCTCCAGAAGAGGTGAAAATGCATGCTCAATTGGGTTACAAAACAAACAACAACATGCTAAACATGATGAAAATGATCTACATGTAAATATCAGGAAATGAAAGCTGAAATTCTGATCTATTGCCTCATTCATCTTTTCATCTCAAACCCGACTGCTTTCAATGGCAAAAACAAAAGAATTGGTCTTGCCAATCCAATACTTTCAGATGAGACTGTACATACATCTGGTCCTTTTTTAATTACATTTTATTTATTTTTATTGTATTAATATTTTTAGGGATGGCTATAATTTGTCACATGTGTTTTTGAGAGAAAAAAGAGTCCTTTGACAAATTCACTGTGTCATGTCAACGTGAATTCGGCATTGGACTCCATTTCCCAGACTGTACCTCTGCCTACAAACATGGCCACCATAGACGCCAACTCCCAGTTCACACACTCAAGGTCACACAATTACTGATTGCACACAACTGGAGCTAATTACTACACACTACATAAGCATGTGATCACAGACTTGTTCTTTGATCATTTGTTGGTACATCGCCTGACCTTTTGCCTGTTTTTGATTATGACATTATTAATGCGATTTGGATTTGTTTGTACATGCCAGTCTCTTTTAATAAACTCAGTCTCCAAAACTGTCACCATGTCTGCTGCCTGATACACAGGAGTATCACATTTACTAGCCACTAACTGCAACCTCTGAAGCTTGTGATGTTTGTTTTCTTGAGGGAATTAATTGTGGTTAATGCTTGTATAACAAGTTCCTTGTTGGGCTGAATTAAAGCTTAGTGTAAGTGGTGTTTGGAGAAGCCTCTCACTGTAGACTAACATGATGCATCATTTCTATTCATTTAACAGGAGCTTACTTTTTAGAACTATGACCTACCACTTTGCTTTTCATTTTTATAATACCTTGATATTTCATCTCAAACCAGTGAGACAATTGTTGGCCAGGGTGTTCTGATAAATATTTAACATTTAAGCCTTACAGCTTTCTAGCTGAAGTGTGCAAGTTTGTTTGTCCATGGGATACTTGGTCAGGTCCATACTGCAGGCCACTGTGGTGGTGATTCTGCACGCAAACAGAGAGAGAAAGAGAGAGACAAAGATAAAGAGAGGGAGAGAACTGCAGGTGATGAGCTAGTTATGAGAGTCATAACACTTAATCCCCTAAAAAAAAAATTGCAAAATCCTGCATGCCAACTACTGAGGGTGCACAGAGTTTCTGCCTCACCTCTCTCCTCCTTTCTTCCCACCCTTGACCTGCCTCACCTGCCCTTCTAAAACTTCATGTTTAATACAATAGCATGGTGTCAATGATGGACAGCCTGAGACACAATGAAAGGCAGATGAGAACCTCAGGGCATAAAGCACAGTGCCGTTTGGGAATATCCTGATCAGTCTGTTCTCCACAGTGATGTCATGCAGAAAGGATTTTTTGGAGTCCACAATGAACGTGTCAGGGACCCAGAGAAGCTCCACCAGCCTGCCGTCCAAACTCAGGCTCTTATTGCCATCAAAGCACAGACGCTCATCTGTCCAGCGCTGCCGCAAGAAGATAGTTGCTGTGTAGTCCTAAACAGGACAGCAAATTCAAACATACACACACACACATACATTCTTGTAATATTGACTTTATGAGGGTTTTGTAAACAATTATGTATTTATATAGCTAAATTATCTTTTTATAGAGGACTCTGTATTTCTATTTCAGCTCCCTAAAGACTAGAATGTACTGTACAAATTTTAAAATCCTAGCAGATCATGAAAAGACTGGATACACACTTAAATTACTCATAAATCTTCATAGTAGTGCTAACCATTGTAGCTTAATTGTGATTTGTGGCTATAATTAGGGTAAAATCCATTTCATGTAACAATTCCGGTGTATCCTCCATAACTAAGATCTTTTGTCATCAAGTCTTTTTGAATAAAAGCATTTTCCCTCAAATTGTAAATATCCTCACAATTTCAGAGCTATTGATTTCTGTATTGATTGGTATACATCAATAGCACACATGCTTAAACATACTTTAAGACATACACTATATGGCCAAAGGTTTGTGGACAACTGCCATCACAACTGACCATCCTCCATTCTTCTAGGAAGGTTGTATATCGGAGTGTGGCTGTTGGGATTTGCCCATTCAGCCACAAGAGCATTACTGAGATCAGGCACATATCAGGCGAGAAGGCCTGGGGTGCAGCTGGTGTTCCAATTTACCCAAAAGTTGTTCAGTGGGGTTGAAGTCAGGGCCCTGTGCAAGTCACTCAAGTTCGTCCACACCATTTTTTCAGGGATTTCGCTTTGCTGGAGCAAGTTTGGCCCCTTAGTTCCAGTGAAGGGAAATCTTTAACCAAGCTGAACCATACACTAAGATAAATTCAGTTGTATGTATTATTTTGCCTTCACAGCGAAGTTGCCACTTCTCAACCTGTTAGCATCTTACCATGTTGATCTCTGATATAGTATCTATGCTGGCGATGTCCAAACTCATGCCAACAGTAACAGGACCATCTGCAGCAGACACCCACAAGACAGCATGAAACAAAGCAACAGAATTAGTAGAAGTAAAAGCAGACTGAACAGAACATCTGAGCTAGAGCTCCAAAATACATGTGTTACTATACTGGAATACCTTATATAATACCTGCAGCCCTACCACACCACTGCCTATTTTTGTCCTTAATTCTAACTGCAGCCTTTAGAAAAAAGTAAGCATTAATTTTGATATCTGTTTATGTTGACTTATTGTACGGGTATAAAATAAAATGTTGGCTCTCATACTCCCAAAGAAAGGCCTCAGGTACTTGTTGTAGCCCTTCATCAGTTTCTGAATGGTAGGTGGTAGGACCTCTTCAGCACTGGAGTTTGAAACCTGTATGATCCTACAAGCAGAACATGAAAAAACTCATTAATGAACTTTTTCACCATACTGTGTAATGTACACAGTACATCTCCCTGTGTATCAGATATATAAACTGATACAAGGGCACTGCCTCAACATGTTTTTGTGCAATATAGTAAATTAATATATAATTTTTTTTAATTCAACTGGAATACATTGTATTACAGTAGAACTGATACCATTCACTAACAGCCTGTATGTTTTAGATTATTTGTAGGTGAATATACTGCAACATTATGATGATGACTGCACACTGGTTATAGTTATACATGAGTACATGTTACTTAAATTGTATATTGGCAATAGCATAGCCTTGACTTTCACCGTTCATTTGGGTCACCATGCTTATTAAATATTTTCATATGTCCATCATCTTTAGTTGTTCCAGTTTTGGATGATGTCATGCCTAATATATAAATAGCTATATAAATAGTGGAGCCCGGTTGTCATTTGACAAACTACAGCAGGATAATATTCAATGGATTTTGACATCTTTGAAATGCAGCATAAAGAGATGTGGAGGAGGAAAATTGGGAATGTCGTGGCTGTGTGTACATAAATCTGTTTTCTGATTTTGTTCAACACTCAAGAATAAAATGGGGGGAAAATTTAAATGATCTATCATATGTTTTTTTTTTTTTTTGCCATCATTATGGTAGGTGATGCCAAAGGTCTGTGTTATAGCTTTAGAACACCTCTAAGAGTATAGTGCCACAAAACACTGAGATTAACTTTAAAAAAAATGGTCAACCCTCATAAATATTCTAAAATGAAAAGAAAAGTTTTTGCCTCTACAGGCAGAATGAGAGTGTGATTCTCACACCATCTCACAAGCATGAAGGCACATGTGGAAAACATCACAGAAGCCTACTGACTGCAGTGCTGTCTAAGCAGCACTCTCCCTCCCTATCTGCTCAGCTATGTGCATGTCAGATATAGCTGTCTGCCTACCTCACAGTAAATCAGCCTTCCCCACTACCCTGCACATACTCTTTCTACTGCATCCTTGCTTGTTAACTATCTGAACAGAAGCACTCTGTCTCCCTTATTATGCTCTAGAGCTATGTAGTTATGGCAAGTAAATAGTAATTGGTCCTTATTGTATATATACTGTATGCATACCATCAAATCTCATTATACAACCATCATATGTAAATCTCATTATTAGTTTTCTAGTTCATCAGTTTCATCTTGGGATGAAAATAGTTTCTATTAAATTTGAGCATAACATTATTATAACATGAAAAAGTACAAGTTAATTATGTAACTGTAGTTCAGAAATTTAAGGTTAAATTTTTTTATTTAAGGTTAAATTAGGATTAACCTTAATTTTCTTAAGGTTAAAAAAAACTACTTTTTTCTTGTGGGTGGTGTGGTACTATCAAGGTGACATCTTTTGTACCATTAGCATGTATATTTTACCTGGAAACCTTCCAAATCAGTATGTGATTGGTCCTTAAGGACCATTATTCTAAACTAATTAATGTTACACAACATGCACTCTCCTGGTACCACACCAGCAACAAGGAAAAGTACCTTTATTTCTGAGAATGTATGAACACTAGGTAGCCACCAGGGGCAGTAAATATCACCTGGATATGTGTAGGTAAACCTGCTGTGCTCATGACAGCCTCAGATTCTTGTTCTTGGCTGACAGGAGTGGAACCTGATGTGGTCTTCTGCTGTTGTAGCCCATCCACCTCAAGGTTTGGTGTGGTGTGCGTTCTGAGATGCTTTTCTGGTCATCACGGTTGTAAAGAGTACTCATTTGAGTTACTATAGACTTCGTGTCAGCTCAAACCTGTCTGGTCATTCTCCTCTGGTCTCTCTCATCAACAAGGTGTTTCAGCCTGCAGACCCTCCACTCACCAGATGTTTTTTGTTTTTTGCACCATTCTGTGTAAACTTTAGAGACTGTTGTATGTGAAATTCCCAGGAGATCAGCAGTTTATGAAATACTCAAACCAGCCGATCTGGCACCATCAACCATGCCACAGTTAAAGTCACAGAGATCACATTCTTCCCCATTCTGATGTTTGATGTGAACATTAACTGAAGCTCTTGACCTGTATCTGTATGATTTTATTCATTGCGCTGCTGCCACTTGATTGGTTGACTAGATAAAATGCATGAATGCGCACCATAAAGTGGATGGTGACTGCATTTCCGAAGAACAGTGTTCATAGTGATTTAAAACAGGCAGTGGCAGCTCTGTGGTTAGGACGTTGGGCTACTGATCGGAAGTTCATGAGTTCGATCCCTAGCACTGCCAAGCTGCCATTGCTGGGCCCTTGAGCAAGGCCCTTAACCTTCAACTGCTCAGTTGTATAAATAAGATAAATGTAAGTTGCTCTGGATAAGGGCGTCTGCCAAAATGCTATAAATGTAAATGTAAAACACTATGCGGTTAAAATCTGTTCCTGAGACAGCCGGAAAACATTTATGGTTTCACAAGGAACATTAGAGAAGTGACTTGTAAAAGGGTTATATTGAAAATGTACTGTTATGTCCTTTACTGTTTACTGTGTTTAACACTCCCTTCTGCACTATTATCAGGCTTAGGTTCATGTTGTTATATTTGATTTTATTTTCCTGTTAACATTAATTTGACAGGTCAGATGTCAATGGCAGATGGGTTTGTAAAGCACACAACACAAGAAGTGCAAAAGAAGTGTGCGTGTGTGTGTGTGTGTGTGTGTGTGTGTGTGTGTGTGTGTGTGTATGGGTGGGTGGGTGTTCTAAATATACACCAAACCTCAAGGGCACAGCCTCATCTCAGCAAATCTCCCACTGAGACAAAAGTGTCAAAATGGCAGAAAAACTATTCCTGCACAGTAGAAGTATAAACCAATGCCACTATTTGTATCTGCATCTATATAGTGATCCAAATATCTGTATATGTATCTATATCTGTATTCTGATACTAATTTTCATTAATAACAGTGAACGAATGTGCAAAGTAATATTTTAAATGAATTAAATAAATGTTTATTTAGACTCCAGCAGGGATAAGCTGTCCTGTGCAGAGTGTGTGGTCTGCGTGGGCTATACAGAGCAGCGACTCTATAAATAAAATTATTTTTTTTATGAATTTCAGGCCAGCTTGTATAGAAATATAGAAGAAATGTGGTTTTATTTTGGAGGAAGTGAGGAAGTGTTCAGGTCAGGCTACTGAGCAAACCACTGACAGTAGACAATCTGTATTTGTATCTGTATTTGTATAACATATTATCTGTTCATTCCAAATAGTGTATTCAGTTACAGCCCTACTGCACAGATACTGTATGAGGAAATTATCTCAGTAATCTAGAACAACCTACTATGTTAACCCTTGCTGTATTTTTGCAGCCATGATTGATTACCTGTGGCACTGGCACATTCTTGTCCTTGTCTAATACCTACCTCTCACTCCATTAACACAGTGCACTAGATGTCTTGGCACTATGGTATTTATATGTAATCTAACAATTTAGGCTACACAGATGAAGTGAGTAACCTCAATGGAAACAGTATTTTTAATGGAGTGATTCAAAGACTGTAGGATATGTCTGTACAAGAGTGAAATAAGTAAAATCTGTTTTGATCAGCATCCCATAGTTAAATAAGAACTCTGCAGTGACAATAGTTCTTTAGCTAGCAATCTAATCTAATAGCAAAATCTAATGTATGAAAATGTGAAAATGGTTTGTTTTTTGTTTCTATGATCAGATGGCTCTGCTCTTGTTGATACTTTGACAGCACCTCCCTTACTGACTTCTGAAAATCTGTCAGGGGACCTGTGCTGCCCTACTTTGAGTAAGAATTTAAAGCCTCTTCCAAAGAAATCAAAGATATTTGTCTCCTAACTGTACTGCTATTCAAATATTATTTTTAAATAAAGTAACATATTATAAAGTTACTATATAATAAATAACTATAATATATAATAAAGTAACATATTATTTCTACTTAGATTTGAAAAAAAAAATCATTTCTTGGGCTTTCACAATATGAGCTAGCTTTTAGCCTTTAAAAAAAAACGATAAAAGATATCAACACAGAGATAGATCAGAGTGACTATGACTACGACAGAGTGAGTCATAGAGCTTGAATGAAAAGACTAGTCTTTGTACTGCGATATGAGTCCAAGAATAATGTATTTCTTTAGTTAATTTACTCAATGTTACCCAAATCACAAGCCAACCTGAATAAAAATTAAGATATGTAAATATTAGTGTGATGATTGTAGCTATTGTAATCACCTTAGTCATATGACAGCCAACAAAATTACTCTCACTAGTTAGAATTCCTACATATTTTACATGAGCTCATGGCATGGGGAGGGGAGGAAGTGAATAGGGGAGATAGGAGTGAATGGGAAAATATGGTGAAGCCGACTGACACTTCTGTCTCGCTCTACATCCCCTTTGATCTACTAAAAAAAAAAAGGGCCAGTCACAGAATGCTCAGACTTTAGAGCTTCCTTAGCTAACATAGCAGGGCCAGATCCACTTTTGATCAGACAAGTAGCCTGTTGTCAAGTATCCTCCAAGTATTTCTGACCAATAAGTAATAAGCCATATTTTACTCACCTGAAGCTATCCTGAACCTAACCTTATTAACCTGAATCTGCTTAAACTCACACTGTATATAGGGGAAATTAACAGTTTTTTTTCATACATAGTTTGTTCTATATTTTTTCAGATAGCTTTTAAGAATGCCTTTGACAAAAGAAGAACGTATTGAAATCATTCTCATTCTCAATATACAACCGACATGGTGTTTTCATCGCCTATGTATGGAGACTTTTGGGACGCCCTGTATATAAATGCATCCTAGCTATATTGGGCTATCTGTAATCATGTTAGTGCTCTAGTTACTGCACCTCTGCATGGGAGGATAATACTGAACAGGCAGAGAAGAGATGGGGTACTGTATGAAGGCTGTTATTTTCATCTGCACCCACACACACTCACACTGCAGCACAGAAACTCAAGCTCGCCCAAAAAGTCTTCACAGATTAGCTATAATTCCATCCTACCACTGCGACACCTTTTGTCATATCCATATAATCCTGCATGTATAGGTATTTATAGCAGTCAGTCTTTCATTTACTGCCAAAAGCTAAACTCTATTCTGCTTGTGTACTTAGAGGGTATGTCACCAATTAAGCTTGCACCAGAAGTTGCTGACAAAAATGGGCATCTTCCTTCGGTTTCCTGCTAGTACTGTGACGCATAGTGTTTAAGTCGGCAACCCAAACACCAAAACAGGTAAACAGATGTAATAAAAAAAAACAAGTCTAAAAAAAGTTTTCAAACAGTTTTTTTTTTAGAATGGTACATGTACGATAACAAGGTTGAAAAGCAATATATTCTAATTCAACAGAGAAAGTCAGAGTAGAATTTCTTACCAGCTAATAATAAGAAGGAAGACTACAGAGCCCAGAGGGCTGCATGAACACATGGCTGCTGGAGTCTCAAGCGTATATCTGAAAGAGAGAGTGAAAGAATGAATTTTGAGTAATGGTATGTGATTGTGCAGTTTTAGTCAAACCCTATGGCATTGAGTATTGATGGGCCAGCTTTTCCTCAATGGTACTTGAGGCTGTATTATAAAAGATGTTTTTACAGTAGTGCTCTACTAAGCACCACTATGGCTGGATCACCACTATGGTTCGATTACATACTGTGGAATTATACAAGGTATTTATTAACAAATCTGATGTTAAATCCCTAATTAATGAATTGGATGATTAGTTGATTAAATGGCTCAATCCTTTAAATAGATTAAACAGTAAGGTGGTACATAACTGCCAAATACATTAGTGGTGCTCCTTCTGCTCTGACACATTTCCTTTGCTCTCATATGAAAATGTATGTTTGTATCCAAATTTTTTACATTTTTTGCTCATGCACTGCAAACACTGTAGTTACACTACTATTGCACCAATTTATTAATTTTCGTGTTTGGAAAGTGTGGGCGCTTGCTCAATTTAATTCTCTATGAATATCAAGCTGGTCTTATACACAGTAACTATAAAAAAAAATGTCAGTGTTATGCTAGGGATTCTGCTTAGTTTCTGACAAGATTAAGACATGAGAATTGCTATAGATTTGGTCTCCCAGTCACTCAACATGTAAACAAGTCCTGCATAGAATCAAGATCACAACACAGATCTTGCTATCACAAGTGATGTTGCCGATGTTTACTGACCAACCAAAAGCAGAGTGTCGCAATTTAGAACAAGGAGGGGGAAAACAAATTTAACTATCCATCAACCACCAAGCTTTTAGGGAGCATCAGCAAATATACACTTTTGCTCAGAAAGAGGCTACATCTAAATACTATGACATATCACAGAAAAGCTATGACAATCCGTGGCATTTTTTTCCCATAATTAATCATCTACTTAGACCAAATGAACCTAATTTGGCTCCTTCCACTGAAAGTTGTTGTCATTTTCTCTTTTCAAATAAAGATCAATGACATTAACTTAAACTCCACACTGAATCTCCATTAGTTCTACTTTTTCTGCAGCCCTTCATTTAGTAGTTCTACAAAGGTCAGTAATACACAATTGCTTAAAATATTCGATAAGATGAATATTTTAAGCACCACTCTTGATGTTTACCCTATTTCTCTCGTGAATTAATGTTTTCAGACAGAAAACGCCATTGTTATTTTGTTTTCTTTTTTAATATAAATCCTTCATAAATTAAAATTTAAAATATACATTTTAATATATAAAATTAATGACCCATATTTATGATACCGTTTTATCTAAAGTCTTGTGTCACTGTCCAAATGCTTACGGACCTGACTGTACACATGAGTGTATACATTGTGCTGCTGCCACATGATTGGCTGAAATGAATAATTGCATAATTGAGCAGGTGTATACCTGGCCGGTAAATGTAGTTCACCTATCATTAACCTGTCACTATATAGCAGTGTCGGAAACATCTATGAATTTAATTTTAATGCATTACTGCGTTTTTTTTATCTTGATTGTGAATGCACAAAGCTAATTAAAAAAATAAAGATAATTATTTTGGCAATAATTTTGCCACTTCAGTGTCAGCTTGCATAAGCAGCCCTGTAATAGCAAATAGGCCTCCTTTTTTTTACTTTTACAAATGTCCATGATCTGCTATTTTGAGTCTGGAGTGCAGACTCTCATTCTCTGCTCAGTCTTCTATTGCCTCTGCCTGCAACACACACACACACACACACACACACACACACACACACACACACAAAACCTCACTATGCCCCCTGCCCTCAAAACATTTAAATACAAAAACACATACACACACCCAAAAGTAGATAAATGTATATACACAGACTGATACACAAATATATTCCCATGCCAGAAAATCCTTGTTCTATTCTCAGTGAGGCATGTTTTTGCTCCTATTGTTCTATTGTACCAGTCATTCCCATTTGTCCATCACACCCTGGCACATTCCATGTAGCTGCGTTACTTTTCCTAGATACCTCCGAGCAGAGTCAAAACTTCCTGCTTGCCAAGCCTTCCCACACACAGCTCATAGGTAACTTCGGAGCTTTTAATTTGATTTTTTATAATTATTTTAATAAAAATTAATAAAATAATTTATTTTTAGATTGCTAGTTCTTACTGCCTGCCAGCTTTGTTCATCACAGAGTGTGCAGAGACAGCAGGGAGCTGATCAAAAAAAGCTGAGACATTAATGAATGATAATGCAAAATGTTCCACCAAGGCACATCAGATTTATACAAATGAGCCCCAGGTAAGCAGATAATACATGTCTGACTTCAGAGTTATTTGTCATTTCAGGGATCAAATTCAGGCCCTCCAAAGTAAAAAAAAAAAAAAAAAAACATTTAAATACAGGACACGTACACTCGATGTTCACTTTAATAGGAACACCTGTACACCTGCACATTCATGCAGTTATCTAATCAACCAATCATGTGGCAACAGCACAATGCAAAAAAATCATGCTGATACAGATCATCTGATCTTTTTTCACCACGGTTGTAAAGAGTGCATATTTGAGTTACTATAGACTTCCTGTCAGCTCAAACCTGTCTGGTCCTCTGATATCTCTCATCAACAAGGTGTTTGAGCCTGCAGACTCTCTGCTCACAGGATGTTTTTTGTTTTTTGCACTATCCTGGGTAAACTCTAGAGACTGTTCTCTGTGAAAATCCCAGGAAATTAGCAGTTTGTTACATACTCAAACCAGCCCATCTGGCACCAACAATCATGCCACGGTTAAAGTCACAGCGGTCACATTTTTACCCCATTCTGATTAAATGAAGCTCTTGACCTGTATCTGTATAATTTTATGCTTTGTGCTGCTGCCACATAATTGGCTGATTGAATAACTGTATAAATGTACAGGCATACAGGTGTTCCTCTTAAAGTGGATAGTGAATGTATAGAATTTAAATATAAATATTTAACGCTTACAAATTCAATATTGATGACAGAGCATAAACCTAAGGTTGGCACATCTGCCTCTTGAGAGTGTGCTTTATGCTTATCTAACAGTTACATGAAGGTCTACACTGATTTGACACTTGTGTTAGTCCTGAAACAAGTGCTATCTGCCCAGGTCCAAATGTATGGTTCCTACACTTTCAGTTCCATAGCTAGTCTAAGACATTGGTTTCTCTCAGAAAGCCACTAGTTTGGGGACGAGAGAGAATCTTTTATTTAGTGCAACAGTTGAGGGAACAGTCTCTGAGGGAATAGAGACCTTGTGACAGCGGCGCGACCTCAAGACAAGACAAGACAAGAGTTCAGCTT
This sequence comes from Pangasius djambal, assembly GCA_022985145.1. NCBI lineage: Eukaryota > Metazoa > Chordata > Actinopteri > Siluriformes > Pangasiidae > Pangasius > Pangasius djambal. The sequence continues at coordinate 12,112,551 of CM040986.1, read as the reverse complement.
GGTTCCCAAGAAACACTACTGGTCCTTGTAGCCACACAGAGCCACAGATGCACTGTACTACCCTGTTTGCTCTTTCTATCTGTCATGTTTTATTAGCAAAACTGACAACTGTGCCTTTTCTCTGATTCTCCTCATATATAGATGCTCTTTAGTTTTGTTTTGTCAAGATTTCCTTTCTCTATGTTATTGCTGTGCTTACTACATAAGCCTGACAGTAAAGATGTGAAAGATAGAAGCTGAGAATCTAGGTCAACATGAATGCCTGGAATATAAAAACATCTAACTACCTCTGCAGTTTATTACTGCAGCCTATGATATGCCTCATAATATACTCACTTATGCCCTCAAGAACATATTCAATTATTAATGCTACTGAAACCACATCTGAGAATTTTTAATAAAAAAAAAAACAGCCCAACTAGTTGTTAAGAAGCTTCTTTACGAACAATTAAAGAGCTTTTTAATCCACAATGTTTGTTTCTTTGATGTAACGTTGCAAAAAAAATGTCTATCTGGTTTCAGTAACCTGCAAAGTAAACTCAAATTAAAATCAAAGAAAGTACACTTAATTTTAGGAAATGAACTGGATTAAAACTATAAAGTGTGTTATATATGGGCCTTGTGTTAAATATGCTAAAATAGGTCTAAGACATAAAAAGTATAAAGTTTGGAGACACAGCTCCATCTGCTCATGCAACCCTGAAGCAAGGAAGACACAAGCCAAGGTCTGACTCATACCACATGACATTAGTATTATCCGCATCCGCAGTTTCTCTACCAATACCAGAATAGCAGGGTATAGTGTGAAGCTTGGGGTTTTTCATACTTCTCTCTTCCAACCTTATGACATCATGCATATACTTTAAAATTGCATGATGTCATACTTCTGTCCGCCAACCTTATGACATCGTGCAATTTTAAAGTAAAACTACATTTAACTACATTTCAAATGACACTGACCATAACAATTCTTGGAAATTATTTACAGACTTCAGACCCCAAAATGTACTCACGTCTACCTTGCTGAAAAATCCAGTTTAGTCTGAGCAGCTTCGAGCGGCCAAAACGCAGGCTGAGCTCCTCAAACTGGTAGGGTGTTGGACATTTTCTGAATTACCACTACACTGCAAAAACTTATTAAGTAAGTGAAAATATCTTGAATATAGTCAGATTTATCAAGTATTTCCTATTATAAGATTACAAATAACCAAATATAAGATTATTAAACCTATTTACTTTGCCTATATTTTACTAATTTCAAGCTTTACATGTTCTTGTTCTATTGGCAGATAATTTTGCTTCTTTTTTAGAAGGAAATGCTTAAAATTAACAAAATTATCTGCCATTAGAACAAGACTATTTCAAGTATGAAATTAATAAAATTGTCTAGAACTAGGTTTTGGTAATCTTATACTAGATTAATCTGAATATTTTCAAGATATTCACTGCAATAAGATGCCATTTTGGCAGTGTACTAATGCTACCATGTAGACTAGTTATTTTTAAGAAGATAACAGTAAGACAGCTAGAAAATCTCACACGTTTATTGATCGTGTAATTAAGTAATAAAGAAGCTGGAAAATAAGTTAGCAGGTGGTAAAGATACTCTAGCTTTATAGGTATTTTGGCAGCTGGGTTCTTCAGCAATGTAAAAACCACATTAAAAAGTCCAACTACTTCATTCAGTTATTTTAACTGCACTTCTAACAGGGAGATGGCCCTGTGGAATAATAATAGTCTATAAATATTACATGAAAGCAGTTTAAGATTGCAGACTTTATGATGGAAATCAGAGTCACAGCATCAAGCAGTGATGTGAAATACAGGTGGGATGATACAGATAATCCTTTCTCATTCTGGATGCTGAGTCTCAGCTTTAGGCTGTCTTTACTGCACCTGTTGTCTCCTCTCCTCACCTGTTAAACACTCCCAAAAGTCAGCAGAGGACAAGAAATCAGTTAAACATCCAGATCCAGGTTTTGCGCAAACGCACGCAGTCGCACGTGAAGGCTTGCACCGTTACATAAAATGCTATACAAGGTAGGAGCTCTGAAGTGGATCACAATACTAGTAAAATGCATTTACTCCTGATTGCACTTGAGATCAGTGGCAACCGTTTACTGAACCCGAACTGCAGAACCAAGACTCATTGCTTCAAATGTCTATCAGCAGCCTTTAAGGGGTTAAAGACCTATATGTTAAGCTTGAAACTAATATATTGGAAAAAGACACAGAGTTAAATGCAGTGCATAAGCTTCCTACTTACATTTAAAGTCGTTCACGCGTGTGCATGTCCAAACTGAACAGGAGCAGCGGCGAATAACAGAGCGCTCATCTGCACAGCCTCAGTGCGTCATATGCTTCAGTCAGCTAGATATATATATATATATATATATATATATTTTATTATTTTTTTCCCTTTAAAGCAACATTCCACTTGTTTCACTCTTAAAATACAATAAACAACCTGAAGTCTGTATAAGAGCTGAGCAACCACGCTTGTAGAAAGTAGATCTTGCGTTTTGTTTGCGTTGAAACCCGCGTCCGCTCTGCGCTCGCGCTCAGAGAGTCCACTGCATACTAGCCTACTAAAGAGTATGTGTAAATAGTATGTAATTAGTGGAAGACTGCTGTATAGTCTAGTACTAAAGTCAGAATAGACAGAATAATCTGCCTACAGTGACACTTTTAAACTACCATACTAAAGAGTATATCTAGATTGTATGGCACAATGGATGGCACTCCAGTGCATGCTACTGTACTAAACAGGAAGGTATCATTCAGTCTAAAAATAGTACAGGTGGGCAAGGGCTACATCCAAAACTACTGTATAGGCTATTTTGTGAGAATAATGGATCATACAGGTTATAATGTGCGATTTCTCAGTAGTATGCCATTTTATTAAGATTAAAACATGTAAATCTTTTTAATTGAATTGTCATCTTAATATTAAAGCTTTTCAGAGACATTATGCATGGCATAAAACATTTCTATATTTGATACCACAGTCCAAACTTGATTTGACTACTACTGTTCACTATGTATATAGGCAGATACTATAGGCTGATGTATAGTTTGATGTATCATATGTTTTGGTCAAAATAACAATGATGATGATTTCAGCCAACATGAGTTACTCCCTGAACGGGTGCCTTTCTGCCAGTTCATTGCATGGCATATTAAACACACACACACACACACATATATATATATTCACACCTAGGGGCAATTCAGCATTTTGGGAGGTGGAAGGAAACCAGAGAATCCGAAGGAACCTGGAGGAAACCCCATACAGACACAAGCAGAACATGCCAAGATACGGAGAGCAACCCAAGCTCTGGATCGAAGTGGGGCCTTGGAGCTGTGAGACGGCAATGTCACCCGCTACACCACGGTTCTGCAAAACATATATTACATATGATTTATTAATCTACATGAGGAGTTATTTCTAGAGTGGCAGCTGCCACCCTGTACCACCTGTGTGACTACACTTCTAGGTGCAGGAACCTAGAAATTTCAGGAAGACAGTTTTTTCATCTGGCTAATATCACGACTGTGCAGAAACACACATCATCAGGTTCGCCGATGACACAACAGTGGTGGTCTCATCAGCAAGAACGACGAGTTAGCATACAGAGAGGAGGTGCAGCAGCTAACGGACTGGTGCGGAGCCAACAACCTGTCTCTGAACGTGGACAAAACTAAAGAGATGGTGGTTGACTTCAGGAGAGCATAGAGTGACTACTCTCCACTGAACATCAGTGGCTCCTCCATGGAGATCTTCAAGAGCACCAGATTTCTTGGTGTTCACCTGGCGGAGAACCTCAGTTGGTCCCTCAACAACAGCTCCATAACCAAGAAAGCCCACCTCCCCCCATCTTCACCATATTCTACAGAAGGACTATCGAGAGCATCCTGAGCAGCTGCATCACTGCCTCATTTGGAAATTGCACCATCTTGGATCACAAGACCCTGCAGCGGAGGACAGCTGAGAGTGAGGATAGCTGAGAAGATCATCGGGGTCTCTCTCATAGACATTTACACCACACGCTGCATCCGCAAAGCCACCAGTGTTGTGGATGACCCCACACACCCCTTACATAAACTCTTCACCCTCCTGCCATCTGGCAAACAGTATCAAAGCATTCAGGCCCTCACGTCCAGACTGTGCAACAGTTTCTTCCCCCAAGCCATCAGAATCCTCAGCACTCAGAGACTGAACTGACAACACACACACACACACAACTGAACACCATCCCATTCTCTTTGCAATTTTTGCACATTTCTGTATTCACTACCTGCATTTTTGCTGCTGCAATAGTTATAAGATACTGTATATAATTTTTTATACTCTCTACCTGGCTGCTACCCCTTATACATTTACAGCAACTTATACTGTCAAGTCAAGTGGCTTTATGGTCATTTCAACCAAATACAGCTAGTTAGTACACAGTGAAACGAAACATGGTTCCTCCAGGACCAAGGTGCTACATAAAACAAAACACAGAACTACGGGAGACATTACATGTATTTACATAAAGTGCACAGTGCAAACATGCAGACAGCAAGCTGTGCATTGCTACACAGTCATGAGTCAGCAGAGTAAACAGCAGTGGACTGAGCACACAGCCCTGGGGGGCTACAGTGCTCAGTGTGATGGAGTTGGAGATGCTGTTCCCGATCCGGACTGACTGAGGTCTCCCAGTAAGGAAGTCCAGGATTCAGTTGCAGAGGGAGGTGCTCAGGCCCAGCAGGTTCACCTTTCTAATCAGGTGCTGAGGAATGATTGTGTTGAATGCTGAACTGAAGTCTATGAACAGCATTCAAACATATGTGTCTGTTTTTGTCCAGGTGGGTGAGGGCCAGATGGAGGCTGGTGGTGATGGCGTCATCCGTTGAGCAGTTGGGATGGTATGCAAATTGCAGGGGATCCAGTGAGGGGGGCAGCAGAGTCTTGATGTTGCTACTTTATTAAGATATTGTTACTCTTTTGCTCTACTGTCACATCTGATTCACTTTCTTACTAGAACTGTGCACTAGTCAGCACTGCACTGTATCTTACTGTGCCTATTGTCCTGTTTTGGGAGTCATTGTACTGTCTTTGGTAGTCATTGCACTTCATGTAAAAAAATATGCAGTCTCTTGTAGTTCTTTGTTGTTGACAGGTAGAGAAAGATGACGTCTTCAGTGACCTTTGATCAAAATATGCTTCATGCAATATGTACACATCGCAGCAATTAAATCTTTCTGTACAGCCGCAGTGCCATCTAGAGATAGGCAGCATTTTCCCAGGAGGTTCTGTGAATATATATATATAAAATAAAACACTGTGCATTTAAAGAACCAGATTTAATCTCTTTGAGCCCCCTGCTAACTGTGAGATAAACTGCAGTTGCAATGAAAACAGTTGACAAGCCTTTCCCTTCCCAACAACTAACCACCCCTTTGTGAGTGAATTGTTAGAGACGGGTCAGAGCTGATCATCTTTGTCAGGGTTAATATCCAACAGATACAAGTGAAAGAGAACTGTAGGAATAACCAGGAGAGCTACAATTAAGCACAGGAGTGCATCAATACTAAAGTGATGTGTGCCTAGCATTAATGAAACTATAAGTATTATACAGAAAAAGGCAGGCTGAAGACAAAACAATAAAATGCACAATGTACAGAATTGCAGTAGGCACATGCAACACCAGGAACAAATGATTATCTACTGGGACTACATTATTACAGGATAAAACACAGGTGAGTCAGGCTAAACACAATGTGTCTATTCACAAGGATACATGCTAACAGTAATTAGTGGGTGTGCATAAAGTGGAGCTGGAACAGGGGTGAGGCAGAATAAGAAACAAACAGGAATAGTTCATGAAAATTCCTATGGCACTGGTATGAATTGATTGTTTTAAGTCCTACCAATTAAAGTAGGTGTATAACCGGTGAATGATAACAATAATACAACATAAATACTATTTACATATTGAATATTCAAGGTTGTATAATTTAGCAGGATGCAATGGGAAAAATGAAGATATTACTGGGTATGCACACTCACAAGTCTAGAGCAGTTACTGTGTGTTCCCTTTGGAATGAAACAAAATACAGTATTTACATAATCTTCATTACAGAATTTAAGTAATAGTAGTGTATGAAAGAAGAGCTAGAGGGCTATCAATTAAATGTGAAAAATAGATGAGCCATGAAAAAAAAATGCAAATCTTTCACACAGGGGCTTTTCTGTACTTTGTCAAAAATTGAGGCATCGAATCAGTAAATTGTTAAATGACCCAAGTTGAGACCTGTCAGAAAGAAAGAGAGAGTAGGACAGAAAGAAAGAAAGAAAGAAATCCAAAAATCCAGGTAGGTCAGCATCAGCTCCCACAGTACTCTACCACATGGCAATCATATCAGCCAGGCAAGGCCAATCTCTCACAGTGTAGGCACACACAATGCTTTTAAAGCAGTCTGTCATAAGCTCTGCACTCAAATAACACCCACTCACAGTATCCACTACTGGGAGAAGGTAGAATTTGTGCTGCAGGCTGTGTAATGTGGCCTGTGGTGAAAAAAGCATCAGTCGTGTCCCTGCTGCTCCTTGATGCTCTTTTAAGAGAGGACAGCAGCTGAGCAGAAGCTGGCATTTTGAAATTAAAGGGTGCTGCTGTGTGGTGAGAAAGAGTGGGGACACCATATGGTCCCGCTTCCAGGCACATGGACATTTTCAGAGATGAACAGCTTAGGACTTATATAAGGAAGTAACAGAGTAGGAGCCCCAAGGTGCATGGTGTATGGATTGGACAGACATCCATGAGAGTCTGATGCTAACATTACAAAATATTGTCAGAAAGGTCCTTAGCTCCCATTTCAGCATTAGCCATCCACTGTTCCTACTGTGTGTAAAAGACACAGCCTGGCATAATGAGCCATATATAGGACTCTATACTGGTTTGTCTCTATAAGAGAGACTGGTACCTTGTGCCTTGTTTCTGTATTCCCAGCTTTTTATATGATGAATCAACCACTTTGTGGGTAAATATCCCTGGCACGCTTACATTTTAATGAGATGTGATATAAAAGTTGTCATGATAGACATTTGAAAGCTTTCTCTGCATTCTTCCATTCTGAGATGAAAGTGAGAACTAAGATGGTGAAATGTATAAAGCTTTACAATAAAGCAGCCCTTAGTATAAGACAGAGGAAAGATACATGACAGCCAGTACCATTGAATACATATCACTGAAATGTTCCTACATATTCATCAAACCTTAGACAATAGTTCTATATTTCTACACATATAGTCTGTACATCTGAAGGATTTAGAATTCTCCTTTCTTGCTAAAAAAAAAAATCTGTTAGTATCTAAACATATCATGGGCATCAAATTGGTACAGAGGGTAGTGTTGCTGCCTCACAGCTCCAGGGGACATATATTATTGATAAAAGCTTTGGCAGGGTGTTTATTTCCTCTTTTCCACTGTTTTCAGTGAAAGATTAGCTATTCCAGTCGACTATACATTGAGTTTGCAACCGTTAAACTTGTCAACAGTTAAAATTGTTACAGAGGTTCAATCTTGAGCTTGGGTTACTGTCTGTGTGCAGCCAGTCGGTAGACTGGCTATGCTAAATTCCCTTTGGGATGTGTGTGTGTGTGTGTGTGTGTCATAGTGTGTCCCTCTTCACAGCCAGTGCTCCCAGGTTAGAAAGTGTTCCGGATCCACTGTGACCCTGACCAGGATTAAGCAGTTACTGAAAATGAATGAAAGAATGAACACATCATTCATCATCTATCTTAATAATTTATAAATCCTAAGGGACAAGAAGAGGTAATGCACACTGGGGTGTTGCAGTTGGTATTGCTGAGGTGTTGCTAGACAAAAGAGTCAGTATCTGATGCTAAGAATTGTTTTTAGCTCCTCTCCAGGCAGATGTACATAATAAATGTAATAAGAGATGAACACGCTATTAAACAGTGAAGCATATGGTTGGTTTACTTGGAACATGACATGCATAATTCCTAAATAACAGTAAAACATCAGCAAAAACTCATAATCCAAATATCAGAGTATCATAAAAATGCATGTATGTAGGTAAGCAAATATGGCTAATTATAATAATCAACTCTTGGGTTCAATTTTGTTGCGTTGCGAGATTCCTCTGTTTCCATTTTATTATTTTTCTCTGCATTGCTTTGTCCTAAAAGGATGAACAACACGCATTGATGAACAACAATGGCAAATGTGAAATATAAGGTATCGTCATCACATTCTAGGGGAAAAGTAGGGAAAAGACAGCTAAAGATGGTGTCATACTGTAGTTTTCGACCGACGCCAATTGATTTTAAACCATCACAGAAGTGTATGCACTTGGGAAAACAAAACTGGACAGGAACAGGATCTGGAAGACTGAAACTCTGCAAGCTTATCTGGATTTAAAGTGGGTGAAAAGTAAGCTTATTAAATATCACAAAGCATGTAAGGTATATTCAGTGCCCTTATTACATTCAAAGACCCAACAAAACTGCATGGGTATTAAAGACTTACATCTGTCAGATTTATAAACTAATCTCTAAATGCACTGGCCTCTGTTTAAAGAATAGAAACTCAGTGCTGAACAAATGATAACATAAGTATGTCCATCCCTCTGACTCACTAATAATATATTTGCTATGGTTATAAATGTTACAGTTATGAATTCTGGTCTTTGTTCATTTGCATTAGTTTAGAAAAGATAAATTTTATACTCTCAGTAACTGTTCAGAAGTCTTTCAAATATACATTCAGTGAGGTGTTTATTTGTCTTTTCATTTCGCGCATCACTTGGGGAATAAGTTTTTTTTTTTTTTGCTTGTGCTTTTAATAAGCATGGTGACAAAGACCTCCGTGACAACTAAGGTTTAATCAGACACAGAGACAAAGTTGAGTGTTTATCTATCCATTCATCTTGTGTAAGCAAGTGCAGTTGCATTATTTACCTTGCTTTTTATTGCTGATGCTGCTGAAAGTGAATCCTTTTTAATGGAATTATTCTCCCCTGCAAAAATACATTATATCTGGACAGTCATACTTTATGGCACACATCTGATCCACTTGATTAAAGACCTCTGCTGCTAGGCATTCACATTAATAAAGTTACTAATAATAAAGATTGATAAAAAAAACTATTAGATTTCATAAACTGGCATGGTGGCACAGTGGGTAGCGTTGGGGCCTCACATGAATTTTGCATGCTCTCCCCGTTTTTTCCTTGCGTCCATTCTAATTAATTAATTAATGATCTGGTATAGTTTGCACAGGCTGTACAGAATTTTATTAACCCAGAATGCTGATTTCGAGCCACATGACCTACTTGAACCAGCCGACTCTTCAGTGTTTCCCACTGAATTTAAGCTCATCTTATTGCTCCCCCACAGAGCCTGACAAATGTTTGTATGTCCCAGGACACATGAACCATTTAAAGGTTAACTGGGAAAATACTAATTATTCAAACGGTAAAATTTAAAATATAAATAATATTTAGGGGTAAAAAAAAAATGAAATTGTGTTTAGGCAATAGCAATGAATAAATTTTCTTAAGGGTTTTTATGTTCTTGCCCTTTAAAGCCATAGAACTAATTGAATACATACTGAACGTTCTATTAATGTTCTCTGTTAGCCAGGTAATTGTTACCTAGATTTCACCCTCTTCTAGAATATCAAATATAAAGAATTGCAGCAGCCTGTACTGCAAATCTCCCCTCACAATGTTCCTCTATAGACCAGGCTCACCTGTTAATGATTATGTTCATTAGCTCTCTATGTGTGTGTCTGGTACAGTAAACACACACGCACACACACAAACACACACAGCTATAATGGTAACACCCCAAGGCATTATGCACTGTGAGATTCCAGTTTCTTATCCTGTACCCGGCTTAAGAGATTTTATTTATTTATTTATTTATTTATTTATTTATTTATTTAGATGTGTAGTCATTTCAAAAAATGTCTGTGTGATTTAAATTCAATATGAAATAAAAGAGATGTGCTTTTTAGTAAATGTTATAAGACAACTAAAAAGAAGTATAAGATATGTATATGTAGGAGTCGATACTACTGAACCTGCTCAGTAAGCACTCATGCTCTGAGAGTTTTATGTAGGCTGGCTCGTTAAGCCTTTGTGCTAATGAGTTTGTGGAATGAGTTACGGAGTGAGGCAAGGTGAGTCACATAGCCTTTGTAATCCTGCATTCAAGATCCATGCAACCTCACTTCTAATGAAGCAGACTGAGACACCAATGCAGCCACAGAGGTAAACAGTGTCTTACTAATAGTTATTTTTAATAATCTAACAAAGGTTTTCACTCAGCTAGCGGAGGCAAAATTTAAATTCTCCCTATCTCTGTACCAATGTCAAATTCAAATCCAATGTAAAAGTAAATTGACAGCACTGTCATTACAAGCATGTGTCAAAAAGACACCTGAGGTCTCAGTAGCATGTATCATGCAGCTGGTTATCATGCCCTTGAAGCCTCACTATTATCATTTTTGACATTGATATTAAAGTTTCCTCACTCTCTGACTTAGTAACAACTCTATCCTGGTCAGGGTTGCATTAGATCCTGAGCCTATTCCGGGAACACTGGGCATGAGGCGGAAATACACTCACTGTCCACTTTAATAGGAACACATGTACACCTGCACATTTATGCAGTTATCCAATCCGCCAATTATGTGGCAGCAGCACAGTGCATAAAATCATGCAGATACAGGTCAAGAGCTTCAGTTAATGTTTGCATCAAACATCAGAATGGGGATCATTAAAAAAAATTTGATCCCTGTGACTTTAACTGTGGCATGGTTGTTGGTGCCAGATGGACTGGTTTGAGTATTTCAGAAACTGCTGGTCTCCTGGGATTTTCACACAGTCTCTAAAATTTACACAGAAAAAAAAAAAAAAAACATTGAGTGAGTGACAGTTCTGTGGGTGGAAGTGCCTTGTTGATAAGAGAGGTCAGAGGAAAATGACCAGATTGGTTCGAGCTGGTTCAAGCTGCCAAGAAGAATATAGTAACTCATATGATCACTCTTTACAAACATGGTGAGCAGAAAAGCATCTCAGCATGCACAAATCATCGAACCTTGAGTTGGATGGGCTACAACAGCAAAAGATGACATTGGGTTCCACTCGTGTCAGCCAAAAACAGGAATCTGAGGCTATCGTGGGCACAGACTCACCTGAACTGGGCAGTTAAAGATTAGAAAAAAGATCATCAGTTTCTGAAATACTCAAACCAGCCCATCTGGCACCAACAACCATGCCACAGTTAAAGTCACAGAGATCAAAGATTTCCCCCATTCTGATGTTTGATGTGAACATTAACTGAAGCTCTTGACCTGCATCTGCATGATTTTATGCATTGTGCTGCAGCTACATGATTGGCTGATTGGATAACTGCATAAATGAGCAGGTGTACAGGTGTTCCTATTAAAGGGTACAAACACTACCAGTAAGGTATTATACAATCCAAGCGTCAAGCTGTTCAGAGAGCTAACGGAGATACTAATGCTTCAAAACCACCAATTCTATCAAATGACCACAAATAAGTTTCTGAAAGAACAGAAAAGAACAGAAATTAAGGACAATACATTATGGTAGTGTACAGACCAGTGCCCAGTTGGGGACCACTTTAGCCACAAAGCAGTCAGTTGAACAACCACAAATACAGTATTGATGTATTTGTATGCAATAAAAACAATAATTTAGAGTAAAATTACTTTCTTAATAAAGTGCTTTCTTAGTGTTCTAATCAACATACCAGATTATCACGTAACAAGTTATTGGATCCCTAATGAACACGACAGGTGGAAAAAAGTTCTATACAGCTCAACCAAGACACTTGAGACAATCAGATGTACAAAATAATTCCATTCATTTGAGTTTTAAAGCACGTCAGGACACACAGTCAGCAGTGAATATACAAACCAGCAGTATGAAATTGCTTCCTGAAGGGCAAGAGGAACATTTCTGTCCTGAAAGCTTTGCACCCTTTGCAAAATTCTCACCTCTCACCCATGCGCATTTCCTCTTTCCAGACACACACGGACACAAACTGTTGCTTTCTCGTATTTCTTAATGTATTACTTTTGTAATATTGTACAACTTTTCTTCATGGGGACCAGTCAAATATCCTCTCACAGTTAAAATTCCCATGTATTAGTAGAACCATTTCCCCTAAATTTATCAGCATAATTAACTGCAAATAAGAGCCTTCTAATCAGTAAATTATTACATTTTCTCTAGCTGGATAACTTTCATTTTTGTAAGAGAAAAAAAAAGACAAGATATGTTCTCTTAACTGCTGCTGACTCAGATGGAGATGCTAAGGTATTCTGCAGAAGGGCAATTCTTTGATTTCATGTCTTATCACACCCGCACAGTGTAGATTCAGGTCTCAAAATGATCTGTCATACATTATGGATGAACAGAAGAAGAAGCATTACAAACGAGTAATAAGTTTTGTCTTATATTTTCACAATTTCTCAGGACAGAGCTGAGGAATATTGCAAAATGTTGGCATCATTGCTGATTAGACGAAGCTGAGAGCAAGGATAGGATTTATTTTATTACATTTAGTGCATTGAGGATTGGCTGAGAATGATCTTTTCAGTGATGCAACATGTGGCAACTGTCTTTCTGAAAGACACAATGCCAGTCCTTTTTACTCAAGAGGAACCATAAAACATGCTGCATTTAGGAAAAACAAGGAAAAACATACTATTTCCTATATAAGCATTGGTAGATTGTGCCTCTGGTTGCAAGGCAGCACTATGCTCTGAGCTCCATACACCACACACAACACAAAAATCTGCATGTACAAGCATGGATGATAGAAATGTGATGAAGCACCGCTATCTGGAATTATAAACATGGAAAAGTAAGTGACGTCAGTGTAGACATTTGAATTATAAATGTCTATACATTCAGATTCACATAAATAAAAAAGAGCCTAACACTACAGTTGAGTACAGCAGAGGGCAGCACAGGCACAGTGCCGGATGATGGAGCATCCAATCTGACACAGCTATTCTCGTGAGAGCATCTTTAATCAAATGTACTTGATACCTCACACAGCATCAGAAAGGAATATGATAAATAATGACTGTGTTGGTAATATATAAGCATATAGATATATTATGTGCGCTGCTGGGTTTTGCAGTACTACTAGGCTACACAAAATATCGAAATTATTGAAATATCGCAAATGTAAATATTGAGCTTGCGAAAACGGAATGATTTTAATACTTCAAAAAGTTACAAAAAGTCAAAGTTTTAGAGTGACGCAGATAGCAGAGAATGCTTTCTTTTCCTCAAAAGAACATGAAACATGTATACTGGTTATGTAATTTTCAGTTTTTAAATATATATATTTACACACTTATAGCAATATTGTACAGCATATCGCATATCGCATTATTTAACAAGTTATCGCATATCACATTCTTCTTCAGTATCATGCAGCCCTAAGTACTACATATGACAATTTTATAGCTTCTTGTAGATGTTTTTTTTTTCTTTTTTTTTCAAAGTTCAGTAAGCATTGTTAGGAGGTTCTCTGCCACTACCATACACTATAGACTGAAAGAATATTTATTCTCTATTCATACTTGACAGAACTAGGTTGTCGTGACTATGTGCAAACAGAGTTTAGCTCTGCAAGTTATGAGAATGGCCTTCGTGTGTGCTCTCTCTCAGGCCTCTGAGGTGGAATGACACTGAGGCAACAAGCTAGGAGGTTTTAGGAATTATTATAGGCTGCAAGTAGACAGACATGAGTGTTATCTTAAACACTTGTTAGTGTTTGTCTATTAAACTTCACGAAAAATTACATGCTTTCCCCCAAGTTTTGGGCCAGCTTGAAGTCACTTCTTGAATCAGAACTGGATTTAAATCTTCAAAATCTATCAACAGTCACCCATTTTCTTAATAAGATTGGTATGTTACATGAGTTTGCCATCTGAAATGCACTGGAAGTTGCAAACCAATAGACAATAACCAATAAATAGATATTGTACCATCATTTTTGTTTTACTATTAAAGGGAAAAAGCAGAAAGGGAAACATGAAATAAAGCACTGCCCTGGGCCCATCATCTCATCACTTGTTTGTGATGTTATAGTCTTTGTATTAATAATCCCTGTTTTCAAATTACACCTTAAATACCTTGTGTTTATGTCAGAAAATCTTGTTTGTTTTGTCTGTGAATAGCCAACATTAATCTAGCCTACGAGCGCTGTGAAAACTTCTGTCAGAAAGATCAGGACAGTCTTTACTTTTTCATGTCTAGCGTTAATAAGGATTGGTTATATGATTTATTAATTTCATATGAAGAGACAACCATTCTCCTGCATTTATTTATCCCATTATTCTTGGGATATTAGGCTACATCATTATACTTCTACATACATATGAAACATTAATGGTAAAATATAATGGCATAAGCATCCCATGGAAAATTTTCTAATTTAGTTTTCAGATACATGAATATTAAAAAAGTGGTCATAAGATGTGAACATCTAAAAAGCAGGTTAATATTTCGGCAAATTCCTAGAAGTGCCACTGCATCTGCAATTTGGTGATGTGTTTGTGGTATTTGAAAGTCAGTACAAACAGCAGACCAAAGGGATAAAAGGCAGCAAACAGCAGAAGGATCAAAGCTCAGACCTCAAAGTGGCCTTCCCTACTAAATTAGTCTGGGAAAGAAGATAGCTCAGCAATAACATGGTTCATTAGTTCCAGCATGCTCAATCATTCATAGCAACTAATATTCAAATTCTCATGAAGCGCAGGCTAGGGATCTAGAGTAATACATAAGTTCTCATTTTAAATTGTGGTATAATGTGTTTTTTCAGTGGATAAAGAAGGGTAGATTGCAGTATTTCTAACTGATTATTATTGCCATTTGGGTGAATTATGATTAGTATATAAACTGTATTTATAGAGAAATCTCCAACTTCTGACTGAAAAAGTTTTTTAAAGCATATTTTATTAGAAATGTGTCTATCATCAGACAGAAATGCCTTAGATATGATGTATAGTTATCATTATTAAGGGTTAATATGAACTTGGGCCATTTCTCAGACAACCAAGACAGTTAACATTGTGATTTAAATGTAAAAATATGACCCAAGGGGAAGCTTAATAATTTAGCATGCAGCATACAGTAATTCACTGGCTGTTGGCATCAAATAAGTATTTATTTTTAGGTCTCCATTAAACTGAGGTAAATGGCGTGGATCCTAAAATAATTTTAATATGGTTAATTAGATGATCAGTTCCAAATAAGTAATTGATGAAGGAACTGTTTAATTCTAGTGCACTATTGATTTTGGCCTTTTCCCTGCAAAAATGAAAACAGCAAAAGTTCTCCAAATTGTTTGAATTGGGTTAATACATTTTATGCACACGTAAAAACGTTGTGATTTCATTTCTGTATGAATCATACTGTTGACAATGTGACAGTAACACTGACATGCATGGTGAAGTTATTTTATTTATTTAACACTTATGTAATATTGAGCAATGGCGAGTCACAAATGTTTTTTCTAGCTTAACCAGTCCACGTGCCTGCATGTTTTTGGGAGGTGGGAGGAAACCCACAGAAACCTGTGAAACACAGACATTAACTTCTGGATGGAACCCAGGACCCTGGAGCTTTGCCAATCTTACATCCTGTAGATTTAAATATTTAACCACTCTATGTCTTTAAATTGGAAGCATTAGTTGGATAGCTAATTGCTTTATATGAGTTTTTACCTATCTATCCTGTATTTTATACACTTGATTTTTCATATCAACAGTCTAATTAATGACAAAATGCTGAAGTGGAGGCAAGCTCTGCCATAAACCACTCTCAGCAAACAGTTTGGTTTTAAGTCATGAAATAGGGTTTTGTAGCATATGGTATTGTTGATTGTTGGATTTCTGAAGGAGTCCTCAGGCCTTTATCCTACACCCTGAAGTGGTCTTCAGGCCTACATGTGATTGTGTGACTGCTGTTTGTTCAGATTGTTCTGAGTGAATTAATTCATCTTGTGAGGCATGAGTTGGCTACAGCAGCTGTCAAAAATAAGAGTGCACATATGAAAATCTGTATGAGATAGAACATTGCATTATTATGTAGAATATATTGAGATATATATATATATATATATATATATATATATATATATATATATATATATATATATATATATATATATATATATATATATATATATATATATATATATATATATATATATATATATATATATATATATATATATATATATATATATATATATATATATATATATATATATATATATGTGTGTGTGTGTGTGTGTGTGTGTGTGTGTGTGTGTCAATTTTCATGCAGGCAGCAAACTAAACAACATGTCTGGTACCCACACAATTTTCTGAGCTAAAACTCTAGAAGCAGCAACAAAATTTGAACCACAACACAAAAGAGCACATTGATGTTCGGTGTACATATGTTTTTCTGTTTGCTTTTCATCTGTTGGTTAATAGTCTTAAAATATCAAGTATGGCCTAGGAAGTGTTCCACACAAAACCTTTAACATTAAATTGAACTTATTAAAATGATAAAACCTTGATTACATATGTATTTAAAGTTATTACTCATATATTTAAAGTGATTAAGTCTTCTATTTTGGTATTTTGACCCTGCCTGGTACATCAACCCTGAGTCTGTGTTCTGGATTTGTTCATGCTGTCAGTGATTTTTCTGGTTATGACCCTACCAGTTTTGAGTTTGTGCTTTGTCCAAATAAACCTTGTGCATAAGGATCCTTACACTATGTCTCTGAGTTCTGGGTTACAGAAGGCTTTGACTGCTACAATGTTCCTCCAAACTGCTGTAACCTCCCAAGACCAATGACTTGACAAGCACAACCAGCAGATTCAACAAATGGCAGTATAATGGAGGAGATTCTCCAAACCCATTCATTGCCCTAACAGGACCATTGAGTGTAAAAGCTCTTGACAGCACCCTACTAGCAGAAGGAAAAATAATGAATTACACCATCCCTCTCCAGTTGCACACAGGTCTATTGTATCAAGAGACCCTCTCCTTCATGATCACTAACTCACCACACAATCCTGTCATCCTTGGCTTCCCCTGGGTTTGGGTCAGGGGCCACCTATGACCCCATCATCTCTTGGAAGAGTGGTGAGCTATTCTCCTGTAGTGCAACCTATTTTAAACATTGTTTCTCCCAGGCCTTGGCTCAAGGGTACATCCACCCATCCATGTCATCTGCCGCTATGGGCTTTTTCTTTGTGGAAAAGAAAGAGGGCAGACTCCTATATTGACGATGAGAGATTAAACAAGGTCACTACCCATTACCACTGGTACTATCAGCCACTGAACAGATGAGAGGAGCCAAATACTTCACTGAACTTGACCTCCACAGTGCATATTACTTGATCTGCATTAGAGAAGGTGACGAGTGGAAGATGGCTTTCATAACCAACATAAGACACTATAAGTACCTGTTCAACTCATATGGGATAGTCAGTGTTCTAGGCCTTCATTAATGAGGTACTCACAGAATTCCTGAACACCCTTGTCATAACTTACATGGATGACATCCTGATCTCAGAACACATCTCCCAGGTATGTGCAGTGTTGTAGAAACTCTTGAAGAATAATCCATATGTCAAGTTGGAAAAATATGAATTTCACCAGAAATCTGTCTGAAAAACAAAGAATGGAGATGGATCAGCACAAAGGGGAGGCAGTGACCTCCAAACCCATCCCAGGACTAAACCCAGAACTCTTCATACTAAAGATTCCTGGGGTTCACCAACTTTCAGCACTGTGCCAGCCCCACTGACCTCTCTCCTCAAAGGAAAGCCCAGAAGTCTCAGGTGGAATCCTGAAGCCTTGAATGCCATTGACACCTTGAAACAAAACATAGTTTCACAACTGCTTCCATCCTGCACCACCCAGATCCTGACCCACAATTCATAGTGGAGGTGGATGCATCTGAAAGCTAAACTTCCATCTCCCAGCTAAACTCTATCCATATGCATTTTCTCCAGAAAGCTTACTCCTGCAGACAGAAACTACAATGTGAGGAGTCAGGATTTGCTGGTCATTAAAGCAGCATGGGAGGAGTTGAGACATTGTATGGAGGGAGCTAAATGCCCAGTTGTCATCATCACTGATCACAAGAACCTTGAGTATATCAAGGCAGCAAAGAGGCTGAACCCACGGCAAGCCAGGTGGGCACTATTCTTCACCTGCTGTAACTGTGTGCTCACCTACAGACCGGGTTTCAAGCATGGTAAGGATGACACCCTCTCACGAATTTATAAGAACTCTTGCACTGTATCTAGTCCTGAAACCATTCTCCCCAAGTCTTGCTTTGCATACCTGGTGCAGTGGAAAATCATGGAGGAAATCCAGCGAGCTCAGCAGGACACCTCCACAATGCCCAGTTACCCGTGTCTACATACCCCAGTCCATGTGAGAAGAAGCAATATGCTTCCCTCAGCTCAGAATACCCAGGCATCACAAGAACCCCAAAGAGAACAAATCCTGGTGGGAAACTTTAACCTCTCGGGTATGGCAAGGCTTTTGTAAAAAAAAAAAAAAAATTCAATATTTATATCAGTCTCTCGTCAGGTTACAATCCCCAATCCAATGGCCAAACAGAGAGACTCAATCAAGAGATCAGGAGGTTCTTGAGAGTCTACTGCCACAGCCACTGGAACGACTGGAGCAATATGCCCAGATCTCCCTCATTCACTTGTCCACAGGCCTCGCCCAGTTCCATTAGTGATTGCACCTGGGAGGCAACACACATCAGCAGAGAGAGTTTCAATGACAAAAGAGCCTAGCAGACAGACGGCGTCATCTACATCAACCCATGCAACCAGACCAGATGGTCTGATTATCCACCCAAGACCTCAGACTTCATTTTTCCCATTTCCCGTCCCATTTTTCCCAGTGGGCAGTGGTAGGATAGTGGTCCTCTTTAAGCAGGTGGGAATCGAGGCTTGGGCGAGGGACATGTTGAATATATCCATGAAGACATCAGCTAGCATCGATGAGCAGGTTCTGAGTACCCATCCAGGGATGTTGTCTGGGCCGACTGATTTCTGTGGGCTTATTTTCCCAAGAGTCTTTGCTACAGCTGCAGATCACACCGTGAATGGTGGGTTCTGAGTGCTCCCACTAGTCAGTTTAATACCCACTGGTTCATTGTTGAGAACCTCGAAATGGGCAAAGAATTTGTTGAATTCATCGGGTGTGATGCGGTTGTCGTCACTGTCCTGCCTCTGCCCCGATAGTCTGTGATATTTTGTAATCCCTGCCACATGCTCCGGGTGTCAGCAGTAGAGTCATGACACCCCAGTCTATTGTCTCACTTGCCTCATGGTTTATTAAATGACCTTGAGTATGAGAAAGGTGCTACATAAAATTTGTTGTTGTGCACATCACCATTAATATTACCTGCTGTTTCACTCTGTTTTGTGCCGTTACTGTTACAAATGATGTTGCTGGCATTGGAATATTCATATACTGCATATCAAAACCAAATGCCATTCACTTAACTGCTAGCAGCACATGTAGCCTGTTAGTCTGTGCATGAGCTAGTTAGCTTGTTGGCCATTAGCTAGTACAAACTGTTACAATATGTTATATTTAACAAGACATATGTACAAATATATTTGTTATTGAAGTAGGTGGACATAAATGTCAGCCCAGAAAAAGTCCATGTTTTCATGTTAACCTAATTTCAACAAATGAGAGAACAAACTCACAATCGCAATAGGTTGTGCATGAATGTAGCTTAGCATAAAAACAAATGATCATTTGTTGGTCAGAGGTTGCCTTTTGTAAACTTTGGCCTGTAACATCACTGAACCTCAAACTTGTAAGACTGCAGATCTTACAAGTAACGCACTCAGTGTGTTACTGAAAGAGTTGGCCAAGGAACTGTCTCAAAACTGTCTGAAAACACTGCTGGAATCTTTATTTTACAGGATTTGTGCTGTTATTAAGGAGAATGGAGGCATAACCAAGTTTGAGGACAGAAATTAGATTATTTTTGTCCAACTTTATTCTTGTAAAGACTTACACTATATGGCCAAAAGTATGTGGACACCTGACCATAATACCCATACTTGGGACTTCCTCAAACTGTTGCCACAAGGTTGGAAGCATACAGTTGTATAGAATGTCTTTGTATGCTGTAGCATTCAGGTATTGTTTCACTGGTACTAAGAGCCCTAGTCGAAACCTGTTCCAGCTTGACAGTGGAACTGTTCACAAAGCAAGCTCCATAAAGACATGGTTTACCAAGGTTGAAGTGTCCTGAACAGAGCCCTGACCTCAACCCCATTAATACCTTTGGGATGAACTGGATCACAGACTGCGTCCCAGGCCTTCTCATCTGACATCAGTGCCTGATCTCACTAATACTCTTGTGGCTGATTGGGCAAATCCCCACAGCCACACTCCAAAATCTAGTGGAAAGCCTTCCCAGAAGAATGAAGGTTATTATTACAGCAGTTCTAAAAGCACATATGGGTGTGATGATCAGGTGTCCACAAACTTTTGGCCATATAGTTTATGTTTCGGCAATTCAAACAGAATGACTTTCAGATAAAGATGGGCAAACCATGACAAAAAGGAAGTTGCAATGGTTATGTTAGCATTGCCTCTTGTGCGTTATCAAGCATTACTGGACATCTTGTCATTCTGAAAAAGCAAGATAATATATTTTGAGTATGTCATGATTAAGGTAGGTGCAGTGGCTCTTCACATAACATAAAACTAATATGTCCTGTGGTATTCATCTTTCTAAGCAAATCCACTCATATTACTTTCCAAAATCTTTCTAGACAGATTTTCATTTTCTCTTAGAGCCACTGATTTTGATGTTGAATTGATACCTATGAAAAGATAACTATGAAAACAAACAAGTTAAACCATAGATTATTTTTATAATGCAGTGTGTGAACATTACCCAGCACCACTGGAACTATAACACTGGTTCACTGGAACTATATCACTGGTTTTCCAAGGGATCATACTTACTTGTTTCAACAAACTAGATTCATAATGTCCAAACATGCCCTTTCACTGCATTATAGAAGTAAAGGTCAAGAATCAAAGAATCATGTTTTTTTTATAACTTATACTGTATTACCAAGGAGATGTGTTATGTGGTATTTTTAAATTTATTAAGTCCTAATCAAGTCTTCAAACAGTTTGTCAAATAATATTACAATGGCTAGATTACAGTGGCAAAGTACATGTGATTTCATTTTTTTGCAAGAAATGCAATGACTTACTAAATGTCACAATTATGCAATAAGACTTGTAATTACCAGGGGCCATGAAAACGTGAATAAACTAAATACGACTCAAGAAAAAATGCATACATTTAGTTCATTTTCATTCATCAACAGAGTTTCATAGGACAACAACACATCTGCAACAACACTATGCAAGACTGGCAAATGAGCACAAACACTTAACTATTCTTCAGAATTACACAGCACAAAGGAATACACAGCATCAGAGATTAACACAGTATACATATGTAGAATGATCTACATCCTCTATATGCATGGCTCAGCTGTGCTGTTTTCCCAGCTGTCTGAGTAGATAGGCAATAGGCTATAGGTCATTTCACTTGGGCAGGGTTGCTCTATAGTGAGCACACTCTGCTTTCTGACAGAGGAAGTTGTGTGGAGCCTCCATTTTCATTCTGGTTCTGCTCTTCGTCCTCATCGTTCTCATCAGTCTTCTCCAGGTTGTGCATGGTCATGGGCACATGGGCAGCAATGGATGACATCTCTCCCAAGTGACTTTCTGTTTGTGTGATGGGCCCTTTGTCTGAAGTTGGGTTCAAATGGGACGAGTCAGTGCTGATGCCATTGCCTTTAAACATCTGAATCAGGCACTTCCTGAACTGAGAAAAGAGAAAAGGCATGAGGAATGAATTAGCATTGATTCCTCGCATCAAGGAGGCTTGTTTGTTAGGAAACAACCTAGAAACATGTGTACATAATATAAACAACTTGAAATATACCTAATTACAAAGGCAGCAAGGAAAAGGTCACCAGACAGGCCATGGCCAGAATAAGAACAAAAGAACTCAGGTCTTAATTAAAGAAGAAAAGGTTGTGGATGAATATGTGTCATTTGCACTACTCGTTCATATTTTCTTGGGGTTTCTGGTGAACCAGCTGGGAATGATAAATCCTGGATCATTAAAATGCTATCCCCTTTTCAGATATTCCTGAACATATGTCACCCAGCTTGTCATGATTATCTACAAACTAAAGGAAGAAATAATAACTTAGCAGTTAAATGATCTATGATTATTTACCATTTTCTCTCTCTTTCCTGTATTACTCAACCAACTGTATGTCACATAATAGCCCAGTAAATTTTTTTATTTTAAAACATCTGTGCAGTTATATAGTATATATGACTTCATGGATGTTTTAAAATTTGTGAAGTCATATAGTATATATGATCACATACATGAAAATTATGCGGACACCCAACCAGCATACCCATCTGTGCTTTTTGAACATCTCATTCTAAGGTTGGTCCACCTCCTTTGCAGCTATTGCAAACGCTACTCTTTTGGGAAGGCTTTCCACTAGATTTTGGAACGTGGCTGTAGGAATTTGTGCCCATTCAGCCACAAGAGCATTAATGAGGTCAGGAACTGATGGTTACATGATGGTTATGGTTACATGTAGCTCCAACCATAGTAACAAGCTGTTGATCAAATATAAAAAGTCCATATAGTGTACTTGTGGTCTGATATCAAGAAAAAAGTAAGGGATAGCCAAGTAAGACCACCCAAGTTTAGGTTGGAGCTTTTATGATTCCAGTCATATTTACAATTTTAGTGCTCTCAGATGAGGGCCTATGGGAACTGAACATGCCTAGAATAAATCAAATGAAAATCCATCACCACTGAGACTTCCCCAACTTGGTCTTTCTAAGCATGCATCTATATTTTAAAAAATGATGAATTATTAACATAACCCAGTCACTGGGTTGAGCCATTGAGAATTCCCGGCTGACTGGAAAAAGGTGAGAACAGCTGAGAAAAAAATCTTTTAGCCGTAAGAAAAGAATCTTTTAGCCGTAAGCCTGTTCCAACTTATAAATATATATATATATATATATATATATATATATATATATATATATATATATATATATATATATATATACACACACCATCCAGCTTAATAGGAACACCTGTACACCTGCACATTTTTGCAGTTATCTAATCAGCCAATCATGTGGCAGCAGCGCAATGCAAAAAATCATGCAGATACAGGTCAAGCGCTTCAGTTAATGTTCATGTCAAACAGAATGAAGAAAAAGTGTGATCTCTGTGTCTTTGATTGTGGCATGGATATTGGTACCAGATGGACTGGTTTGAGTATTTCATAAACCTCCTGGGATTTCACACACAACCATCTCTAGATTTTACACAGAATGGTGCAAAAAAAAAAAAAAAAAAAAACATTGAGTAAGTGAAAGTTCTGTTGGTGGAATTGCATTGTTGATAAGAGAGATCAGAGGAAAATGGCCAGATGGGTGTTAGCTACGAGGAAGGTTATAATACTCTTTACAACCTCATATAATTACTCTTTACAACCGTGGTGAGCAGAAAAGCATGTCAGCATGCACAAAACTCAATCGAACCTTGAGGTGAATGGGCTACAACAGCAGAAGACCACATCAGATTCCACTCCTGTCAGCCAAAAACAAGAATCTGAGGCTATCATGGGCACAGACCTGAACTGGATAGTTTTTTTCCAGTCTTCATCTGACCAGTTTGGGTGGACAATTCACAGAAGTCACAGACATCACCCTTTTTCTTCATTTTGATGTTTGATGTGAACATTAACTGAAGCTCTTGACCTGTATGTGCATGATTTTATGCATTGCACTGCTGCCACATGATTGGCTGATTAGATACCAGTATGAATGTGCAGGTGTTCAGGTGTTCCTAATAAAGTGGATGGTGAGTGTATACTGCATAGGTGTTTCTAATAAAGAGGGTGTATATTAAGATATATTGAACATATTTGCATTGAAACATTTTAGCATGGTTAATTTATTTTAATTAAAAAAACTTTTTCTTACATCACTTTTTGATTTTGAGATTCATTTAGCTTGAGAGACTACAAGGGCCACACTTATGTAATCACCTTCTTTGTCACCTGCTCTATCCTTGCAATTTTTTGCTAAACCTTTTGTGGTAGACCTTTTACTCAGAACCATTAAGCACAGACAGTGGGCAAACAGAAGTACATGGCAATACAGCCTTGTGAAGGCATACCTGCTTGTTCATAAACACATAAATGACCGGATTGTACACAGCTGCGGTCTTAGCGAAGAAGGCTGGTGCTGCTGCAAGGCGAGGGTCAATATGGATGGTTGGATAGGCTGTGACGATGATGGAGAATGCTGCATAAGGTGTCCAGCCAACCATATAGGCAATTATCATTACAATGACCATTCGTGCCACGGCCCGGTCCGGTTTCCGAGCATTACCTAGTTTGCCATGAGCATTGGATACCTGGAAGAGCATATCCCATTATTAAATATTTTTATAGGGGTGTACTCTTGTAGTGTGTTATAATTAAAACTGTAAAAATGTTCCAATCAAAAGAACCCACCTTTCTGAGTTTCTGCATGAGTTTGCCATAGGAGACAATGATTACTCCAAGTGGAAGGATAAAGCAGGTGACAAAGAAGGTGATTATGTAAGCATGGTCCTTGTAGTCTCTTGAGTACCTTAACAAAGAAAGCAAAGACTCAGAACTCTGCTCATTTTCACATCTGATATAACATTTCAAGATCAACAGTACACAGGTTTCAGATATTGAACCATGCCAGTCTGACAACTGTAGCTCTTTGGCAGGTATAGCTCTCTCTTTTTTTTTCATTTAAAAATGAGAAATAAAGTGTCAAACAGCTCATACATGCTAAATGTCTGAAGGGATTATTAAAATATCAATAATAAGCATTATTTCTTATATAGACCAACAAGCTATAGACCAACAAGCCATAACTGCATTATAGACAGAATGTTCAGCTGATACAAACATCAATATTAGTCATCTACATTACTAACCTTCAACATAATGAAGGCAAATTAGTGTTAACACTGAAGAACACCTTTCAAAGCTGCTAAATTAAAAATATATGGTTATTTTGAGTTTTTATCGTCAACTGATAAAAACTCTGCCTAAGGCTTTGAGCTTTAAGAAACATGAGTTTTTTTCTGTGGATTGATTATAAAGAATTACAGTGACTTTCAGTGGAAAGGTAAGAAAACACAACTTCTGTTTGCTATTTTGATTAGTCAGTTTGTCAGTCTGAGAGTGTAAAATCATTTCATAAATTTCATTTATGCTCATAATAAGAAGGGAGGGGAGAGTCACCAGTTGGGTTCACAAGTAGTGCCAATCTTGCTGACTGTGTAGCTGTTCCAGCCAAACACAGGAGGAATAGTACAGGTGAAGGAGAAAGTCCAGACGAACAGAAGACCCAGTGCTGCATGCTTGACTCCCAAACGGACATTTTCCAATGGGCGACAGATCACAAAGAAACGCTCGAAAGCCAGGATTGCCAGAGACCAGAGAGCCACGATGCCTACGAGGCAAAAAGTTTGTTACATTTTACACTGTCCTGGAAGTCATACTGTATATAGAAAAGAAGGCTTTAGATGTTAACCTGAGCTACATAATTATGCAAAAAGTCAAATTTAAGGGAAGGATTAGCATTCATACCTTTTAACTTCACTGTTATGAAATAGAATGAAATCAACTACTGCTTTCACGGTATGTGTGTGTTCACTACTGTGTGTGTTCACGGTATGTGTGTGTTCACTACTGTGTGTGTGCACTTGGATGGGTTAAATGCAGAGCACAAATTCTGAGTATGGGTCACCATACTTGGCCACAAGTCACTTCACCTTCACTTTGTTTGTTCAAAATGTTTTCATGAGAACAGGTTTAACCTATGATGGCAGGGTGATAATATTACTATACATACAAGCCAAAGAGAAAGATATATCTGATTTAATTTTGCCAACACGAAAAACGGTTCTTCAATGGTTCCTCAAGGGTTCTTTGGATGATCAAGGGTTCTACATTTCTAAAGGGGTTCTACCTGGAACCTTTGTAAGTGAAAACCCTCTGTTGTAGGAATCTACACTCTCAGAAAAAGGGTCCTGTACTGTACTTTTCCTTGTTACTAGGGTGCAACCCTACATCTTTTGTACCTTTAGTTTGGAAAGGTGTAACTTTAATTTGGAAAGGTGCATGTAGAATACCGTTAACATATTGCTCCAAAAGCTAATTAAAGGTAAAAGAGTCATCCTTAAGGTCTAAATATGTACCTTTAATCATTTAAAAGGTATGCTACATTCACATTACCATGTAATAGATGCACACTAAAGAGAATACCACACCAATGAGAAGAAACGTACAGTTTAATACCATTTTTCTGAGAATCTCTAAGGGTTTCCCCAGAGCAACAAGCCGGAGAACCAAAGGATCAAAAGCTGAAGGAGTTCATTAAAACTTAAGTTGACTATTTTGACTAAATTTACCAGGACAAACTTCCTTGTTATAAATTACTTTTAACTCAATAAAGCTCTGTTTATTAGGCTCAAGAGTGTTAGATCTTTGTCTCAAGTCAACCTTCCTTCAGTGTATTCAAC
The DNA here is from genome assembly GCA_022985145.1 of Pangasius djambal. Lineage (NCBI taxonomy): Eukaryota > Metazoa > Chordata > Actinopteri > Siluriformes > Pangasiidae > Pangasius > Pangasius djambal. Next base: position 12,085,784 of record CM040986.1, on the reverse strand, counting down.
TTCTCAGATCTTTCCTCTAAGAAAGATCCTCCAGGTGCTGGAGAACGACGACCTCTGAGTACATGCGAAAAGTCCAGTGCATGCACACGTTACTTCAGCACCATAACAGCGCTGGAATTGAGACTCACCGAAAAAAGTCACGGCGAATCCCTCCAGGACGCACGCCCACCTGCCCAGGAAGAAGTAACCGCGCGCGTTGGTCAGGAAACTGATTGTGCCTCCGACCAGCGACAAGCAGAAGTCAGCCACAGATAAGTTGACAATAATGTAATTCAGGGGCTGCCTCAGCTGTTTGAATTTGTATGTTACCAGCATGACTGTGGAGTTTTCTGCCAGCGAGAGGGAAGTCACTGCAAACATCAAGCACGCAATAAACGTGTAGTTCCAGGGCGCGACTGACTCGAGCGGACCGGCGAAGGGATCCCGGGGCTTCCCCACTTCTGGAGCGTCGGTGTGCGAGCCGCCGTTAACTGGAGACGGGTACGCGTCCGCGTCCGTGCTGGCGGCGGGGGTGGACATCTGTGCAAAGTAGAAACTTCTGTGCAATGGTTGGTGCTCATCTGTGCAAAGTAGACGCAGAAATTTCATTCAAAACATTTTTTTTTTTCAAAAACAGACATGTATCTGAATGTTAAAACTCCACTGGAAGTCTACAGGTGACTCAGTTTCCAGGTGACTCAGGGACACAGACTAACTTTAATTAACTTCATTTGTTAATGTGGAAACACTCTGAAGGAAAGTAGCCTACCCAAGTCTTCAGGATCCGTAAGAAAGAGAAGTGAGTGAAGGGCAGAGCTCACAGCATCATCTCCTCCTCACACACTGTTCAAGCCTCCTGCTTGTGTTTATATAGGAACTTTGAGCAGCCGTTTCCACTCCAAGCTGTGTGATGAAGGGCTGAGCTTTCCCAAAACCATCACCTTACAAAACTTATAGGATTGCATTACACCCCTGCTGAAAAAAAAAAAAAAACAATAGACATCTTCATAGAATTTGTAATGGTTTTTATTAGTTATAATGCAAATTGTATTGGTTTTAATGGGAACTATAATGGTCCCTGTGGGTCTCTACTGGAAATTTGTTGCCTTCTATTGGTGACATGTAATGTCTAGTGATTACCATTAAGGACAAGTGATAGTGATGGTTTTAATGGTTAGCTGATGATTTGTAATGATATTTGTAATGGAAACCGTTAGAATTTCTGTGATGGTTTTTATTGTTTTTTTCAGCAGGGGCTGTAGACTCTTTATGGTGCTTTTGGGAAACAGCCCTAACATCACGACTTCTTCAGTGATTTACTGGTAGCGGTGCTGCAGTGAAAGCGGATTTATTCGATATTTGTTCTTTATTCTTTCATACTTGTTCATTATCTGTTCACTGTTTCGAAAGTCTGAGAAACTGAGAAACTGTGATCTGTCAATTAATCGATTAATGACATGATGTCAGATACAGTAGACCTCTGAAACAGAACAACGTTTAGAACAATGTTTAAAAGTATTACATTTAAAGTTTTTGTATTATAATGCGTGTGCACATGGATATAAGAAAATATGAAAGCATATCAAATTATTTTAAATGTATCTCAGCATCATGTGAGAGCCTTTTTAAAAAAAAAAAAAAAAAAAAACATATGGTCTTGTTAATTACCTGTATTTATTAAGCAGATAAAGAAGCTATGGATCGTGAGTGTAATATATGGATGTGTCTTGTGTAGATCTTGAAGCATTTTCTCTGTGCCTGCTTTCTTCAAGTTCAACATTACTTACCTCATATCCATGCAAGTGCAAGGAATGGGCCACAAATTTTGAAGCACACAATTGTCTAGAATGTCTTTTTATGCTGTAGCGTTAAGAATTCCCCATTCCTGGAACTAAGGGGCCAAACCTGTTCCAGCAACAGAATGTCCCTGTGCACAATGTGAGGTCCATAAAAACATAGTTTGCACAGGTTGGTGTGGAGGATATTGAGTGGCCTGCACAGAGCCATGATCTCAAATCCACTGAACTCTTTTGGGATGATCTGGAAAGCAAACTGCGCATAAGCCTTCTTGGTCAGCATCCATTAGCGTCCAACCTTGCTAATGCTTTTGTGGCTCAATGGGCACACAGCCACAATATCTAGAAAACCTTCCCAGCAGATTAGAGGTTATTATAACAGCAAAGGGAAATTAAATCTATAATAGGATGTTCAACAAGCACATATGGGTGTGATTGGTCAGGCGTTTACGTACATTACTTTTTATCAATATAGCATAGCATAATCAATCCACCTAATAGGATGTTTTTAGGTGGCAGAAGAAAACCGGAGAACCCAGAGGAAACCTGCTTGGAAACTCCATAAAGATAATACCCCTTGATTAGGATTGAACCACTGTAACATTGTTCATTTTTCTTATCCAATTTGGTCCTGCCATTTTCCACCCACTAGCTAAATTTCCATAATGCCATCCCTCCCATGCTGAGATCTCGCCACTCTTTTCTGTTGCACCACTTGGGTGCCCACTGTAACATTTTTAACAGTTGTTAGAGGGTTGTAAGCTCACTGAGTTGTCCACTGAAATATATATTCTTTTACTGAAAACCACTGAAGGGAGGAAGAAACAGCCTGCCAAAGCTTTTATCAATAATGTGTGTTGTGTCTTGAAATGAATGTAGATTCTTGAGGTACTGTCATTACAATGTATTTAGTGTTTTGCTGATACTTATAACGGAAACGAACTACAGAGCCCAAAATGCAATGCGTCCAGTGGGAGGAGTCAGTAAGCCGAAGGAAATGGAGGAGATAAAATCCATTTAAACACAGGTGTGTGGTACGAGAGTGGGAGTTGTGTCCGGTGATCTGAGTGTAAGGGTTTTCGTTGATGTATCAAGAGTAAGAATTTGGACAAGTTTCAACTGTCTGGAGTCTGTAGATGTTTAAAAAGCTGCCGACAATGAAATGACGAGACTGAAAATTACGGCGTTACAGGAGTTTCGCTGGCTGCACAGTGGACGAGTGTCAGATGTTCACTACGGCACACGTTAATCAGCTGTGTTTGAACTATGCAGGATTGGGACGGTAACTTTGAGTGAGTTTGTGTTGTCTTGGCCGGACCGCAAATCCACTGACTGTGCATTGGACTCCAGGTAGGCCTTGAACAGTTTATCCATTTACTTCAACGACATCACTTATTCATCAATGACTCTCAGAAAAGCTGGGTTTAACGGACATCTAACCCAGACCAGACCACACCACAACCACATGGACACACACACACAAACACGCACACACAAACATCAATTATTTTTCTTTTAAACCTTCTGTTTAAGAAAACGCATGATATCCATTGATTTACTATTGATGACTTATAGACGTGTGTGTTCTTCTCCCTCATTTGAAAGATGACTGTGATGTATGAATGCTGATTTACACGGTACTTTATTTCATGAGATGATTTATTTTTGGTTGTTTATCTGTTGTGTACCTTGACATGCTTTGAATCTGAGTTAAATTAAAAAGAAACACATCTTTGCAATTGTAAGAGTGTGGTTACTTTTTTTTACTGTTCTGTGAAGTGTGGTTTAAGGTAACGGGCATAGCTCGAATCACTACGTCACATACTATATAATCTAAAAAATATTTACTGTGAAGGCCAGCTGTCTGCTGCATAGGTAGAATAACGTGTTTTTTAATCATTGTAATTAATAATTATTTTGTATTATTGTATTAATATTGTATTGATCAAATATTTTGTAGAAGTACTAGATATAAATAACAAATAAAACAAATATCTCTGCAGTATGAGCCTGAACCAGATCTTGCAGAAATATAACACTGTCTCCTACCTCCTGTAAGTTTCTCATTGGACATTTTGCTATGGTCTGAAAATTCCCCATGGGATTTTGGATCCATTTTGTCCTGGCCTTTAATCAGGATCACAGGTTTAATTAATTTGAGTAGAGTCTATGCCTGGCAGAGGATCTCAGATCTCTCTAAGGATAAATTAAGAACAATGGATATAAAAAAGTCTACACACCCCTATTAAAAAGGCAGGAGGTAAAAGAATGACACTAAGATAAATCATGTCTGATCTTTCCTCACCTTTAATGTGCAATTGCAAATTATACACATAAAGTGAAAAACAATCAGAAACATTTATAGGGAAAAAATAAAAAACTTACAATAACCTAGGTGCATAAGTGTGCACACCATTAAACGAATATTTGTTGAAGCACCTTTTAATTTCATTACATCACTCTGTCTTTTTCGGTAAGAGTCTATCAGCAAGGCACATCTTGACTTGGCAATATTTTCCCACTCTTTCTTGCAAAAACGTTCTAGATCCGTCACATTGTGCGGGCATCTCCTGTGCACAGCCTGCTTCAGGTCAGCCCACAGATTTTAGTTGGATTCAGGTCTGGGCTCTACGTAGGTCATTCAAAAACGTTGATCTTCTTTTGCCATTTACTGTTAAGGCATTCCTTTGTTGAATTGAATGTATGCTTTGGTTCACTGTCATGTGGGAAAGCGAAATTCCTTTTCTTCTTCAGCTTATTAGCAGACATCTGATTGTTTGCACTAAAATCAACTGGTCTTTGTAGCTATTCATGATTCCCTTCTGCCCTAGTTCTGGCTGAAGAAAAGCAGCCCTAAAGCATGATGCTGCCACCATCATGCTTCAACGTGGGTATGGTGTTCATTTGGTGATGTGCTCTTTTTTGCACTCAACATACCTTTCGGAATTATGGAATTATTATGTCTATTATCTCTATGATTTGGTCTCATCAGACCATAACACATTTTGCCATGTGGGTTTGTGGGGCTTGGATTTTTTATTTTTTTTTTGTGAGAAATGGTCTAGCCACCCTAATATTTAGCCACCTTTATTTGGGGTTTATCAGAATCATTTCATTGATGACAGCTGTATGATAATTATTTGCTAATAATTGAAAATTGATAATATGATAATAATTTGAACATGAGATTGAATGTGATTGGTTCATTCTGAACACAGCCTCATCCCCAATTATAAAAGGATGTGCACACTTAAGCAACAAGGTTATTGTAACCTTTTTATTTTTCCTATTTTTCCCTAAAATATTTCTGATTGTTTTTCACTTAATTTGTATATGTCGTAATTTCACATGGAGGGTTTGTATGTGAAGAAAAGTATTGTAACAGATAGGCTTAAAGTAATTTAAAGTAAATAACACTTAATATTTAGTTGCATATTGCTTGCTATAACTGCATCAAGCCAGCGACCCACTGACATCACCAAACTATTGCATTCTTCTTTTGTGATGCTTTTCCAGGTTTGCACTGCAGCTTCTTTCAGTTGTTGTTTGTTTTGGGGTGTGTCTCCTTTCTGTGTCCTCTTCAGGAGTTGAAATCCATGATCAGTTGGGTTAAGGTCTGGTGATTGACTTGTCCAGTCTAAAACCTTACACTTTGTTGCCCTGATGATTGGCTTACTGCATGATGAAGTTCCTCGCAGTTAAATTGGATGCATTTCTCTGTAAATTGGCAGACAGAATGTTTGACTTCTGAATTCATTCTGACTTCTGAATTCATTCTGCTGCTACCATCATGAATGACACCATCCATAAAGATTAGTGAGCCTGTTCCAGAAGCAGCTATGCAAGCCCAAGCCATGACACTACCTCCACCATGCTTATCCTTTGAGCTTGTATGTTTTGGATCAAAAGATCCTTTCTTTCTCCACACTTTGTTAATCTTAGTTAATCTTGGTTCCAGAAATTTTGTGGCTCATCTCTGTATTTCTTTGTAGCCTTCCAATTTTTACTGCCGATGGGTGGGTTGCATCTTGTGGTATGGCCTCTATATTTCTGTTCTCAAAGTCTTCTTCGACCGGTGGATTGTGATACATTCACCCCTGCCCTGTGGAGGTTATTAGTGATGCAAATGTTTCAGTTATCTTCAGTTGTTTCTTTGGCTGACCTGTTTGATTGTTACTATACTATTGGCTGTTTTTCTTTTTCAGGACATTCCAAATTGTTATATTGGCTATGCCCAATGCTTGTGCAATGGCTCTGATCGATTTTGCCTCTTTTTTTGTTTGCTTTTCTCCCATAGATATCTATCTGGTCTTTGTGTTGGTTTATCCTTTTTAACAACAAATGTAGTCTTCACAGCCAAAACTCAGGGCTCAAACCAAGATTAGAAATTCAGAGCTATTAATAGTTTAAATAATCGAACTAACAGGGCACAGCTGGGTAACAAGATACACCTGTCAGTCACATGTTCCAATATTTTTTGATTGCTTGAAAAATGGGTGGGTTCAAAGAAAAGATGCCATCTATCTATCTATCTATCTATCTATCTATCTATCTATTAATTAATGTCTGCATGTCTACCTTGGGATGTGTTTTTATGTCTGTGGTAATTTCAAATTCCACTATGTACATGTCTGTTAGTGGCTTCAGCATTTGAGTCTCATCATGCTTGTCAGCACCTTCTAAATCAAAGTATATCATGTTAAAAAGCCATCTGATTTTTATCAGTGGACCAGGGCCCTCATTTATAAAATGCTTTCAGACTCTTTCAAATGCTCAGTAGCTGTGGCATTAAAAAGGGATGTGTCCTGCTGAGCACGTAAATGTTCATTTACACCAGGCTTTCTTATCAGAGTCCAGACCCTACCTAACAACCTTTGGGCCACAGGTGACATATCATCTGACTGGCCTTCTTTAAGTCACTGTGCAAACATAGGTTGGAAGGATTTGTTGAACTTCCAACTACAGTCAAAAATGACCAAACAGGCATTAATGCGAAATCAGAGAATAAAGCAGGACAGACAAGGCCAAACCTAATCCAAGAAATGGACAAATAATCTGTATACGGTAATTTCAATCACAGGAAGGCCAAGCAAAGCACATAATGAGAATTAACACCATAGTTTTTTAATGTATGCTGGTGCTGATGAGAGTCTGCCATGAAGGAAATGAGGAGCATGTCTGTTTCAGGATCAAATTATTAATGTTCTTATGTATTTTGCCTACAAATCATTATTTCCTAATTAGGACTGTTAATTATTAACAGCACAGTGATAATTATGACAAGAAACCTGGTAAAGCCTATCATTATTTATGTCATTAGATTACAAATAACATTAGACATAAAAACACTTTTGTGTGTCTACAGTATTTATTTTCCTGTCATAACAGAGCTTCATTATGTCATTTATGACTTACAAAATATCACATCCTTTTAGCTTGCTTGGATCTTCAATCGAATAGGGAGGCTCGGTCTGTGTATATTCAGTGATTATCAGGCAACCTTTTCCAGCATCTGATTGTACGGAATCCATAATGGCTCCAGCTTTGAAAATGCCTTCTACAAACGAGAGAAATGTCATTCCTCCTTCTAATAAGCAAAGGATTGAAATTTTTTAGTATTTGAACTCCTTATGGCAGAAACTTTGATGAGCTCAGCTGTTTTGCTGGAAGCTCCTTGATCATATGACAGAGGCAGATCGCACTAGGTATTGGGCAGCCATCCTCACAAGGACAGCATCTGCCCCTTCCCATCTGCCCACATATGCCTAAATCCTTTATTCTTCATCACAGCCTCACTCCTAAAGGCTACAGCAGTGTTTGCTCATTCGTGCTGAATAACCCATAGCACATTGACAGTGGTTTGAGCTTCACCATATGGCATGGATTATCTGGCAACCCTCTGCCAGACCGATTTCAAGACACATGAATCATAATAAAGGAAATTCTGAACAATTTCAGTAGAGAAAGTTATAGAATTGATTATTAATCTTATTCCAGGAACATGCAACTAATTTAAAACAGTGGCATGAGAAAGAATACATCGAATGAATACTTTCACTAGTATTACTGAGAATAGAATGACATAAGTTTATCACAACACAGCACCCTGGCTTTAGAAGAAAATGTTTTTATTCTGTTTTGGTTATGGAACATGGTGCAGATTCATAACAGTATCTTCGCATGATCCAGGTACCAAGTAAAAAAATGATTTAATTAATTTTAATTAATTTGCCCTTAAATCCATAGCGAATCAATACTGTGTGGTAATGTAAGCTAATTAACAATGTAAGACTAATATCTATCGAGTCATAATCAATACAGATAAGTCTGTTTCAAGTTGTCAGGTAGTTTTCTTGCTTCCATACATATAAACAGTGAGACAAAATATTGGTTTTCCATGGTACAAAACATAATCCAAGAGCACAGCACGTAGGGCTACGTAAAGAGTTTGAAATGCTTAACAGTGTAAGACAAGTGTAAAACAGCACAGAAGAGTACAGTAAATACACTGGGCAATACAGGACATTGCACATATTAGCTGCACAGCATATTTTATTACATTTATTACATTTGTACATTTGTAACTACAAATAGCAATACATTTGTAGGTACAAATAACAAAATTGCTGGGGGGGGTTTTCTCTTCAGACAAACTGATGTTTAGGCAGTTTTGCTTTTGTCTGACTGATACTATTTTTCTTCACCCAAGGCTGCATCTACAGCTGATATATGCAGAACTGTACGAATGAATCACATCCATCTTATAGTCAACACCTGGCTACAGAGAACCTTGAATTCTTATAGTTCTCCCTCTTGTATAACTAGAGGGCAGCAGAGAACATGTGGATTGCTTGTGAAATGCAACTTGTCTATGTCTTCATTTCATGTAAATACTTGTCTACAAGGTAGTCGTGTGATTCTTCTTAACAGTTATTACAAGTGGCCTGTGGTGGAATTTTTAAATATGTGCTGAGGAAAATTGCTAAGTTAATGACCATGAAGGGAATCAGCACACAAAAAGTGTGCAGTCGATTTCACATAGGAATAAAAAAATTACATCATATACACCAAAACCTAGAATACAAATACCGCCACCAAGTGGCCTAATGTGTCTCTGGGCATCCACATAGATCAGGGTTCTCAAGTTTCAGTTCTGCATGATCTCAGCAGAGTTTAGATGTTTTTCTTGTTCTTTAATGCCAGTTTCAGCAGATATTTTGCTGATTAGATTTTACCTAGTGACTACCTACTGCCTAATGTTTTTATGGAGGCCATTAATACTGTCATATGGAAATAAGACCCAAAGGCCAGTGAGGACCGCTGACAAAAAATACTTTTATGCAGCAGTGACAATGCAAAAAAAGGCACACAGATCCACTGCACAATCATTGCACAAACAAACATTTGTAATACAGAGAGAATAGCTAAAAGAGCAGGAAATCAAATTAGTCACCCAAACATTAATATGGAGTGCTAACATAATCAAGAGCCAAGTTAGTTAATGCTGATGTATTTGTATATTTTTGCACAGTGTTTGTAAATGAATCTATAAATGTAAGTTTTAAAAATATGGATGTATTCTTTGGTCAGATCCCAAAAAGGGTTGACATGATTTACACCGATTCCAGTACAGTGAGCCAACAGCAAGTTGAGCAGGTGGCATGTATTTATTATTAAATTAAATGTAGAAGTAAAAAGGTATGGCAGCACATTTATTTGAACATATTTAGAACACTTAAATACACCTAAGTACACTTACTGGCTGTACCAACATTGTACCATATAGTGGCAACTAAGCATGCAATATAAGATTAATTAATTAATGTAAGTAGATAAATGTACAGAATGTTTTTACATGGTGGAGCACTTAAATCAATTAAATGTACATGGCTATTTTAATATTTAATTTGACTAGAACAATGCTGCTGAACTATCTAGTCTAAGCAATGGCATGAACCTAAAAAAAAAAGCATTTGCTAATTTGGCAATTGCTTAAACCATCCAGTTCTAAACCATGATTTTACGCTGTATTAGTCAAGCATGCATGCTCTGTTCCCCTTTTTAAAATAAGCACAGTTTCTCATAAAGATACTCTTCATACATCAAGAGACATCTCCTCAGCATCCAAACCATGTGTCATTTCAGATCAAATACTCCGAGCTGAGGATAATTTTATGTATTTAAGACAAGTGTCATTTAATTAAGACAAGTACCATGGTTTTATGTTGCAAAACGTCATCTATACATATGTCCACTTCTGTGCACTATGTAATTACATAATTTTATTTAATTAAGACGGATTTTATGTAATTAAGAAAGGTTCCATGGTTTCATGCTGCCAAACCGTAGCTATACATTGGTCCACTATGTGTTAAATGTATATGTAACGTATCATATACCGTATCAATATTCTGGCATTATTATATATTTTTTTCTTTTGTTGACATATTTTGTATGCAGACAGACTGATGTGCTCTCAGGTTAGAGATGAGAACAACTTTGCATTAACTGCATTCATTCTAAGGTAGATGTAAGAAAACAAGTGGATATGGGTAATGAGAGTTGACTTCTAACATATAACCGGCACCTTCTACTCTGGTTATTATTAGAGTTCCATTAATAAAGAAGGAGTAAAAGAGCTCAAGAGCTTCATTTGCATTTCATGTTTAATGTAATTTAAATACCTGCTGTGAATTATTCGGCAAAGGTGAGAGTCATACAAAAGACTTTATCATTTAACGTCGGAATGTATATGATGAGAGAAGTAAAATGAATATGATGAGAGAAGTGTTGGCCCAGTGCAAATGGTTAACTAAGGCTGTTTCTTCTATCGTGTCACGTCATCAGTAAATGTAGAGCTGATCAAGTCTTCAATGCTTTTATCATCTGAAATAGAGAGGCAGCATGGTCAAAAACAAATAAGCCAAAACACAGAGGAAGAGGGGCATACAAAGTGTATGTTTCAAGACAAAACGGTTACAAAAGCAGTCTAACCTTTCATGCGTAGATACATGAATACTTCCATGAGTGCCTGCAGATATGACTCATCTGTAACAGATCCTAAAAAGAAGACCACACAGTGCAATAATGGCAAAAATCTTTTTTTTTTTTTTTAAAATACACTCTTAAAGGGGAAAAGGTAAAATGTAAAGCTCTTCAAGGTTTTTGGCTGTCCATTTGGGGTTCTGTGTAGAACCCTACAACTGAGTGTTTCCCTATCAGAGGGGTTTCCAGATAGAAGCCTTTTAGGAAGCTAGGAATTCTTAACTGAACACTCGTTTTCCAAGAATTTAGAAAGTATCTGCATAATTACAAGACTTGTAATCAAGCGATAGAGTTTTTTTAACATTTCAGTACTAAAGCATCTTTCAAATTAGAGAATAATTCCTCACACTGATCTCATATAATTCGTAGTTGTCTGTGTTCATTATGCAAATGTACATGAAAGACTGGTTCTCACTATATGAAGGCTGATGTGTTGGCAGGATGGAGCCCTCAGTGCTGTCCCGCTTGCCCACACTGGCTCCATGTCGTACAGTAAGAGTTCTGTGTGCATCTGGATGTGGTGATTTAGGCAAATCAAGTGCTAGTTAACAAAGTAATAACCAATGTATTAATGTACATACAAAAAAAAAAACTGCATTACAGTCTGTATGTTCACTTACAAGGTCCAAGTAGATATCCAGCACTATTCAGTGTCCATCCTCTTTTCTCTAGACCCTAAAATGTATATACACGCAAGCATAAAGATTTGTAATCTTTATGTCTGTAGAATTTGTTTACACTAAAGATTCTTAATGAAAATGTTTAGATTTAAAAATGTACCCTAAGGGTCATCCCATGGGTCCTTGACAGTTGAGGGGACAGGACACAGAAAGAGACACAAAACAGCATATAGCTCATCTGCATCTGCAGAAGGAAATATAGCAGTGAGGCAGGGGATCAGAGCTTATTTTCAAACTACAGCTATTTCATTGTAATTAAAAATTGAAATATTGGAATATTTTTATTTCATACATGTATATAAGTATTTCAACTCCATGCTAAACTAAATGTCAGATAAGTACATAGTAAGCATCAATAAACCATCAGTATAAATCGATTTAAATGATCAGTTCTAAGTGTTTTTTTTTTACTAAGTTGACTATACAAGATTCCAGTAATGAAGAAGTAATGAGATTTATTCTCAATTCAGCAAGAATTCAGGATGTTTTTGAAAGAATAGAAAAGTGCCAAAAATTACAGCACTAGTATTTACAATGTAAGGTTTACAACATGTTTTTTTTTCATCCATTTCTTTTGCTTAGTCTATATTAACTTGCGCATCATTATTAATAATCATTAATCATTAATCAGCAACTAAATCAAAAGTCAACGGCAAAAGCAGTTTTATGCAGGCACATTGTATAAAATTTGACAAAGTCAACAATATTTTAAAAATCTATTACTTGTAATATAATAAAAATAATAAGACAAATACTTACCTTTTAAAAGAGAGCTCTACTTCCAGTCAATAAAAAATGTCACAGTTAAAATCCTTGATGCAAGACAGGTGAGAGTGAATCTCACCTTTAATTAACTTTTTAAATTATGGATGTAATTTATATCAAGGCAAATAGGTAGTACATGAGTAAATGTACTTGTGATGTGATTGTGCTTTTGCATGTATGAGTCTGGGGTAGTGAATGTCTGTCTTTTATATACCCTGGGACATGTACCACATTACCATAATGAACCTCTATTAGTTTGGATTTCATTTATCTTAATTGGCAGTGTTATTACAGAGTCCACGGCGTGAGGGTGGAGGGGGAGTGATGTGACAAAATTAATCTCACACGCAGAGAAAGGGAGCGGTAAATAGCGGAAGAGTGAGAGAGAGCATGATAACTCAGACAGAGGAATACACAATGAGAGATCTAGCTCACATTTATGATATTGCAAAACTTAAAGAGCTCTAAAAACAATAATGAAAATCAGCTTTAAATATAATTATATTGTAAAACCCATGTATTATGAGATGAAGAAGACGTTTGGATTGATCGATGACTAGATAAAAAAGAGATAGTTGGATAAATTTAATAGTTGGGTAAAAATCCACATCTTGTTCTCATGTACAGCAACAACTAAATAAAGCAGGGTTTGATAATATTTTGTAAACATATGAGTGTGCACTGTAACAGACACCACTGAGCCTGTTTCCTCCCACCTCCACCTGACACACTCATGCTGTCCTCATGTAGAGCAACTGAAATCCATTTCATTCCATGATGCTGTCCTTAATGGCTATGCCTTGCCCCAGGTATAATTGCTGCACCTACTGCCCCCTACAATCCATTAGCAAAGGGGCCCTAGAACACTCCACCTAATTACAGGCCACTAATTATACAGCACAGAGCTTCAGCAGTACTGTATAAGGGGCTTCGTAAGGCCTTTTTCATCATCTCTCTCCTCATGGGAGCTTCAATTTTAACCTTTTGTAAGCTCACATTGCATCATTTGTACTTTCCTTGCCTATCTGTGATTCATCTGGTGCGTAATTATCTCTGCACTTCCTTAAAACATTGTCATCATGTGCCAGGCACAACCTGAAATCAAGAGCAGGTAAATGAGAGAAAATAGAGCTGGTGTTTCATTCTATAAATGTCAAGAGTGTTTAATTTACTATACATGACATGGGTGCTGTCATGTTACTGTTGTGCTCATGTGTAAAAGTGGCTGCATGAGTAAAGCTCCAAAACATCAAAATTGAAACAATCAAAATAAGTGATAAATAATGAGAGACGATGTGCGTAGTGTAAAACAAGTGACATTTTCCCACACTGTCAAAAGATGTTGTTTGATCAAGGCTGATATTGGTGTTTGATGACAAACGATAATTTCCACATCATGTGCCACTGATGTTTGGAGACATGTGATACTGACGTTTGATGGCAGATGTTTTTTCAATGCATGCAATCTGATATTTGACATCATCCTACAGTCCTGGAGTAGTTACCTTAGACACTGATAAATCTGTAAAGCTCAGACCCAGATCATTATTAACAGAATATGTTATAATATATGACTAATAACTAATGTGTGCTCTGAAAAGTCTCTTACAAAATGTAACATGGTTGCAGAACCATGGTTACCATCGTTGTTTTTTTTTTTTTTTTTTTTTTTGGCAAACAAAAAAATGAGTCTACCATTACTACTGACTATAAGGTGTACTCAGTTCTTGTGTTCAAAATAATAATGGCATTGTAAAAGAAAAAAATGGAAGGCAGTAACTTATTAAGATTTATTTTTTCAAAAATTAAATAAATATATAAATAAATAAATAACAAATAATTTAAGAAATACATTCAGGAATTCAGGACTGATGTGAGAAAAAACTGTATGTCTCCAGATTACCTGTATATGTATGAAATGGAGAGAGGAAGAAGTAATAATAATAATAATAATAATAATAATAATAATAATAATAACCTTTATTTAACCAGGTAAGTCAATTGAGAACCAGTTCTCATTTACAATGACGACCTGGCCAAGAAGGAAGAAGAGGGAGAGAAAAGGAGAAATAGAAAGGGTGGAGATGAATAATGAAAGGTTTGCAGGCAAAAAATGTCCAATTCTCAATATGGTCATCTTGTGTAGCATGCTTTAGTTGCTCGGTTTATTTCTGGCAGCTGCCTTCAGGTCTTTTATGTGGTGGTTTGCAACCTTTTTTTAGCCGTGGACCCCTGGTGTGTTTTGACTGATCCTCATGGACCCCCAAATAATATGTATATACTGTACTGGCATTTTTGTAAATTGATATTGACATTTCAGATTACACGATGACATACACATTTCATTTTACCCATTAATGTCAAACTTGAAACTGAAGTTTTTGCAGCCTGGAGCGAACAGTAAAATGTTCACACTTTACACTTAATTTTATTATCACTCCGAATTATTATTTGTTTATTTAACCCATCAGCGTCTGATACAATGCAAACCTTGCATTAATAATGACCCAGTGAACACAGGTCGCTCCAGAATGAGCAAGCTAAGCTACATTAGTGAGAGTTGTCAATGCGCATGACTAAAATAAAGTATATTTTGAAATATTTAACAAGAAAAATTAAAATTTTAAAAATATTTTACATTTTTTAGAAACAATCCCACTGACTCCCTGTAATTATGCCAAGGATCACAAGGGGGCTGGGGATCCCTGGTCGAGAAACACTGTTTTATATCGGTTTTTGTGTACACTATAAGACAGTGCAGTATATCAGACATATTGCAGAAAAGCACAAGATAATCTATTAAATAATAGGTAAAAATACAAAATTATAATTATGGCACTACCGAAGCTTACGCCTATACCTTGCAAATTGGATACTAAAACCCACCTCAGCCAGCTCATGTTCTTAAAGAGCATCTTCAGCAACTTCTGGCAGATGTAATAGAGACATGATCTTAAGCTGTATTATGTTTTTATTTTGATCATTTGTGATCTTAATCAAAAGTAATGTTCCATTACTAATGTATTCTACAAAAACTTGGGGGTTGCCCTTAAACATGAGACAAGGACAGTGACATCAGCTCAGCTAGGGGGTTTATTTAATTCCCACACTCTACAAATACATCTTTGTTCTGGTCTATCAGACGCATCTTGTATCACGTAGGTATCATGCTCCTCTACCTGACTCGACACTGAAAACCAGGCCTTGTAAATGTAAATGTTTAGGAGAACCGGTAGTGGTGGGGGGTAGAGGAATACATATTTTAATATCGCTTTCTAATTCTGCTCAATCTTTACCCACACCCACAGTTTTTTTTTTTTGTTTGTACCTGCCCAAAATATTTGCTAATGAACTTGGTTGGTTCTATTTCCCAAAATATAAACAAATTAGTAATTTAAACTACGGCAACCCTAACCGGGATAAAGCAGTTATAGAAGATGAACAAATGAATGTGGTAAAAATGTCATGCACGCTCACGGGCTTCAGTTACAACATTTCAGTGAACTTTTAATTCACATTTAAATGCATGCAGAACAAAAACAAATATAGAACAACACAGCCTATAGAACAACCACAGACTTCTGACATTAAGTTTTGTTGAGGGCAAAAACACATTGTGCTTTTTAAAGTTGTGAGCAGCACTCAGGAATTTACAGACTTGCTAATTTTGTCTGTCAAGTATTTGAGATGAGATTTAGCTGCCCCTACACGCACTCCACGCACCTACACCCACACACCAGTGATTACGTTAGATGAGCCAGTGGCCGGTAACACAGATGATATTTGAACATAGGGGCATCACATCAGACAGAGTGGGTGTTTAAACAGTCTACTATGTGTGAACAAACTAAGCACAACATGATATATAAAAGATAGCCATTTGTCTGAACTTGCACAGTACACATTGTTTCACTGAAATTTCACTGATACTTCTAAAATGACAGTATCATCACTGTTATATTATCTTTTTAAAAAAATATTAGAGATGGCACCAATCTGATACCCAAAATCAATATCAGGGTGATACCAAAAAATGGTGACTAGGAAGGCTCGGAGAAAAAAAGTTAAGTTGATCGAATCCTTTTTTGGAAAAAGATTGTTTTTGGAACTGGAAATGATTTTTTGCGTGAAAGGTGTGGTTTTGTGTAAGTCGTGTTTTACTTTAACTCTACCTACACTTGCACTTCTAATTTCATTGCACTATAACAGCTGAAATGCATTACAATACTTGCTACAGTACTGTTTATAACATATAGTACATCATCTCAGTATACACATCCAGACATTATCACCCTTTAAAGCTCTTGTTTCTGTTTCTTCTTTTGCACGTATGGAAAACTAGGCTTTATTGTAATTATAGTCATTTATAGTACATGTAGTGTATGACAAAAAAAACTAATTTACTGAATACATATTCAATGTCAATTTAATATAATATCCTGATAGTTAATGCCCTGATAGTTATTATAAAACATTGTAGGAAAACAGTATCATGCGTAAAGGTAATAAACATAGTTACCATGAAGTACAATAGTGGAAACATGGTACACATAAACATTGACCTTCCAGCTTTCCATTCTTTCTTTGAAGATGGCAGAGGGTTATATTTTATTTATGAAACTGACTGTTCACAAACCAGTCACAGCACAGATGCTTTGCATGCAGCCCAGGACTACAAAGTCACTCTACAATGCAGAACTGTATGCAAAATATCTTCTACATGGTCTCATACAAGGTTGTCATATTTCACTCAGACACTGTGTTATCCTTTTGACTGGGAAAATATATATACATGAGGTAAGTCATAGTTATTTATTACCCATTTTAAGTGCTGTATCTAGTGATATCAATCAATGTTTCAAAGCTGTACTAATGTATGGATATGATACTAGTGATGATCTATTCGTTTGCCTATATACCAGGTTGATTATCTACTGATTTTGGTTGTAACTAAGAGAGAGAGCGAGAGAGAGAGAGAGAGAGAGAGAAAGATTAACTATTTAATCATCTGTTGATATTTCAAAATGTGTGAGGTTTTTTGTATAATACAGTGTTTTTGTATCTTCATCATGCCATAATCATGGTAATGTTATTTATCCACGTCTTTGCCTGTGCATGAATAGTTAAAGCTCTGACTGTGAAAGATGATAGGCTCTATTTCCTTCACCTAGGCAGAGTAATGCGAGATAGCTCCAGGTCAGGCACTGCATTTTCTTTTACCTTTGTTTGGCCCTTTCATGTCAAGCATGGGTGTGGGCTGTTTTACACTGCTCTAGCATGAAAACCATCAGCCATACACAGTAAAATGTAAATGAATGATGAATATTTCAGAAAATCAACAGGCCATATCATCAGCATGACTCTGAACTTCCTGTTATGTTAAGGCATTCAATTTCTAAGTTTTAAAACAAGCAGTCTCCTGAATCATGTTCAGAAAATACTGACTGATTTCTGTTTCCATTTGGATTTGGGAATTTGTAGATGTCAGATGAACTGCACCACTTTTGCATTGCTGACAAGTGACAACATTTCTTTGCAGATATGGCATCTGAGTGCTGCCTCAGTGTCACCAAGTACTTCTTGTTTCTCTTCAACCTTATCTGTTTTGTAAGTTGTATACGAATAAGTGCTATTTATATTTATGATATAGCTAAAAGCTTAAAACAGACGCCATATCTGAAGTGTGAAAATAAATATGAACTATGTTTTACATGCTTAATGTTTGTATTTATAATCCTTTTACTTTTCTGAAAAAAAAAAGACTAAATGTATTTATTGTAAATGTCTACAATGTCTGCAAAGAAAACAGCAATGTAGAAATTGCAGCATACTACACAAAGTTTCAAGAAACATGGATATTTTATGAAAAGAAAATTCCTTCGTCAACTGTGTAAAAGTGCTTTTGAGGCTGAATATTAGTTGGTACTCCAAATATTAATTGGTATCAACTGTAATTTCAATCTTTATTATGTGAAGGTAAATGTTTGTCATCTTATGTATATAATATGTATTTTCCCTTATAGTTGTTGGGGTTGTCCCTCTTGGGCATGGGACTCTGGATAATATTTTCAGAGTCAAGTTTTCTAAGTGAGTATTAAAATTTCTTGCTTTCCACATCTTAATAATAAGACGTAATGGGATCATTAGCAGTCTAATACATTTCCCTCTTTTCCTTTCTGTTGTCTCTCCTTTAGAGCAGAAAACTACAAAGAAATACAAATTGTAATCCTTAAATATGGTTAATTATTCTCTTTAACAGTTATTAGACATAGCCCTGATTACTGATATTGAACTGTATGATACTTGTTGTTAATCTTTAGCATTAACTTATCTCAGATGTCATAAGATGTAATGTGCATTTTCACAGTACCCGACCCTCCCTACCTATCCAAGTCTCTCTTCACTGTTCTGCTGTTCATCAGTGGCTCTGTCACCATGTTATTGGGCTTCTTTGGGAGCCTCGGTGCTCTGAAGGAGATCAGATGCATGCTGGCAGTTGTGAGTTTATTAACGATAATTCATGATTTAAAAATGTCCATCTTCAGGTACGCAGCCTAGAAGGTTAATATTGAAGGTTCAATCAATACAATGTGTTAATCTGCTTTGTTGAAATGAAATTCAGGACTAAACTGGCCTGTGTTTTTCTGCAGTATTTTATCCTGCTCACCGTGCTTCTTGCAGCTCAGATAATTGGCACAGTTCTGTTCTTCACACAGAGAAGTGCGGTAAGTCAAGCATGGAGAGAGCACACATCCTGTGACATCTGTCACATTTTTTTTTTTTTTTGACTGTTAAAGGGTTTTTTTTTTACAGTACCTAAATGGCTGGTGCCTTTATTACCCATGAATAATTAATTTCAAGTAATGCACATGCTAGTTGTACAATTTTGATAACCAAAGGTTAACCAAAAATCCTTTTTCATTTTCTCTTACTAGTTTGAGAATTCTCTGGAAGGTCATGTCATTGACATTATTAAATCATTTGGGAAGAATGATTCAAGTCTACAATATTTTCAAACATCTCTGGAATTCGTTCAACGTGAGGTAAGGCCCAAGTTGAGAGGTCACCCACAACAAAGCATAAAACAACTAGCAATATCATTGTATATCTGTACTGTCATGACTATAAGTATCTCTTTTCTCTTAAGTAGTTTGATTGCATATATTCAAGACCCAAACTATTAATGTAACCTGAAGTTTTGTCTACTAAGGCCCAGTGCTGTGGCTGGAATGGGAAAAATGACTGGGATAACCCCCCGTGCTCCTGTCTGTACATAAATACCACAGTTAATGCCCTTTTTCAAAGCTCAAACATCTGCCCCTGTCCACTCCCCTCAAATTACACATGTGAGGTGTATGAACAGGTACCGCATAATGTTATAGTGTTAACCTGCTTTTCTTTGATTGTTAACAGAAATTTAAATGAAAGACTAGTACTTAATGGTAGCAGGTAAAAGTACTTAGTGGCTGGTTCACTGCTGTGCTTGACCTAACAATATTACGTTTAAAAGCACAGCGCTAGATTTAAGTTGTTGTGACTGTCATGTGATCAGACATCAAACTTGTGAAAAATATCATGTACTAAGTCTTTAAATATGTCTAAATATGCTGCTTCCTAATATGCTGCCCATATGAATGTGACTAGTAGTGCTTTTTGATCCCATTTGATTTTTTTTCCCCTCTCATTAGAACTGCAGCAAAATTATTAAAGATTGGCTTGACGGGCATCTAATGATCATTTTTGGAGTGGTACTTGCTCTAGCACTTGTAGAGGTGAGAGTTAACTGCCAAATGGAAAGTGTCTTTTTTTTTTTACCATGCATTCTTACAAAAGCTTGGCTCTCTCCAGATTCTCAATAATGTAACATGATACTGAAGTTATTATAGTTACACAAAACATACTGCACTTTTGCATGGACAGAATGCATGACAGAATGAGTGCACCTTATTGTTTTATTATTTGCGGTATTTGCAATTTCTCCTGCGCTTTGTGTTGTAGTGTCTCCAGTGGCTGTGTCTTGTCACATTCTGTTGTCTTAAGCGCACCTATAGATGTTGCCGCCCAAGAAACTCATATGGCAGCCATGGTCAACTTTCCAGGTCTCAGAGTGGATGTAGTGTTGTCAAGCGGAACTGTGTTATTCAGACTAATGCAGTAATATCACAGTGGATGATGCTTCATTGAAGTATAACATACCAGAATAATAGAGCAACTGTACATTTTTTAAACAAGAGTTTCTCCTCTATAAACAGTATACTGTTATTCATATAGTCACAAACCAAACTCTTTGTAGCAGCTACCATCGTACGGTGGTAAACATCATTTTAGTAGTGATATTCTAGCAATTAATAACAACTCACTGTGATACTACGATTTGAGAAAGGGATTATAATTAGGAAGCACTCAATTAAATAAATATCTTTGTAATTAAATAAATATATATGTTTGGATGCCTTCATGGATTAACATTGCTGTATCTCCTAAATCCTAACAGTGATTTCAATGTGGAGTATTGGCAAGGTACATTGCATATGTTGGCTGTGTAGTGCATTGTGCAATATTTTGTGGACTTTTTGTGTGTGGTTTTGATTGGGAACTGCCCTACTATTATAAATGGGATTCTTCCAAAACAAAAAACAAACAAAAAAAAACTTCTATTTAAATCTAAGAGAATTAACATCACCTATTGACCCCTGTCTCAACAGATATGTGGTACCATCCTTTCGATGTGTCTGTATAACTGGGTTTCCGTGGATTACTCCATGTCTTGCAACTATTAAACCAGAGTGGAGCGCAGGAAGAACATCAGCTACAAGCTTTCTGTATTTTGCATACTGACAGTTCATTTTCTAACGCATCAGTATTGATTTGTGTACATATTGGCAGTGGTACTTCATTTTTGTAACCCAAATTTATTATTGGCTCCTGTACATTGTTTTCTTGTGATTCTCGTATGTAGAATTTCTTGACGTTAATAAATAATAAATTCAAATAACAGAGTCATGTTGTTTATTTTAATGGAACCTTTTTTTGGAATGTTTTCCTTGTCTGAAGTTATTGTTTGACATTTTCCAGTATTTGACCAAACCCTTATTTCTTTAGGCCTAAAGATGTTATAGAAGTATCTGTTGCATGTAACTGCTTATCTTCCTGTTTTCCAGTAAGGAGGAAAAATAGAAGCACCTGTATGTATTTCACCAAAATAATGAGTCTCTATTTTCACACCTACACAATGGATGACCTCAATCCTGTAGGGATGAGGACAGCTCTATTCTTTTTAAGACTTATTCATGATTATTTTGTTGATCATGAACTTTTTTGTTTTGATAATATAAAATGTTTAATATATTTATGCATTGTTCAATGTCAGCTTAGGTTAAAGTTAGGTTAATGAGTCAAATAGGCAAGTGGAGAATTTCTCTGTGGTATATATGAACTTAGATAGACCAAAATATAATCCACAAGCAATAATTTAAAACATACTAAAACAGAAAGCACTATTTCCTGAAGCTGAGATTTCTACATGATTTGTAATCTAACATGTTAATATTAATCTTGAGCATTACATGAAACTGAGGAAGGCCAGAGAGGATATGTGATACTCGTGGGTAGCCCGCTAATGTGGGAGATGTTCGTAGCTCATCAGTTATCAGATGTTGTATATATACAGGTGTGGTCAAAATAACTTTTATACTTTTGCTTTTCCGGGACAAACTGGACTGAATAGGTTAGAGAAATCTTGCTCCATTTTTCATTCTATTTAATATCTTAAACATGCCTATATTTATCACAGCACTTCTGAAATTTTGACAATTTTCTAAATTATTATAATGATTTAGATCTTTGGCCAGTATTCATCCTTTACTCAGTCATTTTTACAACTGAACAATGGGACCTCGGGTTTCAGTCCTATTTGTGTTTGTTGCTGTTTTCTCTGGTGAGTCTATAGATTTTAATCATTTTCATGCCTAATGCTTTCTTTTCTTTTTTTTCTTTTTTTTTTGCTGTAATATAAAAATAAATTGACCAAAAAATAACTGAAATGTTATTAAAATGAACTATGAATGATTTAAATATTTATAAACATTTGAAATTGAAACAGTTGTTTATAAAAAGAAATATTCAACACTGTGGTCATATCAGTTGCTCAGGCCCTGAAGTGTAACTACTGCCAGAGTATTGAGAGGAACCATACTACCTGTGAGCAAATGGAGGAGCTAGAATGCAGTATGGGTCTCACAGAGTGCATCAGGCTCGCATTCCGTGAACCAGCATGTACGTTTAAACAATAATAATAAGTGATTTTTAATATCTGAATACAACCAGTAAAAACCATAAAAATATTAAGGAAGTTTATGGCAGTCTTTGTATTTTTTAATCTTTTTTTTTTTTTTTACCATATTTCACATTCTTGTAACTTGTTTTAGATGGTGAAGTGCGTCGATGTGCCAGTACCAAGGAATGTGAGGAGGATGTGCCTGATCTGGTGGAGAGAGAATGCTGCAATACGGACTTCTGCAACTGACCTTGTTATGACAGAGACTTAATATGCTCAATTACAATAAATTAGCTAAATCATTCCAGTAATTATTTATAGCAATATACTCCATGATTGTGAATGATGCAAGAAAATTATTTAGTGCATGGTAGATCACTGTAAATTACACACCTGAATCAAAACAAAATAAAATAATGTGCATGTCTGCAATAGGAGAACAATCACTTTGTCGTTGTCTTTGACACTTTGTCAAAAAAAAAAAAAAAAAAAAAAAAAAAAAAAAAAAAAAAAAAAAAAAAAAAAAAAAAAAAAAAAAAAAAAAAGGTAAGCAAGAAAAGTGCTTGGGTAACAAACACCATGGTCAACATAGCCAAAACTGATTACAGTGTAACACCCTTTATTTCCACACATTTCACAACGCAGTAAAAGACAGCAAAATTCAACAATGCTATTCAAAAGCTTTTACACAAAATTAACACTGGATTGAAAATGTTTAACAAAGACAAAAAGAAAGACATGAATGGAAGACCACAGTTGTTCAGAGAAACTAAAGCCTACTTTGAAAACCATGAACTTCCACATTGTGGGGTCCTTTGGTACAACAGTTACAGAGGTAGTGGCCAATGAAGTAGATACAGAACACACAATTGCTGATGATGACCAGGGCAGAAATGGACACTAAAGCATAGATAGACATGCATTTCTCTGCCACAGACCTTACCAAACACTCCTGATCTGGACATCCTTGGATATAACTCTCACATATGAACATGTTTTGATTTAGTTTAGGCAAGTTCCAATAAAGCAGAACATACACAAACCAAAACTCCACCAAAATCCTCAGCATAACGCTGAACAGGTAGAAGAGCACAGCGTTTCTGCTTCCATGCATGTCTAGGATCATAATCCCAGCTGTGTTACTGGGGTCACTTGCGCTTTTCAGCTCGCCCAGAGATTCAAGTTCCACTCCATTCTTCTCTCTAGAGCTCTTCTTCTGGAAAACCGAATGTACGTGGGCAGTGAAAAGCTCCATGAGCAGGACCGACAGAATGAGGAGGATGAAGATATAGTTCCAAGCCATTACCACAGGCTTGTCAAAGTGCTGGTTGAAGCAGGCTCTTGTGCACACGCTGTCCCTGGTGATATTGCAACTGAAGTCAGAGTCCAATTTAAACCAAGGCATTTCAGCCACAAAAAGTGTCACAAGGCGAATACAGAGAAAGCCGAACCACAAAGTGCGCCCTTTGTAGGTGGTGGTGGCGTCCACTGCAGTGCGGAGGATGGGGATCAGACCAGTAACAATTGCTGCCATTGCAGGTTAAAGTTCTTCTGGCTTATTTGCAAATATTTGCAAAGGATCAAAGCTGGGGGAAAAAAGAAATTGTAATAGACTGATTATTGCTGTATGTATTGTTAAATATATAATAATTGCTCATTGTATCAGTCTTTTGTTCTAATTCTGTACATTACAGCTACGCAGTCTCATGTTTATGTTCATTTTAGACAACGTGTAATTAATTGTAAAATATACATTTATAGTTTTTAGAAAGTAAAGTATTTACTTACCAAGAGAAAATAGCCGGCAAGAACGGTTGGACTGTCTTTTGTTTCAGCAATGCTGACAATGCTACTATTTTCAACCACTCAGTATATAGAGTGTTGAACTGCTAACATCATCAAAATTTCTGTTACACACACTGTTCTACCACATTCAATTTAGGTCATACTATTTATTAGGTCTTACAAGAAACTGTAATAATAGTTGTGTATTTTTAACACAAGCAGCATGTTTTACAACTTGACAATAATTTATAAAAGTCATTTAACTTTGTGAATGTCTTCTAAAACATGTCACCTCAGAGCAAAATAGTAATAAATTGAAATATTGACTTAATTGAAATAACATAATTCATGTGACATTAGGGGGCGGTCAGCAATAAACTTCTTGAGCAGAATGATAATCTTTATATAGGACCTATGCTTTGGCTAGTTTTTTTTTTTTTTTAGGTTATAAAATTGACATGACTAATATCACACATATTTATGATGCATGTATGTAGACCTATACGAGGTTGCTGTAACAAACGAAGTATAATGAAATAAATTCAGTGATAATAAATTCATGAATGCATCCAACTGTGGTAAAGCATACAGTTTTGGATTTTATGTGCATTAAATGGTGTTTTTATTAAAAATCTTGATAAGCAGGGGAATAAGTTAGACTGGGAAATATAGAACATTACATAGAGCTACTGCTACTACTGCTACTACTACCTACTGCTACTCCTTGCTAGAAATTAGTTTAGATTTAAAATTTATTTAATTCTAATTCATTAGAAATTATTTATATTAAATAACATCTATAAATTACATAACATCTTAATCTGTAGTCAATTTTACTTAGTCTCTTGTGTTCGTGTGTTGTGAATGTGTTGTGTGTTGTGCATGTGAATGTGTTGATGATGAATTTGGAGAAGAAGTCCTGTTACTGAACTTTGATTTACTGATGTCATGAATAATTATGCTACAAATAAATAACATATTCAAGGTGTCACTGAGAATGAAAGTGAAGGTCTAACCCAATAATAACGTGTCCCAGTCATGTCATCAAAAATGGTTTTCAGTCAGTCTTGACAAAAGGGTAAGCCATGCTTTTTTAGAACATAATAAAATCATTTTTTTTCTTCACATGTAGATAGTCAATACCTTGAGGATTTCAGAAAGGTAACATTTGTTGGGTATTTGGTTTTATTAATGACAAGAAAGCTTAAACAATTTGTAAAAGAATTTTTGTGGTTAGTGTACAGACTGTAGAAATTCCACAGGTACGTATATGAGTTCGGCCTACCAATGTTTGTGGCAGAAACAATAAGCCAATAATAGTAATCATTCATAAAAATCAGAGTGAAATGACTGCCAGAATCTAATAATTAATTATGAAACTTCAGTGCATACATCATCTTGGAAGATGCCCTGTCTTGTGCATCAAAACACAGTGGATCACATGATGTGAATCATGTTGATGAAATCCAAAACAGATTGCAGCTGAAACTTTAAAAGACACAGTCTTAAAACAGGTCACCAGACTTACAAATAATGGTTGGCCCAAAGGTTCATGTCATCAGTTTGTCATTAGTTCAATGTTGTAAATGAACTGGTACTCATGCAGAATACAACTGTCATTCCACAGTCACTGCAACATGATCTGCCCAGTAGAATACATGAGGTGCACCTCAGAACATAGAAATACAAGAGAAAACCAAAAACTGTGGTTTACTGACCAAGAACGAATGCTGACATTGATCAAATTGTCTCAAATTGTGAGCCTTGCTTGAAACATCAGAGCCAAAGGAACCTCTGGTTATTGTTGTACCAACTGAGGTGAGGCATAAAGTACTGATTTGTTTCATCTGGATGGAAAAACATGTCTGCTGCTGCTGACTGATTCTGTCAAATTATTTTGAGACCACTTCCTACCGCGTCTGCCGCTGGTGTAATGAAACATTTGAGGTCAATCTTTGTGAGATATGGCACTCCTGAGATTGTGACAATCACTAATACATAGTGACCACTATGGGGAGCTGTTGACTAGTCATGCAGGGGGGAATAGTGAAGCAGTCGCTAAGGAAACGCAGGCAGACAGTAAAAAATGCAGCCTAAATGTAGTTTGTCAGTTTGAAAATATTTCAACACTAGGCGAATCAAGTTCTACATTCAACTGCACACTGACACTGGGAAAGGTATTTTTTCTTAGGTTTTATTTTATTTTGCTTTAATGGAACGTTATCACTTTGTATGAAGCGTAGAGGTGTTGGACTGTTGTTTTTGTTTTTTGTTTTTTTAATCCCAGTCCCACCTGCTCTCAGTTATTTTTTAATATGTTTAAATGTATAATTTGGGTGAGAAAAAACCTGTCACGCAGTCGGCGATCCAATTTAAACTGAAGTTGTTTAGTGGGGTTGCGGTCAGGGCTCTGTGCAGGCCACTCCAGTTTTTCCACACCAAACTTGGCAAACCATGCCTTTATGGACCTTGATTTGTGAACAGGGGCACTGCCCTGCTGGAACATGTTTGGGCTAGGTACCTAAGATATTCTAGACAACTGCGTGCTTCCAAGATAGCGACAACAGTTTGGGGAAGTCCCACATACAGTCCTGTAGGAAGTGGGCAATGTCTTTGACACCATTCCTGGCTTATGCTGGTGTAGCTCCTTGGACCTGCACAATGGTTATTGGCAGGAGGTTACTGATGGTGTTCTTGTTGGGAATGGGACTTTGGCCATTCTGACAGACTGAGTGCATGCTGCTAGTGATTCTGCCAATGCTACACCGATTCCAGCAATCAGGCAATCAGTGTTCATGGCCCTGGTTTCCCCTGCTGACCTTGCGGTTGGAAACAATTGTCCTTGGCATCTTCCCCTTCTACAAGATCAGCAGAGATACTTGGGCCTATGGGTATGGTCTCTCAGTGGGAAGTGCCCTCTGTGACACAACAGTACTCCAACCTATGGATCCAGTCCACTGTCCAGTGCCTTAATATGTACCTGTAGTAACTATGACTGTACACTACAGTACTATGGATGGTGTCTAATTCGGCACTCAAACTGTCACAAACTTTCTTAAAGGAACAAGACTCTATGAACACCAGATCCCACTGATCCAGTGGGAACTTGGCAAGAAGGTTCCGGGGACAGACAGGCATGGACAGTGGTATTTTTAGTAAAATATTTCATCGTATGGTCCGCATGACTTTGTGGTAAGGTCTTGGCATGTTTGCTCACACAAACAAGAAAGTATACAGGTGTTTAAACATGGCCCTTGACAGTTGTCTGGTGTTACATTTGCCAAATGCCATACATGTTACATACATAATTAGTGTTTCAGTTACATATCTTGATTTATCTTTCTGTCCTCTTGTAAGAAGGAAAACTGGTAGTACCTGTATGTGTTTCACCAACATAATGAGTCTCCACTGTCACACCTATACAATGGATGACCTCAATTCTGTAGGGAGGTGGAGATGTCTCTTCTTTTGTAATACATATTTACAATATTCAAATTAATATTAACTCATTTTTTTAAATAATATAAAGTATTCAATACATTTTATATTATATAATTTCAGCTTAGGTCAAAACTAGGTCAGTGAGTCAAATAGGCAACTGGAGAATTTCTCTATGGAATATATGAACTCAGATATACCAAAATGTAATCCAAAAAGCTACTAAAAGAGAGTAAATTTCATTTCCTGAAGCAGAGATGTCTACATCATTTGTAATCCAGTGTGTTAATTTAAATCATGAGCATTACATGAAACTGAAGAAGGCCGGAGAGGATGTGATATTTGCAGGTAGGCCGCTAACCTAGGAGGTGTTGGTAGCTCATCAGTTATCAGTTATTGTTTATATATACAGGTGTGGTCAAAATAGGTCAAAAGTTTATGCTTTTCCTAGACAAATTTGACAGAGGAGGGCAGAGACGTCTTGCTGCATTCAGTACAGACAAAAGGTTTTACATGGTCAGACATTCTGTTTCAATTTCTCAAGCATGATTATATTTATCACAGCAGTTTTGAAATTTTGGCCAGCATTAATTTACTCAATTTTACTTAATTTTCTGTCTGTAGATTTTTTTTTTCTTTTTTTTGCTGAACGTAAACATGCATACAAGTCTTGTCTAAAATATAACTGATATACATGTATGTTTATATAATATAGATGTTTTATGTAAATGAATCATTTGAAATAATTCTTTATTGAAAGAAATATTCAGCACTGTGGTCATATCAGTTGCCTAGGTCCCGAAGGGTAACTAGACAGGAACCATCATTTCTGAGAGCAAATGGAAGAGCTAGAATGAATTATGGGTCTCACACACTGCATCAGGCTCACAATACATGTTCAAAGTCAAACAATAATGATAAGTGGTATTACATAATCAGAATCTGAAATAGTACATTAAGCAAGTTTAAAAGATATTCTCCCTTTTATTCTTAATCCTTATTTCACATTCTTGTTAATTGCTTTTTAAATGAAGTACATCAGGGCACCTGTACCAAGGAATGTCAGGGGAAAGTGCCTCATCTGGTGGAGAGAGAATGCTGCAGTTCAGACCTCTGACCTTGATATGACCAAGACTCAATATGCTCAATTACGATAAATTAGCTAAATTATTCCGGTAATTTTTATAGCAATATAATCCATGATTTTTAATAAGTGAATGATGAAAGAAACATATTTAGTGACTACTGTGAGAACAATTTCTTTGTCTTGTGCACTTACACGGTTCTTAAGTCACAATGTTCCAACATCTTAACCCAAAAGAAAAAAGAAAAATACAGAAACATTAGGTCAGAAACACCATGCTCAACACAGCCAAAACCGATCAAATTGTGACTCCCTTTATTGCCATACGTCACAAATCAATAAAACACAGCAAACCTGTTTTTAATTCAATGATATTCAAACAATTTCATACACAGTAACACTGGACTGAAAAATGTTAAACAGAACAAAGAAAGACATGAATGAAAGACCACACTTGTTCAGAGAAACCAAAATACATTTTGCAAACAATGAAGTTACACACTGTAAGATTCTTTGGTACAACAGTTACAGAGGTAGTGGCCAATTAAGTGGACACAGAACACACAACTGCTGATGATGACCAGGACAGAAATGGACACTAAAGCATAGATAGACATGCATTTCTCAGCATTGCCACTCACCAAACACTCCTGATCTGGACATCCTATGGCATAACTCTTACATATGAACACCCCTTGGTTTAGTTTAGACAAGTTCCAATAAAGCAGTACATACACAAACCAAAACTCCACCAAAATCCTCAGCACAACGCTGAACAGGTAGAAGAACACAGCGTTTCTCCTTCTGTGCATGTCTAAGATCATAATCCCAGCAGTGTTATTGCCAGGGTCACTTGCAATTTTCAGCTCACCCAGAGATTCTTGCTTCTCTCCGAAGTTCTTCTCAAAAACTGAGTGTATGTGGGTAGTGAAAAGTTCCATGAGCAGGACCGACAGAATGAGGAGGATGAAGATATAGTTCCAAGCCATTACCACAGGCTTGTCAAAGTGCTGGTTGAAGCAGGCTCTTGTGCACACGCTGTCCCTGGTGACATTGCAACTGAAGTCCGAATTCAGTTTAAACCAAGGCATTTCAGCCACAAAAAGTGTCACAAGGCGAATACAGAGAAAGCTGAACCACAAGGTGCGCCCTTTGTAGGTGGTGGTGGCGTCCACTGCAGTGCGGAGGATGGGGATCAGACCAGTAACAATTGCTGCCATTGCAGTTCAGGTTCTTTTGGCTAATAAAGAAAACAAAACTTGCATGTTAATGGTTGTTGACTTTTATAAATCCCAGCTATATAGTCTCATATTTCTTATGTTTGTTCATATCAAATAGTTTATCATTTTAAAATATAGAAGAAACTTACCTAGACAAAATCTCTGGCAAGAACAAGGTGACAGTCTTTTGTTTCAGCAATGCTGACAATGCTACTATTTTCAGCCACTCGGTATATAGAGTGATGAACTGCTAACATCATCAAATTTTCTGTTACTCACACTGTTTACCACTCTTAATTTAGGTCACGCTTTCTATTAGGTCCTACTGGAAATAATAATATTAATGTATTTTTGAAAACAAGTTTTACAACTTGTCAGAGTAATTTCATTTTGTTAACGGCAAAAAAAACAAACAGAAACTGTTGAAATTATTTGAGATAACTTTATTGAATACAGAATAGTCAGAGTAAACTGCCATTTGACTGGAGGGTAAACTGACACATACAGGTAGTGGCTATAATCTACTAAATTCATGCATTTGTGTAAAGTTGACTCGTATGTAAAATACTGACCCTTTCAATAACCTGTGAAACAAAATGAAACCGCAGAGCAAAAACGTATATATCAAAGATTGATATAAACTGTGATGTAGCAGCAATGATCAATCACACAAATACACACAGTTATATGTAATCATGTAATCAATTAATTCATTTAAATAATGAATGCTTTGAAATAAAATGACTAATAATGTATAAACAGCGTCTTTTTAATGTTACCATACAAAACTTCTCTTGTTTCATACACTCAGTAAAAAGGTAAATATACAACCCTTAAATTGTTTTAAATTAACATTTTAAATGTTCTATATAGAGCCTTGCAACAGAGAGTTGATCTATCACATGTTCATAGCAGAACCTTTTTATAAAGCCAGGAACCTTCAACAATCCTACTAACCTTTGAAGAACATGTTAAGAGTGGAAGGGACAGCATGATTTAACAAGAGACTTGTATGTATGTGTGTTTGACACAACTGCGTTCTTCTCAAAGGATCTACTCCGTAAGCTCACTCACTCAATTTCAGTAACTGATTTATCCTGATCAGGGTTGCAGTGGGCTTGAGATGGGAATACACCAGTCCATCTCAGAGCGCCATGAATACACAAATTCACACACTCATTCACAGCTAAGGGCAATGTATCTTAGTCAATTCACCTTGTGGCATGACAGTCACCAAACCTGGGACCCTGGAGCTGTGAGGCGGCAACACTACCCACCCTTTTTTGTATGGCATGCCAAGCTGGGACTGTTTGCACGCATGGGTGCTTTGTAAGGCGTGTCACATGCCTACCAGGTAGGAAGAAACCACTTTGTGCTGCCTTAATCAAACACCCACCCAATATTGAAAAATCATGTCCAATACACTGGCATTTCAAATGTCCTCTTCTTTGTTTATGTACACATGGCCTGACATTGTCTGGAACGCTGTCGCTGGTACAATGACAGGCACAGTTAAAGAAATCGTAGAGGGCTCCGATTTTATTGGGGAGGATGCACTCGATGGGGACGGCAGTGGCTGTGTGTGGGTTGCGTCTGTCTGTGGCAGGGGAGATGATGACTGATTCTCACGGTGTGTACGCAGATGTTTGCGGAGGTAAGCAGCAAAGAGGAATGACTTACCACAGACTGCACAGCAGTGTGGGCGGCTGTTGGAGTGAATGCGCTGATGCTTGCGTAATCCAGCTTTGTTCAGAAAACCTTTGCCGCAACTGTCACATATGTGTGGCCGTGGCTTGGGGTGTACCTTCTCATGTGCCTGGAGTTCAGATAACTGAGGGAACTCAGCCTGGCATGTCTCGCAAATAAATGGGCCAATGCGAATATTTGTGGAATCTGATGGAGGAGAGATTGCATGGAGGCTGGCGTGGGCCTGCACCTCCTCCCATGTCCCAAAGATGATCATGTCACAATGAACACAAGAGAATTGTGGCCTTGTGTTTTGGGAAAAGACTTGCTCAGATTCAGGGGCCTGTTCTTGTCGCACGGGTCTCTCAGGTAAAT
Source organism: Pangasius djambal (assembly GCA_022985145.1). Taxonomy (NCBI): domain Eukaryota; kingdom Metazoa; phylum Chordata; class Actinopteri; order Siluriformes; family Pangasiidae; genus Pangasius; species Pangasius djambal. The sequence goes on along the minus strand of CM040986.1, from coordinate 12,053,655 downwards.
GGGTCCTTTCGTGCTTGCGCAGACTAGATGACATGACAAATGACTTGAAACACATCTGGCACTTGAATGGCCGCTCTCCAGAATGCACCCTCCTGTGCTTGTTGAGACTGGAGCGCTCTGCAAAGGACTTGCCACAATCGGTGCAGGAGAACGGTCGAAGGCCGGTGTGTACCAGCATGTGCCGACGCAGGTCCCAAGATGCAACGAAGGCCTTGTCGCAATTTTGGCATTTGTATGGCCTTTGACCCGAATGCACACGTTGATGCACAGCTAAATCAGCTGGCTGTCGAAATTTCTTGGTACACTTGTCACAAGGGTAGGGCTTAAATCCCTGATGTGCCCTCTGGTGCCGGCGAAAGCTGGAAGGGTCTGAGAACATCTTGCCACACTGTGGACAGAGAAAGGGCTTCTCACCAGAGTGTGTGCGAAGGTGGGACTGGTAGGAAGAGAGCTGAGTGAAGCCTTTCCCGCATTGCTCACACTGGTATGGCTTGCTCTGGGAGTGAATACGCAGGTGACAGGCCAAGGAGGAGGAGCGTGAGAAGGCCTTACCACAGTCCGAGCAAAGGTATGGCTTTTCACCCGTATGAGAACGCTCGTGGTTCTTCAGATCCTTGAGCTCTGTATATGTCTTGGCACACTGTTGGCAGGAATATGGCCGGTGACCTTGGTGATTGCGCCGGTGCTTGCGGTACACGGAGGGGTCGGCAAAACTCTTGCCACATTCTGCACAGAAATAAGGCTTCTCTCCTGTGTGGGAGCGCTGGTGAACTTTCAGCTTGGACAGCGTAGGATAGCTCTTAGAGCAGTGCGGACAAGAATGAGGCCTCTCGCCACTGTGTTGCGTCATGTGAATGCGCAGGCAGATGGCCTGCATAAATGCCTTGCCACATTCAGTACAGACAAAGGGTTTTTCTCCAGTGTGGGAGCGGCTGTGATTGCGCAACTCAGTGTGGGTCTTGTATGCTTTATGGCACTGAAGGCATTGGAATGGACGCTCAGCTGAATGTGAGCGCTGATGCTTAGAGAGTTGAGCATGGCTGGAGAAGGTCTTGCTGCATTGCCCACAGGTGTACGGCTGCTGCTTGTCTTGACCGTGAGCCGAGAGCTTATGGCTCCGTAGAGCAGAGGGGCTGGAAAATGTTTCCTGGCAGGCTGAGCATTTAAATATGTTCGGAGATTTTGACGGTCTCCCTTTGTTTCTTCTTTTAGTTGGTTTCTCAGCTGTATTCTCACTCTCTTCACTGGGCTCAGTCTCAGGAGTTGGTGTATGCTGCTCAGCTGTAGGTGCACTGCCTGGCTGAGGGGAGGCCATCATTCTGTAAGTTAATGATATTTTGTTATCAGGTGAATGCCAGAACATAATAATCCCATAATCCCAGTGTTTGCACATGTTATCTTACTGGTTTGTACTAAAGTGAACAGAGAGTGTAGAGAGTACAGCAGACGACTCAAAATGGCCGGCATTAGGACCTCAGGGACAATTAGTTAGCTAGACAAAACACTCGCTGAGGGAAGTTGTTTAGCATCTACAGTGAAACACCTGACGAAATTGTCTTACGGCTGGCTGGGCAGATCAGTGTTAATAATGCAATGCAACGATTATTTAAGCCACTAAATTAGCATTTAAACCCACACATAACAGCCAGTGTGACACAAAATGGCTGGCTTTAGGACCGCTGAACGAGCTAAGTACTTTAAACGATTTGTCACTGTATGTGTCATGATTAAAGTTCCCGCCAGAATGTGTGCAATATGATGAACAAAATCTTACCAGTAACTGCAATATTAAGGCGTAGAAGCTGTTTCCGAGAACACGATCTGTATTGGAAGTGAACTGCTGTCAGCGGTGCTGTAGTACCCGAGAGGCTTTAGGACCGTGAGCTCCAGTCGGCAAGAAGCTACAGCATTTCCGCAAATCCACGGGACTGTAAAAAGTGTGATATTCCAGTCGAGGAAAAACTAATAACACTCCTTTGTTGTTTGCAAACGCCTGCTAGACTTGGCGTCATGGTAAGTACATCACAGTCGGAGATAACTAGTTAGCTATCTGACTAGAAAATGGGGATTGTGCTGTGGGAGGAGAAATATAACAAGCTACCTGTTAGACTACGGGTACAGTCCCCGTTTGCGGATAAACAAAAGTCTAAAATAAGGTCAACATATTGTCCGTTAATTTAGGGTACAGAAAGTATCGTTTTATCATAGAGGAAATGATAGTTATATTAAATGTATGTAATTCATGAAAATGTCGCCGTCGGACCTTGTTTCATTGATGCACATTTCCTGTTTCTCAGCGACAGCAGCCGGAAGTGGGAAAAGACAATTGGTGCGGACGGGGACGTGTACAGCCGCCCTGAGTCAAAAAGCAAATGGATAAAACGCACCTGCAAATAACAAATCATTCGAAAGCATCTGCGACGTCCTGTGTATGTACTTTATACCATTGTTCAGCCGGCGATAACTGTTCGTTGTTATTTTGAACTTCGGTACTAGCTATCTTAGTTAGAAATGCTAACTGGCTAGCGAGCTATCTAGATCCATTAGCTTAGCTAATGCGTGTCGATGCTTGTTCAGTCTATCAGCTCGATTTGATCAGATGGTCAGTTCATACATTAAAGGCTTTAACATCGCCGATTCACATGTATTTCAATTATGTTGCGTTTAGAAATTAAGACGGTAGCCAGCTTACTGACAAGGTTATGTTTGTCTTGCTAGCTACCATGCAAGGGAATTGTTTACTGTGTAAATAGTAGTCCATTGTGTTAGCCAGCTGGCTTAGTCTCTACAACTTACCATCTGAGTCCTAAAACATGTAAAAATCTCGAGAAAAATACTTCTCGACTAGAAAAAATACATCCAAAGGAAAGATATGTTCTTAACCCTTGCGTTCTGTTTAGGTCAAATTGACCAGCTTTTCATTTTTACTTAATATGGATCTTTTATTCTCAATATGAAAGTATATGTGATTGGATCATTTTCTCTATTGAACATGGGAAAAGGGACATATTTACTCTTTTTTGGTGCATCTGCTATACCCCTCTTCTTATTATATAGGCTGTGTGTAATGTTTCAGTCATTTTAACCCAAGTGAGATATAATATATATATATATATATATATATATATATATATATATATATATATATATATATTAATTGATACTAATTTCTTTTAATGAAAATAAAACAAACAGGGGAAGTCACAGGTTACATTACTGCCATGTCATATTTGCACTTATTCCAGATTACACACCTGCTTGTAGGAGCATCCCAGGCATGAGAAGTGGTTTTGTGTATATTTACCGTTCCCAAAATACTGTTCAGCATTCAAATATTGCTATCTGTCTCAGATGCCCAAAGTCAATATGACCTGTGAACAGTACATCCATTTCTAAGTAGCAAACAGAACATTTCTGGCTCAGTTCCTGGCTAGTACTGTTAAATTACAAGCTATTTATGTTCTTCTGAAAGTTAGAAGCTTGGTGCGTTCACTTTAATTTAACTTTTAAAAGTTAGATTTTTAACTATAATGCCTGCAAGTAGAAATCCCCAAATATCAGTCGAACTCCTGCTAAGATCAGTAAAACTTTTATTACTTTAAAAAAAAAAAAAATGTTATAAAATGTTATTTGAATACACTCGAGTAGTGCTCTGCAAAACCTTAACCTTTTTAACTCTCGTCTCTCTCTAGCGTCCATCCACTGTGTGCACCCTTATGAGCCCAGTCATCAGATTTTCAATGGCATGGAACAGAATGCATTCATTTCTCCTTTCATAAAAATTACCTTTGCATATGGACTTTACATACACCATCCCTTTGATGAAAGTGAGGACAAGGACCTCACCTTTAAAAAAGGTGCCCCCATTTCTCATAATCAAACTGGCTCTTGTTAATATTTTACATCACTCTATTATACCATTGTGGCTATGCAACAGCCAGGCAAGACCAAAGGCTTTTTATGCAAGCACTGTGGTATAGCATGTTCCAACATGCCAAGTCTTTTAGAGCACACAGAAACCTGTCATCAGTCCGAGGATGATCGGAAATTCAAATGCGACGAATGTGGACGGGGATACAGGCACGCTGGTAGTTTGGCTAATCATAAGAAAACTCATGACATTGGCTCTTTCCAGTGTCACATATGTGCTCGGAAGCTGTCCAACGCATTGGCTCTCAAAAGTCATTTGCGTATTCACACATCACGAAAGAAGTATACTTGCATGGACTGTGGTAAAGGCTTTCGCCTCGCAACCCAACTGGCAACTCACCAAAAGGTGCATCGCAATAGAGAGTTTCAGGGAAGAACCAAGAACAGTGAGCTGAAACGTAATCAGGCTGGAGGCATTTGTGATGACGAGCAACTACAGCAAGTAGATGAGCAAGATTTCGATATGATCCCAGAACTGCCATCAGACTTAGAGTTGGATGTTGCCCCTGATAATGGCTTCAGCAATGGTTTGATGTCAGAGCTGATTCCAAGCTCTGCTGCCGAACATGACACCACTGGTGATGATGAGGACCGGCCGTTTAAATGCGACATGTGCGAGAAGACGTATAGGCATCACGGAAGCCTGATAAATCACAAGAAAACTCATCAGATGGGTATATTTGAATGTTTGGTCTGTTTCAAACAGTTCAACAATCTCGCTGCCCTTACCAGTCACCAACGAATCCACAGTAAAACCAGAGGTCATCCCAGCACGGTTAGCCCATTGACCCCTGAGGCATACACAGACTCTATGTCAGAACAGGTGTCAAATGTATTGCAGAATGGGGCCACAAATATCCATTTCTGCCATCTTTGTCAATCAGCATTTCCCAACGATGATGAGTTTCAAAATCACATTATGTTGCATAACTCTTCTTCAGTGTCCTTTGAGCTCCCTGCTAGCACACCAGAGGACCATCCTTTTTCATATAGTATTAATCAGTCACCTGACTCTAATCCATATCCATCCTCCAGTGACACTCCACCATTGCCTCCGTTACTCGATAAGGCTGTTGATTATGACCAAACCCAGGGACCAATGGAAAATGGTCATATATATGTACCTCACCCCATTGGTGATGAACCAACTCTTTTAGATACTCAGGGAGAGCATCTGGCCCTGCCTTCAGAAAACCTCAACCCTGAACCTTTGGAGCAAGCTACTGATGATAAACAAGATCAGTCTGGTAGCTCAGACCGCCGCTTTAAATGTCACATTTGTGGCAAGAGCTACCGACATGCAGGTAGCCTCATCAACCACAAGCGCTCCCATCAGACAGGTATTTTCCAGTGCTCTATTTGCCGTAAGAATTACCCACATCTGGCTGCCCTGCGCAGCCACCTTCGCATCCACAAGGGGAGACCTTCTATGGTGATCCCCACTGCTGAAGGTGACTGGCTTTCCTCAGAGCCCCTGACACATGAAAATCAGCAAGGAGGCTTTCCTCATGAAGGTGATGTAAGTGGTATTCTGGGCCTTCCTCAGGATTTGGGAGACTCTGTACACATGAATTCTGATGAGGAGAATATCAACGACCTTGATGGCTCAGAGTTCCAAGAACAGTTTGACAGTTCGTTCTCTGAGGACAGACACATGGATCTACCTCAGGATGAAGCCCTCATGGAGAGGCACATGTGTGCAGACTGTGGAAAGACATTTACTGATATTGCAGGGATCAAGTCACACACGTGCCCTCTCTTGAATCAGCAGTATCAGTCAAACAGTATCAGTCCAGATTGTGAAATGGACTTTAAGACTGCAGATTATAAACATGCTGTGGGAGATTCAGGGCAGCAAATGGCTTTTGAGGGACACAATGGCGATGACATTACTTACTTTCATGACACTATGCATGATCAGATGATGAGTGACGATGAAGAAAAGCTTCACTGCAAAAATAGCGATGAAGAGGACGAGGAGGATGATGGAGAGATGTATCAGTGTTCAGTGTGTGGGAACCACTACACCAGCATGCGGGCGCTCAGGAGCCATCTCCGTGGTCACACTCAAATCCATGGAACCCCATCAACATCAGGCCCCTCCTCTATGTCCTCCCTTGAGGCTGAGAAAGATGATGAACCAGGTCAGGTCCAGCAAGGTGACTGTGACCTGATTATCTGTAGCACTTGTGGAGAAAGTTTCACAAAAAAACAGGACCTACTAGCCCATCAGCTTTTACATAGCAATACAGAGGATGGACAACCAGAAGAATATGTAACACAGAACCAGAATGGGCACCAACCAAAAGAAGAAAGGGAGAGTATTATCTGTGGGACATGTGGTGTAGTCTGTACCAGTGTTGCTCAACTTGAGAGCCATAATTGTCCTGGACAGTGTGATGAGAATCTCGAGGAGTATGATGAAAAAACAGATATAGTCAATGCTCTCGGACAAGAGCCTGAATATTTTAAGGAGAGTCCTGAGAGTGGAGCGAGACTGTACAAATGTGACCAGTGTGGACGTTCATACAGACATGCAGGCTCACTTCTAAATCACAAGAAGTCACACAAAACGGGGGTGTTCCGTTGCTTTGTTTGTCAGAAGCGCTTTTACAACTTGTTGGCCCTTAAGAACCACCAGAGAACACATTTTGATGTTAAGAAGTAAGTAAAGATTAGTTCCAAATGTTTACTATGATACCGTGGCTTGTATAATTGCATGAATGTTACCATATATTTAATAGGTAAATAGATTTCACAACTCAATCCTCAATATTCTTTTTTTTTTCCCCCCCTCTATTAGGCATAGTTGCACAGAATGTGGGAAAGCTTTCAAAATCCACAAACAACTGCTGAACCATCAGAGAGTTCATCGGGAAAACAAGGCCAAGATTGAGGAACTCAACAAACAGATACAGGCCCTCATGGAGATGAGTGGGAGTGTCTCTGTGAGTGGGATGCAGGCGGTCAATGCCAGCAGAAAAAGACGCGGCCGACGCCGCAAGCAAAAAGACATTCCTGGTAGTGAACAGTCCAGCCCAGAAAAAGACAGCCACTCAGGGGATCCTAATGACCCACGGCCCTTTGTCTGTGACCAGTGTGGGCGAAGTTATCGGCACGCTGGGAGTCTGGTCAACCACAAAAACTCGCACAAGACAGGAGAATATTATTGTGCCGTCTGCAACAATACCTACAGCAACCAGTTAGCGATGAAGAACCATTTACGCATTCACTTCTCGGTCAAAAAGCACTGCTGCCAGGACTGTGGAAAGGCATTCCGGGGAAAGAAACAATTACTGAACCATACTTGTAAACACAATCGCAAGAATGCAGCATTGAAAGCAAAGGGTAGAGGTCGGAGACGGGCAAAGGATTTAACATGCAAGAATTGCAGTCTGGTATTTCCCACTGCTGAGCAACTTGCAGGCCACACCTGTAGCAAAGAACCTGGCCCTGAGTCTACCCCTGCAAGCACTGACCATAACCACAATGGAGATGTATCTGTGGTAAAAGAGGAAAGGCCTTTTAAGTGCAACATTTGTGGTCGAAGCTACCGTCATGCAGGCAGTCTGTTGAACCATAAGAACACGCACAAAACCGGCCATTTCACCTGCTCCTTCTGTGCCAAGCCTTTTTCCAATCCCATGGCATTACGTAATCACACTCGCATCCACACACAGAAAAAAAAATATGTCTGCACAACCTGTGGCAAAGCTTTCCGTCTCTCTAGCATCCTCTACAACCACCAGAAGATCCATGCCAGAGGAGTTACCCATTATAGCTGCCATACATGTGGGAAGAGGTTTCAGGGAAAATCTGGACTTAAGAGACATCGCTGTTACAGAAATGGCTCATCAGGCTCCCCTCTCAGTCAGGATGGAGGTGACAAGTGTTACACGTGAGTGAATCAATGTTCATGCTAGTTTTGGGGGGGTTTCGGTCTTTTTTTTGTTGATTCCTGTGGCTTCTGTTAATAATATTAATACCTTATTTTGATATTATTCATGCAGAGTTTGTTTATTTATTTATTTATTTATTTATTTAGGGTTTTTTTTCCCCCAAAACTCAGAGCTATGTAACTACGATTCCCCACAAGAGGGAGCTGATAAAACCCAAGAAAGCTTTATGTCCATAATCAATGATACTGTGCTTTATTGTAGTTTTTCTGTAAAATCTAACCATTGTCTTTTCTTAATATTGCATGACCTTGTTAAATACTAGTTCTGAATTTCTTTTATTTTACTCTGAAAGAACATGGTGAATTATATGGTGAACTTCTGTTTTTATTTCACTGCTTGTAAGTAGGTCTCATTCTTTTCTCTTTTGCAGGTGTGATCAGTGTGGACGCTCCTACAGACACGCTGGATCTCTTCTCAACCATAAAAAGACTCATTCTGCTGACCTGCTCCACTGTAGTCTCTGCCTGAAAACCTTCACTGACCATCAGGAACTCCAGAGCCACTCCCAGATGGCCCGTCACTGCTGCCCTGATTGTGGAAAGACCTTTTGCGAGTTTGCACACCTGCAGAGCCACATGGAGGTTCACAGCAAGGGTCTACCTTATTACTGCAGTGTTTGCCAGCAGAACTTCCCCAACATGGCCAGCTTTGAGCAGCACCAGGAGGTTCACCATAGCATGCAAGAACAGTCCCGTCATCAGCAAGACATTCAGATGTCACAGAATTTGGATTGGGACTCTGGACTTAACCAACAACTGGGGCTCCAAAATCTCTCCAAAATGGATCCGGAGTTTAGCCAAATGCATGAAGGCTTCTCTGACCAGGAAGATCAGCAAGAGAGTGGTGAGGCGTTTGATAAAGAGGAGAAGAGCCATGTGTGTGAGCACTGTGGGCGTTCATATCGGCATGCCGGATCCCTGCTCAACCACAAGAACAGCCACAAAACGGGCTCCTTTTTCTGTTCAGTGTGCCAAAAGGAGTTCACCAACCTGATGGCACTGAAGAACCACAGGCGAATTCATACAGAGCCCAAGCGCTACCAGTGCCTGGAATGCGGCAAGGCGTTCCGTGTGTCTACCCAGCTCATCTGCCACAGACGCATTCACACTAAAGAGAAGCCTTTCTCCTGCGTTCTCTGTGATAAGCGCTTCTCCAGCAAGTCCAACCTGCGCCACCACCAGAAGTTGCACCAGAATGCCCAGCAGACCTTTGAGTCCTCTTTCAACATGGATCCAAATGCCTTCATGGGACTGGGTGTGGAGCCTTTCCTCTGAGGCAGCGTCTGCAGGACCAACACTCTCATCTCGGCGTTCCAAAGGAAGACGACAAAATAACATTTCTGTTATGGAACTCTTCCCCCACCCAAGGCCCAATGCCAATAATCGTAACACATCAGGTTTTTCTGCTGTATTTGTCAAGATGGTGTCCAAGCCAGATGCTGTTCTTGGCAGTAGTTGCCTCCTGTACTGTTGTATTTTCAAATACTTTTCTTTAATGGACACTTAAGACTGGCATTGACGTGATACTACCTCTGGTAGGGACAGTGATACTGTAGAAACTTTAGAATAAGTGATGGTGCCTGTCAGAAACCATTTTAGATTTGAATGTTTCAATGTTTTTGTTTTCCTCACAGAGTGCACACAAACTAAAGAATTATATGGTACTATCATAGGTCTCAAACTGAAGACTGGGGTAAAAGTATGGTATATTTTCCTAGACTTTACCCCAGCACTGACCCTAGGAGTAGAGTCCGACCGATTACTTGGCTGCATTTTCAAAAGGTTTCGTCAAAGGAATGACAGTTTGTTGACTTAGGTTGATATTTTAGTGAATAAGAAAGAAGTCCCATTATGCATGTTTTTCCATGTTTTCAGGACACTGTATTCCGTTTTATCAATATAGACATTTGTTCTATAATCACGTCTCAATTGAGTACAAGCATCATTAGTCCTTTCATCACAGGTGATGCTGTTAATGCTGTTAAACAGCAACCATAGAATTATTAGCAGTTCCCTTCGGCCTGCCAAAAAGAAAATATCAATGATATTTATTTATTTAAAAACTTATTTATAGCCCATGTTAATATCTGAACAACTGTTATCACCATTTTAATGTGGTAAATTTCATGCAGGGTTTTAGTTGTAACAGGAACTTACCTAGGTATTTCCACTTATGGTTGAAATGTTTTTATTCCAAAAGCATTTCATAGTGCTGTATCTAAATGTTGCCAAGTGGTAAAGTTGAGATTTATTTTCTCAATGTGTGATTTAATGTATTCTTTTGAATAGCATTTTTATTTAACCTGCTGTACGTCAGTTCTTCCAAAAATGATTGCTGAGCAAACAACTATGGCTAGACAATTGATGAAAATGTGTAACCGTACAGATTGTGATGAAAGGGACCCAGACATCCACGATCGGTCGGGCTCTATGATGGGTAGCAACTCCTAGATGGGGACACTTTTCAGTAGTTTTGAAATTACTCAGGTTTCACACCTTAATCACTAAAAATAATATAAATGATTAAACCATATGATTTCATCTGATGCACAAAGCATCAAAGGGAAGGTATATTTTTGTTTGTCAAGGATATGATTCCCGTTTGTATTTCTATGTGCCATTTCATATCATTGCCCTACTTAGAATAAAATGTATTAGTAGTTTCCACTTATGCCTATATTTCAGTACTTACTGATTATTTAAGAATAGGAGTTGTAGACCTTCGTGGTGGCATTGAATATGAAACTCCACTGACTTCTGAATCTTTGAGATTCACTGTAATCAGTTACATATATCTTAAATATAGAATATTTATTTTTGTTCTTACAATCAGTGTTTCTCTTTCTCAAGTAGAGGACTAAGCAGATACTGTTTATTTGTAGATGTTCTTGCCCTCACTTCCTGGAACTCAATAAACACAATGTAAATGTTGGTGATCGTCTGGATTGCCTTCTCTTTGTACCCATTGTACCAGCAAGGAGCAGTGTGTGTTTGCTTAATAATCCAAGAGATTGAGGACATTGTAGATGGGTCATGTGGTTTTCCTCTTTTGAATTCTTTTGAACATGGATGTTGTACTTGAAATCTTTTATTTACATTACATATTAACTTAAAACATTTAGAAATGTCATGCTTTCACAAGTTACACACATTCACTAAATATGAAACAGTTGTCTCAGTTTATTGCCTATAAATGTTTAGGCTGTTTTACAGTCCAACATCATGTAATCCTTTTCTAAAGTGACAAACTCCGGCCTTAATATCAGCTTGATCCAATACCATAACAGTGACCAACAAAGTCTAATACTGCATAATTGTTGCATCTTGGATTTACCACTAGCCTGGTTGTTCCTCAATGGGACATATAAAGTATGAACACTGAATATGATGGCTTTCTTAGTATTTCAGCAGTGTCCTGTCTCAAGCATGTGTCAGGGTGTCAGTATTTTGGCTTGTTGGGTGATTGGACACTTGTCAACATATTTAAGTAACTGACCATGATGGCTATGACTCGACTGAAATATGAGCCATATGTAAGCTATTATACTGTATCACAATGTAATGGAATCATTGGTAACAACAAATGGATGGTGTTTTGATATGAATTCTGTGGATTTAGGTTTACTGGTTGTAGCTTAGCCAATCACAGTCTGTTAGCAGATGTAGTAGCTTTTCAGAACCAGATACAGACAGGTGACAAAGGGGGGGGAAAAAACAACAAAGTATCTTAGTAAGGTGCTGGGCCATCACACACCCTGGCACCTTGGCATCGATTCTACTAGTTTCTAGAATGGTACTGGAGGGATAAGGGGTGCTATCAGCTCAGAATCTCCCATAGGTGTTCAATTAGGTTGAGTGACGGCAAATGCCATAGCGTATGACTTATGTCATTTTCATACTCATCAAATCATTCAATGAGTCCTCGTCCCCTGTGGATGGGCACTGTCTTCCTGGAAAAGACCACTTCTATCAGGATAGAAATGAATCCAAACCATGCCAGCAATTATTATCATCCCCTCATCACAATATAACAGAGCCTGCATCTCCACAGGTGCCATTTGTCCCTCGTGTAACACCACAGAAAGGCTACTAAAGGCAGTCTGTTGTAACATCCTAACAGTGCATAGGACACAAATATATACAAGATTTATCTACAAAATATTAATTACACATTACATTCAATAGGCCAGAATAAATCTAATGTGGAGGTAAACAGTTACTATACAAAAGTAAAGTTTCTTTGTGGCATACAGCCACTTCTACACTACAGTTCTGGAAGTTTATGGCAGTTTTCACTAGATTAAAAAATGGACATTCATAAATATTGCAAGTGCACAGGGGGGTCATGAATACTCAAAATGGGATACAAGGAAAAGCCAAACAATTGTTTTCACAATAAACATTATAAAAGATAATGCCTTTCAAAAAAAAATAGAGCTTAAAAAAACGTTTCCTCTGTTTCTCTGTTGTAAGGCATCTGATTGTTGCTGATGTACAGGTGTCTACTCAAAAAAGCACCTTAAGCCTGCTCACACAGTGAAGGACAAAGTCTCTGAGGTTTTTGAGATCACAGTGACTCTACATCATCTGCATATTCTGGAGTGTGTTAATCACCTCTATGTCTGACCTACCAATATAATAAATTAGAAGAGTCAAATGCTACTCGTAGTACACTCTGTAGTCAACGTATTAGCAAATAGATCACCGACTGAATCAACAGCTTTCTTAATACCTTGAATTCTTCTTTTCCGTTCACTTTTCCTGGAAAAAGTAAAGGGCAAACAATATTTTAGAACATACCAACAATTACATACACAGGTAACTGCTTGTATGGTCATATGACTATGACATTCCAAATATTCTGTCAGCATAAGTAGGGTATAGTGAAATGTAAATGTCATATCATTAAAAACATGAGTACCTACTTAATGATCTGCCTACACTGGATAAAGTGGACCTGTGGTTTCCTCAATGGGATCTAAGTAATAGGCACGCAGGTTTTCATTAGTGATAAAGTCTTTCCATAAAAAGGTGTATGTGTCAAATTCAGGAATCGTTCAGCAGAAACAGAAATTCATTAGAACAGAAAATCTCTTTTTCTTACCACTTAAAGTCCTTTTGGACCTGCATTGATGTACTAGCACTCCTATGAGCAAGGCTCCAAAAACAACCACAGCTGCCAGCACTGAGAAACTGGTAATGGCTGCTACCCTCCAGGAATCACGAGGCTCGTCTGGTGGGCCTGTTAACCATAGGACAATATTATTGGAGACATTTCGGTTCTTTGCTCAGAAACTTACAGCAAGAGACAAAGCAGTCCTGATTTTAGCGTAATGCTCAAGATGCTTGAGCCACCACTACCCCCATCCACTCCTAATGCATTCATTTGAAGTACAGTGAAATGCTTTATAATTTAATAATAAATATAAGTTCTGCTCAAAGTACTCTATTACTGTACAATATCAATGTACCCTAGACTCTGCAATGGTAGATATTAAGACTAATAAGAAAATACATGTTGATTGATGTTTAACTCAGTTTAGTACATGCTTAAGAATCCAGCTCTTACCAATACATGAATGTATTTTGTTTAATTATTACCTATATCTATAACTCACATGTGTTACATGATGGGGTTTTGGGGAACTCTATGCATGTAGCGCAAGGCACACAACCACCAAGATCACTGTTAAAGAACTCTGATTTTGCACAGGAGGAACCTGTATGAGGAAAAAAAGCACAATATTAAGAACAGATTTAACATATTTAGGTGCAATAAATAACTGTGAATAAATTGTGTATCATAAGAGTCAAACTATAATCAAAGAAATCCAAAGACCTGTGTTTTGTTTCTAATTCATATGAAATGGGCTGGGAAATTCCGTTCAAGTGATGTGGTGGAGCACTTGAGGGGAAACGCTATTACTCACTCTTCGAGTGCGCAAGCAGCGATTTGTCTGCATGAATGTTTGAACAGACTATGATGCAGTTCTTAAGTGCTTACACATGAGCATTACATTACAGGCACTGAGTGAAGTGACTTCATGAGAATCTGAACACCATCACCACCACAGCTGAATTTCACCTCTCACATATAGTTCTGACGCAACCTTTCAACTAACCTGAAAGTCCGTGGTTATATGTGTACCACAGAATTCACCATAATCGAATGAAAGGTCTTTGTCACCGACAATTCTGTAAAACAATATTCTACAGTACGGCAGTACAGTTATTATATATATATATATATATATATATATATATATATATATATATATATATATATATATATATATATATATATATATATATGCTTACTGCATGAACAATCCTAAATTATTCATTTATCATCGTTTTAAGATATGATTTGTCAAATCAGCTTGACAAAGGATGAGTTAAAATGAGACTTCCTGTGAACTTGGTTTGATTTAAGTCAGCAGTTTGTGAGGTTATTATGAAACAGGTGAGTCTACTGATAGGCACTTGCATTGACTTACTGCCCTCTGACTAGGCTTATGATGGTGCATTTACACCTGCACAATTCCACTGATTTAATTATAGGTGAAGATTTATTTCAATTTCCACTAGTTAATATTTGGTCAGCTTGTAATGACTTGTACAGCATTTGATGCAATTGTATTGCAAGTGGTCTGCATTAATATGTTGTGTATTATGCATATGTTGCAGATGATGATATATATATATATATATATACACTGCCCTCCAAAAGTTTGGAAACGCCTGAACAAAATAGGGTTTTTGGGCAATATCAGCATAAATCCTCTTTAGTTAGTGACCATTTTGCATTGATAATAAGGGACAACACTAGGCATCCGAGCAGTCAGTTTATTCAAACATTGACTTGATATATTACTCCAAGCCTCCTGGAG
>CM040986.1:12002785-12029859 GCA_022985145.1 Pangasius djambal | reverse complement strand
GTGGGAGGCACATATGCAAACTGTTGTAATTCCTACACCGTTCACCTGATTTGGATGTAAATACCCTCAAATTAAAGCTGACAGTCTGCAGTTAAAGCACATCTTGTTCATTTCATTTGAAATCCATTGTGGTGGTGTATAGAGCCAAAAATGTTAGAATTGTGTCGATGTCCCAATATTTATGGACCTGACTGTATATGTATGTGTGTGTGTGTGTGCGCGCGCATATCATAACTGAAAGGAGATTTTCAGAACCTAGTGTGTAAAAACTGAGGCATACTTGAGCTCTGTTCGGAGCATCTTTAGTGTGTCTGAGTCTTTTCTCTTCAGCTCCTCACTGCGCTGCCTTTCCCGTTCTCGCTCTCTCTCTCTCTCCCTCTCTGCCTCTCTCTCACGTTCTCGGGCTCGTTGTCTCTCCAGCTCTCTCCTCCTTTCCTCCTCCTCGTCTTGGTCATCTTCTTCCTCCTTTTTCACATCCAGTCCTCCGTCATTCACACTCTCCTCCAAAGTCAGCATACTGCCATTGTCTCCACTCTGGCACTTGATCTGAATAATGAAAGTGTGGTAATTACCATTGTACACTATACTGCCAAATGTATGTGGACATCTGACCATCACACCCATATGTGCTTTATGAACATCCAGTTCCAAAACCATAGGCATTCATATGCGTTTGGTCCCCCTTTCACTTCTAAAACACACTCCATTCAGGAATGCTTTCCACTAGATTTTGGAACATGGCCCTGGAGATTTGTGCCCGTTCAGCATTCCAATTCATCCCAAAGGTGTTCAGTGGGGTTGAGGTCAGCACTCTGTGCAGGCCACTCAAGTTCTTCCACTGCAACCTTGGCAAACCCTGACTTCATGAACCTCGCTTTGTGCACATGGGCACTGTCATGCTGGAACAGCTTTGGGCCTCTTACTTCCAGTGAAAGGAAAGACATTCTAGAAAATTGTGTGCAACTTTTGGTTGTTGTTTTGTGCAAACCACATATGGGTGTAATGGTCATGCATAGGCCATATAATGTACTTCATTTGCAAGGTATAGAATATTCTAAAAACATATACTGTTACATTCTTTAAAAAAAAAAATTAAATTAAATTAAAAAAAAATAATAATAAAACCTGAGGTGAATGTTGGATGTCAAACTAGTTTTAGGCCAAACCTATGAGTACAGTTGCAGATGACTTTGTACAGTTGTAGATGATTTGCATTTATAGTTTAGAGGTTTGTTTTGTATTAACAGTCTAAACATTAACATTAAAATTAATTATATTTGCCAAAAATCTATTCACAAGTTACAAAGGATGTATGAACCCAACCTTGTTGATCTCCGCCTGGGTCTCACGTAACTTCCTCTTGTATCTCTGCACGTCACCCTTGAGCTGGTGGTTGTGGTTCTGAAGGCTGCTGATTAGATGTCTCATTTCTCTGTTTATTGGGCCTGCAGTGCAACAGCCAGTAAAGAATGAGAGACAGTGACACAGATAACAAGGTGCCTGTTACAGTATCTGATGTACTGAAACTACTGCCAAAATAGTGTACACTCAGAGAGCTGATGACAGGATACAGCACCTCCCACAGACTTCCCCTCTTCATCCACAGTTACAGTAAAGCAAAGCAATGTGCCTGGGAAATTCACTGCTGCAGAAACTAACACACCATCTGCAACTCACTCAAACTTGATTTAATACAGAAATATACAAAAAAAAGTGTCACTACCTGCTTGCTCATTGGCTGCAAGGTTCTGTTCAAACTCAATCCGTAGCATCTCATATTCCTTGCGTACTTGAGCTAATGTATCCTCTAACTGAATGACCTCAGTCCGCAACTTCTTCTGAAGAGACAACTCATCACTCTATAAAAGGAAAGAAAATGGAAAAAAGCAAAATTGGGCATTCCCATTACACAATCCCCTTTATATTCTGGTACACATACATTGTATTGCACCTACATTTTGAGGAGAACAATATACAGGAATTTCATGCATCCATGATGCTCACCTCCATGTGCTCTATCTGGCGCAGGTGAGCATTTTTGGCAGTAAGCAGCAGAGCCCGGGCCTCATCCAGCTGCGTCTTCACTCCTAGAGACTCATTATACAACAGAGAGAACTGAGACTGAAGGCACTTGTACTCCGGTGTTTCCTTCACCACTTCCTCTGGAATGTTCCGAAGGTCCATCTTACAGAAAGACAAACACAAGTCAGAGTTTAGAATACACTGCTGTAGGCTGAAACATTGGATTACCTTTCCAATAACTCGCACATAGGAAATCAGACTAACTATGCAAGGGTCAATCGAGGCATTTGTGTGAAAACGTATGACAATATTTAACCATGTCACAAGTGTTGTGTTTTAGATGTATATTAGGCATATGTAATATGTAGAACTACAAGCCAAAAAATCCTACATATTAACATATCATGCATCCCTATGCAAGATATGAGATGAAAAAAGAATAATCATTTCAAGAATACAAACTTAGTTTACATTTACAACTTAGTCACTCACTGGACTCCAGTACCTTGAGTTTCTCACTTTCCCTCACTGCCTCCTGTAACTCCTGCTGCAGTTTTTCTAGCTCTGCCATGCGGCTATTGGCCAGCTCCTGGTTCTGCTCCAGCTCTGCATTTAGTGACTCAAACTGAAAACATAAGTTTTAAAACACATTAACCTAAAACGTATTTCTATAACAAACAGATATTCCTACATGTTAAATAATTAAATAACATACACTCACCAAACACTTCATTAGGAGCACCTACTCATTCCTGCAATTATCTAATCAGCAGTGCAATGCATAAAATCCTGCAGTTATTGTTCAGCAGCTTCAAGTAATGTCCACATCAACCATCAGAAAAGGGAAAAAATATGATCTCAGTGATTTTGCCCTTCGCATGATTGTGGGTGCCACAATCATGGCTGGTTTGAGTATTTCCATAACTGCTGCTCTCTTGGGATTTTCACACACAACAGTCTCTAGAGTTTACTCAGAATGGTGCAATAAAGAAAGACCATCCGGTGATCAGCAGACAGAAAAGCCTTGTTGATGAGAGAGGTCCATGGAGAATGGTCAGACTGGTTCGAGCTGACAGAAAGGCGACAGTAACTCAGATAACCACTCGCTGAGCTGCAGCTGCAGTGGGCACAGGCTCACCAAAACTGGACAGTTGAAGACTGGAAAACGTAACCTGGCCTGATGAATCTCGATTGCTGCTGAGGCACACAGATGGTAGAGTCAGAATTTGGCACCAACAGCATGAATCCATGGACCCAATCTGCCTTGTGTCAACAGTCCAGGCTGGTGGAGGTGGTGTAATGGTGTGGGGGAATGTTTTCTTGGCACACTTTGGGCTCATTAATACCAATCAATCATCGCTTGAATGCCACAGCCTCGTTGAGTATTGTTGCTGACCGTGTGCATCCCTTCGTGCTCACAATTTACCATCTTCTAATGACTACATCCAGCATGATAATGCACCAGGTCACAAAGCAAAAGTCATCTCTAACTGTTTCATGAACATGACAATGAGTTCAATGTTCTTCAGTGGCCTGAATCTGATTCCTATAGAACACATTTGGGATGTGGTAGAACAGGAGATTCGCAGCATGAAAGTGCACCTGAAAAATCTGCAGGAATTGCGTGATGCGATCATGTCAACAAGGACCAGAATCTTAAAGGAATGTTTCCAACATCTTGTGGAATCCATGCCACGAAGAACTGAGGCTGTTTTGAGAGCAAAGGGAGGCCCTACCCAGTACTAGTACAGTGTTCCTAATAAAGTGCTCGGTCAGTGTGTTTCAAGTATAACCAATCAAAACGGTAAATTACCTTCTGTATGTTCAGAGTAATCTGCCCACCAGGTAGGCCACCAGACCTGCCAGAAGCATGATAGCCTGAATTCAGCTGAGAAGCAGAGACAGTTATTTTTCATTATATATCTTTATGCCGCAAAAAGCTAACGACTACAAAAGAAGTGAATGTAGCAACTAAAGTAAACATCATAAAAACTTTAACTTTATTTGACTTCTGTCATTTTGTACTTGCAATTGTCTTTCCTTATCTGACCTGTTCAAGGGCCTCTGCTAGATGCTTATTGAGCTTCTGCTCTCTCTTGCGAAGTTTCTCGATGTCCCACTGCAGGTCCTCCACAGCTGTCTCCATCTCAGACACTTTTGTCTCAGAGCTGGTCACTTTATCAACTAATTCATTATACTGCAGGGAAAAGAACAGAAGAGAATGTTCTTAAATAAAGGCGTAATGTGTAATTGTGCATTCTTGGGAAGCAATAATGCGCTTGCTTGTTTTTTTTTTTTTTTACAGAAGAGAGATATTGTATGAAACACATTTATCTAGTACAGTTATGGAATGCAGAGTCTTTATTAAAAAACATTTATTAAAGAACCAGACATTAGAGATCAACAACAATGAAATTTCCGCTCATCAGCTAAAACAAAAACATGAGCTGAAATATAATCTCTTATTTTGATCATGTCTGAGTCTACAGAATAAAAATTAACACAAGATTTAAGCTAACCCTAACCCTAACCCTAGTGACACCACCATGAAGTCTACAAGATTATTTGAATGACAAGCTGTGCTCACCTACACTTGCTGGGTAAATATGTTGCTAGATACACCCATTGTCGCTAATGCATATTATTGGTCTATCTTTTACCAATAACAGTTTTTCAAGATCAGTGTTACACTCTCCAACCATCACTTTAGAGTATAATTAAACTATAAATCCCATGTAACTGTTTTAAATAACCACACACTGGCAATAATCTTTTAATTAAAAACAAAAGCAAACACACAGCCAATAGGCAAAGCACCACTGGGCTGTCTAATGAGTACCTCCAGTGACATTTTGTGGTGTCTTCCTTGCAGTGAGGAAGCAAGATCTTGTAGTTTATTATTCTCCTCTAGTAGACTGCGATTTGTGGCAAAGACTTCTCGTTGACTGTCATTTTCACTTACTAATAAAGACAAATAATACAAATGTTAAGTATTCATTGACCTACTGCTTAAATGAACCAGTTATGGTTCCAATAACCAGGAAGATCACAATACTTGTAAATAATTGTGTGTATGAACTTTATGGCAAAGTACAACAAAAAGTATGTAAACAAATGTTTGCTTAAAACTGTGCATATATTTACACACAGCTTTGGCCATGTGTACACAAAGCACTGCTAGGTTTAAAATAGAGCTGCATGTGAACGGCATTATGCCTGGAGGGCATTTACACAGGAATTTGTTCAATCGCAGGTCTGTTGCTGCTAATTAACTGAATCACCTACAAAAGCCTTTACCGCCTTTGGAGTTGATAAAGCTCAATTTATTGTGTATACAACAATTTAAAATTGCATATATAATAGACCAATTTAGAGCTCTCTCTATACAAAGCTGATAATTAAGAACATAATTCATCACTTACTCCCATATATTGTTATATCAAATTATTCCTAAGACATTAGCTTCTGACTGGGGGGGGGGATGTTATAAGTGAATTAAGACTTGTTACCTGCTGCCTGAGTACGGATACACAGATCTTCAATGCTGCTGTGCAGGCGGTCAAAGATGCAGACTATGCAGGCCACTGCACCTTTGCTGAACTGCATCCTGTCCTGTAGCTGCAAGCTGAGCTCCTCTTCACTGCTGTTATCCAGAGTGGAGAGGAAAGCCTTCGCACTTTCGCTCAACGGGGGAGGTGGAGGAGGGACTACAAACGGCAAATAAATAAAGTGGGATACATTTAATAGCAAAAAGAAAAACTGATTTCATTGTGCTCTCTGCCAAAACCTTAAAAATAAAGAAATAGTTGTGTTTACCAGCAATTCCATCCACTACTGGCTCCTCAGGCGGCTTCTCCGCTGCATCAGACTGCTGCTGCTCCTTATCCTGCTCCTGCAGCTGGAGTTGTTCGGACTGCTGCTGCTGTTCCTCCTCGTCTGCTGGAGGTGGAGGCTGTGGAAGGCCATCTTCTCCCTCCAGTGGAGTTGGCAGAGGAGCTGGAATATCAGGGGCAGGCAAGGGGGCAGCTGCAGGATCAGGGGCAGATGCTGGAGGACTAACAGGGGCCTGTGCAGGCACTGGACCAGCCTTAGGTTCAACTCGCTGCAGTAACTCTTGAACATTTTCATCCAGCTGTGTAAACAGAGAAGATGCTGCAAATTCATTATACATTATTCATTTTTATGAATACATAATTCATTTTACAACCACTAAGTAAAATATCTGACTGAATGATACTATTACTGTCTTTAATGGATGAATAAAAACACTCAAATATTAAAGGCATAACGATTTGGACGAATTGGAACGCTGACTGCGCCCCAGGCCTCCTCGCCTGAGCACACTAATGCTCTTGTGGCTGAATGGACAAACCCCCACAGCCATGCTCCAAATCTAGTGTAAAGCCTTCCCAAAATAGTGGATTTTATTATAACAGCAAAGAAGTCTAAATTTGGACTGGGTGAAGACAGTGAAGACAGACAGCCAGATACATTTAACATTTGAAGCAACGTGTGGAAATTTGTATCACTCATACTCCTACATATCTCTTCCTAGGGTCTCTCATTTTCTGTCTTTTAAGGAAATTAGGCAGCTGTGTGTATCCTATCAGAGCACAGTGGGAGATAAGAGAAATTATGTTATGAACACACCCATGTTCAAAAGATTTTCTGAAGTCCTATATAAATTCCAGAGCTTACTGTTTTTTGGAACTTCTTTTACTAGAGTACTGGCACAGTATATTGCTGAACTCATAAACTACAAATAAAGTCTGAGACTGACCTCAAACAGATTTACTGTCATGTGTTTTACACTGCATCAGTATAACTATCTTTTTTCATCATATGACATTTCACCACTAATCAGCTCCCCCCCCCCTTCTAGCCTTCTCTCCCCATGCGCATCATGGGCGCCCATGACCCTGTCGCGGACTCACTAGTTGTCCTTCCTTGGACCACTTTGGGTAGGTACTAACCACTGCATACCGGGAACATCCCACAAGACCTGCCGTTTTGGAGATGCTCTAACCCAGTCATCTAGCCGTCACAATTTGGCCTTTGTCAAAGTCGCTCAGATCCTTACACTTGCCCACCTTTCCTGCTTCCAACACATCAACTTTGAGAACTGACTGTTCACTTGGCGCCTAATATATCCCACCCCTTGACAGGTGCCATTGTTATGAGATAAGCTAGGGGTGTCCAATCTTATCCAGAAAGGACCTGTGTGGGTGCAGGTTTTTATTCCAACCAAGCATATGCCACACCTGAGTCTATTGAAAGCCAAGCTCAACTGATTAAACAGGTGGAATCAGGTGTGGCTCCTGCTTGATTGGAATGAAAACCTGCACCCACACTGGCCCTTTGCTGATATGATTGGACACCCCTGAGATAAGCAATGTTATTCACTTCACCTGTCAGTGGTTTTGATATTATGGCTGACCGAGATATATATATATAAAAAAAAAAATATATATATATATATATATATATATATATATATATATATATATATATATATATATATATACATACATATACATATACACACACAAAATAATAAGGGATTATTTCTGCTGCTTTGCACTGGCATATCACAACCGTACACACTGCTTGGGCACACCTGTTATAAAGGTGGCTAAAAACAACCAGAACAAACAACCAGCAAATAAACCTTCCTTCAATTTAATAAGATCATCAAGAGCTAAAGGATGAAAATGATCAAGCTGGAAAAAAAAAAAGAAGCATAACCTTAGATTTGAAACTTGTATACAACCTGAAAACGAGTGTCTTTAAACCTCTAACGAACGTACATAACATATACTCAAAGATATAAACTACCATCCCTTCAAGTTTACACAGCTTGAAGTGGCAGGTCACAGCGTCACACGCACATCTGAACACTGTAGGACATGAACCAGATCAACTGAACCCTGTTCACACAGTATACACAGAGTTTGTTCAGTACCTGAGTCCAATAGCGGTTGACGATAAGAAGCGTGGCATCATCAGTCGCCTGTCTTTTTTCCAGCTTCTCAATCTTCTCTCTCAGCTCATCTTCGATAGCCTGCCTCTGCTCGAGGCGCTCAGAGAGCTTCTTGTTCTTAAACTGAATGACCTTCATGTCCATTTCCTCCTGCAAAACACAACATCATTACGTCTGCATCACTTGTGAGAATGAGGATTACTGTATTATATAACTTGGATGAGAATCTGTACAACGACTTACCGTAGAAGAAACACCTCCGATGCGAATAGGTTCGATAAGAGTGGTCGTGGTTTTCTCCTCTTTCTTCATTTTCTTTTCAGGAGGCCCTGGAGGACTGTCCCCTCCAGAGGCTCGCTTGCCTCCAGTGCCAGACATGGCTCCCTGATCTGAAACAAAAACAGAGATAAGGAGAGATGAAAGCACATTTAGACATTCAGGATTATATCATATCAAGGGTGTAGTGACCAGAAACTCATTCAGACGATGTTTTTATACAGACATATCTGGTACTAGAGCTTTGCTCCGTTAATAGTGTAACTCTACTGACTGCCATCTAACAGCAGCTCTGAAACTATCATTACCTAAACATTAAAACATTCTCCTAAGACCCCACTTACTAGTACAGTGCTGTGTTTACTAGTCAGAGGGATAGCTACAATTCCGTCAAAACGGATAATAACCACATATACACATGTATGATATTAATATGCATGCAGGCGAATGTGAGCGCTGTGAGCTAGCTAATATGATGTTAGCTAGCTAATATGATGACAATATCGCGGATGTATGCTAGCTAGATGAGTTAGCCAGCTAGCTAGCGAGAGAGTCCGTCTGTATACACGGACAATTTCACAAAAATAAACATCTTATCTCACTCTGAAGCTATTCAGGTTAGCTCTGTGTTCATGTTTTCAATTACAAATACACCGTTACTCAACAGTGCATGAACCATATATTATATTAGCGACAAACCTTTGCTAGCCGCAAAGACAGGAAAACTGAGCAGATACGTGAACACTGCTAAGGAAGAGTCATCTCTGAGCAATTCACAATAAAAGTCACTACATACACGAACGACAATTCATTAGCATAGACATAGATAAATAATAAATGCATAATAAAATCTGTAGATTTTTTTTTTATAATTTCGACTATAAATGCGCAAAAATTAGAATAGATAGAATACAGAAAAATAATTAACAATTTGTAATTAAGAATTTATAATTAATGTTGGTTAAGTAAGGAATTAAAAAAAAAAAAAAAAAGAAAGAAAAAAAAAAACACTCAGAGGCATGCTCTTATAGGAAAATAATCCAGGACAGGGTGCTCTGATATGACTCAACAGGAAGTGGATTATTTTTTCTACAACAGCATGTCCTGAAGTGTTTTATTCCTCTTATACCACAGAAATTTGTCAATCATTACATTATTTTATTTATTAATGAATGACATTTCATGCTTTTCAACTGTTTATAGTTATATTTAATGTTGTGTAACATCCACAAGTTACTTCCTGTTTTCACTTTATAACTGAACATTATAGCAGCTATAAACAGCCAAACCCTCACCAACATTCTCTCTCTCTGCTCCATTCTCTTCTCTCTCTCCCTCTCTTTCCTCTCTATCTCTTTCCTCTCTCTCACTCTCCCCCCTCTCTCCTCTCCTCTCATCTCTCTCTCCCTCTCTTTCCTCTCCTCTCCTTCTCCCTCTCTCTCTCCCTCTCTTTCCTCTCCTCTCCTCTCCTCTCTCTCTCTCACAAAGCAGCTTGTCATGTAACTGATAAACCAGGAAACCTCTGTTTTGAAGACTTTTCCGTGGCACAAAACCTACTGACTGTTACGAAGAAGTGACCCAAGAGTTCTTCCATTAATGTTACAGAAAGGTTTCCTTAGAAAAGCTTCATCATATCAATGATTTATCCATTTTTTCCCCTTTGTTCAACAACAAGATGTTTTTAATCCATTTCTTATTAAAATTAGATCATGTGGAGCATCCTCTACACAAGTCCCAGTCGTTATTGTCAGAGCTGCTATTGTTGTAGGAAATTAATCAACACCTTCTGACCAATCAGAATCAAGAAGTCAAGAACGCCATACCTCTGTGGTATAAGGACTTTTAACAACCGCTGTAACAGTGAATTCACCTCACCGGTAGGCCATACAGCGTACCGTATTTCAAAATAAAAGTACGAAAGCGTCCTGTTTTCCTTTCTAAATGCCAAATTCTAAAGTGATTTAAGTACTGGTTCACAACTCATGTTTGTTAGGGGTGTTTTTCTCTTTCAGAGAAAGAAAACAGCTCTGTCTCAAATCGCGTGTGAAATAATGGCATGCAGTGCTCTATACAGCTAACAGGAAGCCATTAGCCAGCCTGGTTGCTAGGAGACGGCGTAATACACAACATGCTAAAGGTCTTATTTGTGTGTCTCCAGAAGAGCTCTATTCGAATTAAAGTCGCATTTATTTGACAAATTAGTCTTCAACTAAGAATATAGAGATGAATATTGGATCTTTGGTAAGATAGTATACATTAGAGTGAGACATTTATTTAGTTGAAGATGGATTATGTTATTTATTTCTTTAGCTAATTGTACCCCTGATATTGTAGGAGTCATGTCCTCTGAAGGCCAGAATATTGTTATGGTATGTCACAAGGAACTACAGTGAAATGTCCCTTATTGCACCAAGTATCTGACAGTAAAAGAATTGTGTTATTGTGTGAACTTGCAGGGCAGATCTGAGTTACAGTGATGCAGAAGAAATCACCAAGACAGAGTCTATACCACAGATTTCAAGGTAATTTAAATATTGAGTGTGTTTTTTCCCCTCATATAACCTATGCAGGTACTGAACAATGCATCAAATGTATCCCTAAATGTACAAAAATGTTTTGTTACTGTTTGCTTTATCTAGAATTTTGTGCCAGGCCCTGCACATCGATGCTCCTGACCCACAGCGAGGCATTCTCCTCGAGCTGTACACAAACGTAGTGCTATTCTGCAGGCAACAAAAGTTCAATAAAGAGCAAACATCTGTTCTTCTGTCCATCATAAAGAACGTGCATCAGCTCAACACAGGTGACATTTTAAAACAACCACATGCATTGGTTTCATACTGGGAAAAGGTAAACTTGCCATACTTGTGCACTTTATAAGAGAAAATTAAGCATTACTAACTGTAGCCAGTGTGTTGCTATGCACAATTTATCAGCCCCCTTCTCCTGTATCCATCACTGGAAAGGAAAGGAAACACCACAGGGCCATCACTGATCGGGCATTACTGAGTGATGGATTATTCTCCACAGTGTAGTCATTATCATAGTTATTATATTTATTGCTGAGTTCTTATAGCTACTATGCTGTTTGACTGTTCACTTGAATTGGGCTTAATCCAAAAAACAAAAAAAACAAAAAAAAAACAAGTGGACCTAATGTGTTGTATGTGGAAAGTTCAGAAATAAAAAAAAAAACAAAGCCAAAATATTATTGTGCTCATTAAATAATGAGCCTAATATTTGAATAGTTGGATTATGTTTGGATGGCGTCTGTGAAATCTATTACAGTTAATGATTTGAGAACTCCTGCCCTGCCGTATACATATCAGTGATGAGGCTACAGTCAGTAATTATATTGTATCTGAAGAAAATGGCCAATGGGTGCAGGTACGAGGTACTTGAATGGACACAGGATTCTATAATTCCCGAATCATGAATACAAAATGTTCAACTATTACTATCAACTAGCCCTTCTTATGGTTTGCTAAAAGATCTGCTAAATATACTGAAACCTATAATGAATAATCTTTCCAGAAACTCCTCTCAACAACATGGACCAGTGTTTTACATACTGCACTGAGCTTGTGCTTTGTCATTCTGTCAGAGTATGTACTTTAAACATTTCTGTTACAAGTATAACAATATAAAACTTACTCTTTTACAAGTATAAGAATATAAGACTTTTTATTGCTATTTTTATAGTTTAGAATTTTTGCTGTTTGCTGTTTTTCTGTCTTTAGAGACCCCCTTTCAGTATCGATCTATTCAATTCAGAACAAGTGACCAAGATTATGAAATATCTCATCAACACATATATGAGACACTACTTGCTTTACAAGTATGTATTTACACCTCAGGTAAGTTTGGATTCCTGTACTATTCCTCTGCTGCAAATACATTATATAAATAGAGCTGTAACTTCACATTAATAGAATTGACTTTATTGATTCTCCTCGCTGGGTCAAGATCTATTTGGATTTATCTTTGTCTTATGTTGGAATGCCTGAGGAGCTCACTACAGAACAACTCGAAACCTCTGGTACAGAAACATATTATTTAATGTCACAGACCTTATTATAGTTTTACACCTCACGCATCACTTCAGCTTTAAATTATGTCTGGACATGTTGCAGAAGCACAGAATGAAACTGAAAATGAAGCAGATGGAGCAAGTGTGCAAGAGACGGCTTCTGCAGAAATCCTGCCCACAGAGACAGAGGCGTCTAAACAAGGTACACGTACTGAATTACATTACTCTGAAAAGCACTATCAAACAGACATATATTTATTTAGACACTGAGCATCTTTGAAACATTTTCATCGGTTCACTTGAATCATGATGAATGCACATGTATTTTCCCCTTTAGATCTATCGCCAAAGGGAGAGCTGAGGACAATTGTACAAAAGGAAATAAAGGAGGAAATGATGCGCTTGACCGCTCATCTTGAAAAGCGCTTGCAGGAAAGTACTGATCAGCTTAACACTGCGCTCACTGCACTGGAGACTAGACTTCAACCTAAATAGTGATCAAATGTCTTTGTCCCTGTAGACTAATTTAAAAATGGTCATGTCTAGCTGTTACTGGAGCTTATGCTGGAAACCATATATACAAACGAAATTATATTTCCATTCTCAGAAATGTTATAATTTGCAAAAGATGTTATATTTATTGCCATGATATTACATTTTTTTGTCAAAAAAACAAAACATGTAATATCATGTATATTATATTTTTAACAAGCACCCTTTCCAGTGTTTACTTAAAATGTAAGGATTTATTTGATTAATCAACTTCAGAATATTAAAACAGATGAATTACACATTAATAATATATAACAGCAGTCTTGACAGTGATAACACTGATTAAACTTAATCTTAAGTTAATACAGTACTCAGTGATGAAAACATGGTGTTTGATAGTCAAATGGAAAGAAGACTCAAATATATTTAAGGAGAAAAAAACCCACAAAGTGAGCAGGAATGTAACCGTCATACACATTTGTGTAACCATAAACGACAAAAATGTCAGAGCTTTTATGCGTTTAGTTTATGTTCTGCAAATTTATACTATCCACTTGTACAAATGGTCAAATTACCAGGACAACTAAAGTGATAAAACTGAACTGATATAAAAATGTATAAAGGAAAAGTATTTAGGATTAGACATTAGAAAAGAAAATGGCTAAGAAGTTAAAAGTGAGCTCAATAACTCACACATAACAATGAAAAAAGTATCTCTCGTTAATCATTAATAAATAGTTCTATTGTGTTTCGAGTGTGTGTGACTGGATTAATATCTGCGTTCCCTGAACTGTTTCAATTAAAAAATAAAAATAAAAATACTATTATAGCTCTTAATGAACAGGTTAAAAATAGAGTTTAAAATTACATTCAGCTCTCAAGGTCCTCAAGACCAAGTAAAACAATTTTAGTGGTGTTCTGGAAAAGAGCAGCTCGGTTCTGTTGTTCTCCTTTCTTGACCCAGTGTCCATATATGCGGAAAGCACAGCCATCGATGAGTTTGCGCACAGCCCGTAAAGAGTAAGGGTCCCTCATTAGGAGCTCTCGTGTCAGAGGTCTGGCCCGGTTGTAGCGAGAGTACATACGAATACAGGACAAGACTGTCAAGATTAACACCTAGAGAGATGACACAAGAGACGTGAACATAGCTAAGAATTCAAGAGTTATCTTCAGCATTATATTTTAAAGTGAAAATCATAAGGAAAAAGATTGGTGTAGGCTAAACCTACCCGGAATGTCTTTCTGGGGCTGAAGAGCCGTACATCCTCCTTTTGGTACTGACGGAAGAAAGGATGAGTTAAGGCTTGTTCAGCCGTCAGACGAACTGCGGGATCCAGCACTAAAAGCCTTGAGATCTAAGGATAAAAGCAGTGTGAGAAAGTGGTACACAATTTTAAATTAAACAAAACTTAAAAGAATCCATCCTTATTACAGCCATGAAATACTTAATTCAATACAAAACAATTTTAAACAATATATTATACACTCATTGTCAACTTGAATAGGAACAAGTGTCCACCTGCTCATTCATGTAGTTATCCAATCAGCCAATCATGAGACAGAAACACAGTGCACAGGTTCCCCGAAACTGGACAGCTGAAGATTGGAAAAACATCAGCTGGTCTTTTTACAAAATACAACTGTCCAGGTTCAGTGAGCCTGTGCCCACTGTAGTCTGTTCTTGGCTGACAGGAGTGGAACCCGATGTGGTCTTCTGCTGTTGTAGACCGTCCACCTCAAGGCTCAATGTGTTGTGCATTCTGTCATGCTTTTCTGCTCACCCCCATTGTAAAGAGTTGTTAGACTGAGCAGTTAAACTCATACACTGAGTTACCATAGATTTCCTGCCAGCTTGAACCGGTTTGGCCACTGTCCTCTGAACTCTCTCATCATCAAGGTGTTTCTGCTCACAGAACTGCAGTTCACTGTATGTGTTTTTTTTTTTTTTTTTTTTTTTTTTTTGCACCATTGTGTGAAAATCCCAGGAGATCAGCAGTTTCTGAAATGCTCAAACCAGCCCATCTGGCACCAACAACCATGCCACAGTCAGACTTCACATTTTCAGGTGTGAAAGACCTCTGTACTTGTACGATTTTATGCATTGCACTGCTGCTACATTATTGGATAATTGGATGAATGAGCAGGTGTTCCTAATAATGTGGATGGTGAGTGCACATATTTGATGAAATAGCATTATGAGCAATTACTTCTAAATGAAAGATCATGCTCGTTTTAAATAAAGATTCATACCAAGTCCTTGACAGTATCAGACCTGTCGTCCCACTCCGGAGAGCTAAACTGGTACCGACCCTCCATGATCATTCGTAGCATCAGCATCTGTTTACGGTGCCAGAAGGGTGGAGACCCAGCGAGAAGAGTGAACAGAATCACACCACAAGCCCACCTGAGGGAAGACTGGCATTAGCAAACAGAAACTACCACTGTTACTTTAAGGAAAAGGAGGAGGAAGAAGAAGGAAGGAAAAAAAAAAAAAAAAAAAAAAAAAAAAAAAAAAAAAAAAAAAAAAAAAAAAAAAAAAACTGTACACGCAGTAGAGGGTTTCTTCTAAAAGCTGTCTTAAAAACTTAAATCATACATAAATGAGAATTATACCCATGTTTTTAGCCTTCTGATGGTCAAATAGAGTAAAATCCGTTAATCCTGAAACATCTGTGACAAATTCTAACTGAGACTTACAAGTCAACCTCTTTCCCATATCCTTCATGTGTTTCATCCATTGAACATTTCAGAATCTCTGGTGCAAGGTAGCCCGGAGTGCCACACAGCTCTAACACAAAAAAAAAAAAAAAAAAAAAAAAAGTCATGTGGTTTTATTCATGGGAAAAAGAGGATTATGATACTGCTTAAACAGTCACTCGCCTCTCAGCTTTTCTCCAGATTGCAGCTGCACTGAAAAGCCAAAGTCAGAGAGTTTAATGTGACCCTGGTCATCCAGAAGGATATTTTCAGGCTTGAGGTCACGGTGTATGATATTAAGGGAATGGAGATACTGGACTGCCTCCAGAAGAGCACGCATCATACTCCTAAATGTGAAAAACTTACATTGCAGCAATTCAATAATCAAAGAGATTATTGTTTCCTGACATGTGTATAGACCATAATGGCTATAACTACACACCTGGTCTCTTTTTCGCTGAGAGTGACCTTTTCTGTTAAGTAGTCAAACAGCTCTCCTCTTCTCATGCTGTATTGACATGGGGTAGGAACAAAAGTGAGTATGAGGCAGTTACGTGATCTCTCTTACTTGATCGTGATATTGTGATAAAGTACTGACAAATGCTAAGAACTACATACCAATTACTATGTACTTGTTTTACTACTTTATATTTTCTTATATTAATACTTTATGTGTGTGGTGGTCTGGGTAAACCTGTCACATGCTGCTGCAGTTGACACAAAAATAATGAAAAATCAGGTTTTGACCAAAATTGGGGGTTTCTGCATATAGCATATTTTGGCACCTCTACTTAACAGAAATACATTTCTTCACAACGATGTAGAAATGTTTATAACTTTCTAAACATGCCTAGGCTACTGCAAAAATGGCTCTGAATAAAGGCAGGTATAAAGATAAACATACTTTTCATGGTCATTATTATTTCTCCATTTTATTCATTACATTATTCATTACATTTGTTTATTAAAAGTAATAATTAAAATAAATAAAAAGCACGTGCATTTAGGCAACCAGTATGCTGGTGACTTTCTGTGGAGTTTAAAATGCTACAACTTCAAGAATCCTGTAGTTTCAGAATGATATATAGTAGAAAATGTCTCAACTTCACAATGTGAAGGGTTTTCCCAGGCCACCCCACCTACTGAATCTGTTGTTTCATGACTTGCAGAAAAAAAGGCGTTATATAAACCATTACTTACAGGTCAAATACCAAAAAGATGAAGGTTGCAGATTCATAGGAATCAATAAGTGTGACTGAGAAGAGAAAAACAGAAATCGTTTTGTCTTATCTTTTTGAACAGCACAGCATCAGCTGCAACACAAAAGGTAAAAGTGCTAAAACTCACTGATGGACGGGTGTCCTTTCAGCACTTTAAGAACATGGATCTCTTTTAGTGTTGAGCTCTTCACCTCCTCCAACTGCTGGGCGGTCATCTTCTCTGCTGTGATCTCAATGATCTTCACTGCAAATTCTTGTCCTGTGTGTTTGTTTACACACCTACGCACTACGCTGCTTACGCCCCTACATGCAGATAAATGTTCTATTTGAGCTTCATGCAAGGCCAGCAAGAACATAGAGCGAAACATCAAAAATAAATAATGCTGGTACACAGCAACAGACAAACATTCAATCTTTGGTTTATACAGAAACAGGACATTCATTTCAAAGTATAAAATACACTTTATGGCCAAAAGAATGCGGACACCTGAACATTACTGCGATATGTGGGCTTTTCTCAAACTGTTGCCACAAAGTTGGAAGCACACAATTGTACTGAATGTCTTTGTTTGCTATTGCATTACAGCTTCCCTTCACTGGAACTAAGGGGCCCAGACCTGTTCCAGCATGAAGATATCTCTGTGCATGAAGACATGGTTTGCCAAGGTTGGCGTGGAAGAACTCGAGTGGCCTGCACAGAGCCCTAACCTTAACCCCACTGAAGGCCTTTGGGATGAACTGGCACGTTGACTACGTGCCTGACCTCACTAATGCTATTAAACAGCAAAGGGGGGACGACATCTGGAATAGGATATTCAACAGTCACATGTGGGTGTGATGGTCAGGTGTCCACAAACTTTTGGCCATACATGTATAATGTATATTCTGGATTCACGTCAGTTTTCAGAGCACATTCCTTGCATAACCCATAAAGGACCTTTGTCTAAAATGTCTTGTTTCTCTGGACACTTTGGCTACTATGCTAAAATTTTTACTACTCCTCCATTTATTACACTGCAGTTGCTCCCTTATACTCTTTGTCATCTAATCAGGTACACCACCATTTAGATGCACTTTGAACAGTTATTGACTGTAGCCAATCTGCTGCTGATCTATCAATCCCCCCTGCCCAATCCACTAATGGAAAGCAACCACCATAGGACCACTGCTGATTGGATATTATTTGGGCTGTGGACTGGTTTCAGCACAGCAATAACACAAGACATGGCATGTTAGTGCATTGTGCTAGTATTAGTCACAGCAGCATTAATGGAGTTGTTAAACACTGCTGGGTTTAAAAGCTGTTCACCATCCAAACACCTCTAGCTATCAGCAGTCCAGTGGTCAGAAACTAAGCACTGACACAGGGCCAGAGGATGAATTACACAAATTGTGCCTGGAGATAGCTGAGCTATGGTCAGAATACACAGTGCTTAAATACTCTAGTAAAGCAGCTGTACCTGATACACTGGTACTAGCACTACCCATTGCCATTTCAGTTTCCCTGCTGCCCTGCAATATGCATTACAGTTGAGTCCATAAGTATTTGGACAAAGACACAATTTTCATAATTTTGCCTCTGTACACCACCACAATGGATTTGAAATTTGCAGCAACACAGCAACAGTAACACCAAAGGCCTGGAAGACCATGGGAGACAACAAAATGGATGATCACAGAATTTTTTCCTTGGTGAAGAAAAATCCCTTCACAACATCAAGTCAAGAACACTCTCTACAATCAAGAGATGCCTTCATGAATGTTAATTCAGAGGGTTTACCTCAAAAAGTACCATGAAAGCAACTCAAGAGCTTCTTAAGGCTAAAAAATGGAATGGCCAAGTCAGTCACCTGACCTCAACCCAACTGGGAATGCTTTTCACTTACTGAAGACAAAACTGAAGGCAGAAAGACCCACAAACAAGCAGCAACTGAAGGCAGCTACAGTAAAGGCCTGGCAAAGCATCTCAAGGGATGAAACTCAGCACTTGGGGATGTCCATGGGTTACAGACTTCAGGCAGTCATTGACTGCAAAGGATTTGCATCCAAGTATTAAAAATAATCCTAATCATAAATATTATGTTAGTTTGTCCAATTACTTTTGAGCCTGTGAAAATGGAGGCACTCTGTAAAAAATGGCTGTAATTCCTGAACGGTTAATGCAATATTTTTGTTAAACCCCTTGAATTAAAGCTGAAAGTCTCCATTTTCACTCACACTTCAATCATATTCTGATTGCTTCATTTCAGATCCATTGTGGTGGTGTACAGAGGCGAAATTACCAAAATTGTTTCAATGTCCATGTTTCAGTGGCTCTGACTGTATATATTAATAATACATAATTAATATTATCATCTGCTCAGTGGTGGTCCATTTACATTGATGGACATGTATGTGTGTATAAAATTATATACATGTGTCAGTCTGGGAAAACCTGTCAGATGTCGCTATGCCTTAATTCTGGCAAACAGAACAAAAGGTGGAAAATCAGGTGTTTGACCATTTTCTTCTGCCTATAACATACTTTGACACCATACATTTAAACTATAAATCGTCCTGCAAAAATTCTGTTGGGTCAGTTTGAGACATTTTAATAAACACTGTCAATCTGCCTAAGGTTTGTGCCAAAGGTTTGTGGACACCTGACCATCACACCCATATGTGCTTGCTGAACATCCCATTCCAGATTTAGTCCCCCCTTTGCTGTTATAATAACGCCAACTCTTCTGGGAAGACTTTCCTCTAGATTTTGGACCGTGGCTCTGTGAATTTGCCCATTCAGCCATAGGAGCATTCGTGAGATCAGGCACTGATGTCAGGCGAGGAGGCCTGGGGTGCAGTCGGTGTTTCAGTTCATCCCAAAGGTGTTCAGTGGGGTTGAGGTCAGGGCTCTGTACAGGCCACTCAAGCTCTTCCACTCCAACCTTGCCAAACCCTGACTTTATAGACCGTGTTTTGTGCACAGGGGCACTGTCATGCTGGAACAGGTTTGGGTCTCTTAGTTCCAGTGAAGGAAAATCTTAATGCTACAACATACAAAGACATTGTAGACAATTTTGAGCTTCCAGCTTTGTGGCAACAGTGAGAGGAAGGCTTACACATGGGTGTGATGGTCAGGTGTCCACATACTAAGGGATAGATAGCCTATGTCTAAAACTTTGCAAGTTACATGAGATTTCGTCACACATGGCATTGATGACATTTTTGCAGAGTTAAGTGCTGTAGCAAACCAGACATAAGCCTAATCAATTCAGATACCATCTGATTACAGTCTGAATTGAAATCAGATACCACGTGCACAATGTAATCCAAAAATGCAATTTTTTCACTTTTGGGGGTAACATAGCATTTTAAAATGCTATGTCTTTACTACTGCTTGTGATATGTGAAAAAGAGAAACATATTTTAGTTCAGGAAAGCCTGTAGTTTTCAGACACCCACCTGCCGATGACCTCCTTGGACTCGTACTTCTGGTGGAACTCTTTGGCTCCCACCCAGTGGGGCAGTTCCTCTCCGAGCATCAGATCACGCGTCATCTCCACAACCTGAGGAAGCAACTGAAACTCAGCCAAGTTACTTACACTCCTTAAAATAAGGGTTCCTCAGTGCTTCTTTGGATGGTTAATAGTTTTACTTTCCCGAGGGGATTCTACCTGGACCCTTTTGTGATTGAGAGCCCTCCAAAACACACTTGGGTGCTACATGAAAACGTTTCTATGAGTGTGCTCTTGTGTTACACGTTTACATTTTACAGTTATTACATTTATTGTTGATTTCTTGTGGTTATTAGCCGGGTCTACTAGTCACTTGAATTTAATGGATTTTAATCCAAACTTTAATCACTTTGAGGTCTATAAATAATGTCACTTGGACGGTCGGTGAAATGTGCAGGAATAACGACTCCTCTAAATATCCAAAATATTGTTGTACACAATAATGAATGATGAGCCTAATATTTGTATAGTTGGACTATTTCAATAATCATCAAACAGATCCGACACACCAGAAATAATAATAATAATAATAATAATAATAATAATAATGAACAATATTTATACTGAGTATACTGCCAAACTTTCTTTTTTTAAACACAACAGCAAGGGTGTTTTGCGTGTTAATATTTAGTCTGTCAGCTAGCTAGTTTAGTTTAGCTAGCTACATATAACTTCTAGGCAAACAAACTAATACACGCTGAGCTCAAAAACAACAAGAAAACACTACTCACGTGTAGTTCCCTAAATTATACAAGTCATTGGCTGTAGAAATAGGTTGAAATATCTATTTAAGGTAAACTATACTAAAGTTGAGACCCTTGCTGGAGGACTAGGAATTCCCTGAGCCTGTCATTAGCCAGCTAGCAAACTAAACAAGCAGCGCGGAACTACATCCGCTTCTTCTGTTGTTCTGCATAGTGCCTCTGCAGCTCATTACTGCCACCAACCAACCGGAGCGGGAAAAGTAACCCGCGTTTATTCAGTGACAAAATATTTTTTCAAACAATAACCAAAAAAAATGGACGAAATTTTGACTACAGCTGTATAGGACTCTGTGTCAGTATGGTGGTCCTGTAGGTGCAGAATAATAGCGCTTGTTGTGAGAGAAGGAGGGAGCACAGGACGCCTGCGCTGAGGCTGGAGCAGCCTGCCTACCATGTTGTTATTGTAACTGATCCCCATTGTAACCCTCCAAAAAGCAGCGTTCAACACATCCGAACATTCGCCCTTAATTACAGCCAAGAGCTGAACTCAGATCTCTGTAACATTACGCGTCAGTGTGGCATCTTTTTCGGGGCGAGGCAGCTGCAAGTAAGTGTTTTTCATGTTTGTTTTTTTTCTCAGCCTCCTTCTGATGTGGTTTTTAATATACCCTGCGCCTGAACGCGATGTGCCAGATGAGCATCTCCTGCACCCGGGCTGTAAGTGTAATCTGCGCTGTGTGATGAACAACAGCATGAGGAAAACACACAGCTCATTCAGCCCGAGATTTGTGAAACGCTCCAGTGTATTAGAAAATCAACATGGCGGGGGATGCTTTGAATTCCAGCGAGGAAAAGTAGCCGCGTCGCCTAGACTTCTCTCATCCATTTTATTTAGAACGCCACCCTGCAGTCATTATTACAGTCTTACATACATTTCAGCTATTCATCTGTGCTTTTTTTTTTTTATTATTATTTTTATTTTTCTCTTCTGTACGGTTTATGGATTTCTAATACAGCGCTTCTGATATATCGAGAGCCTAATGCTGGCGATATTCCAGATGTGCATTATAGATGTTACACCAGAACTTGCAGGTACTTTCCATATTTTTGTTCCGTCTCATCTCCCAGTATTTCTTTACTGCTATTCTGGCACTGTGTTAGCACTGAATCATGCATGAAAATGCATCTCCTGAAGCAAAGCTGGAGCCTGTAAGCAAGATTTGAAGTGGGATCTTCACCACCTGAATGACTAATTTTGCCTCAGCACCCTCCTCAGGTGGGGTTCAAGTGGTGGCAGAATAAACAGCTGCATTTTCAGTGGTATCTCCACTAAACTGGATAAACACGGTTTCTATAGTTTTGCATGATCTTTTTAGGAACTCGAAGAATCCAAAGTGTTTTAAGTCTCACATGGATATAAATCCCTCCTGCATACACATAAAGTATGTATAATTCTAAATAAGTATTTAGTTGACTACAGGTATTATGTATTGTTGGGTTTTGTGTAGAAGTTACTCATGAACTATTAAAAATATTTCATTACACAATAATATTGCTCCATGTCCACTTGTTTTTTTCTGGGTTCTCTGGTTTCCTCCTAAAAACATCCCAGTTGGTGGATTGGCTAAACTGCCTCTAGGTGTGAATGAGTGTATAAGTGTGTGTGTGTGTGTGTGTGTGTGTGTGTGTGTGTGTGTGTGTGTGTGTGTGTGTGTGTGTGCGCGCACACTGGCATCCCATTTACGGTGTATTCCCAACTCACACGCAGTGTTCCCAGGATAGCCTCATAGCGATCCTGACCTGGATGAAGCAGAAAAATGAATGCATGAATAATATTGATTAAACAAAAAAAAAAAAAAAAGCTTGTGTACAATACAGTTGAGTATAAATGTTTGCACCCCATGAGAGTGAAAAAAAGTAAAATGTACCTCTATTTTACCATTTATTCACAAAA
This sequence comes from Pangasius djambal, assembly GCA_022985145.1. NCBI lineage: Eukaryota > Metazoa > Chordata > Actinopteri > Siluriformes > Pangasiidae > Pangasius > Pangasius djambal. The sequence continues at coordinate 12,006,990 of CM040986.1, read as the reverse complement.
TACAGAATTCCACAAAGGCAACAAGAATCAATGCAAGTAAAAAATTAACACTAAAACAGCTTTTTTTTTTTTTTTTTCATTTTGTCTTCAGGTATGCAAACCTTTGCACTCAGTTACTGTATATTATCTATTCATCTCAGCAGCGTTTCCGTAGCTGCACTTGCACCAACTCTGAGAATGCTTCCTGCATGCCATCATGCAATTTTGGGCCAACAACAACATTTTTAAGCCTAATTAAAAAATATACAGACAGGTGAGAAATTAAAGGGGGAAAAAAACAAAGGCTCTGTTATGCTGTAGGGGACATGTTGCTGGTGTACTTGGGTAATTTGGCATACTTGTTTCTTTCTAGGAATTGCAAATCAATACAAAGTTATTCTGAGTTATTACCTTTATCCATGATGAAACATTTCTGTCCTGAGGGGAGTGGTTTCTTCCACAGGGTACGAGTCACTAATCTGACTGTTTTAAGACGTTCATAAAAATGTCTGACATTATGATGTAATTACAGAATAAATATCGTCTCATCCTAAAATTTAATTGTTGTGATGCTGACTGAATAAAATTCTTTGGGACGTGCCGTTATAGGAACATTATTAACGACAGGGTGGTGTGATGTGGCTGATACAAAGCGGAGTTACGTTTACCACACTGAAGATGGTTGTTTTCCTATAAGTTCACATCCCAAAGAGCTTTATTCCCCTAGCAATTTGCCGAAGATTACAATTTATAAATTTTGCTTTTAAATTGAAATGTTAACAACGTATAGTTACATTTAATGTTGGGGAACATTCATGAGACAAGTTAGTTTCTGTTATCACTTCGATTCCCACATCAGACTTTCTGTTTTCACTCGCTTTAAGTTAATAAGAAAAAAAAACCCAGCTTGTCTTGTTAAAGAGAAACGGGAATGTGCAAAGTCCTCACTCCTGAAGACTCTCCTGTGGCAGAAAAACTACAGTAACAACTAATGTTATTGCAATATGTTAGAATGAGAGCATTAATATAGATCTATGATTTAAATTACAGTTGGCACTATTATCAGAGCTGCTGTTATAGAAAATGAATCAATAGCTTCTGACCAGCACTGTGTTATAAGCAATTATAATAAGAAATTTGCTCCAGGTCTGCTGTGTTCTCAGTGATGGTTGCACTGAGTTTGTTGCACTAGCTAATAACAATAACTACCAGCAGAAAAGCTGTGTAGAAACCAATAGCATATTACTGATAACACCAAAAACATAACTTTATATTTAACGTTTTTCCCTTTTCAACTGCAGATATTTTTTTCATGACATGGGCTATGTGCACTACTATGGCTTTGACTTCCATGACTTGTTACTGTCTGTCACCACAGCACTGGAACTTGCTACGAAGTATTTCGCTTCAATGAATATACAGTGCGCAGCTGAATATACAATGTATGTTACAAATAAAATTTGAAACTTGACTTCTGCACTGCACAGTAGCCAATGTCTAACTGGTACTGCACTATTACTACTGATATAATAACAGTTATTATTCAGGAGCAAACATAATTGTTACGTAGTGTAATAGTTCACCATCGGTGGTATAAATAGCAATATAAATATAACTGTTTATATACTTAGTATGTAGTATAAAGTTGGGACATAGCCATGATGAAACATGTACCCAACCAATCACACTCTTTTTTCCCCCTCTTAACAAATCTGTGTTTCAAACTATTGACAGCACATCCCAACAAACACATAATATTTCCCCACTGGTTATTTTTGAACCGTTTCATTTAACCATTTCATAACATTCTGAGAAAATTCTATTTTGGTTAACAGACAGCACTGTTCCTGAAATGTGGGAAATTAAAAACACAAATTTCTTTAACAGTTATATGCCAACTGACAAGCTATGTTTCTCCAAATATGCAGTAAAGTTATTAAAAAAAAAAGTTTAATTTTATTTCAAAATAAAATAAAATCTGTACGAATATATAAATGACATGAACATGTGCTGGTCATCTCAAAACTATAATTAAATTTTTTTTTTATTTTATTTATTTATTTTTTTTTTAAATCATTGGTTTGCAGTTTTTCACAGTGCCTCCCAGTGAAAGGTGTTGCTGACTTGTCCATGCTCAAGATATTATTTTCAGGCACTGAAGGGCTACACCACTGCACAGTTTAGTCTTAACACATCCAGGTCAGTTAAAGTAGGCGTTAGTAATGAACTGATGAGCTGAATATGAGAAGTGCTTTGGCACCTCCCAGACCAGATTGTGCACACCTGCTCCATCTTTATTCCTGTGTATTTCCAGGTGTTAAGATCTGTTGGGAACATGAGCCAAACGCCTGAGACGCCAGTTGATGCTCCTGCTCCAGGGACAGAAGGTTTGGCATTTCATTTCACTTCGTAATGGAAAAAGGGGCATTCAATACTTATTTTAAATCTCTGTCTAAAGTAGTGGCAGCGGGCATGCTCATTCTGTCATTCTTCTGCTGACAGCACCTCCTGTTCAACCTGAAAGCAAGCAGCCAGCAGGGGGAAAGAAACAACATAAAAAGAAAGTGGAAGAGGTGGTAGAGGAAGAGGAAGAGGAGTACGTTGTGGAGAAGGTCCTGGATCGACGTATTGTGAAGGGAAGAATAGAGTATCTCCTCAAGTGGAAAGGCTTTTCAGAGTGGGTATACATACAGCAGTGTGTGGTGTAGGGCCGAGTGAGTGTTTTCTTAGTCAGCAGTTTAGTCTTGCCATTTGCTTGGAAGGGAATTCATTTTTATACAGCTGTAGTAATTTATACTGCTAGTTTGATGTATGCTGTCTATGTTTGGATTTTCAGTGAAGACAACACATGGGAGCCTGAAGAAAATTTAGATTGCCCAGATCTCATCGCAGAATATCTGCAGTCCCAGAGAACTGCTAATGAATCAGGTGGCAAGCGGCGCGCTGAAGCAGATGGTGATGGGAAGGAGAGCCAGCCTAAAAAACGCAAGGATGAGGTAAGGATTCTGAAGAACAAGAAAGTCCATTAACTGGGTAAGAAGCATATTTTGAAATACTCAGAGCCTAACTCAACTTCATGGGATAAACCATGTCTTAATTACCATTCCTCTAATTTAGCCAGAGAAACTCAGAGGCTTTGCTCGTGGGTTGGATCCCGAAAGGATCATTGGTGCTACAGATTCAAGCGGAGAACTTATGTTCCTCATGAAATGGTGTGTATGGAGCTGGATGCCTGGTTTAAAACTGCCTCACCTCAGGTCCTGGATTAGATCATCCAGTTCCTGTTCAGTATCACTTCGAAATCTAGTGATCTCACATGAAGTGACTTGTAAAAGGATGTTTTTTTTTCATTCACAGGAAGAACTCTGATGAGGCAGATCTTGTTCCAGCCAAGGAGGCGAATGTAAAGTGTCCACAAGTTGTCATTTCTTTCTATGAGGAGCGCCTCACCTGGCATTCTTACCCCACTGACGAAGAGGAGAAGAAGGATGAGAAAAACTAGGCAAACTTTTGGGAGCTATCGGGAATATTTACAGTTTTCATCATCTGAAGTAAAAGGCAGCAAAAGGTTTATATGATTTTACGAAAACACCACTGAAACTCGCAGCACCTCAGGCAGTTCAACAGTACCTGTAATCTACGTAGGCTCTGGTATATTTCAGTCATTGCGCTGCTACTGTAGCTAAATGTATTCAGTAGACTACTACTTTTTCTGTTTTTTTGTTTTTGTTTTGTTTTTTTAAATCTTTCTCATGGAGATAGATAGCAGCTGGGCAGCTTCTTTACCCACATTGTGTTCCTGAGCCTGTGTAGATTACGATGCTGGCCATTTCTTACCAGTTTCCACAAGGCTTTCTTTAATATATTCCTGTATTTCCTGTACATTGGACTGATTTCAACATATTGCTGCCTTAACTTATATTATAAAAAACAGATTACATTTTATACATTTTCCAAAAAGCAAGCCAAGTGAATGATTCTTGAAATGCCCTTGGAGAAGTACATGTACAGTGGTTTGAGAATTGACCAAGAGTCCCATCTAATAGTACTGAAAAGTCTTTATTGAAATTCACTCTTACCAGCAAAAACAAATCACTGTTCTAGTTATCACTGTAGGTGCTACTATTGAATTTTGTCAACAACACTGCACAAATACACCCCCTATTAAATGTCTGGGGACATCTTGGCTTTTTTTTTTTTTTTTTTTTTTTTAAAAACCCTAAACA
>CM040986.1:11915715-12002685 GCA_022985145.1 Pangasius djambal | reverse complement strand
AAGACCTGCAAGAGACACAGCAGGGCAGCTCCGAGGAACGCCTGCACAAGCGGACGTCTTGTGAAGAATGTATGTGCAGTAGTTACAGCTGCTAAGGAAATGTTTTGAAAATGAACATTATGGCTTAACTGATTTTAAATTATAGGCAGAAATAGTGACATGTGCTGTTGTCCTCGAAATTAACCTAGTCTTTAATCGCAAACTGGTGAAGTCATGTTAATGAAAAAACTATTTTGAAAAGCTAGATGCCCCCAAACCATTGATAGTGTATGTTTGCACAGTGACTTTCATGACCTTTTATATTCATGGTTTATTACCATATTGTAAATCAAGTGTAGTGTCCATGTTCAAGTTCAATTACCTGATTATATTCTCAGAATCATGTATGTTTATTTTTACACTAAATCATTCTTGTCAGTTTAATAAAAGTAGGATTAATGTAGTTGTTCTTGCTATAATTTGTCTGTCACTGGAAGTAATTTGATGAAATATTATACAGTCTACAGTCTGTAGCATATGTCGAGGAGTCTGTGAATTACTTTGCCAATTTTCCAACGTTATTTCTGTAGAACAGTTGCGCCCTGACTTTCTCAATTAAATGATTAATTTGAGCATAAATATTTGCTTGAGAGGAAATTGATTGGGGGAAAATCCTATGGCTTTCAAGGCACTAAAGTCCCTATACCTGTGTTTATTTTTCTCTCATATACCATATACATGTTGTATTGCAAACTTAATCACAAGGCAAAATATAACTTTGAAAATTAAAAAAAAAAAAAAAAGTTTATTAACCAACAAATAAACAATTCCCAGATTGCCAGCAAATCTTTCAAAATAAACTAACAGGAAGTGAATCAAAATCAAAAAGGAGTCAGAAGGCCTGGTAAAATACAGAGGGCCAAAATATCTTTAAATCAAAACAAACAACATAAACATATTTACAAAACAAACAAGACACAAAAAAATCAGTGCATGACGACAAGTAGTGACAGCATAAGACCAGGAACTTAAACTATTTTAAGCATAATTTCCATGCCTGATCTTTTTTTTTGTTGTTTAAATAATTAACTTGATCTACACCATACCTATTAAATATCGTAAAAGTTCTCTCGTCAAAATAATGGTGACTTTTTCCTCCTTGCGTATTGCAACAACCAGACAGAGTGCACTGTGTACAGAGTGCATTTCCTGACAAATCGTCATCTTATGAATTGTAAATTCAGTCAACTTTTAACAAATTCTTAATGGAAGCTTCTGGTGGCCGTTTTCAAATACTTATTTGAACGTTCAGTTCATAAATAACACGCTGCTCGATGCGTTTCGAGAATACTGCTTTACGTGCATAGTTTTGACAGTTTGTAGCCGCATCTTTAAGAATGTGATCTGAAGGTCAGTGGTCTTCAGCCTTACCTGCAAAGAGCCGCTGTGGCTGTTTTTAATACCACTTATAAAACAACACTTAACTCAACTGATCTTGGATTTCAAATGACTCCCAAGTGTGGCTCCTTTTCGGCTGGAGTGAAAAGCGGCAGCCCAGCCACGCTGACCCATTGTGGATGTAATTAAAGACCCCTGGCCTAGGCGAGCTGCTTGATAACTTTTAATGTTTGTTTGTTTGTCTGAGGCCAGCCCCCATAGCTCTCTGGTTAGATTACACCCCTCGAACTTTTACAGTCATAAGATTGAGTTGAGTGCCAATAATGGGCTTTTGTAGCGTACACAGTGATGGTACAAAACTGTTAAAGCAACTTGTTGGTTAACAATGACATAAACTGACTGGAAATCACAAGAACAAGACATGTAAAAGATGTAAACTAGGACTTGTAGTTGGATATGAGGGTGCCATTTGAAACACAAGGTTATAATCGCAGCTGCATATAAACAATTCGGTGAATTTTCAATTCATAAAAGTATGATATAATTGCGATCTTTACATACAACTATTTTGACAGGAAAATAACTCCACACATGTGGCTCTGTATGGGTGCAGTGTAGATGTGAGCAATGGAAACCGGTAGAAGTGAATAAACTATGAAGATGTATATATCTGGTGAGGATTAAAGCTTTCTTATTAGTGCTAAAGCTCCATTTTAAACATGTTATATTCCACATGTATGCTAGTCTCCTGAATAGTTCTAAAGCAACAGTTACGCTGCATTTAAGCATGATCCGATTCCACTGTGGTACATGCTAAGCCGCTTTTCAGATCTCCAGGTGATTTTATTGACTAAACAGGAACATGGTAGTGTTCAGAAATTTGGCTGTTTAACTGGGGAAGTTCCACAAGTAAAAGAGAAAACGAAAAAAAAAAAAAAAAATACATTAATGAAAAGATGTGATGTTCACTTCACACTTTTACACACTGGTTCATCCAAAAAGGAACTACTACTGAACTATGCTCTAGTGATGTGAACATTAAGCCAATATTCTCAATATTTCAGATTATCACTGTCCATGTCATAATCAAACAGAAAAAGAGCATTACAGAAAACTACTGCAACTAAAAGAAACCGTCTTGGAGTGAGAACTGTACTTTTTGCGCCTTTTGTTTGAACAACGTAGCAGTCCGGTACGAAGCCAGAAAATAACTCTAAAAAGCAGGTGATGAGCTGAAATTCAGCATAACAACCCTGTACAGTTGTTTTTTTTTTTTTTTTTGGTTGTTTTGATTTACTTTTTTCCTTTTTAGAACGTCCAGTTTTAAGCAGTGAAATGCTCTTGACAGAATTCAGGAGAAACAAAATCAGGCCTGTAGCTTATGTAGAAGTTTATGCACATGGGAAGAAAACTACTGAAAGGTTCAAGGAGGAGATTCTCACCTTTAAGCCTGCAGAAGAGAAACAACTGCTAAAGACTGAGAGCTTACAGCCAAGCGACAGAGATGATTTACAGCAGTGAGCAGAGCACAGAAGCTGATTTATTAGTAATGCAGTGTGCATCTTTACTCAGTATTTAATTTTCATCTCATTCATTCCAGCCTCAAGCATTACCTCAAACTCATTCTTAACCAGCCTACTTTGTCCAACTTTTCCTAATTCCATGGCAAGTGGCATTTAATACCCAGAGAAACCGGTCAGGTTTCACATGTAACTGTCCAAAGGAAATGTCATTTCCTTGTTGTTATGTCACTGAATTCACATTGGTGTAAGTGCACAACTGACCACTGTGATGGAACCAGAAACAAAAGAAATGCACAACCACTGGTTACAAAGGGTAGGCTTTCTTTTGCATTTGTTTTCTCGACACAAAAGTTCATCTTCCAACTTCCCGAGGGCTTCTCCACCATCTTCAAAAAAAGAAGGGCCTTCTTCTTTAACTCTAAAGGACTACCAGCAGGGTAATCACACACCCCCAGAGGCCAATACTAAAGAGTCTAATGACCTTTCCAAGCCGATGATCAGCTAGCCTTACATTCATTTTGGTTTTGGGATCTTGATGGAAATTAAGGTCAAGTCCTCAATTTATTCTCAGGTTAGTCAGTGTTTCCACAGCTGCGGTTTGCCTCTTTTACTCTTCTTAGATTCAGTCAATTCACCATTCTGGTCATACTCCAAGTAAAACAACAGAAAATCGGTACTTTAAAAAGCAATTCTGCTTCATATTTTCTGGAGAAAACATTTGAACCAAAGAAAGAAACAAGGAGAAAACCTAATGCAGGAACAACACTGACAGTGCAATTTTCTTTTCCTTGCTAGAATCTTCTCAAAGGAAAAAAACAGCATTTACTTCCACCTTATAGTAATTTTTTTTTTTTTTTGTGGTGGAGCCTTGGCAGCAAAGGAAAGGAGCAGGTCCTCACTTCTTTTTGTCCTTCGGTTTCTTGTCAGGCTTCCGGCTTTGCTCAAGAGTCATGCTTCGTGGCGTAATGAGCACGCTACCATCAGCGCTGTACTGCAGGCAATACTCACTAGCAGGGTAAGGCCTGCCTTCTTCATCACGCAGCTGGCTGAACACTTCCTGATAAAGGATCTGCACCTTCTGCTTCATCTGCCTGATACAGCGCAGGCACTCCATCTTCTCCTTCAGCAGCCGGGCTTTGTCACGCCGCAGATCCTGCACACCTTGCTCAAGGTTGATGATGGTGTCCAGTTTGCGTTTACGGCAGTTCTGCGCAGCCATTTTGTTTTTGCCACGTCTGCGGATATCACGGATGAGGGAAAGCTGGGCCTCGCTGAGATGGTGTTTCGACAGAAGCTCGTTGAACTCTTCAACAGGAAGGTTGACGATTTTATCATTGGAAAATGGGATTTTCATGGCTCTGGCCCGACGTTCATCGCGGCTCGACTGCTTGTCGATGAACTCTCGTGGTGGATGAATCTTGCTTTGTTGTAGGTGTTTGTCTCTGCACTTTTTACTGCAGGATCCAAGCAGCTGGGGCTGCTCAGGGCGTGAGGAGGCCAGTGGCAGATTGTAGGTGTGGTTGTGATTGATGCTGTCCAGCTGTGGCAGGTTATGAAAATGAGAGGGATCTTGATAGCTCATGCGGCACAGCTTGCTATATTCGGGCTGGTAGCCTCCAACAGCTCCCTCCTCTGCTTCAGCCGTGGCCACTTCAGAATCTGTGCTGTAGCCCACAGCACCTTCCTCAGAGAAAGTGGCAGAGGTGGAGGACGAAGATGCAGCCGAGGAACAAGACGTCTCAGAGTTGCTGGGAGAGACAGGGCTATGTCCAGAATCCAAAGACAGTCCAGAGTCCGAGTCAAGCTCATCTTCTAGTTGAGAGGCTTGAGCCTGACTGAACCCTTCCTCCATTGCGAGGTCTAGCAGGCTAATTTCGTCCAGCATGGACTCCTCCAGCAGGCTAACAAAGGGGTCAGGCAGCACTGGGGAAGAGGTTAAGTTGTTGGTGCTGTTGAGTGGTGGGAGGAACAGCCCAGTAAGATTTGTGACTCCAAATGTTGAGTTGATATTAGATGAATTGCTGGAGGAGAGCCTAAGGAGAGTAGGCCTCTGCCCGACAGAGGGATCCAATTCAGAGTTGAAAAGGTTGGGGAGGTCCTGGCTGCAGCTAGGGAGGGACGCCTGATGGAGGCTCACATCCTGGTTGATCAGACTGGATTGTGGAACACCAAAACTTGCCATTGTGCCAGATTCACTGGTATCAGCACGAGTGTTATTCAGGTTATTGTTGAGATTGGTATTTTCTGCTGTGTTATTCATATCTATGTCCTAGGGGAGGGGTGAAAGACAGGTACTGAGTGATTTTGTCAAATTTAACCATCTATTATGCCACAAGCTTGTAAAGAATGTGCAGAGAATACAAACCTGCAGTTCCATGATTGCCATTATGTCCTGCCATTGCTGTTCTAGGTCTAGAGGTGCATCAGACTGAGGCAACGGGGCAGGTAGTGAAAGCCCCTGAGATGTTGAAGGAACATTTTCTGCTGGGCTTCTCAGTTGAGGGGCGGCTTCTGTAGCTTGGAACTTCACATTGACCAGGGGAAAACAATAATTGAAGGAATCACTTTCTCAAAAAAAAAAAAATGTAAAAAAAACAAACAAACAAACAAAAAAAAGTCATTCCTGATAATAATATTGGTAATTGTCAAGAAACTGGTACCTCTGATTCCTCTCCAAAAGGGAAGGTGGCCTCCAGAAGCCTTAGGCATTCCTGTAGGGACATTGAGGTCTGTGTGCCAAGGCTGGAGAGCTAGAGTAAAAGATAATGAGAGAGGTTAATGCCTCTGCAAGGTCAAATTGCTCAAGCTGTGCATGATCTTTTACCAAGACCCTCTGGGTAATTCTCTCTTTTTTTTTTTTTAATCCTCTGGGTAATTCAGTAATCTTACAAAAGCTACTACTATTCATATTCATTCTTCAATTTACTCATCTGTGTAAAAATCTGACTGCTTACACACTTATAAGCTTTTAAAGCAATGCTGTCTAAAATTTTTTTTTTTTGTAGTAGAAATAGATTTTAGTTAATACTAGAATAAAATGTGTGCACCTAACCTAACCTACTGGATCATAAATGCAATATGGGAAACTTTCCTAAATGCTGCTGTTCCATACTTCAGAAATAAACAACAGCTCTCATGCACTTCAGTCTTGCATAACCCAGGAAATATAGAAAATTCATACGTTAGACTAACCACAAAAACAACAACAACAACAATAATAATAATAATAATTAATAATAATTAACAACAACAACAACAACATTATTATTATCATTCACTGTTACCTGCTCAGGTATGCTCTCTCCGGTCTCTCCATCCACAAGAGTTATGCCCTGACCCTCCTGCAGATTGATTCCATTTCTCCAGTCCTCCTCCCGTACACCTGCCTCCTCATTCGCCTCATTCGGTTTATCTGCCTCACCATCCTTCTGCCTGCTGCTGTAGTTAAACACTTCCCGTCCAGCTCCGAGGTCAATATCCTGTCTCCAGAGGATATCTATAAGGTCTATGTCCTAGAGAGAAAAATTGAGGACCATGTTGAGATCAGGACACCGAGTTTTTATTTTAAAAAAAAAAAAAAAAAAAAAAAAAAAAAAAAAAAAAAGACTTGGTCCAGGGACGCAGCTAAAAGAAAAATTTTGATTGACATGGAAAATATTCAGTTGTGGTTCAGAGCAAATTTCCATGCAAATATGGAAAAGATGTAGCTCCGGAGTAAATCTACGACTGAGAGATACCCAAATCATAAAATGTATGGAAAAAGTGTTCTACAACCTAAACGACTGTGAAGTCCTCCCAAGACATCTTCAGTGGCAAAGTGATGACACCACTATAATAAGGTCAACTGACAAGCAAAGGGCAAGTGACCTTCCTCTGAAGGGCAAGCTAATTAAAAACTAAGAACGCACAATGAAACGGCACGCTGATGCCTTACTATTTGCTACGCGGAATTTTAAAAATGGTTGGCTAACTTATGCCATGTCTGCATCTGATATTTAATCCTCTATTGCATCAAACTGACCCAGATTCTAGGAATGGATTAGTCCTGATGCATTTTAGGTATTTTGCAGCTGCATTTGCTAAAAATAAACACTAACACCTTGAAACTTCATGATGATTAAGGGGAAAAAACTGACAAATACAAAACTTATACTTCTGCTCTCTTTAAAACTGCCTTCTTTGTAATCTCAAGGTTTCTTTTCAGCAATAGTATGGTATCAGTGGTATCTCATACATACATACATACATACATAATTCATTATCACTGAAACAGCACAGACAATACCTTAAAAAAATATTATGCCATATGTATAATCTTATGTCAGGAGGTACAACAAAAAACTACACACATACATCACTCAGTGGGAGACAACAGCCACACCCATTTTGGGCCACTCTCAAAATGCAGCTAGATTTAAAAGTAGTGAGGTGACTCATCTATTTGAAGCAATAACAATTAATAATATTAGAAAAGAATCGTCAATGTCACAACAGATTTAGTAATATTATGAAATGATAAACACTGCACCTCTTTAGAAAGCTCATCAACGCTGTCTCTGTTGCCTTGCTCCTGGTTGGCCTCAGGGGCCACGGCACCCAAACTGTCCTCTCCACTAAGGTTGTAGGTTGACTCAGAAGTGCTGCCGGTCCCTCTCATGGCCGAGGGTTCAGGGCTGTTCACGTCCTCCAGGCTGCCGCCATTGTCCAGGGCAATGCTGGGACTGGACTGGCTGGCTGCAGACACCACAGTCTCGGGGTCACGGTGCACCAGCCAAGCGTTCAACTCAGTGCTGGGCACACGCAGGTGATCCAGAGAGCGCACCTGATTCAGCAGCCGACGAATGGCAAAGAAATGGTCCAGGTCCACGCTTTTCGGATGGATGCCATAGCCGTCCAGGGTGTTGCGCAGGTTGTGAAACTGTGTCTGTGTGTAGGCTGAGCTCGGGCCCAAGATGATTTCGCGGAGCGGGGGCAGCTGACTGTTTAAGTAGGTGTCCACGTCCACCCGCACCCCAATGAGACTCAGGAGGATAGTGAACTGAATCAGACCCTCTGTGAAGTACTTTTTCAAGTAAAGCATTTCTTGGCAAAGGAAACAAAATAAAAGTTAAAGACAAAACAAAAAAAAAAAATAAAAGCCTAACAGAACGAGGGTCAAACTGGAACACTTACAGTCAGTGTTCTATATTGCATAAATGAGTATAAAATGTAGAGAAACCATTACAAAATATAGTGTTTGTACAAAAACATTGGCTTGTGGTAAAAAGGGGGAAATGGGGGGAAAGATGTGGGTTCCTTTGTTCTCAGTGGCGAATGTCTATCCTGTCAGATGCTGAGATGATTCCACCATTCAATTTTCAATTACTCTCTGAAAGCTCCTCCAATCTGCATAAGAAAAAAAAAGGAGAATCAGCACAACATTCCAGGATCAATAGTACACTGATATTTTTTCCCCCAAATGTTTTCCCATAAAGTCTAATTCTTCTTGGAAGTTTGTTAGCTTGCGGCTCTAGCATTAACGTACGTTAATGCCTCCCTCCTCTTCGTGCCATCACGAGCCCATCTGCCGACTAGCCTCCCACTCGGCAAAACAAACAGAACAGTACATGTACAATTTCCCTCACGCGCATGATGAAAATAATAAAAGTTAGATATCAATTTCTATACAATGCCAGCGCCCTAGCAGTCCATTAACTGTTCACCGAATACCAAACAGAACGATATTTATTTGCTTAACATCCAGGAAGTGTTCTCTCCTACTTCCGCTATCGGCACTCACCAGCAACGTTAGCAACAAGTGGCGCAACAATTGCTGATTGGTTGAGGAGCTTTTCACAAGCCAATAAGAAGCCTCACGCGCTGGTGTTTCTCATATCACCACCAATGAAAACGTTACAGGGGCGGGCATTGAGAGGAATCTACTGGGGACACCGAATATATCAAAACAACTTCAACAATCTTACGCGTTTATGTATTTATAATATACAGACAACAATACGCGTAAAAATGAGTCCTACTAATCTAACAAATACTAAAAGATTATACACAGCAGCACTTATACATTATACGTTAGCAATGAGCAACAACTAGCTGGCTAGTTCCATAGCCCCAATTAGGCTAGCTGGCTAACCTAGCTAACTAGCCAGTTTTCTAGCACTCTTTTCATACTTACACATAAAGAGTTTACGGATAAAACAGCCCGAAATGTCTAGACGGTAGTCATTAGCAACATAAGGCAGTCACTTTCTTGAAAAAGTCACTTATTTCCATAGATTTACTTAATGTTGTCGTAGTCCACTTGTCTTGAATGGCCCACCATGACTTGCAAAATTTCTCCCTTGCCGATAAGTTCCCTGACAGAAGAACACGTTTTAACAGCGCGCATGCGTAGAATATTCCAGGGCTCGCGTCTGAATGAGATCATTAATCAGGAAAAACAGCGATAACAACCGCCCCCTTTAAAGTAAAATAGAGTTCAGACTGTGTAACTTTGTCGCTTTACTAGATCAGAAAAATAAATAATAAATAAATAAATAAATAAATAAATGATTGAATGAATGAATGAACTGATCGCTTTCCTTGTTAATCTGAAACATTTCTACAATTGTTAGCATCACCGACTCCACAGCACTGTAAATAAAAGCTGAAAAGTATCGAAGTTTCCGCCTGGTTGAAAAGAAAAAATACATAACATTTTTTTTCTTTATTTTTGGCAGCAGCAGTATGTCAAAATGTTGACATATTATGCCAGAAGTTACTCAAAATTCTGACTTATTACCTCAAAATGTTGACATATGATGTGTTATCTTAGTAAAATATAAAGTGAAATAATCTTAGCTAGTGCATAGCTCAGAGCTGTTTAGCAGGAAACCTCATTAGCTAGCTTTGTAGGTGACTAGCTGGCTAGTTTGAGAGCTAACAGAGATATTTGTTCAAATGATTTATTAAATGGTGAATTCATACAGTACACAACACCTGCTATTTCTATAAAGCATATTAAGCACATTTTCTGTACACAACAAACAAATCCTCTTCAGTTAGCTACATCACTCCCATTTCCTGTGTGAATGGAAGGTAGAGCCAAGTGGATCAAAGGTCAGGGGCTAGCTCCTGCTACCAAATCACAAACATTTTTTTCTAAAATGATTTGGCAGTTAGGAAAATCTAAACCTTTAGCATAATAAAAATAATTATTTTGGTATGCAAAGTAGAAAAAATGGACATAATTCAACATAATCCTGCAGTAATAGCTGCAGGAAGTAAGTAAAATGTTAATATAATAACACATTTTGAGAGAAAAGGTGAAACTGAGGATACTGAGATAATAAGTCATCAAAATAGGTCAAAATTTTTTACATAAGTTTAAAAAACAAGTCAGCATTTTTAGATAATATGTTAAAGTTTGAATATAATATGTCAACATTTTGAGTCATGAAGCTGAGATGGGGTTTAATAGTTTCCTCATGGACAGGACCAGCTGTTTAACTTAAAATTCTGTAGGGAAGAGAGCATTCAGGAATGAGGCTCTTTAGGCTACCACATTAAGATCAATGACATAACAACAAACAACAATAACAACTTCAATAATAATAATAATTTTAATAATAAGAATACATGTAAGTATTATTATTATTATTATTATTATTATTATTATTATTATTGGCACAGTGGTACAGCACCTTACAACTCTATTGTAAATTTCCTCTAGGTGTGAATGAGTGTATGATTATAAGTGCACCCTATCTAGGATTAAGTGGTTACTGAAGATGAATGAACAGTAATAAGAATAAGAATAATGACAGCAACAGCAACAGCAACAATCATCATCATCATCATCATCATCATCATCAATAAGTAGTTGTTCCTAATGGATAATGTGTTCTTTCAGTGGAATCTGAATAGATTCTTTAAATGCAATTTTCTCCCTTTTTACTACAGACTTTAAAATGCTAGAACTTTATTCCTACTGAGAGAGATCCAAAAGCAAAACAAGCTATATTTAAGTTCAGGAAAGCCTGTAGTTTTCAGAACGTTATATAATATACCTCTAGTATATACTATATGTAATTGGAATACCCCACAAATACAAAAAGAATGAAAAGAAATAGATTTCCTATAGAAAGGTGCAGGGTAGCCATGGCAACAGCTGAATGGTTGACTAATTGATTGATTGGAATATTGACTGATGGACTGAGAAACTGGCAATGTTACTAAAGAAAGAGTTGCTTAGGTATGAAGGAGTCACTCTTTAGATTATGATATTTATCAGCTGATTCTTTAAAAAGAGCCATAATTCTCATCAGTACAGAGAAACCCAGAGGGAAAAAAATATCTCTCTCATTAGTCGATTGCTGTAAAGTGCACAATTAATCAGTGCATCTCTAACACTCAACCAACCACTAAGGCAAATATTTTTGTGCAACATTTAATTATTCATGTTTACATTTCATTTCATTATTATTAATTTATTGTCTTACACCAGTTATTTGTTTGTTTTATGTTTTTGTGAAATAGTCCTCCATAATAACAACATATGAGTAATATATGATCCATAAATCAGTTCATGGAATGACATATTGAAAGGTTGCCTACTGTGTTTACAGCCTACTTCGTAGTATTTTGACTGATGATTGATAGATTAAGAGTGAGACCTGTATAATGTCTATATTTTCGCCAACACCCCTTGCACATGACAGGATGTATGGGGTCAGAGTATCAGCCTCAGGGGTTAAGTGCCTTGGCACTTGAACTCAAATGTTTCCAGATCACAGGTGCAGGTCCTTAACTGCAGCACTCGCATTGCCATCCATGATTTTTTTTTTAACATAAAGCTTGGAAATTCCTGCTACTCTACCTAGAATAAAATTTTCATTGTTTCTCAATGTCACAATAGTATTGTAATAGAATATTATTGTATTAAATTGAATTATGTATTAAGTGCTTCAAGAATATTTACCACCAGGTGGCATAGATGGCCAGTTGTGCAAAAAAAGGGATCAGAATAAGTACAACAAAAATTAAGGCAGTGATTGGAAGAAACAAATAGTCATTGCAAGCTGCCATAATTTTCATATTTTAAATAAACTGGAGAGGAGATACCACTGATTATTGTTTAACTGACAGTTAAGTATTGTTAACAGTATGAGCCAGGGAAAGATCTGCAGCAAGATAAGGGAATCATAACATTATATATATATATATATATATATATATATATATATATATATATATATATATATATATATATATATATATATATAAATTAACTGGTATATGACCTGATATCTGCAGAGATACTGAGACAGTAACATTTTTATTTATCCAAAGAGTTGAACCCTGAGATGGACTGGCATCCCATCCAGGGTGTATTTCTTCCTCACCCCAGTGTTCCTGTTAGACTCTAGATCCACCGTGAACCTGACCAGGATAAAATTGTTACTGAAAGTGAGTGACTGACTGAACCTTTGTGCCATGGCACAAGCTCCTGAAGTACCTACTGTCCTGTGCATTCTAGTGTTTTCTCTGCTCTAACACACCCACTTCAACTCAGGAAGGGTTCTTAATTTACTGATGAATTGAATCAGATGTATAAGGAGCAGGGAAAACACTAAAATGTGTAAGACAAGGGGTACTCTAGGACCAAGTTGGGAACCTGTAGGCTACAGTTTCTCAACCCCAGTCCTGGAGGCCCACTGCCCTGCAGAATTTAACCCTTTTTACCAGGACAAAGGCGTTCCATTCTGCCAATAATTAGTTTTAATTGTCTACTTTCATTTGAGCCATTAACCACTACTGTGGTGTGTGCTATCACAAAAAAAAAAAAAAAGAAAATCCAAGGCTGAGCACATGCACCCCCAAAACAGGCAAAAATTCAATTTTTTGGCCTCTGGTAAAAAGGGTTAATGTTTCCCACTTCTGAACACCGGATCCAACTTACGGAAGGCTTGATAATTAACTCCTGAGGTGCAGCAGGTGTTTTGGGAGTAGAGAAAACCTGAACCCCGGCGGTTTGCCTCCAGGATTGGGGGTTTAAGCTGCAGTTAAAATCAGTTTATATGTGATATTGATAAAATCAATCAGTTTACAGTACGTTCGTGATCTGGCACGCATATCGCACTGATCGCTTTGCAGACGCCTTGACACTTTTCCAGTGAACTATTCCTGATCACTAGAACACCGATAACACATCTAACTTCCCGAACAGCCTGGTTAAAAAAAGAAAAAAAGTGTCTACAACTGCAGGAGACGCACGGAATCCGACCTGAAAGCTAACCCAGCACTACATTAAAGCTCATCCGAAGTCATTTTTCTGCACACAGGGTAGAGAGTAAAGATCATTTGCACACCCTGTTGATCAGCGAGGATCTCCGCTGTAAGCGCGAGCGCCACGGAGGCGAGCTCGTGCCACGTTCTCGCTCGAAAGCGCGTGTCTGATTTCTCAGTTTAGAGCCATGGATGAGCCGAGTGTTGGAAGTGAAGTAGCATAATCGCGTAGTTTTTTTTCCCCCCTCTCCACGCTCGGTGTCTGCTCAGATCGGCGTCAGGGCTGCTGGTCGCCTTTGTGCAGGGAGCGTCCTGCATGCTGCGGAGGGGGGCACAGTTTCAGTGAGCGCAAATAATCAAATAATGGCAGAGAAATGAGAAGGAAAACAAAAGCCAAGCGTATTCTGGACTACGAAAATGAGGAGCAGGACGAGAAAGAGGAACAAAAACTGGACCAATTCTACGTAAGATATATAATGGAAACCTTTTGAGTGTTTTTCGTGCCCCTGTTTTGTTTGTTTGTGGCTGTGACTTGGAATATTGTCTCAAATGAAAGAGTAATTAGAATGACACGAGCCGCCTGTCCGACAGCACGGGCTGCAGAAACGGAGCAAACAAATGGATGCTGCCAAAGAGCGAGCGGAGGAGAATTCACCCGCAGCCGCAGGGCTCCACAAGTTGGACGTGAGGGTTTGGGCTTTTTTCCTTACTAATAATTATAGTGTAGATTTTGAATTTAGAGACAATTAGCCAGCTGAGACGACGTACGACCGAATTTTCCACTTTGCCTGCCTGAGTGGTGTGAAAAGAGCAGTGTTTTAAAGATAATCTATTTTTCACTCTTGCACTTTTTTTTTTTTTTGGTTTTGTTCCGCGTTTAAACGCAGAAAGAGCAGCAGCAGTAGTGTGAGGTAGGGCAGGCAGCCATGCCGGTTACCTAATGGAGAACAATAGGTCTAAAAGCATGGCACAGAGGGCATCACTTACTATAGACACGCTATGCACATCTTGTGTAAAAGAGCTTTCTTTACACTTTACTATCAGTTTGAGGCTGTACTGCGGTTTGAAAAGAACAACCCTTAAAGTGACATGCATCTTTTTTTTTTTTTTTTTTTTTTTTACTTTATAACATACGTTTCCCCAAAAGCATCAGATCAATAGCCTACGTTCCTAACTTGATGATGCTTTTTGGGAAACTACTCCCAGTTTCAGTGTCTGTCTTGTCCTGACAGGGTTATGGGTTCGACTGCTCTCCTACAGGCAGTTTTGATGAGGGACATCCCACCGCAGAGGTAAGGGGAGGTCTGTGGCACAGGTGTGCTCCGCATTCTACACCCCTGAAACTCAACATGCTGGATAGTTTTGAGCTCTGATTTTTTTTTTCTTCTAGCAGGAGGCTGAATATTTGCAGTCTTATTCGAAGATGGAGCTAATTGCCATGGTTCTCTGCATGCAGCGGGAAATGGAGAGCTTAAAGGAACAACTACGGTGCCTTACAGGCAAGTCAAAAAAATTTTTGCTCATTTTTGATGAATGAAGTAGTTTGACTTCTTGTTTAAAGCTAAATTTTCAACATTTCAGGATAATGTATTATATTAAAATAGCCTCTAACTTTACGAAACATGTCTCAAATGATCCGCTGTTTTTGTTTCCACACAAGCATGTGGAAAGTTGGCTAAAAACCTAGAGGCCCTGATCGAGAGGACCCAGCTGTGGCCTAATGGAGATAAGAAGATATCTCTCCCTGTTTCCTCCAGCCCCATAACCGAGCCTGTGGAAGTGGATGCTTTAATGCCAGCTATGCCATATGCCTCAGGTGTTATGAATGGGCAGTGGGTCAAGCAGGAAACTCTTACCCAGAAATCTAATGAGGGCTCCCACAGGAATGGTCTCTTCACAGAGGTATCAGTCATTTAATCAGTTTGATATCATACTAAAATTCTTTTAATGTTATGACCCCATGCTGTGCATGATTCTCTAGCTGTCTATATCTTTGATTATACATGGTAGTTATGTACATTGCTTTAAACGAAAGTTTTGTGATTTTATTGTTTTAGTTTATCACACCTGAGCTTTTGGAGAGGTGTAACACTGGCACCACTGCCCAGAAGTTGACCAATGATCTGTTGCGTGGACTGTATGAGAGAGACTGTTTGGCCTCCCACTCAATTTCTGGTGTGGTGTACAATAAGAGGGGTCAACCCAAACCTGCCCTGCCCACTGAAGAGGTGCAGGCCATCCTGAGTAAGTCTCCACACACCCGGCTCCATGGCGTATACACTGCTCAGGTTAGAATTGTGGCAATATATTTGGGGTTGCAGGTTATAAGCTCTGATAAGGAGCATGTTTTGCCCATGTTTTCAACAGGACACACCAGAAGATTACTAAGTACAAGCCATTATTTCTGCAGTTTAAAATGTTGCCCATGTAGTATTATATTGTATTATACAGAATGATAAAGCTACCTTGTGTGCACCTGGGCAAAAGGATTATTCTGTATGGTGTCATATAGATTTAGATGGGTACCAAGTTATGTTCTATGATTGCTGGGTCATGATCTAATTCATATAATCATCTCTTACAGGAACCGTCCAGTATTTCTTTCCTGGGAAAACTGATGCTGAGATTAAGGGCTACATTCGTCAAAAACTGCAAAACGAAGCAAAAAGATTGAGGAAAAAACCTCCACACTCTGGCCCAGAACCTAGAGCTCTGAGTCTATCCAGCCCTAGATCAAGTAGCCATCAGTTGGATTTGATTGGACAAAAGTCAAATGTTTGATTAGCAGTGATTGGATTTTTGTCATCAAACAAACTAGCCTTATTCACTGCTAACTATGATCAGGAGATCAAGAGCTCTTGATCAGTACAAAGTATGTTAAATATTTTGTTTGGACTGTCCTGAAAAATGTTATGATCACTTGCAATAGCTACTCATTGTTGTGACAGCTTCAATGTCAAAATGCGAATAAAAGCATTTGAATTTAGTTCAGATGGTCTCTAACTATTAAGAACACACTCAGTAATAAGATTAGATATTAATGTGAGTCTGTCAACATTTTTCATGTTTTGTATTTAACTGCTGTGTAGTAGCTACACTGCACAATAACACAAGGTGTGAACATTATTTTCCTTGTATCATAAATGTATTTCTTACTAAATTATGGTCCTTATTATTCAACTGTAGCTTTATGTATGTAATTTTTTGTTATTAAAATTATGAAAAAGTAAGCAATTAGATGAGTAGTAGATTGTTTGTGTCATGCATGTTCTCTTAAACATGAACGTGTGGATTTGTGTGAAAGCGATACACAAGATACTGGCTATATTAGTGTGACTAAACCCCTGTTAATATTGGCGATGGAGAACAATGTGTGCTGCATGCAGAGAGCTGCTGAGATGAAGGTAATCAATGACTGAGCGACACGAGCAGAGTGACAACAGCAGGGGTACTGGGCCAGTTGTCTTGGCAACCCCAGTCTTCTGGGCCACAGTAGCGTGGCTCTTACTCTGGCCATCGCCTCTGAGCATCTGCCCACTGCAGGGACGAGGGGAATTGCAGCAAACAAATAAAGAATGAAAGGCAGAAGGAAAGACTTCGGGAGATCCAAAGAAATTTGGTCTGGCATCCAATGAGGCGAAGGCAGTCCATTAATAATATGCATGAGGATAATGTTGTGGTAGGCTTTTTGATAATTATCTGGCTCATTGTCATATTCTGTTCATGTCTATCAGGAAAAAACAGTGTTTACTATGGCTGCTGTTGAGGTTTGTGTGCACATGTGTGCAAGGCTGGCCTGACGAATAGCACAGACAATGATAGTGCAGAGTGAAGACCCTCTGCTTATCATAAGCCTCATCAGTGTGTGTATGTGTGTGAGAGAGAGAGAGAGAGAGAGAGAGAGAGATGGTAGGGCATAGTGACAAAGGGACAGACATGTATGTCGAAAGTAGGAGGAAAAGCACCACACTATATGTTGAGGATAATAAATGTTTTTTTTTTCTTAAATGTGGCCTAGACATCCTGAGTCAAATAACTAAAGAAAACATTAATTTTTGCAAGAGAAATGTTAAAAATGCCAGGCATTTCTTGGCTAGTATGCAGGAGCTGTGCTACACTTGCAAGATAATAGCCATTAGGTCCTCAATCTTGTGAGCATAATGTGTTTCAGGCATGCGATTACGCTGGCAGCCCTGGGGCAAAGAGGGAGATGACACAGTGATGGAGCACCAAGGGCTGCTGGGAGATTTTACACAGCTCTGTGGGAGGGGTGTCAGTTAAATGGAAGTGTTTGGTTGCACTGAAAGCATGCACAAGGACTGACGTCTTTGATCCTACTCCTATCAGTGCTAGAAAACAACACTGGCCATCATAATCAGCACTATTAAGATGACAAGCAACCTTGTTGTGATGTACTACAACCACAATTCAATGAGTCTTACAAGTCATACAAACTATTTACACACTTTACAAGAACAGACCTGGTATGACTGTTTATCATGAAGTCCTCAAATGTACACTGGCGTTGTTTGGCTATGCACTTTGTTTGACTGTGTTGTGTCTCTGTGACCTATGTGAACTTATGGCAGTGGCACTGTGTAAAAGTTAGATTCACAAATCATGCTAATGCTAAGAAAAATCCAGAGACACACTTGTGTAATGTCTCAGTAGGTTTCAGCTATGTGGAGTATGTGTCTGACGTAGTGCAGTAGATTGGCAAATAAACTGTTTTATGATTTAGTCATTTAAAGCCATAGGAGTTATTTTAATGAAATAAAATATTTATTTATGAAATGGTTGTGTGGACTACGCAGTTTACACATGAACTCCCATAAGGTTGACTGGTCGATTGTTATACCGTTTTGAGATGTCAGCTTCAATCTGTAAGGAAAAAAAAAAACAAAACAGAGAAACAATGTTTACTTGGATAGGAAAAAAGTGGAGCACAATCAACTTGCAGAACCCAAAGTAATCTCTTTAATTAAATGAACAGATAAAAAAAAGAATACACCATCATAGGCTTCCCTGATAAGAATATATCAGTTAATAGAATACGGTACCAGTTTCTGTAGTTCCTTGGTGTGGGCAGCAAGCAGGTCGATGCGAGGTTCCAGCCTGGCCTGTTCCTCGAGAGCTTCTTGCCTTCGCTCAGCCAGGCAGGCTTGTTTCAGCACCAAGATATCAGCCTGCTTTAGTTTCTGCCTCAGCATGTCAGACACACGCTCCACATAGCTGAAACACAACCACAGTAATGAACTTTAAGCAACTTGTGAATGTAACTGTATGGTTACATTTCAGTCCTGGAGAGTCATCATCCTGCATAGTCCAGTTTCACATTTTCTCTGCTCTGACAGAGGACGGCAGAACTTGGGCAACAGTCTTTAGTCCCCAGAACTGACATTTAATACATTCCATTCATGTTATCGGTCTAAATCAGATGAGTGTGTAGACCTGTCAGTGCAAGAGAATAGTAAGTGTGTGCATGAGCACTTACCGTGGCGATGCCTGGATCATGAACAGATGCTTCATGCGCAGTGATGTCAGTCCTTCCAGCAGGTGGCGCACATCTGCCAGCATGGCCTGCACACGCTCGCGGGTCTGCCCCTGGATGATAGAGGGAGCCAGCTGGAACTGGCTCATGGCCACCATATCGCCCTCCTCACTCATCTCACTCAGTCTCTGACACAGAAACACTTCCAACTAGGCAGTCAGACAGAGAGAGGAGAGCATCACAACTTAGCAAACATTTCCACCTGAGATAAGCCACCTTACAGCTGGAAAGACGTGCACAACATTATTCATGTGATGGCTTTAAGCTGGTCATAAAATAGGCTGTAGGCCCAAAGTTTTAGCACATTTATAATCAAGTGTCATAAAATAATGTTTTAATGTTGAGTTGAAGTACCTCTATCAATTCATCAATAAACTGATTTCGAGTCTGTGGGTTCTCGAGCAGAGAGAGTGCATCCTGACCTCTCGCAACACCTTCAGGACCTGTTAACCCAGGCTGGCTCATTAATCTTGTGAGGACGTTATGACCATTTGAAGTGTGTAATTTACTACAGAAAGCAAATACATATTTACAGTCAGTGCCTGCAGCAACAACTTCGATTTCCACTGCAGCAGGTTCAGTTTCACCCCAGTCAATGCCACCATCACCTGTTTCCTTATATTCAAAAAGAAATATTAAAAATATGACACATCAATATTACTGCCACTGTGGAAACTGATGTTCTACGAAAAATATTTATTTATGTATATATGTATGCATCTATGTATCTATGTATGTATGTATGTATGTTCATACAGTCACATGCAAGTGACTGTATTCAAAACAGTCACTTTGCTTGTGCATTACCTCTTTGCCAGACCCAAGTGTAATTCCCCAGTCCACCCCCTCCTCAGCTGTGGTCCCAAAATTGACCTCCTCAGCACTGCTGCATAAGTCGCCCCAGTCAATCTATATAAAAGGGTGAACAAAATTAAATACAGACACTCACACGTGCACATACTTACACTTAAGACACTAAGACGTCTGTGCTTATATGCAAGGAGACAACCTGTTCTATCTGGTTACTCACCGTTTCCTCTGTGACAGTGTCAGGTGGTGCTTCCTCCACTACAGGTCTCTCTATAACCGTTGGGATGTTTCCCGTCTTCCACTCATACACTGTTGTGTTTCCTTTTTGTTGAATGAAAGACAGCATAGGTAGAACAGGCTCAGACCTGAAGAGATATGAAAGAGCCCAATTTACTTAACAGCTCACTCTAAAGCTAAGCAGTTCATCTAAAACTAACTTAACCTATAAAATACAGGAAGATATGTAAAATAACGGTGCATGAACTATGAACGCTCAGAGCTTTAATTTCTAAACAGTCATAGCAATGGCACTCACCAGTCACAGACAAACTTAGTGAAAGCTGTGTAGAGCTTCATCGTTTGCTCCAGGCAGGCAGCCTTTCTCCCTGTTTCCTCCAATACAGTGGGTAAATCCTTAACGAGGGCCTGCAACTCCCTCGCCACATTCTCCCCCTGAGAAAGTCAGATCAGTGAATAATTTGCCTTCATATTTTTGAGAAACATTTCTGTAGTCAAGTGCTGGTTAGGGCTAATTCTCAATCAATGTTTTTCATAACTTGCAGGTTTGGAAAGAACTGCTGTAGGAATCAGAATGCATGTCTGCATGCAGACATACACTATACGACCATAAGTATGTGGATGCCTGACCATCACACCCATATATGCTTGCTGAACATCCTGTTCCAAAACAGTGGGCATTAATATGCAGTGGGACACCAACCTTGGTAAACAATGTCTTCATGGACTGCGCTTTGTGCACAGGGAGGATTGCCATGCTGGAACATGTTTGGGCCGCTTAGTTCCAGTGGAGGGAAATCTTAAATGTTAAAGCATACAAAGTCCTCCTAGACAGTTGTGTGTTTCCAACTTTGTGGCAACAGTTTGGGGAAGACCCCAAGTGTGATGGTCAGGCGTCCACATACTTTTGGCCATATATCTGCCAAGTTCTCTTATTAGCTATTTCACTACAATTGAACATAAAATCATCTGCCTGAAACTTCCGACCTCTTCTTAACTACCATTGAACTGAAGGTCTGTCCTACAATATCTAAAATGCATACCTGCAATTAAACATTTCAGCAAATTAATCCTTGAACAGAATGCACAGATGCAAACAAAAGAATCTTGCTAATGGCAAGTTTATAGAAAAAGCATTATAAACTGCTCCCCAAAAGACAATACAAACAATTTCCTGTATCTGTCCTACTTGTCAAAAACACACTGTGGACCCTTTTGTAGAATTTGGCATGCTCTCCCCATGTGCGAGTGGGTTTCCTCCCACTGTCCAAAAGCATGCAGGTAGGCTGACTGGCTATGCTAAATTGCCCCTAGATGTGTATGAGTGTGTGAATGCGTGATTGTGTGGTGCCCTGCGATGGAGCATCCAGGGTGAATTCTCCCGCCTTGCACCCAGTGTTAACAGGATTGGCTCTGGATTCACTGCAACCCTGACCAGGATAAGCAGTTACTGAAGATGAATGAATGAAAATAAGACATATTTTGTATAAATACACAACAGACTGGCTATTATGAAAATATGATAATTATAGATAAACTCCATGTTCTAATGTTTCTCATGCAATAGGTTATGCAGTTGAATGAAAAGGTTATTTTTGTGGAATTCAGACATTTACTAACTTTCGACTAAGAATGGGCCAATCTTTTAGTAAAGGTGTGTGTAAATGTTTGCATAAGCCCAACCAAACTAAAGGTTTTAGCCAGATTTACAAAATTTTCAGAAAATGTTGATTTGTATTTACAAAAGTTGCTGAATGCTGATGTGTATGTCGATCACCTGTAAAGTGTAAAGTACGTTCCCAACACAAATCATCTGCATTTAGTGACGCCCACAAACCCCATAAAAGGGCTGGAAACATGAAAAGACTACTAAATTTTGAAAGAAAAGGCAGAAAGGCAGAAGGGGAGGTTATTTTGACTAACCTCTATCCCAATAAAAAAAAAACGGCAGTGTAACAGCACGTAACAGCAAATGTCAAAATCTAAAGACAAACTAAAGAAAAGGTGAACTAAATGTGAAGTGAGGTAACAAGAAAATGGTGTGACATGAAAACAGAGGAAAAACGATCTACACTGTACACTGGTGAGCAGCACACCAAGGACGTCGCGTATTTAATACATTCACGGAGCACTTTATTAGGAACACTGTGCTAATACTGGGTAGGGCCTCCCTTTGCTCTCAAAACACTCTCAGTTCTTCGTGGCATGGATTCCACAAGATGTTGGAAACGTTCCTTTAAGATTCTGGTCCTTGTTGACATGATCGCATCACGCAATTCCTGCAGATTTTTCAGGTGCACTTTCATGCTGCGAATCTCCTGTTCTACCACATCCCAAATGTGTTCTATAGGAATCAGATTCAGGCCACTGAAGAACATTGAACTCATTGTCATGTTCATGAACCCAGTTTGAGAAGACTTTTGCTTTGTGACCTCGTGCATTATCATGCTGGATGTAGTCATTAGAAGATGGTAAATTGTGAGCACGAAGGGATGCACACGGTCAGCAACAATACTCAACGAGGCTGTGGCATTCAAGCGATGATTGATTGGTATTAACGAGCCCAAAGTGTGCCAAGAAAACATTCCCCACACCATTACACCACCTCCACCAGCCTGGACTGTTGACACAAGGCAGATTGGGTCCATGGATTCATGCTGTTGGTGCCAAATTCTGACCCTACCATCTGTGTGCCTCAGCAGCAATCGAGATTCATCAGGCCAGGTTACGTTTTCCAGTCTTCAACTGTCCAGTTTTGGTGAGCCTGTGCCCACTGCAGCTGCAGCTCACCGAGTGGTTATCTGAGTTACTGTCGCCTTTCTGTCAGTTCAAACCAGTCTGACCATTCTCCATGGACCTCTCTCATCAACAAGGCTTTTCTGTCTGCAGAACTGCTGCTCAGTGGATGTTATTTTTTTTTATTGCACCATTGTGAGTAAAATCTGGAGCTGTTTGTGAAAATCCCAGGAGATCAGCAGTTATACACGTACTCAAACCAGCCCATCTGTCACCAACAATCATGCCACGGTCAAAATCACAGAGCCTTAGTTTATGGGTTTGTGTTGTCTCCCCTTTTTCATTTTCTTATTCTTTAATTAATGCCAAAAATATAAAATGACTACTTTTCACAACATTTTCTCCGTGGTATTCTTAATCCCCCTAGTGAACTAACATGAGGATGTGCTTTTGATAGAGACTCCAAAGTGCTTCTCTACGTCACTCTGGAAAAGGACGTCTGCTAAATGTTGCAAATGTAATAACAAATAAGCAATTTAAACTCAACAGTATAATCTGTATATAAAAGTGCAGTAATCCATACAAATTCTATGATTTTGATCAACTTAATGGTTTACATTATTTAGTCTTATTTATATTATAGTTTACATTATTACATTATTTTAGTCTTAATTCACCCAGAAGCATGAGTAGGATACAAACATTTTCCAAAATTATGAGATTTTCATGAATACCAAATTTCTTGTGTAAATGCTCCTCTGAAAGACTTACAAATAAATCCGTTCGTATCCAGCTCGATAAATGAGCTCCGATATAACAAGAGGAAACAGACTCCTAACACAGTAAATGTTTAAGTAGAAAATAAATATGTTTTTCATCTTTTGAATTTGTCCTAAGAGTATGCAAACATTTGCAAGCTTCGTTTTTGTAGGTCCCATTCAAATCTAACTATTTATTTTTCTAACTGTCAAAGAACGTATAAATTCAGGAATGTTCTTTTTCCCTCTCTGCCTATGCGGTCACTCACTAAAGTTCTCCAGGTTCTTGGAGAAAGCATGAACTTAGCAGACGCTCACCGTAATGCCGTACTGCTTGCAGGCTGCGTAGTAGCGCTCCCTCATGTCTGCAGCTCCACTCTGGCACTCCAGCTCCCGCCTGCTCAGCTCCTGCTGCAGCTGCTGTGCTTTAGCCACCTGTTTCCTCAAAGCGGGGCCCTCGTAGCATACACTGCGGCTCAGCAGACTGGCCAGCTCCGCTAAACGCACACAGAACAATGCCGGGTGCAACACAAACATGATGTTTTGCACCAGTATTCAAATACAGTATACACAGAATATACATAAAGCTTCTTAATAAATACTTACTTACCTAGATGTGCATTATCTTTCTCATACAAGGACACTATTTCTTGCCAGTCCTATTGATAAACAAAAAGGAGTTAAATGCATGATATGTGTATGTAGATACATACAGACTAGTCAAACGTGTGCAATCACCTTCATCCTTTGTGATGAATACCTGCCGAATATATTTTTGGATGAGGCTTCTGTTCCCTTTAGTATTTCCACTATCCTTAGGCAATGGAAATAGTGTATATCTGCATTGACACAAGAAAATATTTTCAATGAAGGCAATGACGAACTCATGATCATGGATAAAAATAGATAATGTTGTGTATGCAGTGGAATCTCACAGAAAAATATGGATGTAGACATACGCTACAGAATGTTTGTGTGCCTGATGGCCTGAGATGGACTGGCATGCCATTCAGGGTGTATTCCCACCTCATGTCTGGTGTTCCCGGGATATTCTCCGGATTCATCACAACCCTGACCAGGATAAAGCGCTTACGAAAGATGAATGAATGCATGAATGAACGAATGAATGTAAGTTACATTCAAATATCAATGTGTTCAAATCCGATGCACGCCACACACCTCATAAATTGACTTTTCATTCTGATCCAGTGTTTCTTTCTCTTTAACATACCAACCCAGCCAGTTATAGAACTGATCACACACTGTACATGCAGGATATCGAAAAGATTTGAGTAGATTATCAGATTTGAGTAGATTAAGCCTAAAAGGGACTGACATGAGCCCATGAGCAGCTGTTTGATCTCCTCGTTCTCCGGCATGTCCTGGAGAGCAGCACTGATCTTCTCCCTGATGACCATCACTGCATTCTGCCATTTCAGAGAACAATGTCTCCTGTCCACCAGCCAGTCTGAAAACAAATGTATACATATCCTCTATATTCATGTACAGATGGATGCACAGTTTTATATGTTTCACATAAATAAGATTTAGGTCTTACCGAGAAGCTTGCTGGTTTGAATGTCAATAGGGAGATTTTGAATATTCTGAAATGACAAAAAAAAAAGGGTTACTTTAAAGTAAATGTGTTAGTGAGACCTTATGATGTTAAACATTATGGTGTTAAGCCAAGACTCTGTCATGTCGAATGTCAAGTAAGTGAGAAAGCAAAAAGTAGTCCAGAAAAGTAGCTATTAACTCAAACATAATTATGACAGCTGACTTGCATACAGAAGCCACTTGACAACACAAGCATTCAGAGTTAACATCACTGAAATAGCATAGTTAGCAATGTGGCTAGTGAAGCTACAAAACGTCATAAGCACCGTCGTTAAATTACGTTTACCCCAACCCTCACTTTACCTCCATATTATCCTCAATTTCTTGTTTTTTTTTTTAAATACAGAATTACTATAAGACACACCACATATCCACAACGCTCTTTTTTATCATGTAGTTTTCGTTTACAAGACCATTGACACGTACTTACACATCTAACCAATCAAATGGGAGAATGGCCAGACGTTCCTGTCTGAAGCGACCAATTAAAAACAGCAATAGTGGCAAAGTCTCCTGCGTAGACAAATCAGAGAACCGGCTGTACACTCACCAAAATAAAAGACCTCACTCTTACAAAACGAACATTATCACTTAAGATACTGGGTGTCGAGAAAAACCGCACCATGGGGCTGTCAGAAACATACACTCACCGTCCACTTTTTTCATCATCCTGATGTTTGATCTGAACATTAACTCAAGCTCTTGACCTGTATCTGCATGATTTTATGCATTGCACTACTGCCACATAATTGGCTGATTGGATAACTGCATGAATATACAGGTGTTCCTAATAAAGTGGACGGTGAGTATAAAATAAATGCTACATTCTAAGGCTGTATTAGGAAGGAGGAATGAAGGCGTCTTGTCCAAATCAAATGTTATTATTTGTGTTTGCACCTGCCCGTGAAATTTTCTAATAAACTTAGATGGTTCTATTCCCTAAAATTTAATTAAATTAGTAACATAACCAATGTGACCCTATCCTGAATAAAGCATTTGCTGGGGATGAAGGAATGAATGTGGTAAAACATTGTGCCACACTGCACGAGTACCCAGTATGTCCCCATGTTAATCAGTGTGGCCTTTTTGGTGAGCTTCATATCTGACTGCAATAAAGTAAAAATCCCCTACTCATGCAACTTTTTTGTTGAGTCCTGGGGGATCCCAGTCCCAATACATTAAACAAAAGTCTTAATACAGTCTTTATAGTCTTACTATTTCAGTCTTTATTTCTTATTCTTCTAAAACAAGTTGCAGGGAACTGGCCGCAAACTCACTTTTATTTGCATGTGCACTGAAATTACTCATAGCCTCATTAACAGATAAATTTGTCACCTAGATATGGTAAATCTAAAAATATTATATGAAAATAAGTAAATTTCATATCTTAGACAACTGCATAATTACAAGCCAAGTGTGTGCAGTAAATTAGTGAGGTTATGAGCATATGACTGTCACAAGTATATGCAAGGTTACAGTCTGTTCTCATTTCTGCTAGTGATAGTATGCCATCCTGTGCCTTGGATACATTTAATTAAATTAGAGCATTCACTTTCTTTTCTTTTGAATTAATAATCTACTTCCAGAGACTGTATGTACATATTTTGTCTTTAAATAAAAGTTAACCTGCATTTGAACAGTTTTGCTTTCTAGATTTTTTCAGCTCTTTTGGAGATCTGAATATAGCTGCTTTTTTTTTTTTTTTTTTTTTTTTTTTTTTTTTTTTTTTTTTTTTTTTTTTTTTTTTTTTTTTTTTTTTTTTTTTTTTTTTTTTTTTTTTTTTTTTTTTTTTTTTTTTTTTTTTTTTTTTTTTTTTTTTTTTTTTTTTTTTTTGCATCTAGTCAGATTCATTAATTACTTTCAGGATTACTTTCGGAAGAGGATGTTACATTTATACACTTATATTCAGACTGCACAACATAAAAAATGCATGAAATAACGTACTATTATTATTATTATTATTATTATTATTACGATTATTTGTAAGTATATGTGGTAAATATGTCAGCACCTGACATTTTGGGCCTGCTGACCTTAACATTGTTAAGAATTCAAGATCCTTTCTTCTTTTTTGTTTTGTTCGACTGAATCTATTCACTTACTGCATGATGTGTTTTAACTTCTTTTATTAACTTGACTGCAGTGCTGATATTGTGCCTATTGTTTCTGTAATACATGCTGACAGAAGAGGTATATTTGGCTATTCTGAGGAAAGTGGGTACAGTAGTTTCATGGCAACTGCAACAGTTTGTTTGCCTCATGTTTGATTTTTTTTATGCACGTGGCCAAAGTGCTTTTTGCACTTGTTTTTGCAGAAATCAGAATACTAATCCTGAATTAAATTTAGAGTTCCTGTAAAGTGAGGAAGCCACCAAAGTGTACCAACAAAGCAATGGGAGACAAGGTCCTGCAGTAGATAGTATTGGGCCAGTGTATCTTGCACTAGCAGGCTGTTCAGCTCCACTAGGGAGAGCCACAATTCACAATGAGTTGACTTGGCTTCGGTGAAGAGGTCCACCTGTGCCAAAGTTTTCCAGACAAGGTCATCACTCTCCTGGGCATACATGCTGCTAGTGGTACACTGCTATATGCTAGTGGTACATATTCACAATTTAATAACTACTGTGTATTTATTACAGAAAATTACATTGACCACTACTGCATTTTCATGATTTCAATTCACATATTTAACTTGTGGACATCAGGTTACAATGATCCGTGGGACCACCAGCGATGTGATGCAGATATCAACAGTAGGCATGTGTCTGAAGTAACTATTTGAAGGAGGAACAGGAAGAATGGCCAGGTCATCGAGTCTGAATTAGCTATACGGATAGCTCTGTTGAGGGACATGAGCTTCCGGATGCATTGACTTCAGCTGACCCACATCTGGCACCAAGTTGCCTACAAAGTGAGTTGGGTTGCATCACAGTAACTTACTATGCTTACAGAATTAACATAAACAAGGAGACCCACTCAACCACGCTAGTGGCATGTATACCCAGGCCAGCTATTTGGCTAGATGGTAAAGGATGTGAATGGAAGAGATAACACCAAGGGAACCAGCCCTGGCCCAAAAAAATGAGTGGTGAGTGCCACCTCAGGGCAACAACAGTAGCAGCTAATTCAGCGAAGCGAGTAAGTCTAGAAATATTAACAAGAAAAACCCACTCAATGCTAGCAAACACCATGGAGTTCCTCCACTATAAGAATTAATGCACTCATCATGGAACAAGAGAAGATGATAGGAGTCTATTGCCATCTTTGGAGGAAAGGATATCTACAAGCTGTTAAAACATATGACTCCATATGGTGCACATGCGGTCATGTCTGTATGTGGTGGGAAGGAAAAGGGATTAGATGGCTGTATCACCATGTATTGCAAATACTATGTCATACGGTCACTTTGCAATTTGTTGGAGGATCTTGGCAGGCATGCTCAAGGTGATTCGTGCCCGGTCCATTGGAAGCAGTAAAATACAACAATGGTTTAATGGAGCGTTAGGAAAAATCTAAGAGGCAGTACATGTGTTTGACCTGTTTGTGTATGAGCTGCTTTATAGTTCCTTTAAAATCAGCATTGTTTTGTGTGTTTTGAAATGTGAGATTTGCCAGCACACTAAACAGTATATTGTACTGTACAAACAGACTAGAGTGGAAAATCACGTTCAAAAAAGTTCATGGCTCTTTTATCGTTTATGTCCTAGGTGATTGCAGAGAGGGATGAATAAGCTTTATTTTCAGTTATGACAGCGAAAGAAAGGCATTTGTTTTTTTTCAAACCTCATGTTTATTGTCTTCATTCAGTATGTTGAGGGCCCTTTTGTACATGCTATACAAATTAGAAGTCAACATCACACTCCCATAGGATTGGTTCAGTTCGACAGATTGAATCCTCCCCCTTTTCACTCACATGGCTGTAACATTTACACAAGTTTCAATGGGTTGTCCCTAAGTTTCAGCTCGAGCTGAGACACTTGTGGGAGGCTCTATAAGCGGTTCTCTCTGGTGTATGTCTGTGTATGGGTGTGTAGAGAGATAGTGGAGAAGGCAACACCTTGGTGCCAAATGAAAACAATCAGAGATTTATTAAGGAAGGTTCAAGGTTCAAAAAGTGACAAAGCTTCGGAGTCACTGACAGAAGAAGCCTGCACAGGAGAATGGAAGAAAACAGCTGGTAGATTATCACAAACTTCTGACTTCACGTGGACATCTGTTCATCTGAAACACAACTATCTTTGAATCAGGTAAACCAATTTTAAAATGACAATTAAGCACAAATCCACTGTAAATGCTTGATTAGTAAATTGTAGACCATTATACCTTCTTCTACATATGTCAATATCATGCAAGATAAGCTGTTGCATGTGTGTATTCAGGAGTATTTTAATTTTAAGAACATGCACAAGGCTTTTAAGGACCTTTTCAGCTGGTATATACAGCAATTTTTTTTTTTACTGCTTAACTCTCCCTCCTATAAGTCATTATTTTGAATAGCGATGCTTTATTGCTTAATGTCAGATAGCAATCTTGCACTCAGCATGAACCTAAAACATTTATTAAAATTTATATTAGGTAGATGGTATCATCATTTCTAGTCAAATGAAAAGGATAAGATTGGGACAATAGCCATCAGGGTAACTATGGCTATGGATGACTGCCTTGCTCTTAAAGCAGTGAAACAGCTTAGTCAGAGAAATAGAAACCGATTAGGCCTCCTAAACCCCACAGTAACCATGACAATATCCACACCTATCCCAGGTGAGGGAGATATTATAAAAGCCCAGTTCAGTGAGCAAACATAATACTCCTGTGACTGTGCCTTACTTTACTGCTGCCCTTCGGCTAACTATTTGCTTGTTCAAACATTGTTTCAGTGAAAGGCTTTGAACTTGGTTATTGATTGTCAAGGTTTAGACAGTGCATGATATACATGCTTTGTGATCTGTGAGGCTGCCCAGACAGAAAATTAAACAAATAAAATAACGCAATAAAGCAATTTAAGATGTCGTCGAAATTTGGAAGTAGTGTTAAATGGTAGCTAGATATAATATGGTCTTATATTGCTAGTCATAATTCTTGATGGCTCTACAGAATATGACCAAAGTACATGAAGACTTTTTTTTATCTTGTCATGTCTTTCTCATTGTTACTGTTCTTAGCTGGATTATTGTGTACTACAGTCAGCAGCTTGTTACCCTTCTCAGGAACACAAAACCAGTGACTTCTCTGACTGAAACAAGACACCATCCAAGAGATGTGAAGATTAGCGTGCTAGAAATAAGTGCTGTTAAGGACAGACAACTGTGCAAACATTCCTAAAAAAAATAGTTGCTTTCTGTAAAATAAAGTGGCATTTATGTAAATGTAGGATATCATTGGCATATCCTTGCCTCCTTTACTCAATCTGATTGTCTAATATTCCCTTGGATCTGTCCATATTTTGCATTTGTTAGACACTTTAACTCAGCAAACAGATGCCCAGTGTTCAAAGGACAAAAATACTTTTGATTTAGATGCATAATCTTAGATCCCATCTTAATTAATATGCCATCCAACTTTAAAGTGAACCAGCTAAATCACATGGTGCATTTGCCGTAGTGAGATCATGTGATAGTTCACGCCATCCTAAGGGGCTGAAATACTATAGAAGAAAATGGCACAAAATTAAACATGTGACTCCTATCAGACAAAAGATCAAACTGATTACAAATTTAATAATGTGAAGAATGTGATCTAATCTAAGAGAAAGTTGCCCTGGTTGCTGGCTGTGTGTGAGAGGCAAACTGTTCCATTATTACACATTGAGAACATATACATGCTTACATGCAGTCTTGGCAGTCACCTGCCTCACACGGAAGCAAACAATTCCGTATGCAAGACAGTGTGTATATGTTGACACATCTTAGATATCAAGGAAGAGAAAGGATCCAATGGTACTGTTTGTTAATCGAACAGTACTTGAATCAGATCTCTTCCTTCATGTAATCATTGACAGAGGAAAGAGTTTGCCTTATTGCCCTAACACTCCTTGGTATTTGCCTAAAGTGACCATAAAATCTTCTGTCTAAATGAGAAGAAACTCATACACTACATGCATTTAGTGTCCAAAATACGTTAAGAATGTGCTATATGTTCAAAATAATCTTAGATAAAAAAACAAAACAAAAAAAAAAACACAACAAAGAAAGCAATAGATTTTGAGATATTTTTCAAGAAAGTAACACACTCATTTGTATTGCAATAAATTGCATCAGCACATAAAATGTAAACCAGTTAAAGAGAAATTGGGACTGTTTGAAGTGTAAATGAACTTATCTAAGTCTTTCAAATGTAAGAACCTCTGGCACCGATGAAGGAGTTAAGAGTTAACCATCTACATTGATGTACACTAAACTAACATCATTTACTTCATTAGTTAACAATGACAGGCCATAAACTTCAGGATTACTAAACAATGTTAATTAACATACTGTAGGTATCAACTGATGTTAGTTTAAATGGTAAATAAATAAATCTATATCAGCAAAAGTTCATTCACACTGGACTAAAGTCTACATAAATTAGAATAAATTACAGCATTCTCCCTGTGTGGGTTTCCTCTGAGTTCTCCAGTTTCCTCCCACCTCCCCAAAACATGCCAACTCTAAAGTGGCCCAAAATGTGAATGAGTGTGTAAATGTGTGTGTGAATGGTGCCTTGATCGACTGGTATCCCATCCAGGGTGCATTACCGTTCCCGGGATAAGATAAGATTAGTGACTTAAGATTACTGACTTAAATAAAGTGTAAATAAACTTAGAAATATTCTTTATGTCCATGTGCAAAGAAATACTGACTTAACAGTGTAAATAAAGTGTAAATAAAATAAAAATAGAAGTGCAAAAATATATATAGAAATATTATTTTAAATTGTACATGTGCAAAAGAACAGTGATCAACATTTAGGTTTTAGAGAACCCCTCCCTGCAGAAAGGGGAGGAGCTGTATAGTATTGTGGCATGAGCCATAACTCATATAACGTGTGCCATAAATCATCTCTGTTGCAGGTCCAAAGTTTTATCTTGTAAAAGTCATGGCTGACCCTGCCTGGTGGAAAGTGACTTTCTTGAGGAAGAAGTCATCTGAGTCCAAGGTCCTTTATGAAATCCCAGCTGAGTACGGAAGCAATACTGGCAATAAAGAGCTGTCCAGCCCTCCTCAAAGCACAGATAATGCTGGCAGTCAGTTAAACGCCAAGCTGGAAAAGATTGTGGACAGGTCTGCTGCCAAAAGCCGTCATGTCAAAGTCTCTCACTCTGGCCGTTTCAAAGAGAAAAAGAAGGTTCGGTCCACTTTGGGTGAAAATTCCAGCATTTTCAGTGAACAGGACTGAGGACTGACGAGAACTTTACACTAGAAAAATAGCACACGTTGTTAAAAAGGAGATGCTTTTCATCCACACACAGTACACCCACCCACTCTCACACACCCACCCTTGCACACACATTTTTTAATTAGTGAATTCAAACCAATATACACATAATGGTATAATAGCGGATATATTGCTGCAAAACTTCCTCATTCACCTTGTCTTGTCATAAAACCAGAGATGTTCTTTCTTACACAAGGTATTTTAGAGATAAACAACGTTTATTTTATGAGGCATCTTTTACAAGCGCCATTTATTTGAGGTCTTCTGAAGAGATGTTTTGATATCAGAAAATTATAAGCATGGGATATTTGCTCAGTATATTACTCCTACTATGTGAGTATTATTATAAAAACTCATTTAGAGTTCAATTTGTAATTTGTAATATTACTTAATCATGCCTGTTTTATGTGCATTTTTAACATCTTGATTAGATTGCTTGTTGACAAAAATTGTCTGATTCAGTAATTGTTTACTGATTATGTGATGGTACTGGATTAAGCAAAGACAGCAGGACAGCCATTTTCAATGTTTTAATACACCAGGACATTTACAAAGGGCAGATATTGTACATGTGTTTAAATACAACAGATCTACTTTGGTGCTTTGGTGCTGCCTACTGTTTTATCAAATGAGCCTAATAAAATCAAGTGACTGACAAAAACTGTCCTGTAAACCGCACATAGGGTTTAACTGCAGTATCATTTGCTATAGCACTGCCATCTACTGGCCTACCAACTGCTGATCGACACATTTCTCTTAAATCCACAAACACATACTGGGAACAAATTAAAGGAAATACCAGAGGCTCTGTTATGCTGCGGGAAATTTGGTTTGGGTTTGGGTTGTTCTGACTCATCACCTTTATCCACAAAAATGATGTAAATCAAATGTTATGGCTTTAACAGTCACCAGATTTCAACTCAACTGAACACCTATGAGGGAATATAATTTTAGAGGAATGATGTTCTTCACTTCAGTACAGTTCCAAGGACTTGTAGAATTTTTTTTCCCATTAATTTGTCACCATCTGTATGTCGCTAGAGGAACTTGCTGCACTACAGTAAAACTTGAATGTTCACGGATAAAAAAAGGTTGGTAGCGGTCTCTGTTCATTTCAATTTGGCAGAAATTTTCTTATAGAACCAGTTGAGATCCTTTACCAGGTAAAATCATTTACATTTCTATCTAATGGCAGTTATAATCTGCAGAAACGTGGTTTCTACAGGTATTCCATTTAGGGATATCACTGCTGTAATAGCAAAGAAATCTGGTCCAAATATACTTATGGAATATTAATGAAATGCAACAATGCTTGTGCTGCATTTCAATTTTTGGGTGAAAGTGGCCCAGCTGTAAACATGCAGCCTCTTCTAAGTTATGGCTGTTATCTGGCAGCACGGATTCAGACGAATTCATCACCGTTATTCCTAGTGGGTCAGATCAGCGTGAGCTATCACTGGGTCATTATTCCTTTGCTATTAGAGTTGCAACTGAAAAATGAATGAATGAAAGCACAACTGTAAATTGTATTTTAACCTAACTGATGCGATTATCTACATTAAAGACAATATCACCCAATTAGGGCATCACAGTGTGTCATTATCACCATGTTGACCTTTGCAATACTAATGTGCAAATGAGCACGATAACAAACCACAACTCTCAGGGGTTCTAGATCAGTTTTATGTGAGAATTTTGATAACTAATTGCCTTTGCTACGTTAAAAAAAAATCTGCTTAAATAGTTACAACATACAAAAGCAATAAAGCTTTCGACAGAAAACAAAATCTACTCAAATACAAGGTACCATACTAAGTTAAAATGTCGCCTACTTTTTGTTTGTGTTACAGTTTACGCTGTTTAGGATGTAGCACAGGCATCATATCAAGCAATGACCTATTGAAGAGACTCAAACATTACAGACTAAAATACTTAAAACTATTCATTTTACGGTACAAAAACAATTTGTCTAAAACTACTACTTTCTAACAGCAAAATGGCACATCACGAATCGAGTCTTACCAAAATAAAAAGCATCTGTGTTCCTCTTAACTTCCTAATGTACTATAGTTAGTCTAAAATGATGACTCTCTTGAGTGCAAAGATAAGGGTTTCCTGTCAGGGTGCTAAGCGGTGGTACACCCAACCTCCCTCAGCCTGATGCTGCATCTGTCGAAGTTCAGTCTCGCCCTCCTTGATTCTTGTGAAAACAATACGATCATGCAGTCTGTTGGTTTGGCCTTGCCAGAACTCAATCAGGTATGGCTTGACAATGTAGCCTCCCCTACACAAAGAAGAACAAACTAACTGTAACAAACACTGGACAGTGTCAAAGGACAATGTCAGAATAATTGCTGTGAAAGGAAACATTCAGTATTCAACTCTGATTATTTCCAATATTATAACCAAATGGAACTCCTTTGTGCTGTTTACTAAAGCAACATAAAGCTACTTGTTTCTTTGACACATACCAATAATCCGGTATGGGGACCTCTGAGTCCTTGTATTTCTCCTCCAACTCTGCATTCTTCTCTCTTAGGTACTGAGAAGAATATCAGGCCATTAACACAGGATTTTTTTTCCCCTTCAACCATTAAACGGCACAGCTTGGTACAGCACTGAGGCTAGAAATGGGCTGCTCACCTGTCTGTTGGGTATCACGCTGCTCTGCCTGCTCACAACTGCACCAATCTGACTGCTCTTGGGTCTCGAATGAAAATACTCAGCAGAGTTCTGACGTGTGATTCTCTCTACAGTACCTTCAATACGAATCTGTGGGGACACCATTTTATATTTGTAAAGAAATAAGCTACCCTAGGACCCAGACCCTGGGTCCACTTTTTTGTACATATATAGAACTTATTTTAAACTGCATATGTGTTTTTTTATATTACTTATTTGTCTTGTGCAGGTCAACAACCATCAGCCTCTTATTGTTCCCATAGTTATGAGAAACAAATGGATTTCACATGTGTGTAACCTCATATTTATACAGCAGAGAAACAAGTCATGGTCATGTGTAACAATATACTTCGTAGAACTGAGAGCAATTAAAGAAATATTCTGGAATAAATTTTTATTGAATTTTATTATTAAATTTTAAAGTGTTCTTTGGGGGTAACAATACATTTGTAGACAGTTTTGTAACAAATACCACTGTATTATTTAAACACTGTAGTTCTTATAAAAAGATTTTTGTTACAGTATATATGGACACCTGACCATCACGCCCATACGTGAGTTTCCTCAAACTGTTGCCACAAAGTTTTAGTCCCCTTTTACTGTTATAATAACCTCCGCTCTTCTGGGAAGGCTTTGCACTAGTTTTTCAAACATGGCTTGCCAAGGTTGGTGTGGAAGAACTATGCCCTGACTTCATAAATGCTCTTGTGGCTGAATGGGAAGAAATTCCCACAGCCATGCTCGAAAAAAAATCAGTGCAAAGCCTTCCCAGAAGAGTGGAGGTTATTATAACAGCAAAGAGGGACTAAATCTGGAATGGGGTGTTCAGCAAGCACATATGGTTGTGTTGGTCAGGTGTCCCCATACTTTTGGCCATGTAGTATATTTTGAATTGTCTGTAATTTTATTTTATGCAATCATTCTGTCCATTCTCTTTGTGCCAATAATTCTGCAGTATGTTAAATGAATAAGTGTGTATACACTCACCTGCCTATTCAGCGGTTCCCAGTAAAACATAAGACAGGCATGGGGATTCATCTCCTACAAGAATGGTTTAAAAGAGACTTTGACTCTGAAACAAACTATAAGGAGATCAAAAACAGTTGAGAAAGACTATTTGGAAAGACTCACCAGCTCTTTACCTTTACGGCTTTCGTAGTTTGTGAAGAAGCGGAAGCCCTCGTTACTGTAACCTTTCAGCAGCACCATTCGAGCAGAAGGCCTCCCGTCCCTTTACACATGACAAATTACAAACGCTATGGCAAACCAATTACTTGACTTTAAGAGTAGCACATGGATCAGTCACACAGAAGCCTATTGTTCAGGTTCTTAAAGTGAAGCATGACTCTTCTAGAAAATCTAATGTAATAAATAACATTCTCACTTGGTTGCTGTTGCAAGGCACATGGCGTTGGCCTCACCAATTTCAGGGCACTTTGCTGCTTGATCAAACCACTCACCAAACTGCTTCATAGGGTCAAGGGAAATGAGCTGATCCTCTTCAAAAGACTGTGGGGTTAAAGGAAAACTGCCATGAATATGCCTGGGTCTAAACAGAAGAAAAGCCTGTATCAGTTTATACATGTTATTGTCTGATATGGTGCACATGAATACATGCACATATTTCATTAGTAGTACAATATGTTTTGACAGCTGGATCATGATATATACACCTGCCTTCATAGACCATATAACACAACTCTAAGTACTATGGTAAAGCCAATAAATAAATCAATATAAATAATCAATATTTTGTCATGACGTGTGCTAGGTGTCAGCCACTGCAGGGGCGAGTTTAGGTTCAAAGGTCTGTTCAAAACATGAACATTACCTCCTCATCGCCTTTATATTTCTTTCTCATGTTACTCAGATCCATTTGTTTGCTGTTATCCGTCGATGTGGTGCGGAAAGAGGGAGCAGGTACGGCTCGGAGGGAAACTGACAGGGAATATCCAGGCGGAATGATTCGCTCAGTTTTGCTGATAAACTTCAATGCGCTGAAGCTGAACAAGCGTCTCATGCTGTCATGGCCGTGACGTAACCACGTCACAACATCTTTACGTAAAGCGTCGCTGAGGAACACAAACAGAAGCTGCGTTCACGCCATGTCGTCATTACCGTAATTACGAGATTCCGACTTGGAAAAAGCGTTCACGTCCTCGTGGAACTCGTAATTACAACTTGTAAACTAGGAATTTCGTGAGAGCTCCGACTTGTTCCACTGCACTCAAAACAGCGATGGCTTCAGCAGTAAAAAGTAGTTAAGTAGTTATCTCGTAATATTATATTAATCTGTGCTCGTCATAAAATGTGATTTAATGTTCTAATTATATTATATTTGTATTTTGCAGTTAACAACTTCATCTCACACGCAGTCATTTTGCCGTACGTGAACAGTTTCGGAGGAGAACGTCCGGTTTGTCATCTAGTAATTACGGTAATTCCGACATGGCGTGAACGCAGCGAGAGTCGCGAAATGTAATACCCGACTGGCACAACAAAATTCAGTTTGGAGTTTGTTTTAATAACAATAATAAATACTCTATTCCCCCTAAAGAAAACTACATTAAAACATAGAGGTTTTGAACATATATTGGGCTCACACGAGCGGCGTAGACAAATCTAGATTTACAAGTCATTCACTTACAAGAGTAAGTAATGGTAATGTTTTGAAGCTCAGTTTGTCCTCTGCGGAAATGCATGAAACGCGGCATCCCGTGACGTCACATCCGGCGCAAGATGGCAGCGACCTTGTGTGGCAGGATTGTTACAAAAACAGGTTTTTTTTTTCTTGTTAATTTGTTGAATGAGATTTAGAATTGACTGAATTCGTAATTAGTTCCTACTTTTAGCTGTATGATAGTTTGAAAAGGTAAAGTGGAGTAGTTCTGTGTAAATGCTCTTCTACCCCAGTTTGTGCTGGTGTGGTTTCCAGCCCAGGCTCAGGTGTGCAGGAAAAACACACAGCTGTGCAGTGCATGATACCCACTGCTGGGATTGAGACACCTTTTATGAAGTTATTAATATTTATATATCTGCATATTTTGGGATGAAGTGTAATTAAAACCGTGTTCCTCTTTGGTCTATTCATGCTATCTTACTGTAATACCTCTCTGTGGATACAATTTTTTTTGTGCAATATATAAATTAATTCTTTTACTATATTACCTGTACACATATCCTTAATGCTTCTGCCATTGCCTTCACCTCGCACATAGCTGTATTATATCACATCTGTACATATATCTATTCCATTTAAGCCTATTGTACATTTGCTCATTTGGCTGAAGCTTTTATCCAAAGTGACTTACAGCTCCATCTTCTAAACAATGTGATCTGTTCAACATTGTTAAGGCAAAGGTTTTTGTAAAAGTATTTTTATGTAAGAGTATTTATTTAACCTTTGCATTACATCATGATTAATAACAGTAACTGTGTCCTTTATGTCCTTGCAGGATGTCTGCCTTTGGTTCAGAGTGTGCGTCACGGCTCCAAGGCTGTAACCCGTCACAGAAAGCCCATGCACATTCTGAAGCAGAAGTTAATGGCTGTTACAGAATACATTCCCCCTAAACCTGCTGCTCCTCCTGGAGCTTTCATGCCACGCACCCGGAAGACTGAGGAGGTCAGTGATAACTAAACCAGACTTGAAAAGTTAATAATGAGCTCAGTGGTGTGGCAGAAAGCGTCAGTGGTCATTATAACATTCATATATCTAGAAAAATCAAATGTCATTTTATAAATGATTATAAACAATGCATTTTTCCATGTATGAATTACACCATATGGTGGAAGTTTGTGGACACCTGACCATCACACCTATATGTGCCTTTTTTTGAACATCCCATTCCAGATCTAGTCCCCCTTTGCTGTTATAATAACCACTAGATTTTGGAGCATGGCTGTGGGGATTTGCTCATTCAGCCACAAGAGCATTAGTAAGGTTAGGCAGGAACCCGAAGGTGTTCAGTAGGGTTGAGGTCAGGGCTCTGTGCAGGCCACTTGAGTTCTTCCACACGAACTTTGGCCAACCATGTCTTCATGGAGCTCGCTTTGTGCACAGGGGCGATTGTCATGCTGGAACAGCTTTGGGCCTCTTAGTTCCAGTGAAGGGAAATGTTAAAGTTAAAGCAAACAAAGTCATCCTATAGAGTTGTTTGCTTCCAACTTTGTGGCAACAGTTTAGGGAGGCTCACGTCTGGGTGTAATGGTCAGGTGTCCAAAAACATCTAGCCATATAGTGTGTATTCACAGTTCAAAGCTTTGAAATACATGATTTTAAGACATTTGCCCTATATAAAATAGGAGCTAGAAACAGGACTTATTTCCTTTAACTACCTCACTATAACTCCAAGAAGAGAAAGTCTCCAGTCAGATTACAACTGTATGATCTCACTACCATAATAAACAGTCCTATTATAATACATTATGATAGAATTACATATTAAATCCCAACTGGAAAATGAATTGATATGACACGTTTTTCTGTTTCTAATTCTGATTTTGTATTTGAAGATTATAAATTATATTGTAGTATAAATAAACGTTGAATATGCCATGATTCATCTATCTATCTATCTATCTATCTATCTATCTATCTATCTATCTATCTATCTATCTATCTATCTTAATTTCATGTTAAAATTGCAATGCAAACCATTATTCAAAATTACAATTTCAATTTTTAGAATGTTATCTCTCCTTTAGTATGTATTTTATATAACAGAAAAGTAAGAGTGATACTATATAAAAGCAT
Source organism: Pangasius djambal (assembly GCA_022985145.1). Lineage (NCBI taxonomy): Eukaryota > Metazoa > Chordata > Actinopteri > Siluriformes > Pangasiidae > Pangasius > Pangasius djambal. Next base: position 11,962,962 of record CM040986.1, on the reverse strand, counting down.
ACAGTATATTATTATATATAACCTATATTCATTTTTTCTATACTGAACAGCATTTGGAGGCAAAAGAGACACGTGCCATTCTGTGTTCTGCCGAATGTGAAATGTATTTGTATGTTTGACTGATCTGTGATTTTTAATTTCCTTTAGGAAAGTGGCCTGGTGAGGTTGTTAAAGAGAGACCTGAAGACGGTCTTTAGTGAGTGTAAGATGATTGCTGTGCTGCAGAACAATGCCATCAATGCTGAGGACATGTTGCTGCTGAAGCACAGGCTTAGAAAACATGACATCACTATTAAATTTTTCCCCAACCAGGTAATGACTGGTTTCAGTGAACTGCAAACTCTCTTCTGTTTTGTTGAGCTTTGCACTGTTCGATGTTTCTCACAAATGCTTTCTTTGGGTTTCTTGCTTTTTAAGGTAATGAGATCCTTTCTTCCCGGCAGTCCGTATAGCAACATGCAGCCTCTGTTCATTGGACAAACTGTGTTGTTTGTCAGTAAAGAGCCCAAAGTAAAGGAAATGTTACAAGTGTTAAGGAGTAGTCCTCAGATGCTACTCTTAGGTAAGTTTGTCCTCCTTACTGACTGGCTACACAACTGTCTTTCCATCTTTCCATTCTTTCCATCTTGGAATCTGCAACAGAGTGACACATGGTTTTTCCAGGTGCCTGTATCGAGAACACGCTACTCTCACGAGAAGGAATTCTTAACTACTCCAAGCTGCCGTCCATGCGTACTGTCCATGGTGAGCTGGTTGGAGGCTTGACCTTGATGACTTCACACACTGTTTCAATGCTTCATCGGCACCCTGCGTACCTCTCGGCTCTCCTCCAGCAGTATATTAAACAGCAGCAGTCTGCAGACCGTGCCGAGCTCGAGGCAGCGCCTAAAACTGAGGAAACAACAGCCTGAATTGAATTATTTGCCATCTGAGAGGCTGAAGAAATTTCATATCCATAGGCATGAACTCTGTGTGGACTCTGATAAAGAACATTAATACCGTGTTGACGTAAATATGTCATGTATTTATGGATTGATCAGTGGAATACTCAACATAGAGAAGTTGTAACTTAAGATGTTGTAAGATGTCAGATTTATCATTGGTGGCCCCATTAACAGGCAACTGTTTCTTTTATTATGCAAAATCATATATTTGTCTGACCGCATATCACACACAGCAGTGTTTGATGTACAAATAAATGCTGGTAAAGTCATTTTTTGGATTAATGCAATAATATTTTGGTAATAGAAATATGAGTATTGTTTGGCTCTTATCACATTTATGTCTTTCTGCCACATTAAACATCTATAATGCACTTCAGACTTACTGGCACCCATCATGAAACGGAGCAAAAATAAATATTAAAGAAATAACACATGCAATAATCAATACAGTATACAAAGTTTTTTAAAATGCATTTCTTTTTCTAAAAACACTGGATTCTAAATTATCAACACCCTTACAAATAATATTTTGTGATGTCTGCTCTGGAGAGAATAACAGCAGAGTCTCTTACTGTAATGTCTAGCAAGGTTGGTGACATTTGTACAGTATCTCTGTCCATTGATACATGCAGAATATTTTATAGTGTTAGGTTTGTGCGTGTGGAATTCACTCATCAGTTCAGATCACAGGTTTGTAATAGGGTTCAAGTCCAGATGTTGAGATGGTCATCACAAAACGTTGCTTTTGTGTTTATCCGTTTGTGTTGATTTGGAAGTATGTTTGGCTCATCTTTTTCAAAAGCTCTATGGGCCAGTCTGAACCTCCTGGCAGAGGCAGTCAGGATTTGGGCTGAAATATCATCATGCCATCAATGTTTACAAGAATCCCTGAACTACTGGCTGCAAAACTGCTCCAAAGCATCAGTGATACACCACAATAAGTTTTTTTTCCTTGTATGCTGATGGTGTGACTAACCAAAATGTTTGGCATTTTGATCTCATGCCCACAACACATGATGCCAATTGTAGTTTAATAACACTTGGTGAATTTCAGGCTCTGCTAACAGGTATGGTTTGTTTCTTGCAAACCTGACAATTGCAATATTGAACTAAACTATAATTCTAAAACTGTGATCTTTGGGCTCTTTTGCCCTCCTTCCCCATCCTCCTCACTATGTTCAGGGACAGTGTGCTCAGGGGTCCAATTAACGCCATGTTTTCAGCTGTTTTAGACATGGGAAACTTTTTGTCATGGCCTTAATTGTGAGTAGTGGTATTTTTAACTTTGTTTTTATTCCATGGTAATATATGAAAAGAGGTTTTACATGTGTGCAACCTCATATTTATACACCTGGAGAGTTCCTGTGGGAAATGATACAAGTTTTGTTAGAACAAAGAAACAAAGTTTCTCTTTTCATTTAAGTGGAAAATACGAAGTAATGTTTATTTCCTGTATTTTATGAAGGGTTTCAGTAATTCTGGAGGGCCCTGGCTCATTTATATCGTTCTATTACATGCAGAATTAATGTATGTATGATCATTTCAGTTGATATGTGGTTTAAAGATTGCGTTCCTAAAATAATCACTAGGTGGAGATCCTACTCTTTCAGAACGCTTCACTGAAGCGTCACTGATCAGCTTGCATTGAAATGGCAGCTGAAGATTTGCTGTCTCTTCAGAGCCATTTCGCCTGTCCCTCTAATTCCTCTGGCTCCTTCGTCACTAATGCGGATAATGGTTTATCTCTGGAAGATATTTAGACACACACTAGGGCAGTTGAGGTATTTATAGCAAATATTCTTTTTGGAGCATACTAAGTGGGGATATGCATTTACAAATGAAGAAACAACTAATTTGTGTGGAAACATGGATTCTGAAATAGATTTTGTATAGGAGTCTCAGGTAAGAGGCAAACACACATGGCAGATAAATTTACTTATCCTGACGCTTTTCTCAATGAGAACCACATTTAAAAAAAAATATCTAGTTTGTAGTCATAAAACTCTATTAACTCTATCTGTTATTTCTTGGACATATTAAACTTCTTGAATTCTAGGAATTATGTTCTCGCACTGTGTAGAGCATTGGATTTTGACTACAGTACCCTCTTTCAATAATCTTTTAAGCCAAGACTACTTGACTAAAATACAAACAGAATTGTGAGCAAAAGAACATAAAGCATGTGATTTCATTGTACAGTGCAATTGCCTGTTCCTTGTGCATACAGCAATAAAGCCTTGACTCTTGATGCTATCAAAAGAGCATTCAATGCAACAAATGCCCATTTGTTGCATAATACAATATATATCAGAGGGAATATTGAATAGAAAATGAATAGACTATTTAATAGAGAATGTGACAAATAGTTTGTCTCTGAACACTGATTTTATTAAACTGTAACGAATCTTCACAGTTCATTATGCAGACTTGCACGAGCTCAAGCTTTATGTCGTTGTCATTCGCTTTTAATGGGAAACATGAGCCTATACCAACAACTGTGTCTAATTTAATCATATTACTGGTTAGAATTACATTACATTTATTTCTTGTACTATTTCTTTTTCCCTTACATTTTATTTTATTAATCACCCCTTGTCGTACCTTCAAATACCCAACACATATAGAGAACACACTACTTTCACAAGTATACACAACATTATACCATAAAAATGCAGCAATTATGTCGAGTTAGTCACATCACTTTTTAATGTGTGTACCGTGTCTGATCTGTTTTAAAACCAGTCTAAATGCAATGATGTAAGTAGAAAGGAAGTGGAGAAAACAATTAACACCGACCAATTGTCCTTTAAAATAAATAGCTTCACATGACAGAACACTGTTACCCTCTATTCATCACGTAATGGTCCAGTGCTCTGTATTTTCTCCATGTTGAGTAAGCAAAGCTTTGGCACCTGGTAAAATCTCTTTATCCTGTTTCCTCCCGCATGCTTGTGCAGCTGAGGTCAATCCAGCCTCAGTGGTAAATCTTTCAGCATCCCTCAACTGAACAGGGTGAAAATCTATACCCAGACAAAAAAATATAAAACATCTGTGTTATTGCGAAAGTATTTAACTCACTCAGTTTATCATTTCACTAAACTTCTCATTTCTTTGTGCTTTATTTGTTTATAATACAGAACAATTAAAAAAAAAAATTATTTCGTTCCTTTACAGAAAAGATACACAAACTTACATGCTTAAATAATCACATGAAGCACAGAGAAATTTACACCTGTGGCTTTTAGAGACTTTAAATATGTTTCACAGGTTTTTCACATGTTGGGCATGCGGTTTATTTTTTGCATGTGGTCACATATTTAAATGATGTCATGCGTGTTTCTTTCAGTTCACATCTGCAATTTCAGATGTCTTGAAATTATCATCATCATCATCATCATCAACAACAACAACAACAACAACAACAACAACAACAACAACAACAACAACAACAACAACAATAATTTTCCTTTGCTTGTCATCTTATTAAGTCCTGGTCCTGGGCTATACAAGCAACAGGTAAAACAGGAATGCTAGCATAACATTGCTTAAAGCCAATTACCTTAATCCTCTCACACACAGACTCTATCTTGATTACTATCTTGTGCCCCCTTACTGGTACTATGCTGTAACTCCGTATTGAAAAGATCATTTGCAAAGAATGAACACATGGCAGATATTTTTTGTAATTGTTATGTTTATTATCTTGATCTTTATTGATTATTTCTTGGTACTTTTGCAGGCATTGATCTAACAGGAACTCTCCAACAGAGGTGGTTACATCATCACATTTCTCAACTGTCCATTTGTTGTGAAGCCTAAGACATATTGTTCATTATCCCTGGCTGATATCTACTTGATGGGCATGTGTGAGCATGTTGGTATTCTAAGCAACTGTACTTGTTTTAAAACACACCCATCTCTCTACTTTTCTTATTGTCAGCATCAATGGACTTTTGGTTTTCAGTTTTATAATGGTTGCGTGGTGTAAGGGTAAACCTGTAGAAGTTAAGCCGTTACGTCTAAAAAATGATATTTTAAAAATGTACCAGCAAGTGTTCTAAATATTTACGTAATTGCTGTTAATATGATTCACTGACTTGATATCCCTGGTTGACTGAGCTTAACAGTATTTGTCACATTTCATTTAGCTTTCAAATTGTCATTTTAACAAAATTTGGAGTTTTATTTGGAGTTCTTTCTGTATGTAGTGTATTGTCCTTTTGCATTCAGCAATCAGCTAGAAAAGTGGAGTGCTTTGTGTCTTTTCACTGAACAATAAGAGTAATCCAATTGAGATCAGTGGATTGGATGCTGGATCCAAAAGATTTATTCTTTTAGATAACAGTGCAAAATGGTTCTTCTGTACTTTTGCTGTTTGTAGCTATACATTCATGTTAACTCTTCCTTTTCTTTTTGGGCTCAAAAGGGAAGTGCACAGGCCTTCTCTTTGTATAGATGGAGTGTGAAAAGATGCTGTGGCTAAATTAATAGTTCTTTGATACAGAGAAACCGATCTTTACATTGTTGGCATCAACATAACCTTGTTGAAGAAAAAAACAGTAATAAAACGTATTTGTTAACGTGAACATTTGTGTAATAATGTAATATTTTTTGTTTTTCAGACATGTTGTCCTCTAGTCCCCAATGACTATCTAGAGCAGAATACATTTACATTTAAGAGTTCAACCAAGAAGTGCAGAGAGTATTTTCGGTATGGAGCCCTATGGATCGATGCCAGACCACAGCCAGTTTCCGACTGGACTGGACAGATCATCTGCTGGATGGCAAAAGCCCACTCACTCCCGGAGCAGCAGCACTGCATCCTCGCGTCACTCACGACAGGTGTCTCCACTCACAAACGCCCTGATTTCTCATTGCCCTTTCAGCTTGGCATTGTCTTCTTTAAGAAGAGAAAAATAAATACACCCTTAAGAGCTTTCTCATTGGGTGTAGGCAACCTGTTGTTCAACCTCCAAATCTCAAATTAAATACCAAACAAGTCTTAACCAGTCCCATACACTATGTGCTCTTCATTACTGTGTACTCTAGGGTGGATTTCTCTGTACAATTAACAGAACTGAAAAGTGTGAATATTAGATTCAGATATTTCTGCTTATGCGGTAGGTGAACGATAGGCTTTGCTTTGGTCTAACCTTCAGAATATAAAAGACTGGGAGATAATGGATGATCTGCAGGGGGATGTTGGTGCCAGTGGTGAGACCATGCAGGATATGAGTCCTCCTGGCATCTGTGAAGGCTACTTGATGAAGAGGAGAAAATGGCCTCTCAAAGGCTGGCACAAGGTAAAGCTCATAAAACCCTTTTAGGTTTGATTTAATATTGCCAAAAAAGCCAGTTGACAAATTGAGCCCTAGGAAACATAAGAATTATTTTGTCTAAAACATCAGAAAGAACGTGCAATTCCAAGGTCTTGAAAAATGGATGATTATATTTGTTAAAATATGAAAAGCAGTTGCTAGTTTAAGTAGTTGTGTAGTCAGTAATTAGTGTCGGTTGAGGTTTTACTTTTTTTTGTAACCTATTAATTACAACCCTAACCACGTATCGAGTGTTATTATATATTATTACAATAACAGTGTCTGTTTTTTGCAGAGATACTTTGTGTTGGAAAAAGGGATTCTCCGATATTCAAAAAACCAATATGATGTAAGTAGGATGTTATTTGTTAAACATGTTTTAAGCTTCACACTTCATACACAGGTCCAGCTCACATGTTATACTACCAACAGAGTTCTAAAGGGAAATTAAATGGGTCAATGGACGTCAGTCTCGCAGTGATGTCAGTAAACAGAAAGGCAAGACGGATAGACTTGGATACTGGAGACAGTCTCTATCACATCAAGGTAAACTTTCAACTGATTTAATAGAATATTTATTTCTTTAGCACTTTTCAAATGAAAGAAAGTTAAATGCATTTATGCAAATAATCTTGTGCGTTTTTGATTGTGTTTTCATCAAGGCAAAGAACCATGATCTATATTACATATGGGTGACCAAACTGAGTGCCCATCGGATGTACAAGAGGAACGAGGCAGCACAAGTTCATAACAGCTTGCTGCAGGCCCTGTCTCATAGCAGAAAGGTGCTTCAGGGAAATGGTGCTGTGCAAGATGCGGTAAGCTATGAATATTAACTCCCTTAGGCCTCATATGAGCAAAGAAACATTAATACTGTGTTCATGAATCAGTGGTATAGACTGATAATGTGTAACCTTTTTTTTATACACCGTTAAAAGCAACATGGTGTAAAAGTAAGAATCAGAAATGAGATGTGCCTCATTTCTGATTCGTACTTTTACAGAAGGTTAATTCAGGTTAACATGAAGTGTATGAATAAATACATTAAAGAATGATTCATTATTATCATTCATCATCCTTTTACTCCTATTCTTATTATCAGGTCTGTTAGAATTTAGATTTGATAGGTATTTTATGTAAGGAATGAAACACAACAGGCCATGACTCCCTCCATAAATGTTAAATAAATGTCTCCTTACAGAAAGCTTCACCATATCAACAATTACATACTTTTCTTTGTTAAGTAACAGCACATCATTTTTTTTTAAAATAAAAAAAGGCACAGATACCTGCAAATGGTATATACTATGTATACTGTATGTAATGTACAGTAAATCTATCTTACTTTGTTTTTCCCACCTTGGCCCATGGTAAAATAGAGGTGAAATAGAGATCATATAGATCAGGTATGATCTAAATGCATTAGTTCAGAGCATAATCTATCTTATGGATAGAATGCTGAAAAGTTGCTATTAACATTAATGTTAACAGATTGAAGTTTAAGAAGTGCCTGAAAATAATTATGACCTGTTTCAGTTCCAGAGCATGTCTGACTCTTACCCGGGTGATGTGGCAGCTCAGAGTGAAGACCTGCATGTTGCAGACACTGGTGTCAATCGGAAAGTGTGTGCCTGGCTGCAGACGGCCCAGGACCCAGACAGCTGCACTCAAGGTATTTTAATACCTGGTCTTGTCTGTAATCTGCCTATTTTAAACACATAGAATGAATAATTAGTAACTAAACACAAGCATATAGAATCATGAGAAACCTGTCTTTAAGCTTACAGCACATAACATACACATAAAATGCTTGTGTAGAGTTGTGGTAATTGGAATCTAAGGAGATATGAGACCTCACCAGAGGATGTTATGCCCTGGGTTTTAGCTGTGTACTGTCTGTATTCCTGTCCAGAACTGAACCGCTGTCAAATAGACCTGAATGATTTGAATCGGTTGGTCCAGAAGCTGCACACTCTGGAGTTAGACAAGGCTGTTAGAAATGGAGAACTAAAGAGGATCATCAGCATGCAGGTGAAAACAGGCTTAAGGTTCTACAGTCTTAATGCCATGTGATTGCTAATCTTAAAAAAAAAAAAAAAATCATGTTACAGAGCAGATGTTTGATCAGTGTTTTATGTTTAAACCACAGAATCTTTCACTTGAAAAGCCCAAGAAGAAATCTGGCAGGATATGGGGACACACTCATACACTTGGAGTGGTGAGCCAGATGTTTGAAAAGCTGTCTGACTGAAGAATCATGTCTACTTTAGGGAATCAATATTAATTCCTCCCTCCCACATATGCTTGTTTAGTATTTTAGTGAAGCAGCGATTAGTATTGAAATAGGCATTCTCCACGCATTTTAATTTGAATCTTTATACCTGCAATATAATTATTTTTATTGGTGTTGCCAGTTAGTGAAGAACTGTCAAGAATTTAATTAATTCCTTTTTTTTTTTTACATTAAGCCACTGCATAGGATTACTAAATCGGTGAGTCAACAGGACTTTTTTTTTAAGTGAGGTTTGAAACAGCTACTCATTTCATCAAAAGTTATTACTTTCCACAAAGCTATGTAAAAAGTCCCCCATAACAACCCCCCCCCCCCCCACACACACACACACACACACACACACACACACTACAACTTTGTATGGATAAAAATTCCCTACTGTACTTTTCAGCCTATGACTTTTGCATGGATTTTATAATCTAGTCTTGTAAACATCCCACAATATCTTCCTTTGAGACACTGAGAAGTAAAACTAATGACTGTCCCTGAGAATTGGACTAATATGCTTTGCCCTTGTTTTTTTGTGCTGTCTTATCTTCTACAGTTCTCATCGTCCCACCTGGGTGCCTCGGTGCCCTCCATCCCTGACTATGTCTCCACCCAGCTTACTCCCTCAGCCTCCTCTAGCTCCCCTGAAAGCAGAAAGCTCTACCAGGACATCTGCTCTGTATCCCAAAGAGGTGAGGAACAGTAGACCTCAACAAAATCACATTTTTTTTTCTTCTGAAACAAAGAGACAATTAATGATATTGACTTGAAGAACATTGTGTAACCCTCTTGCCCCAACACAGTGCATGCCTCTCTGAGGTCTGTGCATGAGGCTCTATCTCAGGAGCACCAGAGGCTACAGGACACCTGGTCCAGCAGCGAGCTTCGCCAGAACACTTCTGCTCAAATTAATGACATATGCAGCACCCTGACTGAGGTAAGATTGCCCATCAATTATTCATAGTGCAGTCAAGTTTGTTTTGACTGCCTGAAAATGAACCGTTGATGAATTCTGTGTTATATATTAAATATAAAGACATACTGGTGTTGCTTTATGCTGCTTATGTAGCAATGTGCAGGATATAAAATCACCATTGTGCAGAAGTATATGCATGTGTGTATGCACAGTTAGATGTGAAGTCCCGGCAAACACAAATCCACACAAGGTCAGTGTGCTCTGACTCCTCTGAGGAATCCTACCACACTGTGACCCTGAGAAAGGTGTGTCCCTCCCCAAGCTAGAGCTTACCACCTAACTATTTTACAATTTCTTTTTTTCTTGTACTTTTCACTCCTTTCTCAACAGTTTCTTTGCATGTGCCTGGATTTCATTGGCTTGATCGGCTCTCTTCAGCATTTAACACTTCTACTTCTGGTCATTTTCAAAGCATTTGAGTGACATGCACTTTGATTTGGTACATTTCTTTTTCCTGCTCTGTAGTCTGAATCAGTATGCCGTTCCTCAGTGGCAGACTCAGTGGCAGAGTATTTTGATGCACATGATGAGATTTGTAGGAGTTTCTCCGAGGCATCAGATGAGTCGGGTCTGAGTGATGCCTCCAGTAATTCAGAGCCTGAGGAAGACCATGGTTGGTACCCATATTCATATGATGTTTAGATTTCTGGAATCATGATCAGGCTGCCCATATTGTTTATTTGCCTAGAAAGATTATATGAATCAGGTTATTGTGTTATATCTTTTTTCCACACTCGTATAACCTGCAGTAACAGCAACACGGAAGTACCGTGCCAGTCTTTCCAAAGCATCAGCAAAACCCAGCTGGATCTTGGGGAGCACTGGCCACCGCACCAAATTGCCTACCGTTTGCCCTGATAATAGTCACGTAGGCCTTATAGCCATCCTTTATAACAACATCGGGAAGGACCTGTCACGTGTATCCATGCCTGCAGCCCTGAATGAACCTGTCAATCTACTTCAGAGGCTCTGTGAGGAACTGGAGTATTCAGAACTACTGGACACAGCCAACCGTACTGACGACCCCTACCAGAGAATGGTACTCATTGCTATTTAGATCTAATGAGTTGACTAATAAAAAGGTCTAAGTGCTATGCTATGTATATATGACATATTTGGGAGGTTTGTAGATTAAGATTGATTGATTATTCAAAATGAATTCTGAATATTTGCATCTGTAAAATTTTGTGGTATACATGGGCTGAGGTACTTACGTAATTACTTTGATCTACCCCGACTACACACAAAGGAAAACCACAAATTCCTACCTCTAAAAGAACACTGCCCTCTATTAAAGTATGAATCATACAGGTTTAGAGTTTATTTTACAAATGCCTTTGTGTAAAGATTTCGTGAAAGTATAAAAATATGCTTTGCATTAATGTTTTCTGACTGGCCCAACAGCTGCCCTAATATTGAAATTGAACACTGAAATTGAACTCAACATTAAATTTGAGTTAGCATTATACAGGTTGCATTTATAGTTCACGGTAATTACACAGATGCTACAGATGCAGTAGACAGAGATTAATTTGAATTATGCATATATATTCCTTTAAAAACAAAACAGTATACTGTTATATAATGTGTGTATGTATATATATATATATATTTATACACACATATATATGACAGGTGCCATTGTAATGAGATAATGTTATTCACTTCACCTGTCAGTGGTTTTAATGTTATGACTGATATATGTATATAATTTGTATATAATTTAATATATAATGTGTATCACATATTATATGTTATATATTATACACATATTATATGTGTATATAATTTAATATATACTGTTAAGAATCAGTTAAACGTTTAGTAATGTTGGCTTGTTTATGTTTAGGTGTACATTGCTGCCTTTGCTATCTCTGGCTATTCTACAGCTCAGTATCGTAACCGTTATAAGCCCTTTAACCCAGTTCTGGGAGAGACATTTGAGTGCGTAAGGGAGGACAGAGGTTTCCGCTATATTAGTGAACAGGTAGGTGTCTTCAAACTGACCTCATGTCAGAAAAAATCTGTTAAAGGGCTCTTTCTCATTCACTACCATTCTGTCCTCAGGTTTGTCATCACCCACCCATCTCTGCTTGCCATGCTGTCTCTGACAACTTCTGCTTTTGGCAGGGTGGGCCCTCATAACAGAAGTTAACCATTTACATTAACATAAAATATGCATCCTAGATCAGCCGTTAACAACACTTTGTGTCAGTTAAAATTTTTTGTGTGCAGATCAGCGATGGAAGAATAAATTCTGGGGAAAGTCTTTGGAGATAATGCCAGCAGGAATGGTGAATGTGACTCTATCAAGGTGATATTCCTATTTCCTTTTAAATGGATTATGGGAATATTTTAAACAGATGGAAAGAGGCTGAGCATTGATGTGCGTTTAGGTATGGAGACCACTATGAATGGAATAAAGTGGTGACGTGCATTCACAATGTCCTGAGTCAGCAGCGCTACCTAGAGCACTATGGAGAGGCAACGATCCGCAACCTGAACAGCTCAGTCTGTACCTGTAAGATCACATTTGTTAAGGTGGGAGTAGTTTTTGAATTCTGCTTTTGTGACGGCGTTTTGAACTATATGCTAGAAAGAACAATCACTATATACTCAGTTGATCTTCTTCTCTCTGTTTCTCTGTCAGTCTCGCTATTGGGGCTCAGATGCAAATAAAAATGAGGTTCAAGGCCAAGTATTAGACCAGAGTGGTAATGTAGTGCACCGATTTGGAGGATTCTGGCATGAGGGGATATTCTGTGATACACTACCCAATCCACAATGTATTTGGAAGCCATGTAAGTTAGTATAGTTAGTATGGATATTTTGTTTGTAAACAGTGTATTATGGACAATAATGTGTTGTAGAAATGTATTTTAAAATTCTTAAGCAATTCTTCATAAGTATCGTTATTGAACATTAAAGTTAAGCATTCTTTAAAATACTGTTCAAAATTCTAAGATGAAAATTAAGATTATGAAATTCTAAGATAAAATAAATCTTTTTTTTTTTTTATAAAACAAATAAATAAATGATAGATACTGCACTCTATATATCACAGACTCTGGATAATATACAATGTATAATAAAGCTAAAACATATATGAAAAATAAAATATATTTTCAAAATCAAAACAAACTCCATGTAAAATTGGACTGGAAAGCAAACGTAATTTTATATTATTGAAGAAACATTGAAGAAACAAAACTATTATAATATTGATGTTTGCATGTCATTGATAACAATATCACTGAGCAAATTTGCTACTAATGCAACTATCTCATAGTTATCTCAAAGCCATAACCACAAGGTCCCACCACTGCACACCTAGATAGAGACCATGATATCAGGCCCATGAATCATACTGAACAAATGTGACATATAAGTTTGAGTTGAACTCTTTTTTATACCTAGATCCATTCCTCGGAGTAATTAATCCTTGCACTGATTAATTTGAAACTTTTGCTGTGTATAGGATGCATTTATCACTATATCTGTACTACCCCGTAGATCTTCAGCCTAAGGACTACATGCTGTACTATGGATTCTCCAGCTTTGCAATGGAAATGAATGAGCTGACCCCTGAACTTGAACCTTTGCTACCCCCAACAGATACACGCCTGCGTCCAGACCAAAGGTGAGTCTATAAGCATACATCTGGATGTCTAGCGGAATATGATATTCACTTATTGCCTGCGTTTTCTAGAAACCTTTGCACAGTAGAGAGTAATCTTGTTTAGGGTAGTTGTATGTAAATATGCTATACCTCATCCCTGTGGCCAGAATGTTGGAGGAAGGCAGGGTGGAGGAGGCAGACAAAAAGAAAGATGAGGTGGAGGAAAAACAGAGAGAGCGGAGGAAGATTTTGGCCAAGAGAGGAGAGCAGCATATCCCTCGTTTCTTCCGGTAAGACGAGTGATCAGAATATCCAAAATGATTCTTGGATTTTTGGTTGTTGAGCATGTCCTCTCCTTTGCCTTTTGCAGGAAATCCGTTGATGCAGTTGGTAGAGAAGTGTGGCTCACTAATGGAACTTACTGGAAGCTCAGAGAGAATCCTGGATTCATGAACATGAAAAACTTGGAATTATGGTGAAGTCTCAGTAGAGTTTGAGACTTTGGACTGCAAAACTTTCGTGCATCTTTCATAAAGTACATGGACTTGAGCAAAAAAAGCAAATTGTAGAGTGCAGATGAACTGTCCAGGACAGACTGGGCAAGGATAAAGCTCTTAACTAAAGACCAAGCTTTTCTCTTGCTCCCTGCTGAAGTATACAGGCTTTCACTTCTTTTACGGCTGGACAGTTAAACCAATATATATTTAGGGGTTAATCCATCTCTGCATCTACCTTCTACACCAAAATGATAGCTATGAAAAAGAAGACACGTGAACTAGGGAAGATTGCTGTGTTCTGTTAGTGCGTTTCATCAACACCATGTGGGTTGTAGCAAAAAATATGGGATATTTTGTAGCTTAAGTTAGAGGGCTGTGTGGGACTGTTTCTGTAATCTCACTCCCACCTATTCCCACTGGACCAAATTCTGACCAAATCCCATCCATTTCTTCAGTTATTAATTTTGTTTACACCTGCCTGTGATATTTTCGAAATTCCCTGTGATATGTCCCAAATTATAAGCAAATGTGTAATTTAAACTTCAGTGACCCTGATGAGGATCATCAATGAAGATGAGCCACTCCTGCCTGCATGAGTAACACTGGCTGTTTTTGTTGGGTCCCATGGGATCCCAGTCCTGATGCACACTTCTAGCCATAACTGACGCATATTAGTCACGTTTTTAAACAGGTCTTAATGGGGAAGGTCATTTACCTGTGTACCTGAAAAAAGGAGTGAAGAGAGATATTGGAGCACACAGCTTTTTATAGTACTCTGGCAGTACAATAACAAAAAAATGGGACTGGGTTGTGTGACAGGGTCATACATTTGTTTTCAAGGAACATATATTTCTTATTAGTTTACGCACATATCGCTCTTACGACAACACATGGGAAGTATTTACTTATAATAAAGGGGGTTGATGGATTAATTGCAGGATTGATCTTGCTACTTGACATTTCTGGAATTATTTTAAAAAAAACTGATTTTCTTGCATGTGCATGGATTTTTGAAAGGCATCACTCCAGAGATGCTTCCTGTAATAGGATTTATTCTAAGTGGGATTAGAAAAAGCACTTCCTCATCCTCAAAGCCTGGTTAGGCTTTGCATAACCAGTGTGTACAGTGAAACTCTACAATGACTAACATAATTTAATGAGAACTTTTACATTTTAAGATGATTAAATGTTAGCCAATTCTAACAAATAAAAGATTCAAAATGAAAAAAATGACATATATGTTTTATTACAGTTAGAACAAATCAAATACATGATTTCAATCTGTACAGTTTGTCTGCATTATTTGGGGAAAGGTTCCTGTTATTTAGAAACCTTGGCTTTAAGTCGACATTGGAGAAATTTCATTTTCATATTACAGAGTATGGTTTTCATTCACAGACAAGATTGTTAAACTCACGGTTCAGTGGAACATCATATAAATATACCTTAAAGTTAATCTGATAATAGCGCTGCTAGTCCTTAAAAAAGCTTTGGAGACAGGACAGCTTGATGGTAAATTCCCTCACACATGTGGCATTATTCATCAGAGTTGCATATGAGCAAAGTTGTACATAGATGTATTTGAGGGTAAACTGGGGTATGCTGTATGCATATAACATGTAAATAAGGGACTAGTGGGCAGGAGCTTATGTCTCACACCCAAAACTGATTCATTACTTCAGCCTAACCACTCATTTTAATGTCATATTATAGTTTCATGAATCAGATGTATATTCCTTCATATATCATTCTGTGCACACAGATTTGCTCCCATTTTTTTTTTTTAAAACCTTTGATAAATAATGGCCATTATTATAACTGAATTAGGAGATAGTCCACTAGGGGTCACCTAAGACATATCCTACCAATTATCCTAACAATACTATACACCTGTATCCTCAGTGTTCATAAAATATTCAAACAATGGTTTGAATGCATATTCAAGAATTGTTCAAGAATAAAAAAAAAAAGGAAATTACAGTTCTCTTAAATTAATATGAACACTTTTTAAATTGCACTTGAAATTAGAAACAGTTTACCAAAAATAACTTCCAGTTAAGCTCATACCTATCAGTTGTTTGCACCTTACTATTTATAACCAGGAAACAATAAACAGAATCCTGTTATTTTAAATCAGTATTAATTTTCCACATCTACTACTCAACCATTACTTACACAAAAGGAGCTGAATATTCATTGGCACATGCTTGACCTGAGTAATATCTAACAATATGTTTCTAACCGAGCAGTAGCAATATGAAATATCTCACTGTGATTGTCCTCTTCGTTGTATTGCTAATAAGTAATTTGGTTTAGCACTGAAATAAATACACTGCTCCCATGTTAAGGTAAGCAAATCCAAACTCACTGGTTTGAAAGTCATTGACCACATACTGAAGCTTTGATATTCCACTGTACAGGTTTTTGGGAAGCTCTATAAAATACTGACAGTGCAGAATAAAACAACAATTTCATAAAAAGTCATATTGTAAGCATTTCTATTTTTAACAGTGTACATACTAAGTAAGTGCAGTCTTATTACAGAATTGTTTACAGTTTGCTTAAACAAGATATAAATAATACTAATAAAAAAATCTTGCTGCCCCTCGTTGTGTGTGCATGTGCATATACGCACATGTGTGTACTGGACCGTTATGTGTTATCGTAAAATATGTTGTTGTGGGAAGTATTTTAATATGCAGTTCACTGAAAAATCACATTAGCTGACGACCAACGAAATGTGTCTAAATTCTGAGAGGTGAACCATGTCCTGTATTGTGCGTTTGCCTCCACAGTCTGTGTGTTAACATTCTTATGGCTGTCGCCCACTGAGCTGTCGAAGGTCATTCTCACCTTTGGAGGTCTGCAGGCCCTGATAAGGTGAGACTGAGGTCTCGTTCTTCTGCTGTTGTCTGATTATGATGTCCAGTCACCACAATGCCCCTTCCAGGTGTCCATTTTCCCACCCTGTCTATCTGCATGTTGTCTTTCTTGTCCTATTTGTGAGACTTGCTGATGTTGGGTTAAGAATGTTCTTTTGATGCTAATCAGACTGACATTGCTGTGTTTGTGTTGACCGCGTAAATACTGTAACACCTGATTTGTACTGCAATTCATGTCTACTCATCCAAAGTCAGAATCATCCAAAGAATCCAAAGTTCAGCAAAGCTTAATTTAAAGCGGAACCGTTACATTTACTTCATTAATGTACAATACAGTTGTACTGAGGCATATGCAACAAGATGAATTTAGAGCCAGCCCCTGTTTGGCACATGATCTAGTTAGGGCCATTTAGTAGAGAGAATGGGAGGTTGGCAGGAAGACAGCTGACAGGATGACTGGAACACGTTCTGACCTTTCCGTGTAGATAGATATACTATGTTTCCTCTAATAGCACTTATCAATCATTTACATCATCTGATATCATTGGACACTCAAGGCTCATTTGGAGTAGTGAAAACGTGAATGAACTGGAATCATAAAACATAAGCATATACTCAAAAGTACATAACAGTATTCTTGAGGAAAAACTTCCCACCTAACAAATGTGTGTGTGTGTGTGTGTGTGTGTGTGTGTGTGTGTGTGTGTGTCTGGGAGAACTGGGAGACTGGACAGGTCCTTGAGGGGAGTGTCAGCAGGTGTGCAGACTTCTTTAAATGCTAAACAGTTTCTGAATTCATCCAGGTCTGTGTGTGTGCATGCATATATCTCCAGGCCAATGTTTCGGCCCAGTCACATTATCTTGACTCACCAGTCCTCACCATGACAGTGACCTTCAGGATGAGTGGAGCGCCTCCACCTGACCTTACCCATACAGCGCTACCATGGGGAAGCAGCACACCAAACATGAGAGGGCCAGCAATAACACTGTAGGTATAAAAAGCAAATAGCACCAGGGCTATGAAGGAAAAATGATTGAGAGTTCTGTGTTAGCTGTTACTGGCCTCTGTTGTCCCTCCTCTAGACTCCCACAGAGCTTTGTCCCAGAAGGCAGTGCAGCTCTGTGGGTGGGACACAGCAGGAGTGCTACACTAACTCAGATACGATGGCTCTCAGTGACTGTAGAAGCCGCAGTAGCCCGCATCGCTGCTGTTGTCCTTCTCACAGGCTTCGCTGCTGCGAATGGGAGGAGAGTTCTCAGTGCTGGAGGCGTAGGGTGACACTCGTCTTTTCTTGCTTTCTGCACCCTCGAAAAGTCCAGAGTCGACCGAGTCTACTGATTTCACAGAGGGGGTCTCCATCCACGTGTCCTCCACCACCTCTTTTGGCTTGTCCTGTAGTACTGGCAGCCTCAAGGACTCAAGGAGTGATGGAGAAGGGTGAAGGCGGGAATTTACTGCTGGAGGAGATGAGGACATGGCGGGAGAAGACATGGGGCGGAACCAACTCAAGCTAGATGTGGCTTTCCCAGGGTGGGAGTGGCTGAGGTACTGTGGCGAAGGTCTCGCTGTGCTCCATGTGGCAGGGCTAGCACTTGATATTGGCCCAGAAGTGAAGGGGTTCTCAGGATAGTAGCTCAACGGGTGGTGGGGTGATGTCTGTAAAGGAAAGGGCTTGTATAGGCTGTTGGCCGTATAGTCACCCTCGTAAGAGCTGAAGTCCAGTAGATTGGAGGGCGTGCCCTGCTGCCCAGGTAGGTACCAGCGCCCATGGTGACTGCCATTTGGGTCTTTGGGGCACCCCTGTGCCATGCTGACGGGCTCGCAGCTGTAAAAGCGACTGTGCTGCAGGGGACTCATATACTGCTCGGCCAGGTAAGGCTGACGGGGATAGCAGCTGGCTGCCATGAGCTGTTGGCCCTCAGTGGGGGAGGGGGTGATACGATCCGAGTCAGGCGGGGCATACAATCTGTATGGGAACATCAACAAGGTCAAATTCAACCGACAAAAACCCTGTAGTGGTGTTAAATACAAATCTCTCAGGGCTCAAGAGTACAGTGTGAGCTGTAACACTTTAAAGAGATCTGAATATAGCATTTGGGTTTAGTTTTCCTCGAGAGACTGAATAGTATTATACTTTACGTATATTTTAAAGTGGATTTCCTATTAAAATGAGAGGGTATAGAAGTATTAATAGTCTCATAAGGAAACTCTAGGGGACAGTTTTGTTTTAGGTTTACTTACGTGTCATAATTGTCTCGGAAACCTTTCGCAAAAGGGTTATGGTCTATTTTCAGCTGAGTGATCTGTGGAAGAAATAGCAGGAGCAGGAGCCATGACAGATGTGACGGTTATGGTCAGGATGTCAAGAGAGGAGGAGGAGGGCAGTATGCGACAAGAAAAGGGCACACAGAGTTAATGGTCAGAAAATAAGTGATTAAACTTTAAACTACAAACTGCTTCTTAAGGTATCAGAATATCAGATATATGAAGCTTTGTATATATTCTTTATAATGTTAATTCATTGCAACACAGCATGTCAGTTTCCTTACAGCTGTTTTGTTTCATTGGTGGTTATGTTGTAGGTATCAGCTGATTAAAAGAGAGAATAAACCCCACTGGTGGTGGAGGAGTGTGGGGGCGGGAGGAGGGGTGACTCACATCTGCATTCTGGTAGGCAGTGACTGCAATGAACTGGGTCTCGGGGAAGATAAAGGTTTGCGCCTTACAGCTGCGGAAGGGATCTTCTGTTCCATCCTCCTTCACTTCCATGATATGCAAGCGTGGCTGGTACTTGTGGAGAGACTGCAGCACTATCATCTGTGTGGGGCACATTTGAGATATGACATGAGATATGAGTAGACATGAGTAGAGATGGGTTGAGAGGAGGAAATTCAAAGATACCACTGACCACAAGTGATCATATACACTCCAGTAAACTTTTTTCTCAGTGATACCTGTGCCATGTTGTTGGAGCTGCCCTTGTTGTTGGTGAGTTTGAGCTTGCCAAATGAGACCTCCTGCCTCATCCAGTGATTCCCTGTGTTAGGAGAGTCAGGATGCATATACATCCTGTTTCCTGTGGGAAACAAATAGTATGATATACTTTTATACCTGTGTTTCATTTTTATGTAATTGTGCTAAAAATGCATGACCTTTTCTTGACAACATTGTAAAACTTGGCTTTGATTGCAGTTGGTGATGCCAAACTGCTGCAGTTCACACAGTCATTGTAGCAGGCGTGCATGCATGCATGCATGGGTTTTTTAGATTGTGGTATACAGTGACACCATATATATTCTTGTCATGGCCACAAAAATACATAGAACTGAGAAGGAGAACTTTTTTCCCCTCCAGTACACACTGATACTCACACTGCAAAAACCACAATACAAATAAAGCTCTACTTGAAGAAAAAGAACATACTGAGCAAAAAGCAAGTATCTAATTACTGGCTAGTGATTATACCTGGCATGCTGCCCTCTGCTTTGCCACACTGCACCCACTTGCCTCCCTGGTACCTCCAGTGGTGCTGGTCAGCCAGAACCACATCCACGTACACGTTGTAGTGAGCCGAGGGGTCCAGAGCACTGATATTAAAACTGAGAAACGGGAACATCCTCCTGTTCAGAGAAACGGATACAGAAACCAACTGAGGATAAACAAGAAAGCGTGATGACTCTCTCACCATGAGGCTAGTGCACAGTCATTAATGCTCTGCTGCTCAAGCACACATTTTTAGTTCATTCTGATTCTTCTGTCAACTATCAGACCTGAAGTTTTGAGGTTATAGCTGCTCCATAGATTCCTTACAACTGATGAATTAAGCTGAAAGTACAATTGCCTAAAAAAAAAAAAATTCTATGTATGTATATTGATTATGGCTGTTTAAGTAGTCTGCTCATTTCAATATCAATATCAAAGTTTTAGATTTCCCCACATACTTCCAGAGTTTAGTACAGTAAAGCAAGTCTTGAAACAAATGTGCACAACTGAGTATCATTTGGTAGTGCATACAAAATATGTGGATCATCAAAAATATTGGATTAAGCATGATTTATTCACACACAAGCTTGCCTCTATATTGGTGGAATGGAATGCTTTAATATTAAATCATGCCTACTTAAACCTTACGTGAGTTTGGGAATTCTAAATCTGATAATTTTATTTAGTTACATTCAAGGATTCTGAAATGCGCCATATTCTTTAGTCTTTCAAAATTTATGATGAAATTTATATAACAAAATATCTGGCAAATGCCTGTCAAAAGCAAGTCAGAAAACAAAATGAAGGGCCCTACGATTGAACATACTAGCAATAGTTATCACGCTGATAAATATGTGGTATAAAGTGGTGTGATACAAGTATAAAGAATAGATCATTCATTTCTTCTTCACTAGCAGCTACATATCAATATACTTACATATATATGCAAGTGAAAACAGAAACCAGTTCCAGGATTCTGTCTTTACCACTTTAATCTCTCTCCGCTCAATATGATTTATAACCAGAGTGTGCCACTGCCACTTTTCTTCCCTGATTAGCTTTCATGGCCATACTTATCTAAAAGAGACGATTTATAAGAAATCAGTACTTGGTAAAGGGGAAACTTAAAGGTTTACCACAGAGAGTATGTTTTGCATAAGTAGGAGGCTCAGGTTTACTATGACAGAAATTGTTAACCTGTGGAAACTTAGTGACTCGTTGACTCAGTGGCAGTCGGTACTTGGCTAGTAGGTGGCTGCCGAACAAAGATAAGTCTTCTCTGCTGTCTAGGACTCTGTTATGTGTCAGCTAGAAGTATGTTCTTATTTGTACATGTCTCTGCGAATGTGAAATGAAACTTTAAAAAAATTTAAAACATACTATGGTACCACTTCCTTTAAAGTGCAAGAGATATCACACTCAGAGTTGCATTATTAGAAGGAAAGCAGAGGCAAATTGATTAGCACACTGATAGAGGTAAGTGAAAAAGGGAAGTGTGTGTTGTAAAGGTGTATGATACATGTGTGAAAAGTATAGTAGAGCAGGGATGTTAGGCAAATGATAGCTGTGTTACTGGAAATTCAGTGCGGAGAAAGGTTTTCTCCTTGAATGCACTCACTGATTCACCAGGACAGGAGTTCAGGTTCAGTTTATGTCATCATACTTAGATGTGTTCATTTGTGATGATATATGCCAGTCCGCAGCTGCTGGTGGACACAACCAGGTGTCTGCGACTCTGACCTGCTGTACTGTATTTTTGTGCATATACGATTAGAATTGCACTGCAACCCTCTCCAAGATAAAGCTGGGTGAATGAAAAATTAGTGCACCATAGATAGGTATAAATATGCTTTTTCTTTCGGGATTATATCTATGTGGTGAGTTTAGAAACCACTTAACAAACTCTGTTGGTGGAGCAGTGTCACTGTACTAAACACCAGTGCAGCTTTTACTGCCAAAAAAAAAAAACAGAGTGAACTCAGCAACCACAGTCACATCCATCATAACAGACAATCCCTTTGATCTTGATGCAATTTTACTGAATTGCTTCTGTCACTTGTTGTCCATATCTAATATACTCATACTTCTGGATTCTTCTAAAGCTGTAGACACATGCAACAAGCCGCTCTGTAGTGAGAAACTGCAAGTCTGTCACTTACTATGTACTTTGCTGCTTAGGCCCGGCTCTTTCAAGCAAGACTCTGCATACTCCATGTTACCATCAACAGATGAACAGGAAGTGATGTTCAGCGAAAGAAAAAAAAAAACGTAGAGCAAACACTAACATCAAAAATAGCCAGAAATATCTTCATGCCTTTGCAGCACAGGGCACAGAAAGACTGTACAAGTGGTACAGGAAACAGACTGCTTTTCATTGTTCCTAAAGAAGTCATGACACCCTTGTATTCTTTATAATAATTAAATATAATATATATATATATATATATATTTAATTTATAATTTAATTTAACTTATATATTATATATAATATATAAGTGATCTATACATCATAAATGAGCCAGCAAATGTATAATACCAAAGCACTGCCTTTATCAGAATACGGTCTTTAGAAATGGGGTTTCTGCTGCTTTATTTCATATTACAAATGGGATCATATGACCACAATAAATTAATTGCAACACCCACTGCTTTTCTGTATCTTATGAAAAGACATTTTTCGAACTGTGGGGTTGGATATACAGACACCAACAACACATAATGTCATACAATATATTCACCTACACCTCTGGCACTGTATATAAAACTGTATGTACAGTAAAAACTGTATCATGAAGCAATACATCAGGAAGATGGGCCTAGAAATATTATAAACTGAATCAGTTTCCAATTGTGGTATATGAATTCACTGATGCAGAAAAGGTCTTTTATTTCCACTGACTCCTCTGAGGGCAGAATTTGCCAAAGATGTAATGGTACAAAATTAATTATTACTACTAAATTCCAGCCAAATATATATATATTTTTCGAATGGTCATGGTCACATATTTCAAGTCATGTCTTTGTGATTAGTACTTGTAGAAATTATATTGCGAGACGCTGTATTAGACAAATAATATTTAGATTAAACAAATGGGAGAACTAAATAGAAAGAAATACGAAAATAAAGAAAAGATTAATTAAATTGTATACATGTTTACACGTGAAATACATTGCAGCCCCTAAAACTGGATTTTCGAAATACTATATTTCTAAAGAAGGCTGGTAGAGTACAAAGCATTTAAACCATTTCTGTTACATCATGCTCACTACTTTGAGGAATTCATATAAATGCAGAGATGCACCATTTAGCACTTTAAACAAAAAATAATTTTGAGCCATCATAGAGAATCTTTAATCGGTTATGTGGATGTTGGTGGAATGGGTATTAGTGGCAGAGATGGTACTGGAGAAAATGTGGTCAGACTTAGAAGAGAACTTGAAAAGGGCCAAAGAACTTCTGCTCTCGTTTCAGGCTCTTGGCCTTACAGCGAAGATTTCAAAGCCTTAGCTCGGACTGTGTCTCACCTCACTTCTGAAGAAACCTGCCTCACTACACACTCTAACAAACCAGAGGAGAGAGAAAGAGAGAGAGAGAGAGAGTGAAGAAAGAGTGCAATAGAGGGAAAAAGCACCTTTCTTCATTTCCTGCACTTCAAAGACACCTCCACTGATGTACGGCCATCAGACTTTCAGCCTCCCCAAACCTTACCACTACCAGCAGCACATCACTGCACTCTTCCACCCCCATAGCACAATTGACTGAGCTCGAACACTTTTTTTTGGCATGGAGAGACTCAGTTTAAAACTCCATTATGCAAATTTATCACCCACTCTATATTTGGTTGCTACAGGAACATCAGAAAACAGCAAAGATTATCTATAGGCATTTATCTATAAGTATTTAACTCAACATTTAAATGCTTTTAATTTATTCTGTTACAATCACAGAATTATTCTGTTTATAGTGTCATTTAATTCATTAGTCTTATTCAAATGAGGGTCAAGATTAACTGATGCAAATTACATACCAAAGACTAAAAAGGAAGGAAATCTGTGCTGTACTGCCACATTGGTGTGGTTGCTCAGAAATGAAACAGGCCCTTCTCAAATTTGCTTAATAGTATTTTCTCTAATAAATAAATATACAGCAATAAACAAGATAAATCTGAAATATCAGTCACAACCACGGTATAATTTAGTGCAAGTCTTATACTCCTTCATAAACTAGAAATATTATTTTGCTGGCCAAGTTCAAAGGATATGCTCTCTCACTTATTCAACATGTTTGTGTCTTTTATGTTTCTTGCATGACTTGTAAAAAGGTTGTGGTAATGGCTGACTAATCAAATTGTGTGTTTGTGTGTGCATATGTGAGTGTGTGAGAGTATGTGTGTGTGTGTGTGTGTACGTGTGTTCTAGGGGAGATATATCAATTACTACAATTATATGAGTAGGGCAACCATGGGTACAATGTCATTATCCACAAGGTGGTAAGGCATCTGTCAGTATAAGTTACATCAATATATGTGTGTATTTTCATATACCCCTGCTGCAACCCCCCTCAACCAAAGATACACACATACAAATGTACTCATATAAACTGATTGCAGTTGAACATTACAGTCAATTTTGAAATTAAATGTAATGCGTTTAAATAATTTCATATAAACTGCACTTACTGCAGCAATGAACCTGTAATAAGTAATAGGTTTTACATGAAGAACTCACTGTGCCACTGTGAAATAGCAAATAAGATCTAGACATTGATACAAGACATTGTGCTACAGATAGCAAACCATAAGATTATTTTACTGCTAGGTTCTATATTATTATGACTTTTTTTTTAATGACTCCCACAGGTCTTATTTCATAAACATGTGTGAGCACTACTTTAAAGAAGTGATAACTGATGAATAATATGAGACACTGCATTTTGACTGAAGTTTCGCAGAAGACCTTTTTTTTTTCTTTCAGAAAACCTATTTGTTAAAATATGAGTCAATTTCAGAAAGTGACTTTCAGGTACATAGTTTTTTTTTTTGTCTGGTTAACAATCTAGGCCTAATCTGAACAAGTGTATAATAGCTAAAATCTCAAAAACACTCGCAGAATTATAGTGCAATACGAAATATTTTCTCAGATAAGAATTACAGCTGAAGTAACCTAAGCAATAATATAATTGTATACAGGGCATTTAGCAAAGAATTTTAAATAGCATATAAAGATTTCACATATGCGAGAAAACAGAGGAAAATAAAATAGTGAAAGTCATGATATTGCATCCACAGTGAAACAGAGCAACTGTCTCTCATAACATAAGGATTTGTTTTTTTTTTTTTTTACATGTTTCCCCTCTGATATTTCAAAAGAAGCCAGAAAACCAAGATATGAGACATTTATTTTTCAAGCTCCTGTCCAAATTAACATAACATAACTCACTACAGAACAGCTTATTGTGAATATTTGTTTACTTTGACAAGAAAAATCAGGTTTTATTCAAGATTAGGTAGTCTCTACAGCCTCTTTTCCTTATATCCAGCTAACAAACCTTTCTATTAGACTTCCAGATAGCAGTGGGATTGCTCTCCTGTGCAGATGCTTCAGCTGTCACTCACTGCTTTCCTTTCATTTCCAAATGAAATGCAATTATTCTATACACTGACTCCATATTCCTACTCCATAGATTTAACGCACGTGCACATTTTTTTTTTTTTTTTTTTTTTTTTGCCAATTAAAGCAACTTGAGATTACTTCACTTTTGTAAGCTGCTAAAATTTGTGTTAAGGCATAGGCTGCTTACCTGCCCTGTTTGGTGATGATCATCTCGGTTTGGTACTTGTGAAACTTGGCCCACAGCGGGTAGTTGTTGAGGAGCACCTGCGTCTTGCCGCACACCTGTAGGCCAGGTAAGGAGTAGAGAGGCGCGCGCGGGTAGCCATGCTGAAATTGCGCGTGATACGAGTCCGCACTGGCCGAGTAGCCGTCTTTACTGTCCGGTGAATACCCATCAGCCCCTGCGTAAGCCTGGGCCGCGCTGCTGCGGCTGAACGCACAGTTACCGAGCGGAGCCGCCGCTGCCGCCGCCGCCGCCGCCGCAGAGTAAAACCTACCCGCCTGCGCTCCGAGTTCTCCAGCACCCTGCTCGCCATGGTACGGCAGCGGAAAGTTGTCCTGGCCATTTGGAAGTGATTCTGGATAGTACAGCCTCGCGTCTTGGACGCCCATTTTGAAGTCCGCTAGCTCCTTGCTCCGGTGAAGGTGACCGCTCGTCTCTGCGTCTTTGGCCAAACTTTGCGCGTCGCTTCCACTGAGCATGTTGATATAGAAGCTGCCGCCTATGCCGCCCATTTGCAGGCTCGCTCTGCGCTTACGTGCAGTATCATAGGTTTACAGCTTACTTTCTTTACCTACTCAAATGAACAAGCTCCACAGAAATCTTTAATGGAAAAGAAAGCAAAATGAAGCGCTTTCTGGCTCTCTCTAACACAAGCTTCCGACTTCTGAGAACTGCTCCTGTCTCTTTTACGGCCAAAATAAGACCCGTCTCATGTCGGACATGCCTAACATATCGGTGTTTCTTGATTTATTTCATTGTACTGGGTACATTACTGTAATATAAATAACAGTGCATCACTTTTTTTATTTTACATCAGAATGAGAGCTGCCGGTCTCCCAGCCTATGATATACATTCCGTCAGAGGTAATTGGAAGGGGCGGGGACTGGAGCTCAGGCAGGACGCTGATAGGGTGATATTTGAGCGAGTTCACCGGACCTGTCCGAAATGAGCGCGTTCAGCCGTGGTTTGTCAAACACGATGAAATGTTTAGATGTGTGTTCCCGTATTACTCCTTTCCATATTCACACGTCTAAGTTCAAAACTGTTCAAAACTGTCTGTGACGGATCATCACTCGGGAAATAAGGACACAGTTAACCTACTTTCACCCCCTTCTCCAGCCTCGGATATCAGTGAAACTCATACGATTCCTGATGAGAATGAAGAGCAACATCTTTAACGGAAAACCTAAAGGGTCCTAAGATTAAATAACACACGTGTGCATCAAGCTGTACAAATCATTGCATTAGCACAATGTATGTATAGGGTTTGATAAAGATATGATAAAATTAAACTGGCCTATGTTAAAACAGGCTCTAGGAAACAGGTAGGTTAAAGAAATAAAAATGAAGAACGTTCACTTGGAGTTCACTATTATTCAGTGTGAATTCATTTATATTTATTTACAGACATACCCAGCCTATTAAAAAAGTCTCAGGTTCATGCTTATTTACATACATAATCTTTATAGTTTTATAGTAATCCATTTTATAGTACTTATTTTCTAGTAATTAATTTAATAAATTTCACAATATTCTGTAATATATATATATATATATATATATATATATATATATATATATATATATATAGTTACAATATTCTGTAATAATACAGACAATAACCAGAGAATAATAATAATAATAATAATAATAATAATAATAATAATAATAATAAAGAGGGATTTAATGTAATGTGCACATTTTGTAAGAGAGCTGTATTTGAGTTTTAATCCATCTTATGCAACATGACAAACAGCAACACACAGTATGCACAGAGACGTACTACCTCTCTCTCTCTCTCTCTCTCTCTCTCTCTCTCTGTCTCTCAGACACACACACACACACAGGAAGAGCGAAAGAGTTCCCCCTAGTACAAGTATGACACAGATCCCTTTCTATGCTGTCATTGCACTAATTCCACTTTTTTGTGTCTCTCCTAGCAAGGTGAGCTCACAAGGTCACATGCTGAACTCACTGGTGTTGACACCGACGGCAGGGGTAGATCATCTCCTGTGTTACACTGAGCAGGCCAGCCGTGCGTCCCTCTCGTTGCTTCGAGGCTGAACATCACCTCTCTGGCTTTAGATACACTACCTCGCTGCAGGAAATCCACCAGTGTCCCCATGATAAACTCACCTTCTGTCCACAGTTAGCCCACTCACACATTCTCTAATAACATGTACACAAGTGTTACATTTTCAGTGACATCTTCCTCTGTACCCTGCAGTAGTAAGAGCATTTATTTGCTGGTTTCAAATGTAAAAGGTTCACACATTCAATAGTCATATTTGTTGGCAACAGATTATAGTTTTGTTTTCTATTTCTGGTATATGAGTCAAGAGACTTTCGACTCTTTCAGTTTTATTTCAGTAATTGGCATGCACGCATGAGAATGCAATAGATTGTAGAAAGTATTTTTAAATAACACATACATTACAGTACACGCCTTATACTGGAACTACGTCAGTTTCTTGAAATCATACTTTTTTCCAACAAGCCTCAAGCATTAAGTTTATGATCAGGAAGAATTCTTGTTTTGTTAACATGTAAAATAGATAATCAGAGTTGCTATATCACCTTGGCTAAGCATTGATGTGTTCGTGATACTTGTAGCACGAAACCCCAGGGAACACGTTATAATGTATATTTTGTAAATGAAAATGTAAAAGTCATGAAAGTTATGAAAGCGTCAATGTCAGTATGCCTCAAGCCTTCTGACATTCACATTTATGGCATTTGCCTGACACCCTTATCCAGAGCGACTTACAGAAACAAAAGGTTTCATTTATACAACTCAGAAGTTGAGGGTAAGGGCGTTGCTCAAGTAGCAGCTTGGCGATGTTAGTAGCCCAATGCCTTAACTACTGAGCTACCACTGCCTGACATCTTTTCTCATCTTTTCGTATTAAATCGGAAGGAAATAATGTAAATGCTTTTGTGCATTCTTGATATACCTCTCATAAGTGTTTTTGCCACTGTTTCATATGTGTCATTTAGTTATGTGGTAGGGCAGTGCCCTTCTGACTCATTGTGTACAGTACTTTTTCTACAAGTATGAGATTTTCCAGTGTTTTCAGTTTTTAGATTTGTGATTATCAGCATTATTGCTTCAGTGCACAGTGTGGCTGATCTCTGTTGATGACTTTCTCTGCTCTCAGTCGACTATGCATGAAGGAAGGTAGAAGTACTCCTTATCCCCTCCCCCCCATTGAAACCTGACCAAGGCCAGTGCTCCCATGGATCCTAGCGCTGAGAGATAGGCCCTGCTGTACTGTACTTCATCACTCATGTCAAACAGCACTTGTGTGGTGTGCTTAAAGTGTTCATGCTTTTTACTTTTTCAGATAGCTTTTATGTTTGGTCAAAATCTCAGATATATTTCAGCACATGGGATCTAGACCATACAGGTTCAGGCAGTAGAGAATGAACCACTTTATTAGCAAGTGATTTGTGTGCAGATTCGACAGTAAATAAACCGTGATAGGTAACAGTTACAGGGAGTCACACAGTGCAGTGAGGTTTTGGATTTGGCTGGTGTGTGTGAGGAGCCAAAAGTAAGAGAGTCTTCATAATCATTGTGTAAATAGCTCTGATTAGACAGTCTTAGCAGCATATGTTTTTCCAACCCAGTCCCTGCATTAGGCCTTCCTGTCTGAGTATACAGAGGCATAGGGACCTAATTAACACAACATGTGTTTATTTGAAACCCCATGTCGGGTGTGAAAGTAGGCTTTGGGGAGGTACCACCTACAGGGGCTGTGAATCCGGTGGGGGGCTGTGAAAAGAGGCAGTAGAATTAAGAGTTGGAGAAAGAGTGAGCAACAGAGGGAGAAAGAGAGAGAGAGAGAGAGAGAGAGAGAGAGAGAGCGCAAACAGAGTGAGTGAGAGACAGACAACTTGACGAGAGGAGAGGAGAAGGTAGCACTTAGTGCTCTGTGGAATTCGCACCCAATATCACATGAACTCTTGGAGAAGTGTGAATGTATTCCACTGCTACTTCGGATAAAGAGACTGCCACTTCCTTAGTTTATAATTAGCTGGTAATCAATGCTAAGTCTCTTGGAGAGAAGACTTTAACCCTACTTAGTGGGGGCTGCATGGAGGCACAGGGACCAGAGCTCCTTGAGCTAAGTCCAATTATGATTTCTCATTTTGTAGAGTGAGAACCATATGAAGCACCAATTTACCAAGAGTGCTGACAGTACTGTCAATTTTAACAATGAATTTAGATTGACACAACAGTCAGAGCATTAAGTACGACTATAGTAATTATGTGACATATGCCTGAAAGAGAACCAAGTTTCATACACATTGGAAACATTACTTTAGGACAAACACATGGTTTCACAATGGCAACACCTCTTGACATTCTAATTACTTTGTTTCTGTCAGTATGGTGGTCTCATGCAGTTTAGTGGCAGTTTAGTGGCAGACATTCTCAAAAGATTTTTTAAACCATGTGTCAATCCATAAACAGGCAAGGGGAGACTGTAGATGAACAAGAGAGACTGCAGATGGCCAAAGTGAAGACGTGCTGCTAATGCTATCGATAAGAGAGACCACCCAAACGTGTTCACAGTTACTGTACAGTCACCAAACCTGATGCAATGCTACAATTGATGTATTTGAACAAGATGTCTGTTAATGTCTGTTAACGCAGAAGAATTGGAACTACACCAGGAATGTGTGTGTGTGTGTGTGTGTGTGTGTGGTGGTGGGGGGGGGGGGGGGGGGGGGGGGGGGGGGGGGGGGGGGGGGTATAAGCGGCACTTGGTGTGTCCATGTAGATTTGTGGCACGTTGTTGGAGGGGGGGATCTTGGAGATTAAATGCTTTGCTGTGCTTGCTGAGTTGCTCAGACAGCGCAGTGCCTGCATTTGACAGAACAGGGCAGCTGTGCTCTCACTTGCATTCTTGTGGCTTGCTCCACTGGCCCAAATGATTCCCTCCAAAACCCAGTCTTCCTCGACTTGGCAAAGTGCCATAATATTCCATCTATTCCTCTAGGCTACTTCTCTCTGGCTGCAAGGCCAAGGTAAATCTTAAAGACTTGTGAAGCAAAGCACAGACTTGTGTTTCCCCACTCTGTCTGCTCAGAGTGAAATTATGAATGAGGGAGAGTGTATCTGTGTCTGTATCTATTGGCCCATGGCCTGGAAAAAGCACTTGGCCCAGTGTCAAGGCTCATCTGTGTTAGTGAGTCAAGACAATCATAAATCACTAGGAAAGCCAGTTTAAATCTACCTTTATATATGTACTCTAACAAGGCCATATGAGCACTTTCTAATACACATAAGAACAAGTGAGAGTAGACTAAAACAGATGTGAACAGATGATGTGGAAAAAGACATCAGTAACATAGTGGCTAGAGGCATGTGGCTTTAAAAAGATGTTATGTACCTGCTTGCTGAGCACATTCAATGTTGAAGTTAACTACGTTTATGAAAAGCCTAAGTCTGAGTTAGTCACTTTTCTCAATTCCCTTTATGTTCACAACAAGTTAATGTGTGCTCGGCTCAGTGGAGAGTAGCAGCCACTTCCTAAAAACATTAGAAATATTTTTTCACTTCCTAACTAGAATGTACCCAGTGGTTACAGGAAATATTTTGTTTTCATCAGGTTCTAAAGCATTTAATGGTTTCTAAGAGTCCATTCATTTCTGATTCAGTCAAAGACAGACAATATATTCAGTGTGTAATTAGTTGTACTGTTGTATCTTTATGGAAAATTTACAAGTTCTAAGATAGTCATGAATGCAGTATTACAGTGTCTTTCTGTCTCTTTGTTGACATCCTGAAATACAGCATCACTCAGCTTCAAGCTGTAACAAGGTGATCACAAATTGCAAATTTACTCACCACCATCTTGGCTTCTTTATACCTGCTCAGTAAAACTAGATTGTCAGACTCTGAGATCGCCCTCTGCGCTTCTTGTCCAAGCAGAACACAACATTAAGCTTCATTAAGCTGACAAAAAGTTGTCAAATAGTTACTTTATATTTTGACACATCTGTCAGTAGCTGTTGTTGAGGCATTAGCATCTTATTAATCTTATTCACCTGAGACTCTGTGACAGAGGGCTGTGCACAACATGGTGTGTAAGGTTATTATTGTACTGGTTTACCAGGGAAGGTAGAGGATGTGTGTGGGCTTGTGGGTACTTCCACAATGCACATATTAGTGCACCAAGTCAAAAAAGG
This sequence comes from Pangasius djambal, assembly GCA_022985145.1. Lineage (NCBI taxonomy): Eukaryota > Metazoa > Chordata > Actinopteri > Siluriformes > Pangasiidae > Pangasius > Pangasius djambal. The sequence goes on along the minus strand of CM040986.1, from coordinate 11,930,926 downwards.
CCTTCAGAACTGGTTTTGACTAAAGTTTAACAAGTAAATTAGGAAACATTAGGAAACTCTACTCATTTTCCTAAAACCTAGAAACCCACCCCTATCCATCATGTTCTGTGCAGTTAGACTGATGAATTTGCAGTCAGTTCACAATGAGCTTTCCATTTTCCATGTGTCCCAGGATTCTGATGACAGGATGGTTCAGTAATACTGCTGCGATGACACACTTGGCACAGAAGCTTGGGCTGCCACTCTCAGCCTGATGAAAGCACCCACTGCTTGGTGGAAATATATTTAGTCTCTCATCAGAAAGGACCACTGTGGGAAAACACAGCGCAAGAGAGCACTAGGCTAAGGAAGACGGAAGACATCCTGTAATGATACCTGCCTCTTTTTTTAACCAAAGAAGTTTATTCAACACGTTTTTAAATGTTCACATGAGCTCAGTTTTATGGTCTATTAAATGTAATTGAGTGCTTACCTTACCTATCTCGTGTACTAAATGTCACTAATGTACTAAAGCACTAATGAGCGTGTGGGTGACATTTAGGTTATTGAGCAGTGCCAAGGAGGAACTAGAGCAAGAAAGCCAGCATGTTTCTGGAGGTGGGAAGAACTGGAGAACCTGGAGGAAACCAATGCAGATATTTGAAGAGAACATGTGACACTCCACACTGAGAGTACCCTGAGTTCAAGATCAACACTACCCACTGCTCTACCATGCTCCCCTCTGCAAATCTGCAAAAGTTTCCTTAAAATACAAAAAGCATGCAGTAGCTATAAAATGCACATAGTAGTACTGGCCAGGATACATACAATAAGAGATACCTGAGAAAAGCAAACAGCATCATTTTAGAATCAACGCATTCCAACTACAGTTTATTTAATCCTCTATCATCTCGGAAAGTTACCAGCTTCTGAGCCTGATTGAACAACCAAAATCAAGAAAAATTCCTTACACTCTTGTTATTACGCACACCCGTGCACATGCACATTCACACGCACACACACACACACACATACATACACACAATGGATTTTCTATACCCATTGAGTTTATAAATTGACTAGCAAATGGCTATTTGTCCATTTGCCTTTGTCCACACATTACTTATTATTATGTTATGTATCTACTTCAAATTGGGGGTGGGAAAGGTGGCTTAGTGGTTAGCATGTTTGCCCTGCACCTCTAGGGTTGGTGGCTCGATTCCTGCCTCCGCTCTGCATGCGCGGAGCTTGCATGTTCTTCCTGTGCTTTGTGGCTTCCTCCCACAGTCCAAAGACATGTGTCATCTGATTAGAATCCCTAAATTGTCCATAGTGTGTGAGTGTGTGTGCCCTGAGATGGACTGGCACCTTGACCAGGGTGTCCCCTGCCTTGTGCCCCGAGTCCCCAGGAATTGGCTCCAGGATCCGTGTGTCCCTGTGTAGGATAAGCGGTACAGAAAATGGATGGATCTACTTCAAATGCTGTGAAACACAGTGCACAACCAAAATGAATGCTGTAGGGCTGACCTTGCACACTGTGAACCTTGAGCTTTATAACCTTAACTTGTAACTGTGAACTACTTTGTTACTGAATACAAAATAATACAAGGCAATTTTTTGCAAACTTTTTCACATTAATAATGAGGTTTTACTGTGATACTGTGAACTGTGATTTGCAAATATTTTAATTGTCATAAACACCTAAGAACAGCCCGAATGTGTTTCATATTACTGTGCATGCATGTATATGTAAATTGAATAAATAACTTTAAATAAATTCAATTAAATAAAAATACATTCATTTACACCCATTTTTATGCAGTCTCCTTCAAGTAATGGTGCATATTTTCTTTCCTACAATTGCTACTGTTTAATTCAGTGTAATTCAATTCAGTAGTGTTTTAACAATAGATATTGGATGAAACCTTGAGAGAAACCAGACTCAAAAGGGAACTTCTCCTCTTTTTCGGTGACACTGGATAATTACCGTGTACTGTCATGTAGAGAAAATGAATTAGTATTATAGTATTCTAAAGGCCTGAGCATAAGACAGGTTTAAAGTCAGGAGTAAGCCTCAAAGATTCTTTTTTAATTAGAGTGTTAATTCTACAATTAAATGAACTTGTGATTGATTGAATGATTGACAGGATGAATAACTTTATTTGTAGGATGAAAACAAATGCTATGATAGACAAGCTTCATTTCTGGCTTCGAATCCATATGGAAAGTTCAAAGAATTAAGGCCAGGGCAGACTGCCTTTATGGTGTAGTTGTTTCTGTGTATGTCTCAGTTTGCCCCTAGGTTCTAGCTTTGCTCACCCATACTGCTTTTAAGCTGTGGCATGAAGCAGACACTGATGTGTGTGTGTCTACATGCATAGTGTATTTGTGGTTTCTGTGAATGACAGCTGTGAGAAAGGCCTCAGCTTGAGGCTGGGCAGCGCCAGTACAAAGGAGCTGGGGGTGGCGGTTGTCATGGTGGCTTAAAGCGGTGTTACATGTGACAACAACTTGCGAACCGGCGGTCTTGCTGAAACCTTTCTCTAATTCATCCAGCTTTATTAGTCTTAATCATTCAAATTATTTATTTTTAGTGGGATATGGCCTCTTCAAAATGCATCCCTAGGTTCTGGCTCCTAGCAGTCCACTAATGAGTGTCAATCTTCTGGCTTTGGCACTTTTCCAGCAGACACCTCCTCTGACACACGCAGGCCTGCAGTCAACATGCATTACTTGCCGCAACCATAGCTGACATTGTGGCATGATTGTGCAGAAGCTCTCAGACATTAGTTTTTCTGAGGAGTTGTTTTGTGATAGATTCTTAGCATCAGACTTCACTTTCTGTGAACTGTTCATATACATCATGGACATCACTTTGCATTACTTGGTTCAGCCACTCTAGGCAAACAGAATTTCTTTTTTTTTATTTTGGTAAGTCAGTGTCATTTACATTCGTAGCGTTTGACAGACACCTTTATCCACAGCAACTTACAGAAGAGCTTTGCAGTCTCCATCAAAAATATATCCCCATACTAGTACAAATAGTCCAAGGTCTAAGAATACTATCTTTTTAATTTAGTGATCATTGCTCAGTGTTCATTGCCACTCCATGTAGCTCTCTTTATCATCCTATTTCTAACCGGTTCTGAAAAGTAGAATGCTTTCATGATCTTGTGATTAAATATCAATATACTTAGACATTGTCAACCTCTAAATATTCACAGTTTGAAAAAGCTAGATAATGTCCTATTGTTGTATTAGCAAACCTGTATTCTATTAAACCTGTTATGATCCAAGTTGGCCATTATTGGTCTATTTTAAATGGTCCTTACCGTGTCAGTAACTTTACAGTTAAGAAACTTGTGTATGTTTAGCACCGACTTATTACAATTTACTTGCATTTAATAATAATAAAAAAAACATATTGAACTTTTTCTTGTATTGTAGATTAACAGTAGCAATTTCTGTTGGTAAACTTTAAACAAAACACTGAAAGGTCTTATTAGTTTCATGTGGATGGATGTTTTTATACTCATAGTAATTAAATTTTTTTTTTTTAAAAATGGTTAATAAATCATATTTTCTACACAGAGGAACTGAGGTAAGACGCACACAGAGGACAGTCCATGATAACGAACTAGACAGAAAATCAACTATAACGCCTTAAAAATGTTTCCATGTGAGTGCACCCTGGCAGGTCTGTCCATGGCAGGCACAGCACAGACCACAAGGGCCAGGGATATATTTTGTTTCCGTATCCCTGTTCCCGGGGTTCTAGGGAGAGTTCAATTTTCTAGTAACTCAGCAGACGTCACACGGCTATTCTGGCCGGTCATTTGTGACAGCCGGACAGCAACAGCAACGTCAGAGCAGGAATGTTTCAGAGGGAGGGCTGTTACAGGCACTGATCCTAACAGAGGAAGTGGAGATGGGGGCTCTCCCGTTTCACTGGGATGGCTGCTGCGGGTAAGGGGACATAGGCAATCTGGATAAATGAGGAAGAGACAGGACAGAGACAGGAAGAGGGGTGGGCAAGGTATTTGTGTGTGGTGCCAGCAGAACTAGGCTTCTGGATTGCTGCATTCCTTGAGATCAACACCATGGTGTTTCCTTTCACCCCCCATCAGGAGGGGGTCCTGGCCTGCCTACTTGCTTTCCCCTACTGCCCCATATCATGGCTCTTCTCATTTTTCCTCTCCAGAGACCACCTTCAGTGTCATTTCACTACCATTCCATTATTCTCACTTCATGCACTCTTATTATTCTTATTATTGTTGTTTTAAACAACAGTATTTGCACTATAATCCAAACTCCTGAATTCTTAGGGTTTCTATACTGTACGTCTGTGCATCATGTTTAAATGTTTGCCCTATAACAATAATCTTTCTTATTATTGCTGCACAGGGAAATCTCAATGAAAGTCTTAGCTTTTGAGAAGAAGACACAAAGTTCAAGAGGTTAAACTGCTTGCAGCCAACAGACTGTTTTGCAGCAGTTGTAAATTAAGAGGGTCAAGACCCCATGACAACATCACGAAGTCCAGCAGCAGCTCGCCGCACTCGTGCTATATAGGAGCTGCACAGGCAGTAAATTAAATAGGCTCTGGTTTTGCTCTGTGCTGGTCCATTGAGTGCTCATTCTTGTGTACCTGCATGCTAATAGAGAGATAGAGAACTCCCATAAAAACATCATCCAGAGCCAAAGATTTGTCTGGTAATCATCTTAGACAGGTCACTGACAAACAAACAAACACACACACACGCGCGCGCACACACTCACACACACACACACACAAACACACACACACTCACACACGGTTTATGGTATGGTTTATGATTCCACACCCTGTCATTGCTACTGGTAGTACACTGAATACATTGTATACTTGACATGCAATGTAACGACCACATATCCTGACTCCATTTCATGCATGTCATTTATATCCATTTATACATGTTACTCACTTTTGAAAAGCCCAGTACAATAGTATACAAATTGGAGAAATATTTTAGAGATAATGACGGAATTCTGACCTGGGAAAGTAAAATTACTGTGCACTTGCAAATTAAAGCATTTGACTTACAGCTCAGAGTTCAGAAACAGGAATGTCTGCCATCCTAATTACACAAGTAACAAATTTGCACAAAAACTCATACTTAACCATTCATGGATACAATAATCACACTTAGCTCAGTAGTACATAGAACACACAGTATTATATTTGTCCATGCCATGATGTTTTTACCCTGAAATGTAGCAAGTGCTCCTTCACATGAAGCAATAATGAATGTGTGAACTGTATGTGTTTACTACATATAAAATCCACAAACCCTGATGCTTTCAATGGATAAAAATAGAGCCATTATTGTTGAGAATGACAACCAAGTAATTAGACAAGTACTTAAAGCCTCTTTAACCAAATTCTTTCATAGTTATAGATAGTTACAGCACTATCAATCATAGTGGCACAGGGCCTTACATTCCATCCTGCAGAGGCTGCTACTGATATAGTGTCACAAATCAGTACAGCACATTTAGATATAAACGTTAAGTGCTAGACTCTGTGTAATATATAGGAAATAAGCTATTCTGTCTAGATTGGCTGAACCTTTCTACATTAAAGTGGCATCACACTCATTAACTAATGACAAAGGCCTTAATATGTGGAACTTTGTGCGTTATGAGAGGAAAACACAACTCTTTATAGAGACGTGGCCCTGCTTTGATGCTCCAGGCTTACATCTATGATGCTGAGTCTATCCCTATTATATCTATCCCTACTACCTCACACACATCATGAATCCTCAGATAAGTAGAGGGTCTGCTGCACTGGAAATTTTTTGATGTAAAAGCAACTAAAACCAGGCAAGGGGTGAGCTGAACCTAAAATTGTATCAGAATAAAATAGGTTGAATGTACAGTTGAAGTGAAACTGTAGTTTGAGACAGCAGTCAAACTGAGTGAAATTACATTGCAGCCATAAATGTCTTAATAGAGATCACAAGTTTGTCTGGACATAGTGTGTGTAAGGGACAGATTCTCTGTAAGTATGTGGGTGTGAAATCCTGTGTGAATGTATGCTTTCCGGCGCTTGTCTTGAGGTCAATTGTATTTGCTTGCATTCATGCATATGCGCATTTTTTTTCCGTGTATGTGTGCATTTTGGACATCTTTATATACAACTACTGAAAGTATATATACAAATATATAACATTAATTTAAAAATATGTGTCTTACTAAGCCACCAGAACAGCTTCAGTGTACCATGTCATATATTATATGTCTCCGGAACTGTATTAGAGTGATGAACACCAATCCTCCAAAAGATATTGCCTCAATTGGTGTTTTGATGATCGTGGTGGAGAGTGCTGTCTAACACATTGGTCCAAAATCTTCTATAGCTGTTCAAGTGGGTTGAGATCTGGTGACTGTGAAGGTCATAGCATCTGATTTATATTTCCATATACATCAAACCATTCACTGAGCCCTCGTGTCCTATGGATGGGAACATCATCATCCTGGAAGAGAGCACTCTCATCAGGCTAGAAATGTTTCATCATAGGATAAAGATATTCATTCAGAATAACTTTGTACTGATTTGCAGTGACCCTTCCCTCTAAGGGCTCAAGTGGACCCAAACCATTGCAACCCATCCTTTTCTATGCACAATTTATATCAATTGCCTTCTAGCCCTTCATCAATTCTCAATTTCTAACCACAGGACCAGTGATAGTTTGTTGGATTATCCAACACCTGATACACTGGGAGTAGAGCCACACACATCACTATGCCATGCCAGTGTCAATGAAGTACTGAAGATTGCTTGCCATTCAGATAATATCTTATCAGTGTTGGTTTCTTCTAATCTACCTAAATACCACCCTACTTCTTCCAAAAATGTGCAGCTCTTTCACTGCCTCCTTTTAAACTGCAACTCGTGCAGCCTCGCAGGGGAGCTGAACACACTTTGAGGAGAGTGCTGATTCTAGTATGAGCTCACAGATGTCATTGTTGCTCTAACTGACATCAAAGAGAGTAATGCCATCTTTCCAAACCAGAGAGCATCACCAATTTTGCTCTCTTGGATTCTTTGCCACCAATGGCTGTGGGAGTGTCGGGATCCACTCATGATTAATTACTGGTCAGTGGTCACAGCTTAGAACCTATTTAGTCGAGCACTAGGTTTTTAATGAATGATACAGATAAGAGACAGAAAATGGGTGTTAAAAATGTTCTGTAGTAAACATGTGCCAAAATGTGTTTTAAGTAAACACTTTTAAGTAAAAGTACCCGAAACGTAGGCTTCATACGCAGGATGACCCTGAAATTAAAACAATACTAAACCTGGCATATGAGGGGAGACTGGGAAAATGTAAAGTGACGAAGGGTGCCTTTTGTGTGGGAACTGACATGGTGTAAGGCTGACACGGTGCTCCCTCTGGGGGTTAACTTCCAGTCAGGGTAGAAAAAGTGGGTCAAAAGTAGGTCAGGAGAAAGTGGGGGAGGGAAAGATGGAAGGGTGAAAAGAGAAGATGTGAGAGAGAATGGTCAAGGTGGACTCTATAACAAAAAAAAAAAGAATGTTTAAGGGGATTGACAAAAAAATCTGCACAGGTGGAGGATGAATGGGAGAGTCAGGATGTGATAGAGTAGGGGTCCTTTGTCTCTGCCCCCCCTACAGCAACTCCAACTGGCTTACACTAACTGAGGACAACAAAACAGTGGTTTTATCAGTGCATGTGCTATTTGGCATCCCACAGTTCAGCTTGTGGCAGGGCACCAGAAGATGCCACAGCTGGGACACAGCTGTTTCCAAGCCACTTCACAAAGGCTTGCATGCTGTCACACATACAGGGGCTGCAGGTGGCATGTGCTGAATATATGATAAACATTTATGCGGTGAAAAATGAGTCAGCTTTTCCACTTTATAAATTAAACTGCACTGTGTCAAGAGAAAGCTGAAAAAGAGACAGTAAGGCGCAAGAAAAACGCGGGCACAAAATAATGTTTCTCCAGATACATTGCATTTTTTTAAAAAACTGGGCACAGTTTGGGAACATTGACAGTTGCACCATACCTCTGGCCTTCCCTGCTGGTGTTCTCTCCAGCACAGCTAATTTGATCTCCCTCTTAGCTAAAATCAAAGACTGACCCTTACATTTTGTTAATTAAAATTAATGTCCATCCCTTTGGCACTGACTTGTTACGTCAGATGGAATCAGCTTTGTGTCAGCGACCCTGGGGGTCTCCAGCCCTAACGAGCCTAAGATCCTAATTAGATACAGAGAGGCCTAGAGGGAGGGAGCAGGCAGGAGGGGGCACAGAGGGTCCTGCTGGGCTGACCGCAGCCACAGGGCTAGCAGTATTTATACTTCAAACACCTATGGCACACACATGGGTGAGACCACAATGACACTGGACCCAGGCGGTACCTTCTGCTTCATCCATCACAACTATTATAAGTCCTGAGAATGTGAGAGAGAGAAAGAGAGAGAGAACTGTATTTAAAATCATTATACAAACCCAAACTGTGAGCAGCTGCAAGTATGTATCAAACATTAGTGAGCTCATCCAATATATGTTTTACAGTTAACATTTTAGTAATTCAAACAATACAGCAGTGAAAGTTTCCTAGTGTAATATTTAGGCCTTTTTTCAGATGCTGTTATATCTCTTCATCAAAATTTATAAGGATTTGAACAAGTGAGGGCAACGTGGTCAGATTTTGTATTATTTCATACAAATGAAGTTGTGAGTAATGGAACATCCGCTCACCCATCCCCTAACCTTAATCTTATTCCTCACAGCTTTTTATAAATATTGAATCATTCAGATTCTTACAAATTTGGAAGAATATGTTGTCTTCATTTGGTATCTCTTACTTCTAGATTTGCACTGAAGCATCGTTTAATGAGCGTGCACTAAGAAGTGTGTGCTGAGTGAATCACCAGTTTACTTTTCCAAAACCATTGAGCCTTTTTTTCTCAGAATTCTATTCCCCCATCATCTACCCTTGAACTGAGCCTCCATTTATGAGTTGTAAAACCGATCAGGATGTTGTAAAAATGATTACAAATAGAATTAAAAAGTCAAACCAATTGTTGTATTTTGTCACAAACTCTTTAGATAAGATTAAACAAATGTAATACTTGCTCTGTCTCTTTTTTGACTCATCACTTATTTTATTGGCCTTAGTGACCACTACTCATTCCCATGGCAGTAACTTGTTTGTGTCATCTCATCTTTGCTGTTCTGTGCAGGAGAGTGTTAGCTCTGTGTGTGACAAACCCTTTTGGCTGAGACGAATGTCAATGGAATGGGTGGCAGTTTGGGTGCTGATGCGGGCTGTGCCAACGTGAGCGGACAGAGACGGTGGAGGGGGAAAGTGCTCAGGCCTGGAACAGACATGTGTCAGTAACACAAAGGGAGACATGATGAGACACCCTGGCCAGGCAGATGCTAAGTGTATATGAAGGTTTGAGCCTGGACGGATAGGGTTTGAAGGTGGGGTGAGAGGTCTTTGGGTGATCAGGCTGATGATGGTGGGCATCTCAATATCTGCTCCTGCTGGTGTCTTCTGACTCATCCAGGCATGAGGTGGCTTTGATGGTAACACTGGTATATTCTCTGTCAGCTCTAGAGATAAGCATGGGAAGGAAGTAGAATTAGGACAATCACGCACCATACTTCCTAAGAAGTCACACTCTCTCTTTAACTCTGTCTCTCTCCTACACAATTATATCTTCCATCTTTTCATCTTCTATTTTAATATTCCTTTTCCTTTTTTCTGTTCTTCTCATTTGGTCTGCTGTGGCTATTTGCAAAGAGAATCAAATGCAGCATCATTCTTATACAGTATTTTATCATACATCTGCACTTAACTATCCAATAAGAAAAATGATATACTATGTTAAGAAGTAAAGCACCATTATCCTTCAACATGTATTAAATCTATAGAAGGTATTAAACATGACAGAAATTACTATATGTACACTCCCCTGTCAAACATTTGGAGAACCCTTGCACAAGAAAATGTGCATGCTTTGGTTTGTTAGTCTTTAACTGAATATGAAAGACTAGGCAGGTTACTTGTGAGGAATCATATGTGTGACTTATATTTTCACTTCATTATATATATATATATATATATATATATATATATATATATATATATATATATAAACTCCCTTGGCTACTGCTGTGTGCACTGTTTTTACAGGCAGTCCTCAGAGTTTTCAGTGTTCTGCAAGGTCTCTCTGATGTCTCAGAGGTTTGCAGTGCAGGTTGGATATCTTTCTCTTAACCCTTTCAAGCCAACTTTTCTTCAGACGTCATTACAAATATCAGTGCCTGCTTCCTCTCCAAATATCTCTTGAATAGCCTTATAAGGATTAATGAGGATTAATTACTAGTTTTGATTTTTTTTTTTAAAGCAAGGAGTCCCAAAGTGGGCAGTGTAAGTAGTAGTCTTCAGGGTATCTTCTGGTCTTCGTGGAATGTGATTATGATTATGATTATGGATTTTGTAATATCTTGCAGTATATCTTGTAATATCTTGTGGAATAAGCCAATTAAAAAAAAATCACTTAGAGAGGTTACTAAGGGATCCTTCAAGGCAGAAAACACACATTTCTTATTCACCCACAAATGCTAGGATGCACTGAAGAAGGCACGGAGGGTTGAGTAAGGTTATGCTAGACTTCCCAAAGACAGAAGGAATGTTCTGGGCTATTTATACAACTGTGTGCGAGGAATATTAATTAGTAACAGGTGTTCAGGAGCAGGTGCAGCAGCTTGGGGGTGTGATATTGTCAGGATTGACCATATCGTTATAAAAATTCAAATATTAGTTAATATATATAATCAGCTATATATGCAGTGTCGTTACAATGTTTAATATAATATAATATTGCACATTAGAGCTCACAATTTCTTGCTTTATAAATAATTTATAACAATATAATTCACTGAACCACTTATTTTAGAGGTCTGTAAGACCGTGCGATATGTGTTGAATGGTAAATGTTAAGCCTCATTGTTGTTGATGATTTGCCTATCTGAGAATGGTGTGGGCAGGAAGCTGAGCTGCAGTGGTGAGGGGTTCTGTCACTCCTCAGACCCTCAGTGGCAGGAAAGATATCACACACCTCTATTAATACTAACACCCCTGCCCAAAGAACAGCTCTCGACTTTACTCAGTCTTTCCACATACTCCCCCCAGCAGTGATTCATTTTACCTCATGGAACCAGAGAGCTGTCATATAAACACAATGATACATTTTCATAATGTTGTTTTACAATGTCCCAATTTGTGTTTATTATTATTATTATTATTATTATTATTATTATTATTATTATTATTATTATTATTATTATTATTATTTTAAACCATCAAACAGACTCATTGAAGCTTTCCTTTATATTTTGCCATTAGCTGTGGAGGAAAAGCAGGGGTGGAAAAAGTACTGAGAAATTATACTTAAGTATTTTAAATACAAATGGAAGCAGCCAAAAATGCCCTGAAGTGAAAGTGAAAAAGGTTGATACTTTTAAATGTACTCAAGTATTAAAACGTAAAAAGTAAATGTTTTAACTGACAAAATTCATGTGAAAATAACATTTCTTACTCATCTAAAACCCAAGAAGGTGATTTTCATTCCAGCAGCTATGCTATTTTGCCTGAAAACCTCTTTCAAACTGCTGGTCATATGCATTGCTAACGCTACATAATTTGCTAATGAATTAATGAGAAGTAAAATATCCCATAAATAGGCAATATTTATCATTAACTAGAATTTGACTTGCTGTCGTTGGCACCTGGAATCAATGCTAACCTCGCATTTGAAAAAAAAAAAAAAGCAGGCTAACTTAGTTAAATATAAGCAGTTAATGATATCAAATTGAAGTGAAACATACCTCACCATGCTTTTTCAAATTAGATGGAGTTCATGCCTACTAGGGAGGCAAAGAGCACACCTGATGTTATACCAGACTATGCTTAGTCCAGCATATTGAATCTTTTAATTGGCTTATTCATATTCAGACACACACAGATAGCCACGGTGGATATAAACTTAAAAATAAAACATAAATCACATCAGATCTTTTTTCCACCTTTAATGTGATATCACATCCAACAAAATTCAACTAATACTTTGTTAAATCACCCATTGCTTGTAATACAGCTCTCAGTCTTTTTGGGTAAGGGTCTACCAACTTAGCACGTCTTTGCCCATTTTATTCCACTCTTCCTTGCAAAAGTACTCCAGATCTGTCAAATTGGGTGGGGATCAATTGGGCGCACAGCCCTCTTCAAGTCATACCACAGGTTTTTGATAGCATTTAGATCTGGGCTCTGATTGGCCCAATTCAAAATGTTGATCTTCTTCTGAAGCCATTCCTTTGCTGACTGGGATTTGTGCTTTGGGTCATTATCATGCTGGAAGGGGAATTTTTTTTCTTTATCCTCAGCTATCTACCAGAGGCCTGTAAGTGTTATGGCAAATTAAATTGAGATTTGGAGCTATCTATGATTCTTTCTATCTTGAATAGTGCTCCAGTCTCAGCTGAAGAGAAGCAGCCCCATAGCATGGTGCTGCCACCACCATGTTTCACTGTCGGGATGGTGTTCTTTGGGTGATAAGCTGTCTTGTTTTTGTGCCAAACATATGTTTTTTTTTAATTAAGCCCACAACATTCTAACTTGGTCTCATCAGACCATCACACATTTTATCACATGGTTTGGGGTGATTTAGGCTGGTTTGGATTTTTTTAATGAAAAAGGGCTTCCATCTAGCCTCCTAGCCGTTGTCACATGCAGAGAGTGACCAGCTATTCCTGCAGCTCCTTTAATGTTGCTGTAGGTCTCTTGACAGCCTCCCTGATAAGTTTGCTTCTTGTCCTTTTTGTCAAGTTTGGAGGGATGTATTGCTAATGTCGCTGTGGTGACCCATTTTCTCCACTTCTTGATGATGGCTTTCACAGTGTTCTACGGTGCATGTAAGGTTTTTGAAATTCTTTTTCACCCCTCTTCTGATCGATATTGCTTGACAATGAGACCCCATACATGCTTTCTAAGCACTCTGCAGACCATGGCTTCAGCAGTTGGATGAAACCAAGAAGGTGTCAAAAAAAAAACACCTACAGAAACAGTATATCTTTATTTGGGATTAATAAAAGCAGAACTTTTGGTAGTTTGGTGTTCTGGAGCACTCAGATGTGAGTCTACATCATGCCAAGAAGAAAGGGCATCAGCCATGACCTCAGAGAAGTAACTGTTGCTGCTCATCAATCTGGGAAGGGTTATAAGGCCATCTCCAAACAATCTGAAATTCATCATTCTACAGTGAGAAGGATTGTTTACAAATGGAGAAACTTCAAGGTGCCAATCTTCCCAGAAGTCGGTGCCCCAGCAAATTCAGTCCAATGACAGACCATTTAATGCTCAGAGATATAAAGAAAACTCCAAGAGCTATATCATGTGGCCTGTAAGCACATTAAATGTTTAGGTTTGAGAGCACAATCAGGAAAAGACTGAACAAGTATGGCTTTCATGGAAGTGTGGCTAGGAAAAAGCCCCTTCTCTCCAAAAGGAATATGGAGCATGACCAAACCACAAAAGTTCTGAAACAACATCCTTTGGACTGATGAGGCCAAGGTGGAGGTGTTTGGTCATCATGCACAGTGCCATGTTTGGCAGAAACCAAACACAGAGTATCACCACAAGTGCAGTCATTGAGACAACGATGAACTCCACTTTATACCAGAATGTTGTTGATACAGATGCGAAGCCATCTGTCCAGTAGCATAAGCTGGGCTGAAATTGGGTCATGCAACAATGATGCCAAGCACACCAAAAAATCAATATCTTAATGGCTAAAGAAGAAAAAAATCAAGGTGTTGGAAAGTTCAGACCTCTACCCCATTGAGACCTCTATCCTGCTGTGGCAGGATCTTAAGGGAGTAGTGCACAAATGAATATGCTCAAACGTTAATGAACTGATGCAATGCTGTAAAGAAGAAAAAATTTCTCCAAAACAATGTGAGAGACTGATAAACTCCTACAGAAAACGTTTGCTTCAACTTATTGTTGCTAAAGGTGGTTCTACATGTTACTGAATTATAGGATGTGCTTATTTGCTCCACACCTGGTTTCTGAATGTTGGTTTACATTTTAGGGAAAAAAATGACTACATATTGAAATCTGTTGTGTTTTTTTGTTGTCACCTGAGGTTATTTGTTTGTATATGGAAGTTGGTGAGGACTACAAAATAGTTAAATAAAAAATAAAAACTGATAAAAAAAAACATTCTTTTCCCATGACTGTACTTTTGAACCTGAGTTGGAATTGATGAGTTAATTCTGAGCACAGTCACATACAATATTATAAAAGGAAGTGCACTTATTGCAACCAGATTATTACAAGTTTTATATTTTTCTTTTTCTTTCTTAAAAAGCTTCTATTTGTTTTTCACTTGAATTTTGTTTGTTCCTATGTTATATTAAAGGTGGAAAAAGATCTGAAACGATTTATCTTGGTTTTTTCTATCACAAATACTGTCTCTAGGTTACGTATGTAACCATGGTTCCCCCAGGGAACGAGACGCTGCGTCGAAACGCTATGGGAACGCCATTCGCGTGACCGTGCCCTGAATCAGGTGTATATAATCAGTCCGAAGGATGGGCGGGACGTCACGGCCGGGGTGACGTAACGACCTGGAAGCTATAAAAGGGGCAAACAGCGGGCGCCGCGCCATCTTCTGAAAAATGAAGCAAGCGCTGCAGGGATGCCGGAAGTGTGGCACTGAGACGCAGCGTCTCGTTCCCTCGGGGAACCATGGTTACATACGTAACCTAGAGACGTTCCCCTTCAGGAACTCGAGCTGCGTCGAAACGCTATGGGAACGAGTATGCCCACGCCGCCAGACTTACAAATCCCTGCCTAGTGTGGATGGGCACAGCTAGGGCACGAGAACAGAAGAGCCGGGAGTGGCTCGCATATCCAGGCCATAAAACCTGGCAAATGTCAGGGGTGTGGACCAACCCGCCGCGTTGCAGATGTCCTGCAAGGACACAACTGCCAAGAAGGCCTCAGAGGCCGCCACCGCTCGGGTAGAGTGAGCCTTGAACCCCAGTGGAGAGGGGAGACCAGAGGACTCGAAAGCCAGAGAAATGGATTCTACAATCCACCGGCTGAGGGTCTGCTTAGAAGCAGGAAAACCCCTCTTAGGGG
>CM040986.1:11872104-11915615 GCA_022985145.1 Pangasius djambal | reverse complement strand
GAGCGCTGGACATGCACAGTTAAGCTTCTGATGGTCGAGCTCCCGAAAGGGAGGAGGACAGAACGCCTGCAGCACGACCGGCCGTGGTGCCGAGGAGGGAACTTTCGGTACGTACCCCGCACGAGGGTACAAGAATGCTTTGGCCAACCCAGGCGCAAAGTCTAAGTAGGAAGGGGCCACAGAAAGGGCCTGAAGATCCCCCACTCTCCTAAGAGAGGAAATTGCCAAGAGAAAGGCAGTCTTTAACGTCAGATGACGGTCCAAAATCTCCTCAATGGGCTCGAAGGGGGGTTTACAAAGAGCCTCTAAAACCACGAGGGGACCCGAGATCGAACTGGAGGTCTGAGCCTCAGCGCACCGCGGAGGAAACGTGTAACCAAGGGGTGTCTGCCCACTGACTGGCCACTGAGAGGGGCGTGGTAGGCCGCGATAGCCACCACGTAGACCTTCAGGGTGGAGTGGGTCAGCCCTGCGGAGAGACGGGCCTGCAGGAACTCCAGCACTGTACCAACCGGGCAGTGAATGGGGTCGAGCTGGCGGTCCCCGCACCAGGAAGTGAAAAGTTTCCACTTCAGGGCATACAGTTTCCTCGTTGAGGGAGCTCTGGACTGGAGGATGGTCTCAACAACCTCGGCTGAGAGACCGGAAGCTCTGAGTTGTGCCCCCTCAGAGGCCACACCCACAGCTTCCACAGCTCCGGGGCGGGGGTGAAGGATGTCGCCCCCCGCCTGTGAGAGGAGGTCCCTCCTGACAGGAATCTCCCAAGGGGAGCCGCGCAGTGTGAGCAGCCGGCTCCCTCGAGAGCCGACTCTGCGTGCTCCGCTCCCAAACAGACAACGCACAACAGCCTAAAACGCTGTCCGCTCTCGCCCCCATGCCTAGTCTTAGCAGTTGACTTCGGCATTTATATATATTTTCTGATGGACAACAAAATAGACAGACAATACAAAATGGACAAACAATATACACACAGAGCGCTTGCTGAATGACAGAAAGCTGGCCCGGCGCCTGCTGTTTGCCCCTTTTATAGCTTCCAGGTCATTACGTCACCCCGCCCGTGACGTCCCGCCCATCCTTCGGACTGATTATATACACCTGATTCAGGGCGCGGTCACGCGAATGGCGTTCCCATAGCGTTTCGACGCAGCTCGAGTTCCTGAAGGGGAACTGCAATTTTAACAGGAGTGTGTAGGCATTTTATATCTACTGTATTGGCATGATTCTTAATAGTTTTTTTCTACTTGATGAACTTGATCAGGTGCTGAATAGAAATGATTGAATGCTAAACTAAAATGATTAGACGTTAAACTGAATCCTTGTGATTATTATATAGCATACAGTCGCTGGCTGAATGAGATGAGATGAAAACATTGTGATTTGTAACAAGTACATTAAAGGTCTAAATAAAATAGTAAGGAGTAAACTGTAAAGTTTTTTGGATGAATTGTAAATTCCAAAGCATTCAATTTTATTAACACTCCAGTAAAGTATAAAGTATAATACACCAAAATAATACTCAAATATACCAATGAAATACAATTAATCAAGTATTTTCCTATCATGATGAAAAGAATGAATAAATTTTATTTTTTTTAAATTCTGGAATGGAAAAGAAATAAAAATCTTGAATGGGGAAGTGGTGATTGATGGTCACCAATGACAAAAATGCGCAGTCAGAAAAATTGAATGGTAGGACGGATGTTGGTATTTGATAAAGAACATGTGGTTTTTGGCACAGTTAATGAGTGGAATGTAGCAGGCAGGAGATCAAGGAGGAGGAGGGTGTAAAAATATATTTGAAAAAAAGCAGCTGTAGCAGGCAACACCAGGGGCTGTTGTGAGTGTCTGAGAGAGAGATTGGCCATGTAGATGTGTGACTGCCTGCATGGTTGCAAGAGGGCCTTGTTTGTCAGCCTGCTCTCTCAATATAAGCGCTCTAATTGCTCAGAAAATTACAGCCAATGCTGATTACAAATGACATGGGCTGACATTACAGTGATGCTGTGACACCCCATATGTCTCCCCCCCCTCCTTTCCTGCTCCCTCTGATACTGTGCTATCCCTGGGCGACCTCAATCATGCCCTTGGTGACCGCCTGCTGCCCTCTGCTTGTTTAAGCTGTCGGGTGGAGAGATGTCCCAAAGTTCAATCTTGTCATGCTCTGGCATTGCTTTCTGCCACTCCCTATCCATCAGCCTAGCTGTTTGTGGATCATGATGATGCCTGTGCGTGTGTGTGTATGAGTGTGTGTGTGTGGTATTTATCACACTTCCCCCACCTGGTCATAGACCATCCGTATGTTTTCGCTTACTGAAAACAGAATAGCCATGATTTTTGTGCATGAACTGAATACTAATGGTATGTGTTGTTTTCTTGATTGAAAACAAAACAGACATGGGGGTGTGTGTGATATCTACTGAATGCACGTGTTGTGGTAAGTACAGTAATAACACGGGGTGCATTGCTGTACATAATAATCAATACACTGCATGCAATATACATATGGCCAAATGTTTGTGGACACCTGACCCTCACACCCATATGTGCTTTTTGCACATCCTATTCCAGATTTAGTCCCCTTTACTGTTATTATAACCTCCAGTCTTCTGGGAAGGCTTTATGGCAACAATTTGGGGAAGGCTCAAGTTTGGCTGTGATGGTCAGGTGTCCACAAACTTTTGGCCATGTAGTGTAGCAATAAGATGGTGTATCAAAATAATAAACTGTTAAAGATTGGTAAAGATAAGCATAAAATAATTGCATCATCCTATAAGATGATGCAATAGCAATCCCCCAGTTGCAAATTGTTGCTGCCTCTCTTTGATTTATGACAACTGACTGTAGCATGCTGTAAAAAGAAAGAAAGTAAGAAAGAAAGAAAGAAAGAAAGAAAGAAAGAAAGAAAAGAAACAAAGCAAAAGAAGAAACAGCAGCAGCAACAACAACAACAACAACAACAACATCAAAAACAGTGATACCAAACTGAGAATAGCCATAACTGGTTCAAGCTTTATAAAGAGCTTTAGCACCCTTTTCACAAATAAAGAGTTATATTAGTGGGTAGGTGTTTGTCCAGATCTGCCTGTGTGTGTAAATGCAGGGTGTTCATTCGTGTGTACATGAATCTGTACTGGACCCTGAGGGGAGGATATGTCATCCCTTTGTCCTATCACTGCTAATGGGAGTTTCAGCAGCCAAATACTGGGACTATGATGTATCAGCAGATTGCTAACCCTCCTTTTTATTCTTTCCCTCCTTCCCACACTGCTCCATCAAAAGTTCTACACCTTACCCACCGTCTCAGGTGCCATTAAATCAATTTCAGGTCTAAACCTTCTGATCTGTGATACAGGGCTATAAAACCTCATCACCTACCTTCTCCCTTGGGTCTCAGCAGCGAGCTTCCGAAGGGGAGGCCATGTTGGAGGAATGAGTTAGCTCAGGGCAAGCAGGCAAAAGGGGTGTTTTTCACTGCTGTGAATCACATTCTCACAAAACACAAACTGTGATTCACCAGTGTTTAAGGTGTCAGCATGTGTTACTTGTGATCGATAGGGAAACCTGGGAACAACGCATTCGGTATTGTCAACAAATACAAACAGCCTTTAAAAGGTGACTCCTGGTGTAGTGGCTCACCCAGTCTTTGCAAGATTCTACTTGACACGTTTCCCTCTTGACCTTTCCACTGAAGCTGTGTGAGTTCTATTAAAATCTAGCAGACAGTGTCTGCTGGAACAGTTAATCTTGTCATGTTTTGGCATACTGGAGGCATGAACAGTGAACTTGTGATAAACTTCCTACTTTATCTTTTTATTCTACTTCACGTTTCAGTCAAATACAACACATCAGGCCTGTGACAATTGCAAGAATGTGTCTCGTTATTTGTCTGCATTTATAATTTATCCAGTTACTTAACATTGCGCACAGTGGGTTGTATTAATGTATGTTACATGTATTCCTGTCAAATGTAATATGATGTAACATAAAATCAGGTCAAAATTAAAAAAAAAAAAAAAAAAAACTAATATAATGATCTATGAATGAGAGCATAACTAATGATAGTTTAATGCAAATTTGGTTTAATTTAACAATATGGCTTCCAAATTGTACAACTCATAAAGTATGACTTGGTCCAGCATATCCTATTATTTAGCATTAAACATTTTTATACTGTGAGGTGAGAGTTAATTGTTTGCACAAATTAATGACGACATGAGATACAAAACTGATGTGCTCTGTGTGCTCTACCAAATGCCATAAATGCTCTCCTGTAAAGCACACATGCCCACAGTTTGAAGGATAAGCTGACCAAGCAACCAATTTTATCCATAAAAATTCACTACACAATATAGCCAGTTTTGTAGCATTTGGCTGAATGTGAGCAGAGACTATAGCCCTATACGCCTCAGAATTTATCTTGCTACTTCTGTCAGCAGTCACATCATCAATAAACACCAGTGAGCCCGTTCCATTGGCAGCCATACATGCCCATGCCATAACCCTTCCTCCGCCATGTTTGACACATGATGTGGTATACTTTGGATCATGAGCTGTTCCTTTCTTTCACCATACTTTTCTCTTCCCATCATTCTGGTACAAGTTAATCTTGGTTTCATCAGTCCAAAGAATCGTATTCCAGAACATGGGAGGCTTTTTTAGATGATTTCTGGCAAAGTCTAATCTGGCTTTCCTGTTCTTGAATGTTACCAGTGGTTTGCACCTTGTTGTAAACCCTCTGTATTTACATTCATGAAGGCGTCTCTTGATTGTAGATTTTGACAATGATACGCCTACCTTCTCCAGAGTATTCTTGACTTCTGTTGATGGTATTAAGGGATTTTTCTTCACCAAGGAAAGGATTCTGCGATCATCCACTTTAGTTGTCTTCCGTGGTCTTCCAGGCCTTTCGATGTTGTTGAGCTCACCAGTGCTTTCTTTTTGTTTAAGAATGTACCCAACAGTTGATTTGGCCACACCTAAGGTTTTTGCTATCTCTCTTATAGATTTATGTTGTTTTTTCAGCCTAATGATGGCCTCCTTCACGTGCATTGAGATCTCCTTGGACTTCATATTGGTAGCTCCAGTCGAACAGCTGCCAAATGCCAACTCACTACCTGATATCAACTCCAGACCTTTTATCTGCTTCATTTGTCTTGAAGTAACGAGGGAATGGACCGCACCTGGTCAATTAACTTCTTGTCAGTCAATTGTCCAAATACCTTTGAGCCCCTGAAAATGGAGGTACTTTGCTTAAAATGGCTGTAATTCCTAAATGGTAAATGCCATATTTTTGTGGAACGTCTTGAAATAAAGCTGAAAGTCTACACTTTTATCACATCTTGATTGTTTTATTTAAATCCATTGTGGTGGTGTACAAAGGCAAAATCCCAAAAACTCAGTCATTGTCCAAATACTTCTGGACCTGACTGTATATCTATTTTAAAAACAGCGCAGGCTTTGCTGTGAATAAACCTGGCTTTTTTAGGCTGCATTTGCACTCTGTTTTGTAATCTTAGTTAGGACGAACACCACATTAAGTTGCTGTCTCCACCATAAACAAGAAAAGGCAAATGCAGCAATGTGTTTAATATTTTAAAACATTAACTTAAATTATTCTTATTGAATTTTAACCAGTCGTTCTTTTGGACAAAGCAAATTCTGGAATTATAAAAAAAAATTCTACCACTGTTCTTAGAGAGACACAAATCAGAAAACAAAATTGCATATATTTTGGAATATTGCATATTGCAAACTGGCTACAGCATCTATTTTTCTTATTGTACCTTTAAAGTACAAAATCAAAAAAAGTCAACAGTTTGAACCAAAAAACAACAAACCCCAAGAAATTAGCTCTAATGTAAATTAGCTTTAATCTAATTGTCCCATTTTATTGTCCCTATATACTCAGTTTCCATAAAATATAAGGCCACAGCTCCATTTTGATCATTAGTGCTTTTAGTCAAAAATAATTAGATCAAAAATGCTACTCATTAGCCTTGACACAGAAAATGAGCATATAAGTATGAGGTATTGCTCATAAACCACAAATTTGACTAATTGTTTGGTATTATTATATCATATCTATAATTGCTATCTATAATGCATCACAAAATTCATCAGTGCTTTTGTGTAGGCGTACTTCTATGTAATGAAAATTTTAGCACAGTTATGTACTTTTTCTACCCTGTCTTTTATATTTGTTCTGTGTTAAGTATCTGCGATGTGCATTTGTGTGTGTGTGTGTGTGTGTGTGTGTGTTTTGCCTCTGTTTGACCGAATGGTGGACATAGCACTGATATGTTGTGACAGCGGGTGCCCTAGCTGGTAAGCTGTGAGCGTACGCCACCATATTGCTTGACTCCCTGGGGAAGGGGGATCAGCGTGCCAGCCTTGCCAGGAAGTGATAATAGGCACAACACGTCTTGCTTTCTCACATTACGGCAACTGAAGGGTGACAGATCGGAGCTGTGATATTGCTGTGTGCAAAAAAGGGCTGCGGCACCTATTTGCCATGTGGCCTGGGATAATGATGAATCTGCTAAACTATGCTGTGCCACACATCTGCCAACCACAGCAGTGTTATCGATTGAGAGAGTGAAACAGGATTTTGTAAAAGGGGCCACATGTGAGGTTCCTGATAAAATTTTTAATCATGAAAGTAATAACAATAATATTGAAATAGAATATTATTTCCAGTGCTTTGCTTTATAGGTTTTTTTTAAATAGTTAAAAAAAAAAAAAAAAAAATTCGTTTTACAAATGGATCCATCCTGACACTTACGTGTGCATCCGAACATTATCAAATGTCAAAAATCTCAATCTGTGACTAACATCAAAGAAGAATGCATTAGTAATTTCTGGGACAAATAAAATCAGAACTTTTCTTGACGTTACTGAGTAAAGAGAAAGTGAGTCACTTAAGCTTTACATGCAAATCCAGCAGGACTCACAGGCCACAAAAAACAAACCGATACCACAACATTGTAGTTACAAAGAGCAGGGCTGTGCGTAAGCAGCACTGTAGACCTTCATTTGTTGTTAGCATCTAAAACGCTACTACTTTTACTGTCAGTATGTAAATACACAAAACACTTACTTTAAGGTAAAACCAGACATTTCTCATGCTCTCACATTTGGGTTGTGTGGTTTAGGTCCAGGTAATGAGTGGCTAAGATGTGGTTACTTTATATTACAGTATGAGACCTGGCTACATTACTACTCAGAAACAAATGTGTAGACCAGAAGGATCAATAAAAGTTCCAACAAGATTTTAAAATGTGTGGAGATAGTGCACTTTTAGGCTCCCTCAGGTTAGGGCAGGGTTTAAACTCTGAGCCTATTGTGTTTATGCTCACTAAAGCTGGCCTAAAGGCACAGCTTGATGTTTGTTTTTTGATGATCTATTCCCCTTCTTCCACCCTCAGTAATTATTCTGATCCAAAATCTCACCAAATAAACTTTGCTTCAACTCTGCACTCTACTCCCTCTGCCTGGCACTGCTCTGCCTGCTGCCTCCTCCCCTCTGCCCTTGCAGCTTCCTCGCCTGAGGCCACGCGGTGCTTGGTGAAGAGCTCTGCTGTGAGTGAGTGAGTATGCGTCCTGCCATCAATAGGGGTGAGTTACACAGGTTGGCAGTTCAAATACAGGTCACAGCTCTGTGCTCTCTGTGATTGGCCTTCACCATGCTCCCAACCTCACTGCACTTAACATGCAATAGACACAGGCAGGGGCACAAGGCCAATCCAATAGACTAACACCAAAGGGCGACACAGTTTTTTTCAGATGAATGATCATTGTGAAAACAATCCAGGAAATGAAATATACTGCAACTGCTATTTTGGCTACTACCATGGCTAGTAGCCAAATATATATAATATAATCGTAGTGTAATTTTAATTGTAATTCTACTAGTACTGGCATATTATGAACAAGCAACAATACCAGTAATGTTTAGCTGTGAAACACTTACTAATTAAAAACTTTCTGTATATGTAATCTGAGATGTTTAAGATGCAAATTTGCATTGCAGTAAAAGCTATGTATATGAAAAGGATGGTAAAAAAGAGCACAGATGCATGTGTGACTGAGAGATACATAAAAGCAGACATAAATGTTTATTTTCAGGGCTTTAAATTAACTTTGTTAGCCAGACACTATATTAGTTTGCAACTGTATGCTTAAATTAATTCAGATGAGTCAGTTAATATGTTAAATATCTGTTTATTCTTTGTTGTCTGATCACACATACAGCATTTCATGCAGCATTGCTGCAAGGACAGCGTGTGCGTGTGTGTGTGTGCATGTGTGTGTGTGTGTGTGTGCACATGCAGCTGCAAATGATGTGTTTTTACTTCTTTACACTGCCATTTTTGCATGATGTCTGTTTAACATGGGCTCACACATAAGAAGTTCTTAGCAAGGGTCTTAATTAGGTCATATGAAAAAAGATTATGTACTGACGGTTAAGGTTATGAGTAGGGATAGCATTTGTATGTTTTCTTTCAATTTTTGTATTACATCAGTCAAAATCAATCACATTGTCCTTAGATGCTCTAAGTCATACATTGTTTAAAATCCGGGTGCTCTGTTTTCTTACTCTTTGTCCTGCAGGCTACATGTCGCAACATTTGTCCTAGCTAACCTTACCTCAAGGCAAGAATAGAAAAACTGCACAGAAGTCACAGTGTACATATTTAGCTATAAAATAATCTGGCATAGAAGGCTGATAACATAAAAGAAACATAACAAAAGTACTACATACTGTATATACACTGTAGGATAGTGATTTTTTTTGAATGAGCATTCCAGTGGTCTAGCCATCAAAATGGTGGGCAAATTTACAGTGCAAGCTGCCAATGACAAATTTTACCTGCATTTGTCAGATGGGCAGATTCGAATACTTATATAAATTATTGCATTTTGTTAATTTGTGGCTAGAAAATAAACATTGAATCTTAGGCAGTAATCTATTTTAAACAGAGTCTTAGAGTAAATGTTGGATTAAAATTTTATATTAAGAGTGTGTTGTGTTAATCTGTGTATGGGCAGTGCAGCAGAAGATCTGTCCTGCTCTGTGAGTGGGAATGATGGTGAGAGTGGATGTTCTTGTGGTCTGTCTGGCCATCTAGTGGAGTTTTTGGGATATACAGGGATCATGTACAGTATGAAACAAACAATGAAGGAACAATGTGAGCTAGACTGTGGTGCCTGATTACATGTTTCCTTTCACTTTATCCACAGTAGATCTATACAGGCATGTGGGGAAAAATTATAAACAGGATAAAAGTGCAACAATATGGAAAGCACTGGCAGAGGCTGTGTCCGCTTTTCTAAACGACATTTTAGCCTTATGCTTTTCCTCTTTGTGGAACAGAAGGACCTGATGGGTTAGGAAATAAGCTTTAAAGTGACAGATAACCTGACAGTCAGTAGAAGACAGCTATATGAACTATAGAAAAATATACATTTATTATCAGAACATAGTCAGGTACTAGCTTGTGTAACTCAGACTTTAATTTCAGTCAACCAATGAAATTAAGGTGTTATATTTAATTTAATGTGATCACAAACACATACAATTTTTAACATCCTGTAAGCTATTCTAGAGGTCTACGCTTCATCCATACTGTTCAATTTTTAGATCATCTACTACTGTAAAATTGCATAGCGGAGGTGAGATGTTGTAAAGGAACATTCTGAGTCGTAAAAATTCTCCCTGAAGCTCAAGGTGTGACTTACACTGAGGCCTAATTCAAGATCTCTGTCTTTCCTGGACTCAAAAGAAGAAGAAGTACCAAGATAAAGTAGTGGTATTTCAGTGCTTCAAGAGTACAAGATACTTTTAACTAACTCGTTACTGGTTTACTTTTGCATGGATTGTTACATTGTTAATTTACTACCATGGTCTATTAACATGTCCTCACCTTGTTAAAACATCTGGAGACCTCATCACTATGTGTGAATACAAAAATAATCCACAATTAAATTTGTTTATTGCTTGGTGTACTTACTATATGATTTCATGTGACCTATGCTGCGGTTCCTAAAAGCATTGCAGTTTAAAGATTATCAGAGCATCTCACTGAGCTCTTTCTCTACCAGTTTAGATGATCTTAACTTTATAATGCTTTGGGAAATTTGGCCCTGAATGAATGTGTGAAGAAAACCACATCAGAGGAAAGAAGGAGGTGTTACATGCTTTAACAACCTGTAATATTTCTTTATTCATTTGGAAAGGAAACTATTTAACGGTTTGTTCCTGGAATATAAAGCGAAAGTTTGACACATACATTTGGAAGATTTTCTAGAAAATACAAATGCAGTCTTGAGTCATAGTTATCCAATTTAAGGATCAGTTTTATTAACATAATCAGTTTTTATTGACTGTTTTATAGTACCCAGGGTATATTAGAGTAATAGGAACTCTTTTCATTTAGGTTGTGAAATATTTATGAAAAATTGGTTATGGTTGTTTGCTTTTATTTAAATATTTTTTTTTTTTTTTTTTATATCTGTGGTACCTTGTTTTATGTTTTTGGAATTTATTTATTTATTTGTTTGGTTATTTATTTATTACCATATTGGCTTTTAAATTTTTTAAAAATAGTTTTTAATAGTATGATCCTTCATAATCCCACATTAGAGAGACAGATTTTACTGAGGAACATATGATCTAATTCAGAAGTACCTCAGTTAGCTGCAACTTGTAATAACAAATTATAGAGATCCTCTTAAAATGTCCCTATTTGTCTAAAATATCATAGCAACATATCTCATGTCATTTGATCTGCACTGATGTAAAGTAAAGGTAAAATACAATATGTATTTTGTTTGTGTTTATTTGTGTTAATTGTGCTTAAAGCATTAATAAGACATAGCTACAGCACTTAGAAAAAAGCATTGCTGCCTGTCCCAGCCCACTGTATCTAAACTGTAGCTTGAAATACAATCATTCGAATAGTCATAAAAATCATTTTTTTAATGGTAATGCGCAAATTTATTTAGAAGCTCAAGCTCAAAACATAGTTTTCCATGTCTCATCTATTATAAGTTATGAAAATGTACATTTTAGTTTCCCCACAACACTAACCTGAACACATTCACCTCTATAAAATATTTAAAAGAAGAAAATAATGTTCTCTCATTTTTTCCCTTTATTTTTTAATGATATTATGATATTGACTGATGAGGTTACTTTAAAGAGGTCATTCTGTTGCCCAGCTTATAGATTGAAAGTGAATTATTAACTTATAAAAATCATTATTATATTCTTAAAAAGAAAGTAAACTACAGTAAAGTTACATTTTTATGACTCACCACAATCATGGGATCACCTGAAACACTTGGAAGTTGATTCTACTGGTCATGTACTGTGTGCTGCAAATCAAGTTTCTTTTATAAACATAGTACAAACAGTAGAACCTAGACCCAGACCCAAAAGGAGACTGTTTGTGTTAACAAAGGTGGTGTCTTAACATGTTATGGGCTATAATGTTATAGGCTTTTGACATGTTATGGGCTAGATATATCAGCAATTAAATTAGCTAAAGTATAAAGTAGCTAAAAAGACTTGCATTTGTTATAAATTATTAGAATTAACAATAATAGGTGATTACTGTATTATTTACTTCTTCAGATCAAAATATTCTTTCATCCTTTACATTAATGATTACATACTAGAAATACTGACAGTATGTCTGATAGATAGCTAGCAGTTTAAAAAAAAATTTTTTTGAATTGTTTTTGTTGATGCTGTAGTCTCGAAGGTAAAGGGTGGGGATCAGGGGAGGTTTTATTTCTGCTTTTCTTTGAAAGTAAAATCTTTTTATCTTATTTATGGGCTCATGAGCTCATGTTTTGCTGTTTGACCGACTGCTAGGTTTGGGTGTGTGCACGTTTATAATTAAGCATCTAAGCATCAATGCTTGATGTGCCTGAGAGAAAGAAAGAGAAAGAGAGAGAGAGGGAGAGAGCAAGCGTATGCACTGCGTCTCTGAAAATGTGGTTTTGGGGAGCGGATGGGCGGGTCATCCTGTAAAGCGCATTAAACCCTGTGAATGTATGCGCCTGACAGAGAAATAGAGAGAAAGGATAAAAAGTAAGACATCAGGGGGTGGAAATGTGGGTGGGGGGATTTCAGGGGGAATTTGAAGGAAAGACATTTAATAAGAAGATTTGGCTGTATTGTAACAAAACATTAACTGTGATAGTTTAGAATTACAAATCAGTCAATTATTCCATTCCACTAATCAGTGCATTACTAAGCAGGGCTACAGCTCAGGAGAAGAAACTGTCTCTGTTTCTGGAGATTCGTACAGTCCAGTATCTTATTCCTGAAAGAAGTGGCTGAAAAAAGTGTGTGTGCAGTGTGAGGCCAGTGATCGTCCCCTGCACATCATAGTTTGGTCTCAAACCAGACAGTAATGTAGAATGTGTGAACGACTTTCTGGTGGAAGTGTAGAACTGTAAGAACTATATCATCAAATATCAACTAGTTTCACATCTTACAGGCTCAGAGGCACTTTGCTTGCACAGCTCTGGTGAAGGACTTCTCTAGAAACACTGCGACATCCACTATTATCAGTGAAGTACAGTGCAGTTACCTCATGTACTGTATATACATATACACGCTCACCAGCCCCTTTATTAGGAATATCTGGACACTTCTTCATTCATGCAATTATTGTATGAATGATCATCCAATCACGTAGTAGCAGCGCAATACATAATATTATGCAGACATGGTTCAGGTAATGTTCACAGCAAACAAAAGAATGAGTCAAAATGTGATCTCAGTGATTTTGGCATGGTTGTTGGTGCCAGATGGGCTGAACTGAGCGTTTCAATCACTGCTGATCTCCTGGGATTTTCACACACAATAATCTCTAGAATTAAAAAAAAAAAAAAACTCTGTAAGTAGCAATTCTGCAGGAGGAAATGGACTGCTGATGAGAGAGATCAGAGGAGAATGGCCAGACTGGTTTGAGTTGACAAGAAGTCTATGATAACTCAAATAATCACTCTTTACAACTGTGGTAAGCAGAAAAATATCTCAAAATGCACAAGATATCAAACTGGATGGGCTACAACAGCAGAAGGCCACATTGGGTTCCACACCTGTCAGCCAAGAACAGGAATCTGAGGCTACAGTGGGCGCAGTCTCACCAAAACTGGTCAGGTGAAGACTGGAAAAATGTTGCCTGGTCTTTTTCCAATACATATACCATACATACTATATCTAGTAAATACTATATATAGGCAGATTACAGTGACCAAAAAAAAAAAGACAAACAAAAGCAAAATGAGTGCATGTTCCATTTTATTTACCATTTTATTTACAGAAACAATAAAATATGACACATTATGCATTTATTTTGAATATTTCTTTTCATAGAATTTTTTGAGGTCACTCCTTGCTATCACAAAAATATGTCTATGACTACCTAACTCTTTAGTGCTCTCTCTGCTCTCACAGATTTGGCGAGTGATCGCTCTGTTCCTGTGAATGATATTTTGGAGTGCACGGTAACAGGAGCCATATTCACAAAGTCTTATCCCCTGAGTTATTTAAGAATATCACAAAGAAGTCACACACCAAACGACAGGGCTAGAAGAGAAGAAGATCCAGAGAGGGCTTGCATTTTTTTTTTTTTTCTGAGAAGTCAGGTCTAAGGATGAGAAACATCAGCAATAGCTCTTTAAATAACTCCTGAGTGAACTCTTGTGAATAATGGCTTAGGTTTTGCTTTGTTTCTACACTGTAGGACTCTGGATAAAGGTGCTAGACTGACTCAAAATGTGTGCGAGTTGTATGTGCTGTTGTGTGATTTTGTAGCAGATACCCTGCGCATGCACCGGTCTGCACATCAAGCCACAAGATAAAAACATTAGGTTTGCACTTTAACCAATATGAAGATGGTATGCTTGATTGGTACTTGGTCATTATTTTCATATAAACCTGGTTTTTCCCAATCTCTCTCTGTGATGATCATAGTTTACTGTTTGTCTAATTTCTTTGTCACTCATATGGCCACACTAATTGGTCCTCTTCATATAGCATGATATAAAGTGTATTTCTCAGCCATCAGGTTACTAAACTGTCTTTCATCATTTCCTGTTTATAATTTTGCCAGTGCATTTAGTCTTGGTGGTCTTCCCTTGCTATGTGACAGCCAGTGTCTGCTCATAGTTCTATTTGAGTATGTAATTTAGGCTTTACTGGTGTGATCATGCTGTTCTACTTTCTCTCTTTAGCAGCTCAGTAATTGGGTCACTGGGATATTATGTGTCCTGGCTATTCACCGTGGTATTAGAAATTGCAGAAAGAGTTCACAATACGGGACACACTCTAGAGAGAGTAG
Source organism: Pangasius djambal (assembly GCA_022985145.1). Lineage (NCBI taxonomy): Eukaryota > Metazoa > Chordata > Actinopteri > Siluriformes > Pangasiidae > Pangasius > Pangasius djambal. The sequence continues at coordinate 11,901,255 of CM040986.1, read as the reverse complement.
CCAGAAATGTATCTAATTAACATAGCTTACTGTATTCTTTTCTTTGCCTCCAGGGTAGAATTAAAACAACGCATGTAATTCTTAGTTAGCAAACTTTCCTTTTGCTCTTCAGGAAGCTATTTTCTCTCCTCTGAGCTTGCAAAATGCCTATCTATATACATAGTAGATTTTACAATTTAATACACTTAAATAGTTTTAAATACAGATCAAGTACATTTATGGTACATAAAGTAAAGCATTTTGATACAACAGCTTTGCAATTTGGTCATTAAAAAGGATCCTTATTTTGTCAAGTACATCTTAGAGGCATCCATACTATCGAGTGTTTAGTTCACTGGAAAATGAGTCAGTTTCAGAGTGCTGACTCTGTAGGAAAAAGATTATGTTTGTATAATAAGTGGAATAACTGTGAAAGTCATATTAATGCTGTATTGAAAATGCAATATCATCATATTTAGTCTTGTTAAGCCTAGGAACTTAAAACCTTCAGACCATTCTTACTCACACGTATGCTTAATATGATCCAGTATGAGTGATATCCATTGGTCATTAGTTAGGTATCAGCATCTGATGTTTGCTTGGAATTGTTAGAATCATGGATTTTATGTCCTGGTAATGTTCTTTAATTTTCTTCATTCAAGAACTTGGTATACAGGAAGACAAACAATAGATGCAGTTCCAAGTTGACATATTATGCGTATTATATTATGAACTACATACATCTATATGTATAGTTTTGTTAAAGGGACATTCTAGCAATCTAAGATGTAATTAAGAGAGACTTTTGGTAAAATTAAAAATAAATAAAATCTATACTGCATGTTTTTTGCCTTAGTGTTTAGTAATATTTGTAAAGATAAATTGGATATTAAGGGTTTGTATAAAGTGCTGAAATTTAGACCCATATACAAATGTAGTCATCGGCCAGTGTACTATACTGACACTTTTGCAATGGCCATGATGTCCTGCCCTGCAGGACACCATCTTCTCTAAACTCACACAGTCTTCAATCATTCATTATGAAGTTTAACTAACTGTGTGGCTTTTGGATGCGCCTCTATGGGCAGGACTGAAACAAACATTGAAGGATTATGGAAGCTATAGTTTTAAAATAACAGAAGAAAGCCTACACAGCAAAAATCTCCAGTGTTGAAATAATGCCTCTTTTTTTTTATAAGTCTGCCCGGAGCCAAATGAACACTGTGGTTATTGCGGCGTATCTGTATATGACTGTTTTATTGTCTGCTAAAGAGAGTTGGCCTGTAACAACTCTAAAATTTAGCTTGACATCAAAATAGATAATAGTTGAAAGAAATTAAGCCAACATTATCTTAGGAAGGTGTTGTTAAACCTTTATCTCTTAGTGCCATTCCTAATTATAACCTTAGACACTACATACTGTAAATCTCTTATAATCCTCAGGTTATGTGGATCTGGCTCAGCTGGCCCGCTCTCCTCTTAATTTAAAATCATCCACCTAAAGCTGTTTTAACAGTTGATGAGTGTTAAAGTGGGTTTAAGGGACAGCGTGGTGATTGTAGTGTCAGATCTTGCTGTTCTCCAAGTGTGAGTCAATGTGCTTGATCAGGGCATCATCAGGGTAACCGACAGGAAAGATGAGTTGACACAGCGGGCAGCTCCTCACATCACTCTCCTCCTCTGTCTCTATCCACAGCTATAGACAGAGCACAGACACATATTGTATTATAAATGCACTGCACACATGATCATAATATATTGTGTGTACATGATCCTCATTTGGACTCTAAAAATTCATCTGAAATATATTTAAAACTTTTATTTATTCATGCAGGGGTGTTACAGTTTTAGATTTTCACAGTATGATAACCTAGTCTAAAAATATCTTAGTTTCATGGTATCAAGTCTGCATACACAATCCATATACATACGACACATATACAGTCAAATTCCCTAATTGTTTTTCTTTCTGAGAAATCTGTTTTTGGAGAATGACTTTTCCATAAAATCTCTTACATTGTCAGTATTTAGCATGTCGACAGTATCAGTTGAAAGAGAGTGGCTGCAAAGAAAGGTGGAGCACTGAGCCAAAGAAAAAAAAAATCTAGCACAGAAAGGCAGCTTAAGCCTAGAGCAAACTACACAATTTTAGCCACAGTTCCAGTCCCAGCGGAAGCTGGGGAGTACACCTCCCAACTCAGCGACTATTAGTTGTGCACTCCAGGGCTGACCGCTTGTGTAATGTGCAAGGTCCAGGACACAAATTTCTCTTTTGCAAGTGATTGAAAGTGATTGTGGAGGCTCCAACATTTTCAAGCATGTTTGATTTTCTTGGCGATGAATCACATAGTGTGACACCCCCTGGGATCCATGAACCCATTTTATTATCCATCTATTTGTGTGGGAGGGTGAGGGCAAAATACGGAGAGAATATATAGACAATAAAGAACAACAATATCACTTATATAAGATTCTGTGAGAAATGGTCTGGCATTTCATATACAAATGGTTGTTAGGAACAGCAAAAATAAGAACAAATGCAACATGATTCCTGCCAATGCAGAATATAAAGATAGCTGTGTTTTTTTTCACTAGCTATATACTGGCGCCTGTCTCCCAGACAATATTTCCTGTACATCTTCTCTTATTTCACCGTACAAAATAGTGAAAAAGTCACATGATAGACAGCTCTCACATATTTTTTTTTGCGAGACAGTGGGATTTGGGGATCAGCCACGCTTTGGCGGGGATCCCTCCAGGTGAAACATCATGTAGTGTGCCTTGTCTGTGTAGTGTGCACACCCCTACAATACCAAACAACTGGTCACGTGCCATTCCAGTCATGTTGTGTGAAAAGGTCAGTGATTCAAAGATGTTTAAAGTCATCTAGACATTTGGCAAAAAGTTACAAATATGCTAGTGGCAGCAGTGGTAGCAGTGTAACGTGTTTACAACAGTAGCAGATTACACAGCCAATGGATTTTCAGTGCAATCCGCATCTCCTGTGCAGAGAAACAGAGGTTGCTGTAGTATAATTTAGGGGGAGTCCAGAGGGAGAGGGTTTCACAATTTTTGGGGATCCCCAGCCAGGCACAAGAGATATGACAACCATTGGAGTAAGGAACTTGATTGAGTAAAAGATGAACGTAATAGTCATCATTCAAATGTAATGTACAGTAATAAACAGAACTGGATTTTAATCATTTTTTTGATAAACTCAACAGGGAGGTAACTATCCGATCACACTGCTATCAGGCATTTTCGGCCTTTGTACAGACTAGTTGAGGTTTACGGGCCATTCTCCAGGGCCCATTTGTGGTGCCTGGTTCTACCAGTTCCAAAGGCTAAATACCCAACCAGAAATTTTTTTCTGGGTATCAAACAGAGACTGGTTGCCTACTTACATTAATAGAAGGCCAAGACTGGGCATGTTCTGCATGCAGGTATCCAGGTGAGTGGCAGCTTAAGGTGTTGGGTCGAGCCGGGATGGGGAATGCTGAACAGGAAGCAGGGCCTCTCATGCTGGAGGTGGGGCCAGAAGTCCCCAGTGTCCGCGGGGGACTGATGGGGTGAGGGCAGGTCCACTCTTCTTCATCCTCTGAAGAGTGTGGTGGCTGGGGAGAGGTATGAAGTGTTGCTGGAGCAGGCTGAGGCTCATAATGCAGATGTGACAACTCTGCATGCTGGAAAGAGAGCTCTCTTGTGTGTCTAGGTGATTCAGCCATACTTCCTTCACCTCCTATGGTCTGAATCCCAGGCTGGGAGCCTCGCCTTTGGGCCAGGATATGGCCGTGCTGCTGCTGCTGTTGCTGTTGTTGCTGCTGTTTATGGTAGCTCTCAACGTAAGGACGGGGCTTAGGCAAGGTGGAGACGGGGTCAAGGGTGAACCGTGGTGGACGCTGATAGGCTGAAGGGTCTGCAACCTCTGAGTAACTGCGGCGCCCTTGGAAACTGGCTCTTAGGTGTTGAGTAGCAGGTCTGCATGTGTAGGAAGCCGGGCCATCATTAAGTTCGGCCAGGGGCGAGCGGCGGTGCATGTCCGGGGAGAGGCGCTGCAGCACCGGAGAGCGACGCTGCTGAATAGGGGAATGGTGCTGTTGAATTGGGGAATGACGCTGTTGGATGGGGGAATGGCGTTGTTGGATCGGGGAGTGTCGCTGCGGAACAGGCGAGTGCCTCTGGTGAGGCACAGGAGAATGGCGTTGAACTAAACATAAGACATACAACAGAAAAAAGTTAAAAAAGTTCAACACAGCTCTTATCTCTTTCATGACATCTCTTAGACATTTCATCTCATGGTTTTCCCCCCTGCTTTGTACAGTGTTTTGAGTGGGCTACAGGAGCAAACCCCCCGATGATAGACAAAAAAAGGACTCGTGCACCTTCAACTGGTAAATGAATATTGTCTTTGTCCCATGAGCTTCATTCTCACTCTCTTAGTGAGTATGAAGTATGAAAGTAAAATTCTCCCACTCGCACAACTTTTTGTTGCACCCCGTGAGACAGCAGTCCCAGATGCCCTGTACACCTTCCTGGCAAAAAACAATAACCTGAATACCTATGATTATTAACATTCCTACTCCATAGTAATATAGATCAAGTGTACAAGTGCATAAGAACAAACTCAAGGCATTTAATACGCTCATTGTCTTACTACGTAAACCAGTTAATGTTACAAATGTCAGGACTGGAACTTAATAAAAAGCTGCACATTTGCAAATGTTCAACATATCATTAGAATGACTCATAGGACACATACAGCACTCTAAAGATACACTGATGTCTTTAATGACTTCCCCTTTCTCCTGTGTTTCTTTTTTTAGCCTTCATCATTTTTCCAAATCATGTGTGGGTGAGCTTCATCTCAGCCAACCATTTCCTTGATTCTAAATAACCTTTACATATGTGACTGCAATAGGTAGAACAACAGCCGGTTTCACTTACATGGAAAATACATAATCAAACAAATTCATTTTGATCTGACTGAGAAGTGACAATTGAACCTGAGACTACCAATAACATACACAGGGCTTCCTGCAAGGGAGAGATAGCAATCAGCTATCAGCTATTGAGAGAGTGCATCACCACTAACTTTGAATCAGTAGCAGTTTTTCACTATCTTTGCTTCTGCTTTTGGTCTGGTTTCCTTTATCAAAGGGGAAACAGCATTTTTGGTTGTGCGGTTGGGTGCAGAAGTTTAAACAGATAAGGAGTTAGCTGTTTATGCATCCAGCAAGAGGCTCTTACAGCAAATAGTAAACATTCTATAGAAATGTACAATCGTAAACTGGATATAACATAATGGTCTTATTATATTTCACATTCATGGGTGCATCAGTATTATTCAATTCAATTCAATTCAATTTTATTTGTATAGCACTTTTAACAACAGACATTGTCTCAAGTAGATTGTGTAGATGCTCGATGTAGCGTTCTATTTTGATATATTTACATAATTCTCTGTTAGAGATGCTCATTATAAGCACACTGATGATGGAAAAAAATGGCATGCCATGAGCTAATGAGTCACAATGAGTATCATCCATTCTTTCACAGTCTCACCCGGGGACAGTGTACATTAAGGCTAGAATACTAATGAGTCTTGATGAGTGTTTGGTACCTGGGCTAGTGTCTTCCTGTGAGGCTTTCCTCAGGATCTCTGTCTGTTTGGTGCTCAGTGCCTGCAGCCTGCTAAGCTCCTCAGTCAGCTCAGTGTAGGCCAGAGCCAGATTCACTCTGAAAGAGAGAAATGGGGGGGCGTATATGGTTGATCTTTGTGTCTTTGTGACTGCTAGAGATCATATTAACACACTCTGCATTCCACAGAATGACTGAGAGTTCACAATTATAGCCTTCACATAAGTTTGTTTCATACATAGCTAGTGTGCTTAATTACGGAAATCTAGTAGGAATAGCAACAGAACTCGTGCTAGCGCGCATGCGCGCGCACACACACACACACACACACACACACAGACACACTTTTTCAAATCAGTATCACACCAACTGACTCCTTCACCATGGCAACCAAGCAGGAGCACAACCATTGTCAATTTGCTTAACGTCTCTGTCATTATCAATACAGCAGCAGAGCAAACTACATGCTACAACATTATTCAGATTACAATCCTCTTTTCCATTTGCACTCTGTGCTATTTTTTTTAGAATCTGATACCTTAATCATAATTTTTTTGGGTAACATCTTAAACCAAATGCAATTTACTTCACTGTTTTATTTTCAAACATTTTTTAAACCTTGCTACCCTTTGGTGGTGAAAAAAAAATTAACACTCAGATATTTACCAGTTAACCACTTAGTACAGTGTATACTAAAATGAATCACTCATATCTCAATTCTACTCTAACCCAAAGATGTACTGCAGATTAGGCTTGAGATGACTTGTCATTAAACAAAATAAAAATAAGAGAGGTGGAGATAAGTATGAAAGACTGTGGCAGACTGAAATTCCATCTGTCATCAGATCACCTTTATCTGATCACTTCCTAACCAATTTCGCACAAACCACTGGGGCTTTGCAATAAAAAGGCAGTTCTCTACTCATAGCTCCTCTGATGGTGTCAGATAAGGGCAATGGGGAGAATTTAGACTGACTTGGCATATAAGCAATTGCACGGAAGCAAAACAACATGCTCTTTCTCCCCCCCTTTCCAACCTTGTATTTTCACAGGAGGTTAATTAGAGTAGCTGAGAAACTATTCATTATAGCATTGTAACCAGCTGCCAACATTCTCCTACAAAGCATTCAACTCAATTAGTGTGTGCTATGCTCTCTAACTAACTAAGCACTGCAAATAATCACAAGTGTTCTCACTCCCAGTGATAGTCAAAAGTCACATGCAGTAATCCCCCCCCCCCCCCCCAAAAAAAAAAAAAAAAAAAAGGATGGCAGTTTTTACCTAAAACAGAATTAAGGACTCTACCCTTTATTGTGTTTTATTCTGTGCTTAGTGACTATAGAATATAAAGTGACTACAAAAACTGCTTTCTTTGTAATATCTAATATATAATTACGAATTGGACATGAAAATAAATTACCTGAAAAGGCTACGTGAAGGAGAAAGCTACAGAATGCAATTACTAGCAAACAGGCATGTTATATTTAATGAGGAAGTCCCACTCTATTCATGTAAATGTGTCACAAACTTTCGTGGCTAAATCTAAACGTCAGGAGGAAGCGTAGGACAGCATAGAGTCAAAATACACCTATTACAACAAGCCATCCAGCATATACAGTTTAGTGCCTTACAAATTCACGTTACAGTCAGTAGATATTACATAAATTAATTCTGGTTCCTGGTACTAGTCCTTCAAGCAAAAAGATGCAACATGCAAGCTTCTCTGCTGTTGTTCTGTAAGCTGTAGCATTAGAGCTTTACTCTTACCGTAGTGCTCATCACGTCCAGGCACTGCTGCCCTGGCCATCTGGGCAACCCACATGCCAGACTACACTCTCACTCTAAGTGGGAATGGTCAGAAGCTCTGAGTCTCTCCTGTCTCTCCTGTTGCAACAGGTCTGGCCAGAAACTCATTCTCTCACCATACTGTCTATAGTGAGACACTCAAAGGATCTGTGGGGCTCATTGCTTAATGTTTTAGACAGTGTGACTTTTCACACTTCCACACACACACACACACACCCGCGCACGCACACACACACACACACACACACACACACACACACACACACATGCAAGAATTTACTGACAGTCTTGTAAAAGCTTCACCTCTAGCTTAGAGCACCTGGAAGTCTTTGAAAGTGTGAACTCCTTCCGATAAATGTGTAAAATGGTGTACTGCAGAGGAAGCTAGTATGATCACAATAACATTGTCGGTCAGCCTAATGCTAGTGAGTATGGACATAAGCACATGTGCGTCATCGATAGATGATCTATAGATTGGATCTTTACAGAAATGTGACTCTTCGTGTGTAAGCATGTGTGAGGGTGTGTGTGTGTGTGTGTATGTGTGTGTGTGTGTGTGTGTGTGTACGTGTCCTGGTTTGTGTGGGCATGCATGTTTATGCGTTGTGGAACCTTTGAAATGATATGGATGAGTCTAAGAATGTATGTGTGTGGGAAGTTGACTTGAGAGGGCCGCATGAGCTGTATATGACCTTTGCTCTGAATCTAGAAGTTTGAAATTTTGTTTACTTGACACTGACAGATGTTGCCTCACAGGCTGCATATCTTGCATTACTGAATAAAACATGAATATCAAATTGTTCCAACAATCTCAGTTAGCACAGCCCACACTCCGTAGTCTACAATCTCTTCACACACCAAAACCAAGCACTTGTGACAGCCTAGCTGTTATTATCTCATACTGGAGAAAGAACAAATACAACCAGAACAGAACATTCGGATGATAGAAAATAATAACCAAACTGTGTGTGAATAACATATCAAAATGAGAACCTATTGTCTTTCCAATCCCACAGTAACTGTATTGCTTTTAAAAACAGGCATTTTTGTAGTGTCTTGGAGTAGCATGTGCTGCTGACACAATTGGTATGAGGAAAGAATTTGCTGTATATAACGACTAAGTCAATATCATGTGACACTTAATAACATGCCGTGATGCCATTTATACACCTGCTGCAGAAATGACATGTTATCTGCATTATTACAAGCATGCAAGTGCCTCCTTCACACAAGCACAAACAGCTTCCTTTCAGAAAAAAAAAAATGGTCAGAACGCATGGTCAGGAAGTATAACATACGTCTCTCAAAAAAGCTTCTTATAATATTCGTTTTTACAGTTTTTTTTTTTTTTTTTACAGTTCTAGATTCAGAGATTTTAGAAATGTTTTATGACAGGATACATTTTTGTAGTAAAGAAAAGACACACAGTAAACATATTTTAAGATCATCTACAACAAATAAATAAACCTACAATACACTAAAAGCAATATTCCTATAACTTTAGTACTTTGAGACAAAGACTTTGTTGGGCAAATCGGGTTGCTAATTTAGTATAGTTTACACATTTTTTTCTTTCTTATAAAAAAGTGATAAAAAAAAAAATAGTGCTGCAAAGGATTCTTTGGCTGTGATTTATTCCATTAAACTGCTTCAAAGTTCACCAAAATTCAGCAGATTTACAGGAAAATGCCCATTTCAGTTAAGAATTTCTTTACAAAACTTTAGCAAATCACCAACCACAGACCACAGGAAAAAAATTTCAAGGAAAATTAGAAAAAATCTTGCAACTAGCTTCGGCCATTTACATTAAATGCCAGCACTTACAAGAACTGGCTTTGCGATTCAGACAGAGAAGACGAAGAGAAAGGGGAAGCCGCCACAAAATTTTGAGGTGACTGAGGTGGAAAAGGAGTGGGTTTCTAACTACACATCTCTGTCAAGTGCGTACTTTCAATTTTCTCATATTTTCTCCATCAGCCAGCAAATGCCAGGCTGTTAGGTAGAGGAAAACAGAGAGTGGAGGAGCTCAGTAAACAACTCTTACAGAAGAAATAAAGACTTGTACTTTTTTAAGTGTATATGTAAATCTTGAGGAAGGATATGAATGTATTAAGCCACTGCAATAAAACCTTAACAGGGGCTTGTTGGTTTAAAAAGTCCTATCTTTGTCATAGCCATAGTGCCCTCTGCTGCTCAAAGTAACATTCATTGGGTGACGCAGAGACTCTTGACTAACTGTGAATGCTGTGTACGACTCTGAATGCTGTGAACAGCTAACAAACCTTCAAATCAACACTGAAGGCCAAACTCTGAGGAGCAAAATGTTGTAAAGCTCATTATCTGCACTTTATATTACAGTAAATGCTTTGAAATGAGGATCGTGTACGTAAATACTTACTGTTCATCTCCAACCTTCTTTATCCATTCCATGTCACACTGGGCACAAGTGGAGCTCACATCCTGCAGCACAAACAAACACAAGAAACGTATATATCACAGCTTCATGTGCAACACATGTACATGTAAATCCATAATGTGATGCAGGGGTACATATCCTGTCTGGATGAAACAGACAGAATACAGTAAATGCTTTCAGAAGGCTGCACAAACCTCTCCACAAACACAACTTTGCTCGGTGTCTAAAGTTTTGTGTTACATGTGTGTCTTAACTAAGAAATAAAGCATGACAGGACATGCTGTTATAGGGAAATAACTCTTACTACCCCGGAGTTGATCATTTTCCTATAAGTGCATGTCCAGAAGTGTTTTCTCAATGCTAACAATTTTTAATTCCTCAATCATCATGCTTTTTTAACTGTTTATAGTTACATATAATGATGTGGAACGTCCATGGGAGAAGTTAGTTCCAGTTATATCTTAAGTAATGGCATTTATAATAAACTCGTTCCCACACCAGCTTCTCTGTTTTCTGTCTTTAAGTTAATAAGACAAAAATACGTCTTGTGATGTTTGCAAGAAACCCAAAAGTGCAAGCTCCTCTGTCCTAAAGAGTCTCCCATGGTGAAAAACCTGCTGACTGTTACAAAGTGCTGACACTGGAGACTCCTTCCATAAATGTTAAATAAACACCTCTTTAGAGAAAGCTTCACAATATCAATAATTACCACACTTTTTTTTTTTAATACGTTTATTATTAGTTTTAGATTACATGGAGCGTCTGCTGGGAAAGCTGTGCTGTTATAGAAAATTAATCAACATCTTGTGTCCAATGAGATCAAACTCAACAGCGCTGTGGTAGAAACCATTTTGAAGAGGAACCTTTCAACTATTAATAGGAGCGAATAGGAAATAACTCTGAAAGCAGAAAAAAATCAGAATAGCAGAAGTCTTGTCAGTTTTTAGCATGTATGTAAAACATGAGGAAGGATATGGATATTTTAAGCCACTCCAATGAAAGCTTGATGGGAGTTTAAAAAGTTTAACATTTGTCAGAAGCCACCGCTGTGGTATAAACAATTTTATACCACAAGACTGAAGTTTTGATTCTGGTATGAGCTATAGTAAAATTATACCTTTTAAAAATAATTATGAAATGATTGTACAGTATTGTGAATGTTACTGAAAAGTTACTATGTATAGGTTAATGTTAACTAGTTTAAACTTTGAGTCTTATGTCAGTTATGTCATATGCTAATGCTAAATATTATAGCATACGCTAAATTTGGCTTGCTAGTATGGCACTGTAAAATGTGACTGATTACATCTTTTTGCTGTAAAGATTATTACAGTATTGTATTTTCTACTGAGTTATTGTAGTGATGTTACTGTAAGCATGGAGGAAGTCTTCAGGAGAGAGGATTTTGTTCTTTGCGGTGTCTCTATAATGTAACAAGTTGCACAGTGTGATTTATTTTTTAAATAATTATGTGTTCGACATTTTTTGTGTTTTTATGAAAAAGATGAATATGAAAACAGTTAATGTGATATTGCTAAGCTTCTCTGGTGAAGCACACAATCCAAAGACTCACAGGAGTAAAAGAATCTAAACTGATGAAGAACAGGAGAAATGTTAGGAAATTAGAGTGATTCAGCAATGAATGAGCTGTTGGTCATTGGTGCTGAGGACAAAAAATCAGATAAACAAGTACAAAAAGCAGCTCTTTTATAGCAGATGTGAATGTATGTATCCTGGTAAAATACTGTTTGAAGGTTGCAAGTGCATAAAGCGTCAACATGGTAAATGTATGCCAATAATGTGCTCATTTTCAGTGTTAAAGCCATGTTGTTCTTTAACAAAGAAAAACATGTCATATGTGAGTTGTCATGCTTTACATGGAGTAAGTGCTACTAGCCTAGTGCATATCTTGAAGATATACTCAGTGATTTTGGCAGAAGTTCAGGGTGATTTATAATAATAATATCATATATAATAATAGTAATATATAATAGTAATAATGCATGGAAGCATATTTGCATTGTGACCCACAGAGTGGGTTTTGGAGAAATGTAGAACTCTACAGGCTAATGGAGGAGTTGATGTCCCAACTATTCAAAATCTCAACTACGCAGATGTAGTAGCATGTGTAGTGTGGAGACTGAAAGCAGAACTTGCACTAAAGCAAAATGGAGCAGTCTGAGGATTGATTAGCAAAAGAGGTATAACATCATGAGCACTTAAATAAATGATCTACAATAAATTACACAGTTACAGAAGAGAATTATTTATAATCACACTATCCCTCGTCACCCAGATGAGGATGGGTTCCCTTTTGAGTCTGGATCCTCTCAAGGTTTCTTCCTCATGTAGTCTCAGGGAGTTTTTCCTTGCCACCGTCACCTCTGGCTTGCTCATTAGGGATAGATTTATAAATGTAAAATTTATATCAGAAATTTATATATTTCTGTAAAGCTGTTTTGTGACAATATCCATTGTTAAAAGTGCTATACAAGTAAAACTGAATTGAATTGAATTAAATTACAAAACCACCGAAGTGATAATAGCAAATCGCAAAAGAGGTGTGCATAAAATAATAGAAAGCAGCACAAAACAGATTTCAGTGTAAAATTATCCTAAATAAATGTCCAGTACAGTGTAAACAACTATATTATTATTTTTTTTAGTTAGTTAGTTAGTTACTTTTATTGTCCATAAGTGGACATTTGTCTTTGGCTTCACCATACAGTATAAGCAAAGACATCAACACAATAACCTAAAAAACAACAAAGCAAAAACATAAAAAAAGTATAAAAATCTAAAACTCAAATACTTCAACATACACATATATACATCCCCATATGTATACACACACACAAACACACACACACATATATACATATGCACACCTACTCATATACCAACATTTATGACTCAGCATTTAATATTTTACTGCATTTTATTTATAATATTTTACAGCATTTTACTGCATTCTGTACTTTTCCTCCAAAGCCACACCCCCGAATAAGATGCATACTCACTGCTTAAGCTAGAACACCTGAATACTAGTGGAAGAAGGGAAGCTTGAAATAAAAATGACCAATGAGAATGTCCTCACTGTTTGGAGTTTTGTCTCTGAATATTTATTTAATAAACTGATGCTGGGATTTAAGGAATTTTTTTCTGGTTTACTTTATCTCATGTACGACTCATAAACTTCTGTAAACTTTACCTGCAGTGTACTAACCTGTTGTCTCTGGTTGTTCTGAAGCTCTCTTAGCTCTTCTTGCAGTCTTTCACATTCAGCCTTTAGCTCCTCCTCCCTCTGACACGCCCCTTGGGCCTCATGCCGCGCCCCTTCTAGCTCCGCCTCCAGCCTCTGCAGTTTCAGGTCGGACAGAGTATCCAGACTGCGGGAGCTCTGGAGGGTCAAAGCTGGGCAGTCTAGCCCTGGTGTGGAAAAACACAAAACATACACACCAAGTGAGCTATTTATGGATGTTTGAAGAATATTTTTTTGCTTTGCTTTTTTTTTTTTGCATTATTAATGTAAATATAGACAGAAGAGAGGCCTGTGAAGGGATGACTGTTTATAGCTGATAAAACGTAAGTGATAACAGGAACTAACTTCTTTTGTGGACATTCCATGATGATAAATGTAACTATAAATGAATAAAAAGTATGATGTGCCATTTTCTAATTAATTAAAAAAAAAGTTCAGGTACTTTCTGCCTAGTTCAGTAATTTTTTTTACTTGCTTTTGCTGCTGAAATAAAACATGCCCAAGATTAAACCTCAGTTTCTCATCAACAGGCCCTGGATATTTTAACTCCACTTCATATTCACTTCATGGAAGGTATCCTGAACACAAATACACACACTACATTCAACAAATACGGAGGTGATCCTCAAAGCAGCCGCTGTGTGACAGCCTATAATCTCATGTTTGATGTCCGAACAGGCTTTGATCCTTTTTCAGCTCACAGCCTACATTATCAGCGTGTTTTAGCAAGCCAACAAACAACTGGAAAACCACTGAACATGATGATAACCACAAACCTGCAGTGACTTAATAATAAGTGCTATCATGTTTAATGTCTTTCACAAACACACAGTAGCTGCCGCAGTGCTGAAAGCATGTGCCACGCAGAGGGCAGCGGGCCAGCAGGGCCTCCTCGTTTCATCATGCCAGGCATGACGGTGCGGTGATGATGATGGAGGATGGGAGACTCAGGCGCATCCCGCACTTCTCCCTCAGCGTGGGCGCTGTGATTCAGCTGCTCCAAAAGAAACAGTCCTTGAGCAAGCACCTATTGTGATGGTTCAGCAATAAGCGAGCATGAACTACCACACACCCACATGCACGCCCACATTACCACAGTTTTTCTCTACACTCTGGCCATCAGTTCATATGCTCGCAGCCAAGAACTAATTTCTCATCTCTCGCAGAACAACAGTTTTTCCTTGTGTTGTACAAATTGGTAGAAGTGGATGCTGAAATACATCTTGCATTTCTCGATTGCATGGCATGAGGCAGCTTTTGAGAGAATTTTCCAAGGGACAGAGCCTGGTTTATGACCACTGCTGTTGTGCTGATCTGTGAAGTTCTCCTATCTATTGTGGCTTGTTCCTAACATAAAATGTGAGTGGTGTTGGTGGGAAGATCTGCTCCAACAGCAATCAAAGAACATGGAGAGATTGCAACATCCTGGAAGCAAGTTATTTCAAGTTAAAGATGAGGTTGGAAGGAACTACATTTATTCTTTCTAGGAGCTGCAGAATAGGCGTGTAATGCAATGCCACTATCTGTAACTGCATGTTTATCTGCATCTGATTAGTGCTCTAAATAGTCACATCTATATCTGTATCTGCAACCTGAAGTGGCTTAAACCAGAAAGGTTATTTATTAACTTTTACAATTATGTATGAACCTTGTGACTCTCTGCCTATTTACCCTAAGGTAGAAATGCCAGCACTGTCAGTGTGGTCTGTGAATTCTGGCCCTGACAGTTCCTCAACCTCTTATCACTTGGTGCGTAGAATTATTTTTAATCTCACTTGCAGGGCTATTAGTTTTGTTTGTACCTGCTTGTGATATTCTCTAACAAATTTAGTTGGTCCTATGTTCCAAACTATAAACAAACTACTAGCCTAAATTAAATCATGTGACCCAGAAAAGGAATTTAATAAGGAACTCCTGTTCATGTATGTTTTCTGCAGGATCCCAGTCCTGATGTACACCTCTAGTCTCAATCAGATGCCCTGTGAGCCCTTCGGGCAAAAAAATAAAAAATAAATAAATAAATAAATAAATAAATAAATAAAAAAAATAAAATAAATAGTGCACCTCCTATTCGTATCTGTATTTTCATCTCGTATTTTCGTAAATTTTCGTATCTCTCGTTTATTGTATTCATATTTCTTTACATTGCTACTTCAGAAGTAAGAGAGTATTGCATCAAATAAAACAATGTTTACAAAAATGTCTCAGTGTTTCCATGCTACTTTGTTTTCATGATGAAAAATGGCTAAAATTAATTGCTAACAAGGTGTCTGAAAAACAGCGTGAGGATATGTCTTTCAACAGAGTCTTCAATTTACTTCTGTATGCCGCAGTTGTAAGCACTAAATGCTGTAAATGTAAATGTGAAAGTAAATATCTCAGAACAGATGGAACACTGCAGTAAAACAGTTGATATGGATGCTGTTTTTTTCACTTGTCTCTTGTGAGATACATGGCAACAAAATAAAGATGTGCATGAAAAAGGGCTCAAACACACACACACACACACACACACACACACACACACACACACACACACACACACAAAGAGCTAAGAAGGACTCACTGTGTGTGTCAGGACTGGCATGTAGCTGCAGGTACTGCATGTCTTTGCTGTGCAGTTGTGTGTTGAATTTGTGTAGAGAGCTGTCTCGCTGCCTCAGAGCAGACTCCAGACTGTGGATGCGCTCCACGTGCTTCTCCACCAGAGATGTCTTTGACACACAAAGTGTATGTAACATACAGAGCCATATAATAAAAGCAGTCAGAGAAATAAAGACAGGCTAATAACAGAAACAGACTATGGCCATTGTTCTTCAGGTTCATTTTAAATGCTTTACGCTAATAACAAAAGATGAGCTTGTGAAAATGCAACAGCTGATGGCTAACTGAATGTGTGAGTGTGGCGAGAGGCACAGATGCTCTGACGCTTGCATCATGTAATTTACAAAGCCAGTCTTTTGGCCAAAGCCAAACATGAAGCCATTTGGGATGGATGAATAATATTGACAGTATTATCATACATATACAGTTAAGGATCTTCAGATTTTAGAAGTAGGACTTGATACACTGCACGCCTGAGAGCAAAATCTTTTGGCACCTCTTGGGCCTTTCCCCTATTAGGAGGTGTGCACGGTGCAGATTAATCAAGCAGACACCTGGTTAGATAAAGGATTAGAGCAGATGTCAGGGCTACTTATAATTCCTGCCAGTGGTGTCTGGAGCCAAAGTTAGAAAGCATGGCTATCGGAGTTTTGTATGAATGTTTTAGTAAGCACCAGTTCTCAATCTCACCATCTTGTCCAGGTCTCTCTGGAGATTAGTCTTCTCCATGTGGATCTTCTCATAGGCCTGAATCACATCTTCCAGCTGCTCCTCCCGCTCCTTACTCTTTTGAAGCTGGACAACAGATGCAAAGTGAGTGAGAATTTTTAAATTTAAAAAGTCTAGGCCTCCATTGGGTAAAAGAAGTACAGAACATCTCCATGAATGTGTTCTAACTAAACATACAGTAACATTAAAAAAACTCAAATGATAGCCAGCCTCTTATTGCCAGCTTCAGCGATTATCCTATTCTAAACCTCTCAACACTAATCTCCTGCTCTTACAGATAATGGTGGTTTGTATCAGGCTCCATTAAACCAGATAAAGGCAATTTATTTTAAAGGGCTTTACACCAGGACCCAGGTCTAGCTTGCTGTAAATCTCTGGGTATGAGCGATAGAAATAAACATGCAGAAAAAGAAAAAAAGCAATGGTTTCGACTGAAATAAAAGATGAAGGTCACTGGTGTATAAGAAGGTGGGCAGGGAGGTGAGAGATGAGGGATGCAGTTATACAATAATGCACGCTAGAGAAATGCCAGAGGCTACTGGTTGCTTATGGAAACCGATAGCAGCTTTCATTAATTGTCAAGTAACAAGTAATGAGAAGCATCAGAAGTAGACTGAGTTGCAGCAAGAGTGATCATCTCTTTACATCACTGCTAGAGGAACAAATTTCTACTTGCCTAAAAGCAGCAAGAAAGAATATAAAATCTGATTAAATCACAAAGCTGGTTCCACAGTTACTTCCTCTGCCAGAAGGTGGATAAACAGACAAACAAAACTGTGTTGTGTTGCATCATAAACTTCTCCTCTCACCTCATGGGTGAGGATGTTGATTCTCTGCTGCAGATTGCCGTTCTCAGACTGGAGCAGGGCCGTATCTTTGGGCTCGAAGGAGCAGTAGGAGTTCCTGTCCTCGCCAAAGTCATTGATCATAGGAAACTACACACGAAACACCATTCGAGGTGAGAGTGCATCTTTTACATCATACTATAAAGATCTCATAATCAAATGCTTCCCATAATAGGGTGTAAACATGTAATTGTTGCTGAGAACACAACACTCTCTGGTGGGATAATATTAACACACTGATTTAGATGAACAAACAACAAACCGCCCAGGGTGCAGAACACCTGAGATTTAATTTTTTTGTATTATGAGATGATTCATGAGAAACTGAGATGAACAGCACAGAAATTTCAACACTAGATATATGAATATGTGGCAGGTTTTATACTGCGGTGCCTTATGAAAGTCTGCTGTAATTTTATAAAAGTAGGAAGAATATGCCAGGTTGTTTTGCAACTCTTTTTATGGTATACAATCTCTGATCAGATGATAGAAAACGGTTGTGTCTTATTGCTAAAATAATGCCTCTGTGTCTGGAGGTGTGCAGGCTTGCAGTGTGTCTAGTGCTGAAGTGAGTCCACTTTGTACTTTGTACAGTCCCTTGCCATATGAATTTAAACACTATTGAAGCTGCTGTTGATGAAAGTTCTGAAGTGATACTGTAGATTTTCAGACTGCTAGGTAACTCTGATTGACATGGCATAAACGGTGTTATTGGTTATACGCTCTGTGCAACTTGGCAGTGCTGGGAAAATATATTGCACTTCAAACGATAAAGTTAAATATATTATTATGCAACTATCTATAGCCCAATATCTGTAATTTATATTGCTGTATTTAACCTTTTACTAAAAGCATGACAACACGAAAGACAGGAGCAAGAAAAAGCAAAACACTGCATTGCTTTCTTAAACCTCCTGGATAATGCTGAATTATCATTTAAAAATAATTTATCAATAATAATATTAATAGGCTACAAATTAGAAATAATAAGCTCCAATTAGTTTTACATTATAGCAATATGTGATTTTTGTTGTCAAAATAGGCTATAAACCTGCTTCGTGATTAGCAACAACAATGTGATGTGTTTTCTAGATATATTTTGATATTTTTAATTAAATTTAAGCATTTTTGTTAGCAAATAAAAAAAAGACAAAAACAAGGTAAAAACAGTCATTGGTTTTGTAATATATATATATATAGATAGATAGATAGATAGATAGATAGATAGTCGGGTCCGGAAGTATTTGGACAATGACTGAGTTTTGGGATTTTGCCTTTATACACCACCACAATTTGAAATAAAACAATCAAGATGTGATTGAAGTGTAGACTTTCAGCTTCATTTTAAGACGTTCCACAAAAATATGGCATTTACCATTTAGGAATTACAGCCATTTTAAGCAAAGTACTTCCATTTTCAGGGGCTCAAAGGTATTTGGACAATTGAGTGACAAGAAGTTAATTGACCAGGTGTGGTCCATTCACTCGTTACTTCAAGACAAATGAAGCAGATAAAAGGTCTGGAGTTGATATCAGGTATTGGGTTGGCATTTGGCAGCTGTTCAACTGGAGCTACCAATATGAAGTCCAAGGAGATCTCAATGAAAGTGAAGGAGGCCATCGTTAGGCTGAAAAAACAACATAAATCTATAAGAGAGATAGCAAAAACCTTGTGTGGCCAAAAGTTGGGTACATTCTTAGAAAGAAAGAAAGCCCTGGTGAGCTCAACAACATCGAAAGGCCCGGAAGACCACGGAAGACAACTAAAGTGGATGATCGCAGAATCCTTTCCTTGGTGAAGAAAAACCCCTTCACAACATCAACAGAAGTCAAGAATACTCTGGAGAAGGTAGGTGTATCACTGTCAAAATCTACAATCAAGAGACACCTTCATGAATGTAAATACAGAGGGTTTACAACAAGGTGCAAACCACTGGTAACATTCAAGAACAGGAAAGCCAGATTAGACTTTGCCAGAAAACATCTAAAAAAGCCTCCCATGTTCTGGAATAAGATTCTTTGGACTGATGAAACCAAGATTAACTTGTACTAGAATGATGGGAAGAGAAAAGTATGCTGAAAGAAAGGAACAGCTCATGATCCAAAGTATACCACATCATGTGTCAAACATGGTGGAGGCAGTGTTATGGCATGGGCATGTATGGCTGCCAAATGCTACAAAACTGATAGGACGCCGCTTCACAGTGCAGGTGGATAATGACCCTAAACATACTGTGAAAGCAACTCAAGACTTTTTGAAGGCAAAGAAATGGAACATTCTTCAATGGCCAAGTCAGTCACCTGATCCCAACACAACAGAGCTGCTTTTCACTTACTGAAGACAAGACTGAAGGCAGAAAGACCCAAACAAGCAGCAGCTGAAGGTGGCTGCACTAAAGGCCTGGTGGCAAAGCATCTATACTGCATATATACTATATATATATATATATATATATATATATATATATATATATATATATATATATATATATATATATATTATAAACTGAAAACAGCGAGAGAGCTTTGTGATATTAAGATAGATAGAGAGAGTAGAGAGAGAGAGAGAGAGAGAGAGAGAGCGAGCGAGAGCACAAAAGTAATCAGTACAAGACACCTAAAAGATGAGAACGCACAAAACGGAGCAACCAGAGGGAGAGTCGTGTGTGAGAATTGGCCTGTCACACATCACTGTTATTACAAGGTACAGTATCATTTACTGTTTAATTCAGATGACACTATTAGGGAAAAATGCATTACCCGTGCCAGATAATGATTTCATCTGAATATTCAGCTCATCTTTTTGAATGGCGGGTGATATTTTGCTGGCTAGTTAATGACATAGCTAATAGTGACATAAACACTGCAAATCATTATCTAAATGTCATCTGTGCTACAGTGCATTCATGCATTTGAGAAATTCCTTATTCCTGGAATTGTGCATTTCAACCATGGGGTGTCAATCTGGAAGACAAAAAGCTTCTCGGCTGTCCCACACTTGCAGACCAACAAATAAGAAAAAATCATTCTTTTTATGCATATGACTTAGCTTAGTGTCAGTGCTGAAAGAGGAGCCCTGGCAAGGAGATGACTAAGTTTTACATCACACTATGCCTCAACTCAAACACAACACACTCATTTGTCACCTAATTTTTGCACCTTGTACATTTCACCATCATATGCATTAGGAGCTTTAAAGACAGAACTGTGTGGATTCAATTCTGAGTGTTTGTCCCTGAACCGAGCACTGTGAGGTCTATGCTGAGCACCACGTCCCTGAAAACAGCTGCTGTTCAGCACCTAGTCCTGCTGTCACACCTACGTACACCTGCCAAGGAAGGAGTGACTCAAAGAGCTATAAATGGAGCACTCTTTCTCACCTTGACCTGCATAGCAGACACAACAGTGTTCCTTTAGCACAAGTACTATCACATATAAACTGCTCTTGTCCATATGGTCTTGAATGTGCACCTGGGAAGTTGTTAGCACCTCGTGTAGAACCTGGCAGTCTGGCCAGAGTGTAGGATCTGACAGGAAGAGCAGACTAAATGCCCAAGGGAAGAGGTTAGAGTGGATCATGGTCATCCAGCAGTGCTGAGTGCAGCAATATCGCTCAGCCTCGTGCTGCAACAGCACCAGGAAGATTAATGAGGCAATTACAGACAGCAAGGAAGAGGCTACATTCTTTTGGGTGCACAGGATTGAGGATGATCTTAAATGATGCACAAACATCATGCTGAGTTCATGTAATTATAGATTAATCTATACATGGTCACACCTAAACATTGCAGTTCATAATATTAATATGAGCAATATGTCCCCTGTGTTTTCATTGTATTCCATAATCCTCTTTTTGGTGATATATTTTAACTGCATATTTCTTATAGTGTATGGGCATAGTTTTATATCTTGGTGTGGACCAAATGTCCTCACAAGCATAGGAAGAGAGTTTCGACTTTGTGGGGACTGCAGCTTTTATTAAAGAATAACTAAAAGGATTACTTTTAGTTACTGAAGTTAAGATTACGGTTAGATTTAGGTGTAGGCCTAGCATTACTTAGCTACATAAATAAAAAGGTTCTCTCCGGAGTGAAAGGTTCTCTCATGGAAGGAAAGACAAGTCAGTGTGATGGTGTGTATGTATGTATGTATGTACAGAATATATTGCAATCGTTGTCATTGTATTCCATAAATTTCTGTTTTTGTAATATATTTTGTCATATATTTTCACCCCATATTTATTATTGTGCATGTCCACCCTCACACCCTCACCTATTAGAGAAGGTGAGTTGTTTATACACTACCAAGCTTGCAGTCCAGCTGGGTTATAAATAAAGCTCTTTTATACAGCACATCTGGGTCTAAGCAGAGCTCTTCTGAAGCTCAGTTTGGTCCCAAGTGTTATTATTAATATCTCCCACAGAGCTCAACCTCTCAGTAACAATAGACCTGTTCATTTATTCAGCCAATCAAAGTGCTCACTGATCACAGCTGCTCCACCGGGTGAGTCTGCACATAGGACATCTGATAATCTTTCGATTCGATGCCCCATCTCTTGTGGCATGTTTTCCTCCGAGGATACATTACCTTTATCTCGTAAAGCTTCAGCTTCCTTTTGATGTCGGTGTTCTCCCTCTCCAGGCCGGCTAGTCGGGTCTTGATGTCCTGGTAAGCGCTGATGAGGGCGAAGTGGGAGGCTGAGTACATATCCTCAGGTAAGGGCGATCCTGCCCAGCAGCCATCCTCCTTCAGTCCCTCACTTCCTCCCAGCAATCCCAGCTCCCCTCCGAACAGAGACTCCATCACTCACTCCTCTTCCTCAGCCTGGGACAAAGAGACAGAAAGAGATTTATCTGTGTTAAGTTGCTAACTCTGGCTTGACTGTACACATTTTGGTCTCACTTCATTAGCACCAGTGGCTAGGCTGCTGTCCATGCAACCCACCATCCAGTGTTACACATAACATTCCCTAGAGATGGGGAAATATGCAGGACCTTCAGCCTGTGAGGATGTTGTAAGAAAGTGCAGGGGTTACACACTAGGTGGTTGGTCTTGATTAAATATTCAGTAAAGTCAGGACTAGTTAAAAATAAGGATTCCCTGGCCACTCACAAGCTGGTTTATGTCCAGTGCTTTATTCAGCAATGTTTCACATACAGTAGGATTGAAAGCTTAAGAACAAATAAGGGAGATATAAAGAGTCTGTTACATCAAACTATACATTTTTTTTAAGTATTAAATGCCAGAAGCTTCAAATAATGACCTATGGTATGCAGATCTATTTCAAGGTCCTTTACAAAATAATAAAACAGAAGTTTCTTTGAAAATTTACATTTGGGGACAACATATGACTAAAAAAAAAGTAAGTTTGGAAAAAAAGTTTTCACTGACATCCTCATCTTTTAAAACTGCTCCAAAAACAAGTATTTTTTATTAAGATTAATATTAAAAATACTTTTAAGATATGGACAATTTGGCCATCCTTGTTGGATATATCTGATCATACTAAACCTATGAGTGACCCATGATATAATGTGATTGGAAAGCACTAGGTTCCTTAGAAATACATGACACTAAAGATAAGGAGATGATGATATCACCCTGCACCTAGCCAGAACTGCAAAATAAACTATGGATGTCTATGGATGAAATACGTGACTTGTTTTCCTGTAACAAGACCCAAGTGCTGTGGTAAGACTCATGCGTATATAAGTATAAGTATAAATGTAAAAGTTGTACTTCTTTCTTTTAAAAGTTACAAAACAGACATTAGCTTATAAATAACTGACATTAGCTTACTAACTAACATTAGCTTATACGTAATGTTTTGTTGCATAATGTTATGTAGGGTATAGTTTTACTAAAAGGGATAGCCAAATTAGTTAGCTATATAAATTAGTCAGCCAGTTTTCTCTGCAAGCATGAAAATGTAAAAAAAAAAAAAGGTATTATCCTTAGCTTATGTGCAATGCTAGGCAATACATGCACAAGCTAACATTGGTAAAGAGACAATGGCTAAGTTAGTTAGCTAGCTAATTTAGTTAGCCATTTTTTCAGTCAAGATTAGCCAGTTATTGAAGCTTGCTATAAGGCAATTATTTATTCGATAACGCCCAGTTAATCGAATAAGACGACTCAGTTGTTTTGGGAAATAAGTCTCTTTTATAGATAGAAAACCTATTTACTTACATTTATATACAAAATTAGCCACTTTGTTATTGACAAGTTAAATAACAAGCTGAAAAAAATTGCTGTTCATTATGGTCCTTACTTATTGAGGAGGTAGTGTGTATCGGCAGTGCTATGTATATATTGTGCACTATAAGTAATAAAATAGTGAGCTATCTAGGGAATATAATTTGTCCACTGAGGATCAGGACAGCACAATAAAATGGCTGACGCCCAAATAGAGCACTAAACGATAGTGAGGGGATGGATTCAAACACAGAACAAGTCAATAAACAGCACTTACTTCCAGGATGTACTATTGACTTCAGTAGGCCTAATGTGCCATCTTCGCTCTTCGGGTTTTTAATATGTATTGCTTGGGTTAAATAGACATTGACAGCAAAGGAGTAATAGCCCACTGTTGGCCCACAATCACTGTGGAATCATATTGATGAACGCTGAATCGGCATAGGTTACATTTGGGTAATTTTAGGCTCAAATTGCAAATACCACTAAACGTTTTGGGCTATAATACACTTGGCACTACTATAACTTGCCCCTATGTGGCAAAACTAATCATTGTCCTGGAATTCTTTGCCATATGGAGGGTGGGGGGACACACCAAATTGCCCAAAATTAGTGCAAGATCTCTCTCACTTTCAGTAAGTGCTTTATCTGGGTCAGAGTCACTGACAGGGAACACTGGGCATCAGGCAGGAATACACCCTGAATCTGATGCCAGTCCATTGCAGGGTGCCATGCACACACGCATTCATGCCTAGGAGCAATTTATCTTAACCGGAAAACCTGGAGGAAAGCCACGGGCATGGGGAGAACACGCAGAGCCAGTAACTGTGCTCCAGATCAAACCGGGGACCCTGGAGCTGTGAAGCAGCAACGTGCACCACTGTGCCACCCGGAGTGCAAGAACTGTACATTATAAAATAATGTAAGATAGGTCTAGTCATGTATAGTCCAACACTTTCAGTATTTACCTGACTACTGAATAAGGCTATGGCTAGAATCAAATGTGAACACACATTGTAGAGTCAGTTTCTGAGTGAAAATGTTGTTGTGACTTGCACCTGGGCAATGTCATGAATCGGAAAGACAATGCTGTAATATATCAGGGCTCTGTTGTGCTGAGTCTGTACTCTTGAGTGTGTTTGTGGTGTTTAGCTGATGATTAATTGCGCCAGTGATGTCACTGACCCCCGTTTATTGACCAGAGCCCTGGGCAGAGCAGAATCACCATGAAGCATACACTAGTGTCAAAACATGGTTACCAACCTGATGAAGTATGGAGGTGTGAGGAGAATTCACTGCACACAAAATGAGTCAGCTGCACCATGCTTATTGAACTATTTTCAGTCACTTGTGTGTATCATACTGTATATGTACAAAAATTCTTGGCCAGGCTCCTTCACTTTCTCCATTTTTCTTCCTCTCCTCTCTCTCCTTCAGGGGTAATCCAAAAGAACACCCACACACACACTGATACATTTGCTCAGGCATGAGTTAGCAGCATGTACACAGAAGGAGGAAGGGAGAGATTGCTGCTCTGATGAGAAGGAATGTGTTGTGGTGGAGGACAGTAAAGTAATTTCCGGGCATTTGAAATCTTGATATCAACCTATGCATATCCTGAAGCCTAGCCTGAGCTTCTATTTCTGTAAGAACCAGGTGTGTGGCTGACACTTGGCTTGCTTTTTTTATAATCACCACATGTATGGTCTAAGTAACCACGGGAAGAGGATGATTCAGAAATGTCCATCCATCTCACCATTACTGAGATGTCTGAAAGTACAGTGATTTAAAAAAATAGACATCTTGTCAAGGCTTGAAATCCTAGTATGATAAGAGGGAAGCTATTTGGACAGTATGGACATTAATGAGGTCACTGAGAGCACCTAGTATGACAGGAATCTCTCTCCCTCTCCTCCAGCTTAGTATCTGATTTAGAGAGGTCTCCACACTCACATTAAGAATATTTTGCCGCACACACGCACACACACCTCCTAGACTAAAACACCTGAATGCTAGTGTAAAGGGCAGAGTGACACCAGCATGATTGACAGGCAGGCGGCACTGTGTGCAGCACGTAGTGTTGCCACCTTACCACGCCAGGGTCCCTGGTTCAATCATGAACTTGAGTTACTGTATGTTTGGAGTTTCTCTGCATTTTCTCCCAGTGTCTTTGTGGGGTTTCATTTCTCTGGTTTTCTCCCACCTCACAAAAACATGCCAGTAGGTGGATTCGCTACTCTAAATAGCCCCTAGGTGTGAATGAGTGTGTGAATCTGCGTGTGCATGGTGCCGTGCAATGGACTGGTGTCCCATCCAGGGTGTTTTCCCACCTCAAGCCCAGTGTCCCAGGACAGTCTCCAGACCTTGAATGAATGAATGATTGACAGCCAAGTACAGACATCACTTTATCCTGGTTGAATCTTGTTCATCCATATCAGCTTTTTTTTTTCTTTCTGGTGTTCAGCCCTGTTGTTCTGTTCTGTTTTTTCCATGGCACCACAAAGACTGGAAGAGATATTGTATTGACAGCTGGCAGTATGTGAAGAGAAAATCAAATATTACGAAGCATATTTAAAGACACTTTAAAGATTTAAGTACTTTAAAGATTTAAAGTATTTAAAAAGCATTGGGCCAAGGATAACCTGTGGACATTAAACCTTCCAAGTATAAAAGCATCCCTTTTTAAAATGCCAGAGATTGAAAGCAAGTATACACAGGTATGCAGACGCACACACACACACACACACACACACACACACACACACACACACACACACTATCATTTAGCCAAAGAAGCATACAGATCTTACAAGCTCATATACAAAATGAGAGTAAATTAAGAGAAACTTTAATGACAAATTACTGTCTCAGGGGTTTGATAAAGTGAGAAGTACATCATGTGCGAAATCAAAGCTCTACACCAGTGATCTGTGACACTGGCTAAATAAAATCCTTGCCTATACTTTGTCTTTAGCTAATTAGGGATCTTAAAGTAAACATATTTATCAGAATCAGATGATTATAATGTTCATTCTCTTAATCTGACAGAATGACAAAATACTGGACTGGACTGGACTGGGAGTACCGTCATTTTAATAGATTCTTTGCATTTACATATAAAATGCACAATAAGAGTCATAACATTTGTGTCTTATTGTTTGTGACTGTGACGAGGAGGAGGGAGGGGCCAGGCTGTGAGGACGCACACTCAGTTCCCGGGTTTCGGCACCGATGTAACAAACGTCAAAGACTGGCAAGGAGGAGGCAGGAACTGAGTGAACTCAAACATAAACTTTAATCGTAAACAAAACGTAAAACACAAACGTAAGGCAAACATAAAACACGCGTGCATCTCTTTCTCCCCCTCAGTGTCTCCAGCTGCTCCTTTATCCCTCTCTCCCACTGATTAGTCAACTCAGTGCCAGGCATGCGTCCTCACAGCCTGGCCCCTCCCTCCTCCTCATCACAGTGATGTTTTCCTCAAGCTCTTCCCATTTCGAATGAGCCATTCGCTTAACAATATACTACAATAACACAATAATCTCACATAGCAGATTTATTAATCAGTGTACACTCCACAAAAACACCACTGCCCAATCCACATGCTCGTCAGCTCATCTGATTCAGGGTCAGAACAGTGATCGTTACTAATGTGACATGAAATATGAATACCTCAACTGGATATAAATATATATTTAGTGATTTGCGAGTGATTCCAGAGAGCCAGTATATCAGAAAAGATTATTCATATTCTTAACCTTTTATCTTGGCCACTGCTGCCCGACTAAAGGCAAATATTGGCCGGGGTTTTTATTTTAAGCTGTGATAATGTGTGCCGTGTTTTGGGTTAGGACTGTGTGATGCATATGTTAATGGCAGCAGATTGTGTGTGTGGGTAAGTGCACTCCTAACTGAATCTATATGTGCTTGGCTTGGAACAGCTGACTAGAGAAAACAAAACAAAACAAAACACAAATCACAGCTAGTGTAATGATTTCCTGCAATGTGTTAGAAACGAAATGAGCAAGTGTCTGTACAATCTGGGCCTCCAAATAAACCCTCACAAAAACGAATCTCTATGTCACCCCCTCCTCCAGAAACAACTATACACACAGGGCTTCGGTAGCCTTCTGCCCACCGGGACCAGATGATGTAACTTGTGGTCCTGTTTGTCTTTTTAGGTAATTTATAGCCTTTTTTTCTTTTTTTTTTTTTTTTTTTTTTTTTTTTTTTTTTTTTTTTTTTTTTTTTACTTTTTACATTTTGTCCTTTTGGACTGGATATTCAGATTTTTGGCTTTTGTTCTATCTGGTTCTGAATTGTATTGTTATCTGGTTCTGAATATTTATCTCAGATTGTGGGTTTGTGGATTATGGCTTTGTTTTATCTGGCTCTATTAAACTCTACACTGAGATCTGATTACTCAAATGTCTCAGATGCAGATCTACATTCTATGTGGTGAAAGCACACACACACACACACACACATATACACACACACACACACACACACACAAACACACACCTCTCCGCCATTACACACATACACAAAAGCTGCATTCACACTGCATGTGGCACAAATCAAACTTTGTATTCAAAGACATTTAATGCTAAAAGTTGCTTTTAACTGACAGGTTTCAGAGAAATGCTTAAAAATGGAAGTGTTAATGTTAAGTGTTAATATTAAGAGTCCTAATTTTTCCTGTCTATGAGTAATTCACAAACAATTTTAGCACTAAAAGTAGGTTCTAAACAAAAACTTCAGAGGACCCCTAAGTCACTAAAAGTGAATCACGAAAAAATGCAAAACGCTGGCGTAGTTAACGGTTGTGATATAGTCAATGACTTTTTTTTTCTTTTTTTTTTAAATGGTGTCCTGCCGGATTGCAGGACTGTTTCAATGATTGTGGAGTTGTAAGTGCAGACACCTCACCTACTGAGTAATGCAGTACTGCTGGACATCAAAATTTACACACCTCTCTGCTACTGCTAATAGCAATTGTTGATACAGAAATTGAATTTAAGAACTAAACATTAAAAAGTGATTGGCTGGTACAGAGGTCTACATTGCACTATGTTGCACTAAAATTTAAATGCTCACAAATATTTTCTTTTATAAATGTACAAAATTTACTATATTCCACTCAAACATCCTGTCAGATTATCTTATGCTACCTAGCAGGCTATCATTAACTCCAGTTGAACACTTCACTGCAGTGACAAGAGTGTACTAAAGCAATACATAACACTTCGCTAATATTTTGTATATTCATTGTAGTAAATTAGTCCTACTGCATAAAAAATAGTTGAAATTTAAAAGTATTCTATCATGCTGAAGTAAATTTTTACATAGATAGCTTATTTGATATTTGTAAGCTTTACCCTCAAAATAAATCAGCACCTGATGTGATGAGTCAAGTTCCCATGGCTCAGTGCCACTTATAATTTTTTTTTGTGCAAAATCTGTCAAATTTATAATGTACAGTCAGGTCCATAAATATTGGGACATCGATACAATTCTAACATTTTTGGCTCTATACACCACCACAATGGATTTCAAATGAAACGAACAAGATGTGCTTTAACTGCAGACTGTCAGCTTTAATTTGAGGGTATTTACATCCAAATCAGGTGAACGGTGTAGGAATTACAACAGTTTGCATATGTGCCTCCCACTTG
>CM040986.1:11840482-11872004 GCA_022985145.1 Pangasius djambal | reverse complement strand
AAGTGGGAGGCACATATGCAAACTGTTGTAATTCCTACATCGTTCACCTGATTTGGATGTAAATACCCTCAAATTAAAGCTGACAGTCTGCAGTTAAAGCACATCTTGTTCGTTTCATTTGAAATCCATTGTGGTGGTGTATAGAGCCAAAAATGTTAGAATTGTGTCGATGTCCCAATATTTATGGACCTGACTGTATCACCTCTTCAGGGAGTGTGTTTTGTTGTGACTCAACTTTATTTAACAGTTGTGACAGGGTGTGACTTATTGAAGAATCATATTATTACTATAGTATTTTCTACATTGTAAACATTTTTACTATACTGTAAAATATACATTTTAGCCTATGAGTTGGGGGAGGCCATCACAGAGCAGAACGCTGTAGGAAAGAACAGGATGATGTTAATTATGGGGAGATTGGGAGGTGTTGAGGGAAGAGGATGAGGAGCGTGTCCTGCCATTGTCCTTAGCTAAATGTGAGGCACTAAATACATGGCACAATACATGTGATGTGTTGCCGCCTCACAGCTCCAGGGTCCAAGCCTGATCTTAGATTACTGTCTGTCTGGCATTGTGCATGTGCTCCGGGTTCTGCTCCCACCTCCCAAAAACATTCCAGTAGCTGGACTGGGTATGCTGAATTGCCCCTAGGTGTCAAGTGTGTATGTGCATGGTAGTCTGGTGTTTCTGGATGTGTCCTCTTCTCGCTATCAGTGTTCACAAGATCACAAAAGGCTCTGGATCCACCACGATCCCGATCAGGATAAAGGGCTTATTGAAGATGAATGTATAAATGAGATACATTGTATATATGGCCAAACGTTTGTGGATACCTGACCATCACACCCATATGTGGGTCTTCCCCAAACTGTTACCATAAATTTGGAAGCACACAATTACACATTTTGTCTTTGTTTGCTGTAACATTACAACTTCCCTTCACTGGAACTAAGGGGCCGAAACATGACAGCATGACACGGTGACCAAACATGAAGACACGGTGTGCCAAGGGTGGAGTGGAAGAACTTGAGTGGCCTGTACAGAGCCCTGACATCAATCCTACTAAACACATTTCAGATGAATATGACCGCCCACTGCCATGTTCTAAAATCCCAGAAGAGTGGAGGCTAATGTAACAGCAACGGGGGAGCTAAATCTGGAATGGGATGTTCAAAAACACATGAGAGTTATGGTCAGGTGTCCACAATCTTTTGGCCATATAGTGTATATTTTAATTACAACATTATTTCATACCTCATTAAACTGACAATAACCTTTTAACAATAAAAGGCCTTATTTGTCTTTAGATTATTACATGTGTGGATTTTAATATAAAAATTTACTCCAAGTGGTTTAATAAATATTGGCCCAGAAAATGATCATATACATACGTGCATGAACGACCATAATGAGAACGGTCATATCACTGCTGGTTTCAACCACATCTACTTGTCTCTTTCCCAGTAATAACTGCACAAACATATGCATCTGGTCTCACTAACCTCCACTACAGTATATAATCTTTGTGATGAAACCTTGCCCTGCTAGCTCATTTATCACCTTTACTGCAGTGATGGATTCTCTTCTGCTGTTCATTATGAGCATGTTATTGATTTAGAAACTTTACAGTGATGGCATATAATGCAGCCTAATCACACACACACACACACACACACACACACACACACACACACACACACACACATAGGTGATAGAAGATGCTGAGATGTCCATTAACAGTCCTGCAGACAAGGTGCGACTTCACAGGCAGTGATAAAGTGTCCAAGCTACAGGTATGCAAATTCACACTCTCCCTTTCTCCCTGTTTCTCTTCTCCCATTTCGTTCTTTAACACACTCACACACACGCACACACACACACACACACGCACACACACACACAGTTTCATTTGGCCAGAAAAGACACATTGAGCCCACAAACGCGTTTCTGAAACGAGTGTAAGTTAAATGAAATGGTAATGACACATTAATCCCCAAAACTTTACAAAACAAATGGAACACAATGTTCTAGAAGTTGGTTTACATTAGAAGCGTGGCACAGAAAACCTCTACACCAGTGAGAAACGACGTCCCATAAAGTCTGCACAAAAAGATGAAAATAGCATCAAAGTTTGCACTTTGTCATTAAATAATTGTGAGCAACCTTAGAAATCAGACTCTGGGGACCAAAGCAAAGCATCCCACCAGCAAAGCATCCCACAACAGAAATATACTGGACTTACAAACACCTTTATTTACAGTCAACCGCAGAATTATTAGCAACATTAAAGAAAACAGACAAAACGATTGTATAAAATAACTTGTAATAAGTATTCAAATTCACTATTCAACCATGAATTAACATTTATTTTAAGTAAATATATGCACTCATAAAGTAAATGCGAATAAATTGTCACTTGGTGAAAAAAAAACAATTCTTGGAAGGTGCTCTGGCTGAATTCTGGAAAACCTATGAAAATAGGAAAATAGAGTTTTTCTGCCAATAATATACTTTCACTACCTTAAGAAAACCTAAACATATTTTACATAAGTAAGGAGCCAGTTCAACAAATGCAGCAGCAAATGCAGTTAGTCTGCATAAAGATATCTAAAACCTTGCTTTTCTTACAATTTGATTCAGGTTTTGGATAGTTACAGTACATGGCAGAGCAAAATCATCATCCAAACAGAAAAGTGCTTACACACTCTGTACAGATGACAACAAAGTTTAAATGTTTAAATGACTTAATAAAAAGACATTAATAAGAAGGAATTTAGTCAACAGAACAGAACTGGCTGAATTAATCAGCAGTTATTTCCCTACTAATGTCAGCGGGAACAGAGATCAGTGGAGTGAAGAGACAGTGATGAGGTTGATGTTTAAATGGCACATGCGGCATTTACCTCAGGTGATGAGACAAAGACTGATGAGTATGATGCTGATAATTAGTGAGATCTTGTTTCCCATTCTAAACTTATAGTTCTTTCAAATTTGGCAGTACTTTTTGTACTTTTTCTATAGGTAGATTAAGGTACAAATGTAGAGGTAAGCATTTTTTTTTTTTCAGTGGAATTGGAACAAAATCAGTAAATGCAATTTTCTCCACTTTCACTTTTGGGATTAGCTAGATTTTAAAGTGATAGAACTTTGCTTAGGGTTGAGATATACATAGAAACATATTTCAGTTCAGGAAAATGTCAAAATGTCATTATGTAAAGGTTTTCGTAGATCACCACATATTTGATACATTCATTGATTCATCCATTTCCAGTAACTGGTTTAAAGTGGTGAGGGTTGTGGTGGATCTAGAGATTAGTCTGGGAAAACTAGGTGTGAGGTGGGAATACACTCTGCTCACACCTTAGGGGCAGTTTACTGCATCAAGTCCAACCTATCAGCATGTTTTATGGCGGTGGGAGGAAACCGAAGAAGACGTGGGGAGAACATGCACAGAGATGCAGCACAGACAGCTCTCAGGAATCGTCAGGATCGAACTGGGATCCCTGGAGCTGTGAGAAAGCATTGCTACCTACTGCACCACTGTGCTGCGTGGCTGTATACAGCTCCAGAAAAAGTCAGAGCAGTGAGTGTGTTTATGCACACCATAATAAACCGATCATGATCATGTAAGCAGCAAAGTTCTACAGATTAGCTTAAATCGAATGAAAGCTGTGATCATATTTCAAAAAAATCTGTTTGATATTAATCATGATTTGTAATTAGCTTATCTTATCAGAATCACTGCGTATAAAGTTGGAGAATATCTCATATCTCAGTCAATAGGCAATTGAAAACCCCTGTGTATTAGGTGTTTGTTTTGACCTTGACAGATCCATTCCTTCTGTGTTTTCCACCCTGTTCGGTGTAGTGTGTAGGAGGATGGTCCTGCACAGGCTGGCCAAGCAGAGACACACTGCACTGAGAAGCGAGAGTGTGTGAGAGAGCTGAGTTTGGTGGGCAGGTTTGAGTATTTTTACCACCGAGTGGGAGTCAAGCAGGCACCGATACTACAGCTGCCTGCTCCTACCATCAGAGCTTCAGAGCTCACACTCTCATGTGGTCATAGCATCAACCATCAGCAGTGGAAATGCGCCTGAGTAATTTATACAAAAATATACAATGAGAAGTGTGATGTCCAAGTCCCCCAGGAGAGAACATCTGGTTGGAAGTTAATCTTATTTAGAAAATGTAGGAGGCTTGAAATAATGAAGTTTGGGAGAAAGATTATGCCTGAAACACCACATTCCTCCTAGTTGACGTCCTATATATTACCATCTCTCCTTTCGTTCCTTGTCGTAAAGTTTTTGCACCCACAACCTCAACATCTCCTTCCTTACTCTTCAACGATTCCTACTCCCACATATCTCCAGTGGGGGGACTGTGTGTATGACGTAAAACAGATGCTGTCTAGAAATGCAGCCCAAATTCTGAGTTCTCCCTTTACAGACTGTCAAATGAAGATGTTGGAACTGAACAACATGATACTGCAATATATTAACACCATTAAATGCTTTCCAAATGTTGTGGGTATCACCAGGTGCCATTGTTACTTACTATAATATTCATTCATTCATCTTCAGTAGCCACTTTATACTGGTCAGGGTTGTGGGGATCCAGAACCCATCCCGGTAACACTGGCAGAGAGGTGGGAATACACCCTGGATGGGATACTAGTCACTCACTCATTAACACCTAGGGGCAATTCGCCTACTGGCGTGCGTTTAGGAGGTGAAAGGAAACTGGAGAACCTGGAGGAGACCCACATGGACACTGGAAAAACATGCACAGAAACTAAAAACAAACAATAACCTGAGCTCAGGATCGATCCAGGGACCAGCTGTACCACCTCCTTGTGGTAACAAGTAACTGGAAATCTATTTACATACCAACTGATTTAGTTTCTTTTCTTGGCCCTGTTAAATGCTTTATTATTTTGATCCATCTGTCTCATTATTACAGCCCAACTAACAATGTGGCTGTGTTGCTAACAAAAAGTTTACAAGCTCAATGAAATTTTAATCAGATCCCTCATAATGCATTCCTGCCAACCCAACCACCTCAAACACTACAATTATGCACACAAAGGTTCTTTACTCTTGCTTAATAAGGCTCTGCCCCCAACTAAGGAAAGTAGTGTGAAAAAATGACAGAATTAAACAGATATGGGTCTGGAAATCTGCTCACTGATACAGTTCTGCATGCTCAGATCATCCACCCTCACCTCAGATACTGTTTAAATGCCATAAGATGTTTTATCAGGTTAAAACATGTATAAAAGATGCCAGTAGTAGCTTGATATTTGTGCAGAGCACAGTTTGCAGTTTGCTTTGCTTACCATTGTGTCATCTGTTCATTAGGGCAACTACATACACTATCACATAGTATCACATGGTTTGTATCAGAGCATTTTTTTAAGGACCAGTAAAATAAATGAACGTGGTATTGGACCGATACCCTATTCCAGTATCGATGGATGCATCCCTAGTTTAGTTTAATTGTTATGGAAAACAAATTCCTTAAAATGGTGCCAAACTGTTATCATTTGGGGGCTTACTTTTTTATTGTATGTATTAAACAGTTTACAGTAATACAATATGCTGTAACAATGACAGTAATATCATCATATTTACAAATACATTTGGCCTCCATCTCTTGAGTGTTACAGTAAGTATGAAAAAAAAGAGAAAAGACACACTTTCAATGTTAACCAATTTATGCAATCTCACTGAATGCCAAAAGTCACACATCCAACCACAGACAGTCACACTTGTACCCCCGCACACTAATCACGTCCTCATAAATTCAGTCGAGCTCACTGCTGCTGATGCCTCCAAGAAAGTGACAAGTTGAGGATGAAGTGTTTAACAGAGTACTCTACTGTGGTTCACACACTCATTACTTCAAGGACAGTATACACATATGAAAAACTCTTCATACAGGCTCTCATCATATGAAGGTCCATCCACATTCGACCACAACTTTGTGGATATGAGATCATTTAAAGCTTGGCTTTCTAAACAAAATTCAGAGGATGTGCTAATGTATTGTCACATGTGGGTGATTCATGAAGGAAAGCAGTTTTAAAGGAAAGGCTAGATTGAGTTTCCCTTCTGCATGTGTATGTATGCAAGTGAGAGTGTATGTGAGAGAGAGAGAGAGAGAGAGAGAGAGAGACTTTGTATGTGTTTTGATGCATTGCTCCATTACTCAAATGAAAGAACCAAAGTGTCCTTGGCAAGGACATACAGAACTGCCAAACAGCACCCCCGTCACTCCAACCTTTAGAGAGATTAATTTAAAGTAAAAAAGAGAGAGATTATCCTGCTTCATCCTGGCATAATCTGAATAAAAAAAAAGTGTATGTTTCCATGGCATGTGCACACCAATGATTTCGATCACATAAACTAATCCCAGCACTTCGGTAAAAATCAGGAATGAAAGGGAGGCAGAGTGCGAGAGGAGAAAGAGGGAGGGAGAATGAGGGAGACGGAGATGACAAGAGAGGGAGTGATGTGCAGCAACCAAGGGAGAGAACATTATAAAGCAGGGGACAGAAAATGGTTCATCACACAACATTGTTAATCCAAAAATGGAAAGAGAGGTAGATTAAGCAGCAAGAGGAGAGGAGAGGATAAGGAAAGAATAAGGAAAGGAGAAACAAGGATTAGATGGATGAAGAAAGGAGAAAAGGATAGGATGGGATAAGGAAAGGAAAGGAAAAGGAAAGGGTAAAAGAGGACGAGATGGATATGGTAAAGGGAAAAGGGGATAGGATGGGTTAAGGAAATCACACCTGCCATAGAATATCATAAACACTGAGTCTAATTTTCAATTAATTAGAGCTAGATTTCATTGAAGCCAATATCTTAGGTGAAGGAGGGTTTGAAAATTAGCTCACTGGAAAAGGTCTGTTTAAAGTAGGGAACAACATGACAGGGCAGGGAACCTCCAGTCGAGAGCCTCTAATTTAGACCGCAGACTAAGGGTTTAAATCTAGAGACTGAAATAGCCACTGCAAAACATTGATATTTTTGTTTCCACAGAAATCTACAGATTTAGATTAATGTTAAGAGTCATTATTTTGTTAAAACCTGGCCAAGTCTTAACCTCCTGGCAGAGGCTACTGGGCCTTGGATGTCTGGTACTTAGCCAAGTTATTGATGCAATAAATCATTACAAAAGCATTAAACAGAATCAAGTATTAATGATTCACCAGCATAATGGAAGCTATTCTTGGACACGGAAGCTATTCTTGTATTCAAGTCTCTGTTTTTACCAAACAGGATGAAAGTGTGGAAGGGCTTCTTTCCAAGCAGCTTATCATTAAGCAGATAGCAGCTAATAGTTGATTTTGAAACTATTAGCAGTTTGTATCCTATGGGACCCAACAGAAAAGCTGGAGAAGCAGGAATTTCTTACTCCCATCAGGGTGGCAGGTCATCATATATGAAACTCACAAAACAAAGAAAGGCCACGCTGATTAACATTGTGTATTGATTTATACCAGATTTACCACATCTGGTGTAAACTGGACTTCATTCATTCATTCACTCATCTTCAGTAACTCTAAAGAATCGGCTAAGTTCACTGCAAATTATGCTATCAGTACAACTAAACTTAACCCTGACCTAAAGCTCAGGAACTATCATTTATCATTTTCTTTTTGTTCTTCTGGTAAAAGTCAGCCGTTTCAGACATTTCATGTTATTCAATCATTTTGAGAGAGAGCAATGTAACAACAAGCACACATACATGAGTGCGCATATACACCCTCATACATACTTGCACGTGCTTTTTTTGTTATAACTGAGGGGGCGCGAGTTGTAATTTCTCCTATATGCTTGCCCTTATGGCCACTTCAACTGGAAATCTGTCCACTCTCCGTGCTCTGTTGCCAAAGCAATAATTTACACACACACACACACACACACACTTTTGTCGTGCTAAGGCAATTTCCCTCTGCGGCATTCTCATCTGAGCAGACAAGAAGAAGTGGGAGCTATCTGATGCTGCAGTCTGATAACGTTCATTTCTTTTCATCCCAATATAGACTAATGGAAAACAGGCTGTTTTGGTTTATTATTAAAAATGTCAGGCATGTTAACAATACTCACGATCTATCTAATGGCAGCACTGCGAACAATAGACTCAGGCCAACTGAGGGTGAGAAACGAGGCATGGGTGAATATACAAGATAGAGGGATAGAAGGAAAATAAAAAGAGCAAAGCGAAAGAGTTGTACAGGCAAAGATGGTTATTTTTAAGATTACCTGAGGGAATTTTAGAGGTCCGGCACTGAGTGCAAGGCAAGTGGGTAACCTGGTTTTCCCTGACTGAACAACCCTCTAAGATGTGCTACACATACATTCTCAACACATGGTCGCATTCTTTTCTATACCATACTTCATTATTTCTTGTCTTACGTTAATAGATTAATGTTCCTGTAAAATTCATGCTCTGCTCCTATCCTGTTGATTATGACCCTGATTTAATGGTTTGTGTACATCCTTAGTTGTAGTAGACACGTGAACAGTACTTACTGAAAGAACTTTTATCCCCACATACAGCATCAATATGCAGGAAAGGACAAGCCCAGGCACCCAGGACAGGCATATTTCATGTCCAGGTTATAGGTGTTTTATTCACAGTTGCCCAGTTGACAGGGAGGTTTAACAAACAGAAAAAGAAAACAACCTACTCAACCTACTGACTTTAGCAAAAAAAAAAAAAACCTTTTCATTTGGGATGTAGCTATATTTAAACTTAATGCTCTTCACAGCAGTGTGACGCACATCACTAATATAACTATAGTGCACACTACTCCTTCTCAATCCCACCATCTGCTGCACTACATACATCTGCAGAGGCTCAAAGAACATTTATACTAGGGGAATTAACTAGTCAGCACAGGTGAGACGAAATCTTTTTGGCATTTTGAACACGCAGGTATGTGGAAACACTAACGAATCCACGCAAACTAAAGTTTGGAATAAAGTCTGTTTAACTATATCAAGAGAAGAGATGATAGCCAGACATGAATAGTAGCTTTTACGTGCAATGCGAGGACAGGACACCACATCTCATAACTGAAAACTTGACAGGGTTCAAACACAATATGCTACATTGGAAACTTTGTTAGAACAAGATTATCTTCTTCTGGTTATGAGATGTGGTCCTCGCATTGCTTGTAAAAGCTACTATTCAAGTAGCAAGAACATAATGATCATAAAGACATTTCTTTCACAAATTCTCTATTAATGCACAATTACTATGTTTCATCAGCTACCACATTTTAGTCTAGTCAATTACGTTTCAGGGCAAACTGGGCAAGCACACTGGAGCTTTTACTAGCTTGGGATAGCTAAATAATTTAGAATTTATCCAAACAGTAAAGGTTAACCACACAACACATAGGTAAAATATAAAATGCTATAAAAGTGGGCACAGAACACAGACACCAATGAGGAGACCAAACAGAAGAGCAGCAGGAGCTCCTGTGGCTCGCTCCTGGCTAAACCTTCCCCTGAGAATGAGAAGGCTGCACAGAGGAATTTGAACGTTAGCACCTCTATATCTAAGTGAGATGGAGACAGATATAGCAAGAGGGAGCGAAGAAACAGAAAAGAGGTCTCTAGAAACAAACAGAAGAGAACTATCATGGAGAGAAGGAAAGACAAAGTAATTGAGGAAAATATGAGAGGTCAGGAATATGCAGCGACACGGTCGATATAATAGTTTAACCTAATTTTGTGTTTTGTATGGTCAACTGGAGCCGCTTTTTTTTCTCTTTGAAGTCACTGCAAGCTCATCTCAGACAAAGCACCGCCATATTATCTGAACAATAAAACATGTGCTTTCACATTACTATCTGTTGTGTACTACCCACCCTTTCTTTGATGAACAGCTAAGATCCTCCTCTTGTTCTGAAAACCTATGAATATTCAATATTCTTACCGAAGTATCATTTGTGATGAAGCATAAACCAGGCATACAGTGAAGAGAATGCAAACCTGCGGCCATTTCTCCGACATGACTCATGATTCATGTTGTGCTCTTGTGTGGAACTGCAGTCAGATGCCTGCAGCCTTGCTATTGATCTGCATTCAGTGTGTTTACAGAGGACTGTAATACTAGTGTCACAGTGATGAATGCCAACTGCAAGAGTAACATAAGGACAGGAGGTGGATGAAAATGTCAACTTTGAGAAATGGCTGCTCATACAATTATTCGGACCTTTTACATTTTGGCCATTCGATTTTCTTTCTTTTTTTTTGGAAAGCAAGGAATGTCACATTTTTTATTTATATTTTGTTTTATAAAAGTTTTTTGCTCTATAAAAGGCCACGTCATCACCTTGAACTCTTTGTCATGTTCCTCATACCATTCATGAACAGTTTTTGCAGTGTGGCAGTGTACATTATCCAGCTGAATGCGGTCACTGCCATTAGAGAATTCCGGTGCCATGAAGGGGTGTACTTGGTCTGAAGCAATGTTTAGGTAGGTGGTACGTGTCAAAGTAACATCCACATGAATGCCAGGACCCAGGATTTCTCAGTGGAACATTGCCCAGAGCATTACACTGCCTCCGCTGGCTTGCCTTCTTCTCGTAGTGCATC
Organism: Pangasius djambal; assembly: GCA_022985145.1. NCBI lineage: Eukaryota > Metazoa > Chordata > Actinopteri > Siluriformes > Pangasiidae > Pangasius > Pangasius djambal. The sequence continues at coordinate 11,861,388 of CM040986.1, read as the reverse complement.
CTGGTGCCACCTCTTCCCCTTCCGACGCACACGAACCCGGCTGTCCACATGATGCAAAAGAAAATGTGAATCATCAGACCAGGCCAGATTCTTCCATTGCTCCATGGTCCAGTTCTGATGCTCACATGCCCACTGTAGGCCCTTTGGCAGAGCACAGGGGTCAGGATGGGCTCTCTGACCGGTCTGCGGCAATATGCCAATACGCAGGAAGCTGTGACACACTGTGTTCTGACACCTGTCTATCATAGCCAGCATTAACATTTTCAGCAATTTGTGCTACAGTAGCTCTTCTGTCGGATCAGACCAGATGGGCTAGCCTTCTCTCCCCACATGCATCAATGAGACTTGGGCACCCATGACCCTGTTGCTGGTTCACCGGTTATCCTTCCTTGGACCACTTTGGGTAGGTACTAACCACTCTATACCAGGAACACCCCCACAAGACCTGCCGTTTTGGAGCTGCTGTGACGCAGTTGTCTACCCATCACAGTTTGGCCTTTGTCAAAGTTGCTCAGATCCTTACGCTTGCCCATTTTTCCTGCTTCCAAAACATCACCTTTGAGAACTGACTGTTCACTTGCTTCCTAATATATCCCACCCCTTGACAGGTGCCACTGTAACAAGATAATCAATGTTATTCACTTCACCTGTCAGTGGTTTTAATGTTATGGCTGAATAGGTGTGTGTGTGTGTGTGTGTGTGTATGTGTATATATATATATATATATATATATATATATATATATATATATATATATATATATATATATATATATATATATATAAACAAGAAACCACCTCCCTGACATTTATGGGAGGAAAATAAAATGAATGTACATGCCTGAAAATGACTGGTCTTATTTTTACATTCAGTTGCCTTCCTTACCCTCGTAGTTAATGATGCAAGCCTCTTGTTCATACTGGGGGCCTTTTTGCAATGAATGTTTTAGCATTAATCCTCAGATCAAACATCTCCTTCAAAAGAGAGCAATATGATAGTAGAGAACGTGCAAAATATTCCAGGTGCTTTTAGTGTAAAATCTAACTTTATTGTATTTTTGTCTAGGAGGAATGCAATATATGCTCAGTTTTTTGTTATGTTAACAGGAACGTATATGTATAACAGTAAATTATATTTCATCCAATGGCTAAGGAGGATGGGAGAAGGGAGCACTACATCTCCCATCAGCCACTGCATACCACCTGATCACGACACTCATGTCTCATGACTGCTTTGCACCTGATTCATGGTTATGTTAATTAGCCCTATAGTATTTAAGTCATGTTTTGTACAGCACTCGGTGTCTAGCGTTTGTTCTCTGTTGTCGATATCTTTGTACCTTGTTCATGTCATGTTCATGTTGTTGCCCTGCTTTGCTGTTCTCATTTTGTTTCTTGCTCTTTGTGTTTTGTGTGTTTTCACTTACAATAATACACTTGATATAATAATACATTATTATACACTTATAATAATACACTTGCATCTGCCTCCTCTACAATTCTTGACACACAAACGTATTTGATTACGTTGCATCTCATACCATTCCCTTCATTGCTACCTCTAGCTACCTCTTTCTACCTAGCAAACTACATCAACTAATAACAACTAAAAACAACTACTGATGCTCCCGGGAAAAGTTGGGATACACAAGCATGTACGCCTCCTCAATTTCATATGCTAAGAATTTGCAACATGGATAGTTCATATTTTTAACACAGGAAATGTCAGAAAAATACCGGACGTTTTGGTTTTCACTTTTGTTGCAAAAAGATAACTGAATAGCTAGAATGTACCACATAGACACCGGCACGCCTCTTTTACAGCTATTAGATATTATAAAAAATGGTTAGCTTCCTGCCAAACTGACACAACTCCATGTAATCTGTCAGCTTCGGCAAAGGCACTTCAAATCGTATCCAAAACGGCCATACACACACAGGCAAGTGCAAACTGCCTCTGTACCCCTGTGGTCTGTGAGAAGGGACACGGTTGACATTTCTGTCACTGATTGATTTTCTTTGCTTATTTCTTTCCCCTTTAGACACACTGCCACGCTGCTTATCAGTAATACCATTAATTTAGGTTTGAAAAGGTTCTTGTTTGCATATCAGTCACTGACTACTGGTGAGCGAAGGGTAGATGACAAAGCAGAGCATTCGTGCACTTGAGGCTCTGTCTGTCTTTAATAGAAGCATTTCAAAACCAGAGCAGGCTTTTTTACCTCAGGAAACAGGAAAACTCAGAAAGGTTAAAGAGGATCAAAAAGGACATTTTACCATCTGTTCTGTGCTGGCTCAAACCAGGTTGAAGACAAAACACATGAACAAAAGAGCATGGGAGGTGGAGTGGACTGATGAATATTCTGACAGGCAAGATAAAGATCTGAAGCAGTGTACTACTTCAGATGCTCTATCTCGGCTCAAATCACCTCTCTCCCCTTCTCGTGTCTCCTTTTCTCCTTCCTTTGCTCTCCAGGTGGCCTTTGTGACCTGCCCAGACGTGCATGAATATTCCAGAGCAGCATTAAGCTCCCCAGGAATATCTGAGTTGCTGCTGGTTGTCACAGGCAAACCTTTGTTAGACTATTAAAATGTCTTACATAAACCTACCCCTTGATCAATTTTGTACGGGAGGTATGAGACATATCGAGCGAAACAAAGACAAAATTGTTTTCTTTTCGCATTCAGCAGTTTCAGCATGCGTCATGCTTAGTGAGCCACTAGACATACAAAAAAGTGCTTTGTAAGTGTATTTACAGGCCATTGTTGCTAATACTGCTGGCCTACAATTCATTGTACATAAGAAATGTGAATACGAATTGCAATGGAAAAGAATGTAAGGTTAATTATTCACCATAACAAAATGCACCTTTCCTTTTGCACATAAAAAATATAGAATTTAAACTCCTTTAATTAGCCTAATAAAGTCCCCTAGTAGGCATGGAACTGCACCTACTATGAAGATTAGGGTCCAAAACTACAATGAACATGTTCAGTAAAATCGAAGCATGATAACACAGACCCTTACGTAATTAGCTGAATCAAGCTTAACTTAATGCTGCTGATTTTAATGTGAAGTCAAAACAAAAGTTGGCTAATTTGAGATAGTTACAACACAGCCTGTTGCTATTTTATGACATGAGATACAAGATGACAACGTGAATCGTAATGAATTAATGATAAAGCAGGGCTCCATAATGAAGCAGTGCTACGAGGCCAAGGGCATACATTATTAAACCTGGAAGAGGATAAGATATTTATGAACACATTTAGATACCAAGAATAATATGTTTCCATCTGCTATCTGCATTTAAAGAAGACTACTGAAGTCACACATAAATCACACAATTTTAACATGCACCCTTTTAATGCAAACTAAACGAATTAAATTGCTATATGATGCACATAAAATGCATGGCTTGAGATTTGCGCTTCTCTATTTTTTCTCAAATAAGGTCATTGCTTAACTGAACAATTTGTATGCATGACAGAACAAAAGGTTAACTTTATTTTAGTGCCAGGAGTTTGTAGATGTTATTAGTGACATCGTAGTCCCACCAGACCCTGGTTATATTACTCAGATTAGCTTCAGGGCAAAAGTCACGATTCACCTCTCAACGTCACACCCTTAAATTAGCTCATGCAGGCAGTTTTCCACAGGCAACATGACAACAGCACCGCAAATGAAGTGCATAGTAATCAAGTGAAGCCTCAAAACAGAATGAGAGAGAAAAAATACACCTACCTGTCTGGTATTATAAAGCAATAGCTCTTGAAAAAAATATGATCTCACACAAATCTGTAACAAGTGCATGAATCAATCTGTATGGCAAGTTACAAAAGTTACAGTCATTTGGACCTGTTGTTATACTACATTTATATGAAAGTGAATAAGATCCAACAACATTGCCATAATGTGTTTACAATCATAGAAACCTTTCATGAACTCAGATTGGATAAACTATGCAGTCAAATTAGGGCAATGGCAAAAGATTTGTTATGTTTTAACCCACCAATGAGCACTCACTTATAAATCTGTAGGTTCAGTACATTTGTTGCAGTGTGACTGATGATTCTTCAGCCCGAAATCGTGAAGATCTTCATTTTCACCACATAATCTGCCTTGTAAAATGAGTCATGCTCATCTGTCATAGAGACAGCTTTCCAGCTGTTTTAAAAGTGCCTCCAAAAACAAGGCCTAAGGACAACAGGCAAAGTTTAAGAGAATGCTAAAGCTGAGTTTGGACTGTGCGATTACAGTGGTCTTTTAAGATAATTACTTGTCACACTGTACAAGATGATCCCAATAAAATGATGGCTGAATTCTAACAGACTGTGCAACATGCTCTGCATGTCAGATTATACGATGAAGATCTTCTAATGATAGAGATCATACTAAACAAAATTACTATATCCTGCATGCATCATCAGTCAGTGTGATCCGGGCTAGTGCAGAAAGCTGTGTCACATAAAAAGAAAAATTCTATCCATCCGCATGTCTAGTTTATATTTCGCCATTGCCTCTACTGTATCTGTAGTTATCCTGTGAGTTTTGTGTAATCCTACACTGTGCTCCCATTGGAGGCTTTTGGTTGAGTCACAGCAGCATACACTGAGATTTTAATCAAAAAAAGACACTGTCAGAACTTTGTCAGCAGCTGTCGCAATAGTACTAAATTGGCTACCGGTGAGCATGGCAGTGTATGTGTTCTAAGACTGCGAAACGCAACTCACGACTAAAGAATTCCTTCATGATGTGAGATTTTTGTCTGCAGCAAAGTCGACCTAAACTTTTACAGTGTAAAGCCGGACTAAGAGAAAGTGCAGCCATGATTTATCCTATGTGATTTATACCTTAGTCTGGACCACCAAACCTATGATTTATACCTTAGTCTGGACCACCAGCACTACGATTTAAACCTTAGTCTGGACCACCATCAGTACAATTTAAACCTTAGTCAAGACCACCAGCACCATGATTTAAACCTTAGTCTGGACCACCATCAGTACAATTTAAACCTTAGTCAAGACCACCAGCACCACGATTTAAACCTTAGTCTGGACCACCAGCACTACAATTTGAACCTTAGTCTGGACCAGCAGCACTACGATTTAAACCTTAGTCTGGACCACCAGAGCTACAATTTAAACCTTAGTCTGGACCACCAGCACTACGATTTAGACCTTAGTCTGGACCACCAGAGCTACAATTTAGACCTTAGTCTGGACCACCAGAGCTACAATTTAGACCTTAGTCTGGACCACCAGAGCTACAATTTAAACCTTAGTCTGGACCACCAGCACTACGATTTAAACCTTAGTCTGGACCACCAGCACTACGATTTAAACCTTAGTCTGGACCACCAGCACTACGATTTAAACCTTAGTCTGGACCACCAGCACTACGATTTATACCTTAGTCTCGTTCTGCGATATGATTTAAACCTTAGTCTGGACCACCAGCACTACGATTTATACCTTAGTCTCGTCCTGCACTATGATTTAAACCTTAGTCTGGACCACCAGCACTATGTCAGTGAACAGAAACATCACATTTTCCCACACTGTGGAATACACAACAAAGTCTTCACTAAGCCTAAATTTAAACACACATTTTAGACAGGCTCAAACACAATGAGCAGACTTGTGGTGATTTTTTTTGGGATATGGTTCTTATTCAGCTGCCACACTTGGCAGTTGCTGTCAGGTGCTGTTTGTCATTTTGCTAAGGTTTGTGAAATATGCTGGCATTAGTGCGGAGCAGTGTGTGGTGATTTATGATTTCCTGTCAGCTGACTGACAGACAGGAAATGGAGCCCGCGTGCACGCGCTTTTCCCGCACTTTTCCTCCAACGGCTATTTTCATTTGACCACGCACACACGTACACACACACACACATACACACGCACACACACAGCACAACAAACACGACACAACAAACTCAATAGTCCAGCTGCATAGCAACACTAGTGAAATGGCAATATGGCAAACTGGAGCTTAATTATTGGCACCTCTACAGCTACAGCACGTTTTACAGACTGTATGTTTATAAACAGAATAGAACACGCACACATTCGGGATATTTATCAGAAACTTAGCTTGTGTTTAACACAAATAGTCCTCATTTTCAGCTCTCCCCTTACAATAGCACAGCCTGCTTCATGTTAAAATGAACACAATAGTGCCTCATTCCGAGGCGTCACCTTGAAGATTTCTTTTTCTATTCCCTTCAGTTTACTCCATCTGGTGCACTAGTGTGCTGAGACGCTCTTACTTAAACCGCCTTCGGGGTGTTTGCATGGATCAGGAGATCTTGGATGAAAGCGTGCGCTTCTGCTCTGCTGGCATCTAAGAAACGGTGTTTTCTGTGCGCCCCGTTTTGCGTTTGCTTGCTGGTGTGTAGTAGCGCGCTGTGTTAAACATGGCTGTGCGCGCGGCGCGCTCTCCGCCACTGTGCACCTCCTGCGCGCACAGGATCAGGATGATGAGGAGGATGATAATGCAGACCTGATCGAAGTCTCAAGCAAGGGACAATCAAAGTGGATCAGAGGAGGATGAAATACTCACGGTCTGCCATCGATCGGTCTTCAGATGCCATGTCTTAAGTAGGGGGCAAGGCACCCCGGCAAGCGCTCGGTTTGATGCCTGCTGCTGATGCTGCTGATGCTGATGCTGCTGATGCTGTGTGTAGAGCAGCTCTCTCCTTCACTGCGTTGCCCAAAGGAGGGGAGATGAGAGACTCATGCGTGGAGATGCCTCAAAATCCGCGTCACTGTTTCTCACAAAACACTGAGCACCCAGTTTCCTCCGGTTTTAACAGAAAAAAATGAGTGATTTGAAATTAAAACCCACGACTAGAGTTGTCTTGAGTGTTTCAGCACACATGCCAGTTTCAAGAGTTAGCTACACATATGAAGAGTTTTGTGCTGTGTGCATTGCAAAGGCTGTGATAGAGAGATAGAGGTGGGAATAGGAAACTGACCACAAAAAGGCATTTGACATATACCCCAATTACATAACGTTATATAATATTACATAACATAAAAAAAACAAAACACGTGAATAATGTAAGGAAATCTATTGTATTGAGAGAGAGAGAGAGAGAGAGAGAGAGAGAGAGAGAGAGAGAGCTTTGAAGGTATGATGCTGTTAATGCTGCACTAGTGCAAATCAGGGCATCTTGGCCTGGGTTGAGACACAAAGGAAATTTCCACTCAATCTCTTAAACCGTTCTTCCTATCCAATGCCTGTAATGGCTATACAAGCGCTAGAATCCATTATGTATGTTTTCCGGCTACTACTGTGTTGAGAAGTGGAAGGTGGCCCGAGGACTCAAATATGTATTTGGTTAGGGAATGGAAATATACTGGCATGCAGTCTGACCATTAGGGCATATGAGCTTCCATATCCTGGTACTCTGCTTGCAGTATTAAGACTGAAATATGATACATTTTATAATAAATAGACCTAAAGACCTACTCAGATAAACATACATAGCCTTACCAGATAAAGATGAGTCAGAGTCTAATTAGATAATAGTAGAACTTTGATAGATATTTTCTGTTTTGAGGGAGCTTTTTAGACATAATTTAGATATTCTATATCTCCATTTAGTAACATAAGAAGACTAAATCTTACTGAAGACACCTGATGTTTCAAGTGAACCCCTAACAGTTTGTTAAATAATTCAAACAATCAGCAAATAGTGAATATCTCTTTGAAAAGCCATTCAGTTTTAACATAAGCCACATGGACCAGTGGCTAGAATAATATATTGGGTCAGAGTGATGTTCCCACACTGACCACACAGTGGTGCACGTTTACCTTTAGGTGGAGAGTGACAATGAGACTAACACATGGATATCATGTAGGCTTTATATAACCAAACTAAATAGTATATGATACAGACTGTTATGCCTGAATGATTGCTGAACATTTAGTCTTACAGCCTCCATAGTCTTAATTTTGCACTGACTAATCTTATTATGCATTTTTTCTTAAATACCATCTTGTTTGTTTCTCTTTTCTTTTTATATGCCATACTACTACTACTACTACTACTACTAATAATAATAATTATAATAATAATTATAATAATAATACTTGTTATTATTGTTATACAAATAATAACAATATTTTTATTATTATTATTACTAAAGAATTAAATGAAGGAAGTAGGAATACAAAAAAGAATAAACAAGGAAAATCAAAAAGAAAAAGACATTATTCTGCAAGCCCTATTAATTATAGTATTATAGATATTAGTATATCTTATACTATACTTTAAGTATATTATAATAAATACTATTAAGCATATTGCAGTATAATTGGACAGTGCATTATATTGGCCAATTTCAGTTCTATATGCTCTCAGGAACTTGGCTAAGGATTTATTTATCAGTAGGTAGAACAGCTTGTCCGTTGCACCACACCAGTCGTCATATTTCCACGTTGCAGCTGATGTGTATATTAAGCTATCTCGCGTCCTGTGACGTCAGAAAAACTGGCAGAGACCGCTTCCAACAGCGATGTTTACTGCCTACTGCTCCAAGCAGCTATACGTAACATGAATATTCATCGAAACAAGTCCCGCCTACATGTCTGATTGGACAGAGCTGGACATGAACTTCAAAGCGAGGGCTCTGATTGGTTGAGGGCTTAAATTCAGGACAAGTCTTTTCAGGGCAAACGTAGCGAGCCTTGTGTTATGTTAGACATTGTGTGCTGCTAGTTTGCTTATAAACAGGAAAGCCTTGAACCTAGCTTAATCTTTTCTCAAGGCTAAGCAGCATTTCACAATGAAGTTCGTGAGGTTTATTATGCAGAATTCGGCCTTGGCTAGCGTGCCTAAGCACATCGAGCACTTCTCGAAATTTTCACCATCTCCTCTGTCGATGAAGCAATTCCTAGATTTCGGTGAGTAGTTTTTGTTTTGTATACGGTTTGGATGACTTGGGCATCGTGTGATTTCTGGGCATTGCTGTTCTAGGGAAAAAAAATAAAAAATCCCAGGCGCAGAATAGCACCGTGATCTTAAGAATAAACAGCATAAATATGGCTTCATAGGGTGTAAGTCGGCGATTTTCCGTGTTGCTTTAAATGATGTGGTAGATGGTGTAATTTCGTGCTTTGTATGAAAATTTGGAAGGTGTGATTGAAGATTTCCCAGAGCACAGCCTGAGTGAGGCCACTGCTGCAGGGATTGCATCATGCTGATTAGCTGGTCGGTTAGGTCTGTTCGATATACCGAACCCATGACCTTTGTCCTACTGATACTGCAGAAGCGCGCGATAATAAAGGATCCCTCTAGCTTTTTTTTTTTTTCCTCCCCTGAAAAATAGAGGATTAAACCTCATTCTGGAGTGTTTCTGCGAGTGATTTTGTTGAATGATCAAACAACAATGCCATCATTTTGCTAAAACTAACACACTCCATTGTCTACTAGTGTGTCTTTAGGATATTGTAAGGTATATCACACTTGAAGGATGTAGCAGCTTAATTTCTCTGTAATACTTGTTGATCTTGTTTTGGACATAGCTGCCTGTCATTTTTTTTTCAAGTCTGGATAGCAGAGAAAATATATTTCTCTGAACAGTTGTCCTTAAGTCTTAGATATTTGGCATTTTTGTTCTGCAATGCCTTTTTTTCTGCCAGGTTCAACAAATGCATGTGAAAAAACTTCCTTCGTCTTCTTGAGGCAAGAGCTCCCAGTGCGTCTGTCCAACATCATGAAAGAAATCAACTTACTCCCGGACAGATTGCTCACTACTCCGTCAGTTCAGATGGTGCATGGCTGGTAAGTCATAAGTCATCAATTTACAAAATAACTAAATAACAAGGACTGATATCTTACAGCTTTTAGCTATGGCTTTTTTTTTTTTAATTGTTGTAGATATTGTGTTATTTATAGCCCAAGATTTTAGTTACATAGTAACAGCCCTCTGTGGTTGACTTGGAAAAAAGGGTAACAAGGCTAAGGCTTGGTGACGTCATGCATGTGAACTTTGTCCTAGTTTGTGTGCAGTGCAGGGCTGGGCCATGCAGCTCCTCCAAGAGGGTCTTTGTACACTTTGTCCTATTTTCCTACCTCTTCTTCTCCTTCCTCATGTTTATTTTTGTTTTATGACTGTTTTGCCCCACAGCTCACATGCTTACTTCCACTGGTTACATTTATCCAAGTTAAGGGTTTGGAAGCTGTCCATAACCATTTCATAATTAATAAGTAATACAAGATATGTGTGAGGAAAATATGAACCTCTGTCTTAAAGGGAAAAAAAAATCTGTAGTACATTTTCAAAAGAAAAACAAGGTCCGTAGCCTGTCCTTTTGTGCCTTTGGTAAAACCCTTCTGTTATGCTCTCAGGTATGTTCAGAGTTTGATGGAGATCCTTGAGTTCTTGGATAAAAGTCCCACTGACCACCGGGTTCTGGGAGAGTAAGTGTAATATTACTTCCTCCATGACGTGATGATTATGGCTTATATTGAATGCCGTTTCACATGATCTTGCATGCTTGTTCTGACCCTCAGCTTCGTGGAAACCCTGGTGAACATTAGAAACAGACATAATGATGTTGTTCCTACAATGGCTCAAGGTGTGATTGAGTACAAAGAAGCTTTTGGTCAAGATCCACTCACTAATCAGAACATCCAGTACTTCTTAGACCGATTCTACACGAGCCGAATATCCATCCGTATGCTTATCAACCAGCACAGTAAGTAACAGACTTTACTTACAGGCTATATTTCATTCTGGGTGTTTTCACATATAGTTCTGTTTAACAGGTCTGAATATGGTTCATTTAAAGTGGGCTCAAAAGGGAAGTAGCTGCAAATGGCCTCCGTGCTTTTGATGTTCACAATACAAGTAGACTCAAAAGGGGACTCGGCTCTCTTTCTGGAAATTTTAGCATTGATGAGATCAGTGTTGCGTTGTACACTGCCTCAAACTGACATGCTCCTAACTTTTTTTTTTTTTACTTACGTAATTGTTTCAGTTATCCAATTGTTTTTAATGTGTTAAAATAGTTTCCAAAGTTAGTGATGAACCCAGGACTCAAGCTACATTTAGAAACCTTCCTATAAATTGTGTTTAAAATATAAACAGTTGTATTTGCTTATCCGCCTGCTGTGAAACTAAGGATGGTAGAATGTACAATGCTGTGGAGATGTGGTGTTGTTTTCACTTTTACATAAGAAATTGTTCTAATGTTCTCCAATAATCCCTTTATAGCCCTAATCTTTGATGGTGCCACAAACCCTGTTCATCCCAACACCATTGGAAGTATTGATCCTCACTGTCAAGTAGCAGACGTTGTCAAAGGTGAAGTATAAACGTGTTCTTGACCTGATGTGGTAGTAAAACAAATTTATATTATAGATATTTTTACATTACTCTTTTTTTTTTTTTTTTTTTTAAATACAATTTGTCCACATGCAGATGCCTATGAGAGTGCCAAGATGCTCTGTGACCAGTACTACCTCAGTTCCCCTGACATGGTGCTGCAAGAACACAACAGTGAGTGAGGGATTACAATGTGTTTAGTCCCAGCATCTGACCATTAGATAACTGTTCTCTACAGGTTACATAACAGGCCAAGAAGTTCCAATGTGTTTGTTCGCTCAGCCAGTTATGCTAATTAGGACTTGTGTCCTTTATGCATACTTTCGATTTGTAGATAAGTGCTCAACTTTCTGAAACTTATGTAACGTTTGAGGGGATATGGTTGACTGACTCGAGCAGTATTGACACTGCGAGTGAACTTTTAACTGGTGCAGGAATGATGATGCTTAGTACGTGTTCTATTTCTGTCTTGCAGTTAACAATGTGAACCTGCCTATTAGCATAGTGTATGTGCCTTCCCATCTCTACCATATGCTGTTTGAATTATTCAAGGTGAGCATGACCCCTTCTCATACTAATCTCCAAAGCTACGTCATTCGAATAACGAGAGCTGTGTTGCCATGACAATATTTTTCTTTCCACAGAACGCTATGAGGGCAACTATTGAAAACCATAACGAAGGCGCCAATCTTCCACCTATTGAAGTTATGGTGGCTATTGGTGGAGAGGACCTTTCCATCAAGGTCAGTTGACTCTGACAGCTTATAAATAATGTTGTGCTAGGTTTGAAGCTTTTTTTTTTTTTTCCTCTTCTCTTCTTTTCTTCTTCTCTTCAGTGCTAGTTTGGTCTAGCAAGTTCATTGTTACCATTAATACACTCAAACTCTGGTTGTTAGATTTAGATAAGGCATGTGCCAGTTGATATTAAGAGTCCATTAACCCAGTGCCTCAGTAACCCATGCCCTCTCAGAGTGGCTCTCCACATACTGCAATAGTATCGATGCACACACACATTTGTAGTGCTGCGGTTCCTCACACCCTCCCGATCTGCCCGTTTCATCCTGATGCTTCTTTTCTTGGAGCTCCTGCACTTGTGACTCACTCTCTGCTGCTGCGGATTGTCCCACATAAATACCCTATAGATCTGCAGTTCCCAAAAACCTAAGTCTCAGCAGGTTATGCCTTAAGTCTCACCCTTTCTTCAGTGGATACTCTCACATGGATACTATAGGCTTGTGCCTAAGCGCTACTGCTGTAATCAAAAAGACCATGATGCTCATACTGAACATCCTTTCAACACCTAGTCCTGTTCAACTCTATAGTATACAACTGTAGCAGAGTAATGATTTATAATCACACCAACTGCTGTTACCCAGAGGAGGATGGGTTCCTTTTTGATTCTGCTTCCTCTCAAGGTTTTGTCTCGGCGTGTTTTTCTTGCCACTGCCGCCTCTGGCTTGCTCATTAGGGAGCTAAATGTAAATCTGCATCCAGATTTCTGTAAAGCAGCTTTCTGACAATGTCTATTGTGTAAAGCTTTATAGAAATTGAATTGAACTGAACTGAATAGCTGCACACATCAGCTTACTCTGCACATCAGTGGCCGTTTTGTGTTGTTTTTCACAAATATATTTACCATACTGTCTCTCTCTGCCAGTTTTGCTTTTTACTTTCATCTGTTCCTTGAAATGATTTTTATGGTTACGCGTTACACTTCTTTGCTACTTTTCCCTGTATGTCTACAGATGAGTGACAGGGGTGGTGGCGTCCCCTTCAGGAAGATGGAGAATCTTTTCAGCTACATGTATTCAACAGCTCCGACTCCTCAGATTGGCCAGTATAGAACTCCTCTGGTGAGACAGTCTTCTCTTTTAAAGTTTTTATTTCTTAATTCCTGACACAAAAGTTTCACAGTATCTTAAAACCCTAGCAGACAGGCTATGATTAACAGGGAAGGAAATATGTATAATAATGACGTTTATATCTCCCGTCAGCACTCTGTTATCTCTGTTATTTACAGCGCATGGAGCAAGGCACTGAATTCTGCTCTTGTTTTGTCAACAGGCTGGCTTTGGTTACGGGCTGCCAATCACGCGCCTCTATGCAAGGTATTTCCAGGGAGACCTCCAGCTCTACTCTATGGAGGGCTACGGTACTGAGGCTGTTATTCATCTGAAGGTACATGTCCTTTTGTAAATCTTAAAAAAAATTTAAAAAAAAAAGAAGAAGAATTTCTTCGATTCACAGAGAGATCACAAGTGCTCTGATTTTTTTTATTTATTATTTTTAAATAACCACTGAAATTCAGCTTCCGTCTGGTAACATGAGCTGGTTAGTGATGCGTTCTGGGATTAGCTCTGTAATTTTCGCTTATGTAATGTGATCAGCTGTGATGAATTTGATCATAATTATGATTTGTATGGGCCCATTCTTGGGATTTAGTGAAATCTTGGCTCCACTTTTTATACAAAAGGAATGGTTTAAAACATGGAACAGCTTAATGAAAGGGAATGGTAGGAACCTATTTCTGGACATGTGTGTTATGTTAATGGATGATATCTGTGATGATCATGTCTGATTAGAGAAGTGATCTTATCAATTACAGCAGTGGAATGTCTGCATGATGTACACATTGTCATCACAACAATAAAAAAAAAATACAGAATAGTCTAAAGTTATGAGCTAGAAGCTAGTGACTTGTTTTTCTGGTTAAGTATTTACACATGTACAAGTCATACTGTAATCCTACACAAATATATCTTTAATGCAAGCTCAGTTTTTTTTTTCTTTTTTCTTTTCCCATTTTTATTAGAAGTGCTTGTCGCAGGGAGTGAGTCAGTGCATGTTGAGCTTGATCAGTATAACAATAACTTACCTAAAGCTGCTGGAGGCATAATTTCTTTGAAAACGCCTTTTGAATATTGTCTGTATTTTGTTCGGCATTTGAAACGCCTCCAAAACCCGGTTTCAGTTTGATTTCATCAGATAACAACAGGAAAAAGCACTTACTGGTGTGTCTCCATATTTATGAAAATGGTGGAATCCTTGCCATCAATTCAGACAGGATATCTATTACCTGGGGCTACTTCTACTGGTTATTTTATAGAAAGTAAAGTTTGGCATAATCTTTCCTGACAGATTGGGAAAGAAATAAAAGCCCAGAGATATTCCATCCTCCCCATGTAAAACCAAACCAATCCAAATAGGGCTTAAACCTGTATGTATAAATAATGTGGTGGTTTTTTTTTGTTTGTTTTTTTTTTTCTTCTCCCCCCACTCCTCAGGCTTTATCCACTGACTCCGTAGAAAGGCTTCCAGTGTATAACAAGACGGCCCTGCGGAACTACAAAGTGAGCCAGGGAGCAGATGATTGGTGTGTGCCAAGCAAAGAGCCTCTGGACCTGGCAGGATTCCGGCTGGCTAAATGAAGACCTTCCGCTTGTCTGGAGACTCTTGGCTCAAAATAAAGACAGTCCAAGCATTAGGGATCTCACATGGGGACCAGAGAGAGCAATACAGTGTCTGCTAGAAGCCCAGACACTCAACATGAAGCCTTATGGTGTCTCTCGTATCACTAGTTAATGCATGCAGTGGCTTACATCTGCACCATAATCAACCCATGAATCGATTTTTTGTGGTTTGTGAAAATCTTTTCTCCCACAATGTCACCTGTAGACCATGCATGCGTGAGTGAGAGTGTCAAAAACTGGTCATTTGAAGATTACAGCTCTCTCCTATGGAAGGTGGAGTATTACAGTGTGGGAGAGCCTGAGCTGCTAACTTGGTTAGTGCGTAGGTGGAGGGCAGCATGATCTTCCAGGGCAGATGGTGGAGTCAGTGTGTAGTATAAGGCCTGAGCAGAGCAACTTCATGAGAGCAATGATAGAAAGGGCCAAAAAGAGTTGTTCTTGAAAGTCTAATATGAATAATACAGCGATTTGTATGAGTACATGAGAAGGTCTCAGTGCTGAGTTATGTCATCAGTGGTTAATGCAGTCGTTATAGGGAGTGTTTTCTAGAATATTCTATCCATCTTCCAAGTCAGAGATGATGACATAGTGGATTATTCCATAGTGATTAGAAGGAGCGTTCTTAGAGACCAGAAATGAAAACCTCTGGGTTTCTGAAACACCTCAGTGATGTGCCATGATTGTATTATGAGGTCAGACAAAATAACACTGATGCAATAGTAGACAGATAGTAAATAGAAAGCTAATAAAAGGACATTAGAGTGTAGTGCAGCGGTTGGTTCCATAAATTTTAACATTTTTGTTTTGAGCTTTTAAAAACTTTTAATGCATTTTAGTTTTGAGCTTTTTTTTTTTTCCTTTGCTGTTGAGTTCATTTATATATTCTCAAGTGTGTTATACTGCTATATTGTATTCTTAATTGTTATGTAAGGCCAGTCAAGAAGAAGATATTCTTCTAATTTTGAACGTTTTCTGTGCCTCTACTTCTGGAAATGTATTTACTGTATTAAACAAACCAGCTGTTCTGAACTAGAACCATGCAGAACCATGCAGCACTTAAGTATTCTTTGTTATGTACATCATGTCTGCTTAGATTTTATATGAACCTTTTAACTTCCTCATGTCTGAATGAGTTATATTTTGTGATAAAAATCTTTTTTCCATTGTATCTATAATGAATGTAAATATAATGGAAATAAACATTACATTTCATTGCATATCCCTCCATCTGGTCACTTAAAAGCATACCAAGATTTTTTTTTTTTTTTTCTTCTTTAATCAATTTTGCTTCAACATCACAAGTCATGTAATCCTATCCTAGTCAGCATGTTGCCAGTGAGCCACCAGATAAACTGTGTAAAGCGAGGCCTAAGTATCGATGCCTTCTCTAGAAAACATAATAGCAACTGTGTGTTAAGACGTCACATGCTGGCCATTTGCCCACTCAGCCAAAGGTTATAGACTTGTGCAGTAAACAACTTCCTGAGAAAGGTTACAGTGTGCAGAGAGAATATAGTACATGCTGACGTGTTTATCTGGAGTGTCTGAATGGAAGGAAAACTTTGATAAGACCTCTTAAAATGGATTAAAAAAAAAGCAACATGCTTCCATAATGAGGATCTAATGTGTCTAAAGGAGAACAAGGGTTGAGAATTAGTTAAACCAAATGGCCAAGGAGAGAAAAAAAAATCCAAGTACATGAATAAAATCGCAACATTTGTAAAAAGAATACCTGACAGAGATTTTGTTTTTGTTTGTTTTATCTTTTCATTATTGTGACTTGTGACTGTTATTCTGAATGCCAATTTTGCATGTTAGAATTTTATTCCTCCATTACTCTAGCTTTTTTCCCCCCTGCGAACATGTTTATAAGTCAACAGTCACATGATACTGGAAGGACATCTTATATAGATAGGAATAATTTTACATAAACATACTTTTACAACAAATTTGTTCTACATAGTGATCTAAATGACTAGAATTTGATGCGCTGTTGCTGAATAAGATTCATTCAAGACCGTTTAGGCCATAATATTATGTACGATTTGCATCATTTTCATACTCATCAACCCATTCAGGGAGCCCTTCGATCTCTGTGGTTAGGGACACTGTCATCCTGGAAGAGAGCACTCCTATTAGGATAGAAATGTTTCATCACAGGATAAAGGTGATCAGTCCGAAAAACTTTTTGTTGATTTGTAGTGACTCTTCTCTCTAAGAGAACAAGTAAACAAGAGAGTCCCTTTTTCCCCCCTTTCCTTTCTGTGTATCTTAAAAGAAAGACGCTCAGCTAACTTTACAGTACATGCCGCACTGCTTACTGGTGTTCTATATGAGGCTGGTTAGGTGGGCCATTTTACTGTGGTCGAAATGTGGTCGACTCGAAAGGGCCTGAACCTTGAATGTAAAGCAGAGACTAATATAGTACCTTTTCTTTTCTTTGTGCCTAGAGTGAATATGTGTGAATGAATTTTTATGTAGGCTATCAACATAGATAAGAAATGGCATAAGGAGAATGCTCTGCAGATTTTTTTCCCAGCAGAGGGCCTCTGTGTGTGTTCCAACTTACAAAAGCAGGGCGGTGTGAAAATGGCAGAGATGTGCAAGTACAGAAGAGAATTGCTGCATGGAGTCAGTTCCAGGAAATCTTCAGGGAAAAGAACAGCTCATCACCAAAAACAGCAGAGTGTGTAGTAGAAAGAGGAGAGGGGTCAGATGTGTGCTCCCTGCAGCCGCCTCTAGTCTGTTTGTCACAGACCGTGTTCTCTCTGTGTGGCATGCCTGGCATAGCTCTGCCCTGTTTACTGTGCTCATGAGGACTGCTGATGATGCTCTCATCCCCATGTTCTCTCTTTCACATTATTGCCTGGTCACATCTGACCGGTGTAGAATGATCACGTGGAGGTGTCAAGTGATGTCAAGTGAGGAACATGACAACCTCCAGATGTATCTGTCTATAATTTTACATACAGATTAGTATGTGTAACATTTCTTCTGTATAGGAAAGCAAATTGGGACAAAAAAATGGAATCAGAGCATTTTAGGAACATTTTTTAAATATAGTTTGTGATTTATATATCTAACTATATATCTATCTACACACACACACACACACACACACACACACACACACACACACATACTGTATATGTTTTGTAATATATGTTTTACTTATTTTTCTAAATTATATCATGATGATTATTACTTCATTTATTCTTGTCACTGACTTGAATATTTATGTAAGGGGACTGGATAAACAGCAAAGACTACATTACATTATAAACATACTGGACTCCTAATAAACCTGTGTAAAAACCCCATTTTAAATTAACTCACTATTGCCATCATGTGTCCTTTTTATGTTACTGCAGTGTGTTATCGTCTTCATGTGTGTAGTGCAGTCTTCATGAGCCTCTCTATTTCCCTGTACTTTTTAAACCTAAAACCATGCTTCCTTAAATCATGCTTAGATACACACACCTTTAGGCTTTCTTATGCTTCCTGTACACATTTAAAGTAGGGAATTGAAACATTTTAAGACTGAAATGCGTTGTCAAACATGGTCATTTTTATTGTACAGTAGCACTGCATGCTTTGTATGTGATATACATTTACAGTTACATTTATGGCATTTGGCAGATGCCCTTATCCAGAGCGACTTACAAAAGTGCTTTGAAGTCTCTCAATAAATACTTTCTGATATACAACTTAGGAACGAGGGAATGATAGCTTTATGTATATGAGGTTTGCATGTAGTAAGAAACTCACACACTACACTACAGAATATTAATGGTTATTTTAAGATCTCACCCATCTCAGTTTCGCTGATAGTGTCAGAATCTTTCACTTAGTCTAACCAATGGCTGAGCATGTGCGGTTGCTGCCTGATACTTACACAGGCAAAATCCTAAACAGTCATAAGACACTGTAAAACTGCACCACAAAACCCTTTTTGTAATGCTGTATCTTTGCTGCCAAAAGACAAAGAGCTTCAAAAATAGATATATTAATCAGCTTTTAAATGAGAATTTAGACTGATTTTCCATTTTTGCTAACAACATACAGTTTATATCATACAGTGTGACATACAGTCAGTTATTTGTGCAACACAGTGCAAGTCACTATTTACTATTTAAAGATAATTTATCAAAATTAATTTGGCCAACTACAATGTTTTATATATATAAAATACCATCCTCTGATAAACTATCAGGCAAAATAATCAGTACAGCATCATGAAATGGAAGATTTCCAGGCAGAACTGGTTTTGAATGGATAAACATGTCCTTAACATCGCCAGTGGGCTGACTTTCTCTTTAATACAGCAAAGTATACAATAGATTGAGGAATTATATTTAATATTGCCCAAACATTGTCTAACGCTAGTCTTAATACTATAATATAGCTTGAAGAAATATGTCATTGTATGGTATTGTTGTAGAAAACACCAATCTGAGCTTAAAAACAAACAAATGAAATGTACTAATTTCCAAATTCTTACAAACTGCTGTTTTTAATTCACTACTCTCAGGATTGCAAGCTGCATTTTTGTTTTATTTCAATATACCGCATGGGTCTTAAATCATATTTGCAAAGGGCCAGTGTAGCTGCAGGCTTTCATGTCCGTCACACATTCAAGCAGGAGTAGACTTTATTCCACTTATTATTATTATTATTATTATTATTATTATTATTATTATTATTGAAATGACTATTAGGTGAGGTTCCTATCTGACTAGAATAAAAACCCACATTTGTCTCATTGAGGATAAGATTGAAGATTGACCCCCGATATATAACACAGGCCTACCATAGTTGGAAATTTTCTGGATTTATTATATTTTTTTTGCTGATCTCATCAGCAGTACCTGACATAGCAAGTGTTCATGTGCATATTTCATGTGCTCTTCCATATCTTCCAAAAAAAAACTCTGTTAAAGCGAGGCCTAAGCATCAAGGCCTTCTCTAAAAAAAATATAATAGCAACTGGGTGTTAAGACGTCACATGCTGGCTATTTGCCCACTCAGCCAAAGGTGATAGACTTGTGCAGTAAACAACTTCCTGTGAAAGGTTATTTACAAATATTTATGTAAGGGGACTGGATAAACAGCAAAGACTACATTACATTATAAACATACTGGATTCCTAATAAACCTGTGTAAAAACCCCATTTTAAATTAACTCACTATTGCCATCATGTGTCCTTTTTATGTTACTGCAGTGTGTTATCGTCTTCATGTGTGTAGTGCAGTCTTCATGAGCCTCTCTATTTCCCTGTACTTTTTTAAACCTAAAACCATGCTTCCTTAAATCATGCTTAGATACACACACCTTTAGGCTTTCTTATGCTTCCTGTACACATTTAAAGTAGGGAATTGAAACATTTTAAGACTGAAATGTGTTGCCAAACATGGTCATTTTTATTGTACAGTAGCACTGCATGCTTTGCATGTGATATACATTTACAATTACATTTATGGCATTTGGCAGATGCCCTTATCCAGAGCGACTTACAAAAGTGCTTTGAAGTCTCTCAATAAATACTTTCTGATATACAACTTAGGAACGAGGGAATGATAGTTTTATGTATATAAGGTTTGCATGTAGTAAGAAACTCACACACTACACTACAGAATATTAATGGTTATTTTAAGATCTCACCCATCTCAGTTTCGCTGATAGTGTCAGAATCTTTCACTTAGTCTAACCAATGGCTGAGCATGTGCGGTTGCTGCCTGATACTTACACAGGCAAAATCCTAAACAGTCATAAGATACTGTAAAACTGCACCACAAAACCCTTTTTGTAATGCTGTATCTTTGCTGCCAAAAGACAAAGAGCTTCAAAAATAGATATATTAATCAGCTTTTAAATGAGAATTTAGATTGATTTTCCATTTTTGCTAACAACATACAGTTTATATCATACAGTGTGACATACAGTCAGTTATTTGTGCAACACAGTGCAAGTCACTATTTGCAAAAGATAATTTATCAAAATTAATTTGGCCAACTACAATGTTATATATATATATATATATATATATATATATATATATATATATATATATATATATATATATATATATATATA
>CM040986.1:11806018-11840382 GCA_022985145.1 Pangasius djambal | reverse complement strand
GATGTCAAAGTGCATGAATCTACAATCAGAAAGAGACTGCACAACTTTAATGATCATGGGAGGTGTGCAAGGAGGAAACCTTTGCTGTCTAAGAAAAACATGAGGGCAAGACTGAAGTTTGCCAAAGAACACATAGACAAAGGCCAAGACTTCTGGAATAATGTGCTTTGGACAGATGAGTCTAAAATTGAATTATTTGAACACCATAACAGAGGGCAAGTTTGGCGTAAACCAAATACAGCATTTCAGCAAAAGAACCTCATACCAACTGTGAAACATGGAGGTGGAAGTGTCATGGTTTGGGGATGCTTTGCTGCAGCAGGACCTGGCCAGCTCACCATCACAGAATCCACTATGAATTCTACATTGTATCAGAAGGTGCTTGAGGAACATGCGAGACCATCTGTCAAAAAATTGAAACTGAAGCGGAACTGGACCTTGCAACATGACAATAACCCAAAACATACCAGTAAATCCACCAAGGACTGGCTGAAAATTAAAAAATGGAGAGTTCTGGAATGGCCAAGTCAAAGCTCAGATCTAAATCCTAATGAGATCCTGTGGGGTGATTTGAAACGGACTGTGCATGAAGAAACCCCTCAATCATCACACAGCTGAAAGAATTCTGCATTGAGGAGTGGGGGAAACCTTCTTCCAGTCGATGTTTTGTTTTTTTGGGTTTTTTTTTGCTGATCTCATCAGCAATATCTGACCATAGAAAGTTTTCATGTGCATGTTAGCATCTTCCATATGAAGTGTAAGAACAAAGACACTGGTGTGAAAGCCTAACTTCCTTTTTAATGCCTGCTGCAGCTCACCATGCTCTAGTGAGGTATATAAAGTCAGTACACAGTGTTTAGGGTTTCCACTGTCCGTGATCTCTCCTTGCATGACAAGGTAAGAAGCAAGCTGTCTAATTATTATTATTATTATTATTATTATTATTATTATTATTATAAGAATTAATGCCCTACGCATTTTTAGAATTGTTTAGCAATAACCAATAACTAAATTGAATACACATATCCAAGCAGTAATGCTAAAGTATTAGGCACACTATTTTTTTTTTTTAGTACAAACTTTATTATACATTTGTAGTTTATGACTTCTACATTATTGATTCAGTACAAAAGCATTTTAGATTTCCAAACATTAGTTTTCCAGCACAAAATTAAATGTTACAGAAAAATGTTTGTATGTCAGTAAAGAAAGCAGAATATTATGTAAGAGACCACTTTTCTGACAATAAAAAACATAATGAAGGCTGCTGGGCTGCAAAAATAAGGAGCAAGTGTGACAAAGTCTCCAGAAGAACTGTGGCTGCTTCTGCAAGACGCTCAGTAAAACTTACAGCTCATTTCCTTATAAAACTGCACACACTGTACCTGAGACTACTCATTATTTTTTAAAGCAAAGGGTCATCACAGCAAATGTTGACTTTGTTTCATTTATTACTGTTTACTGCTCTTTATAGTATTTTCTTTAAAATAGAAACATTTAATTTCGGTAGTTTTGAAGGCATCTTTGCTCTACAGCATTTCTTTGCATGTGCCTAAGGCTTTTGTACAGTTGTATAGATATATTGTGTTTCTATTGTTGTACAAGTGACACCATACTTGTTACTTATTTAAGAATTTGTTACATGCAGATGGGTGTCTCAAGCATTCAGATGCTGTCAGTGCTGTTGGTCTGTGTGGCCAGTACAAAGCAAACTGAAGGATCAGTAAGCATGAATTAAACATAAAAACTGTCATATTCTGATTTAAAAAATGTTTTGTAAAGCTAATATGGCTTGTTCTATAATATTCTTTTTCTGTACATTGTTCCAAAATATTATTCAGACTTATTTAGTAATTAATTAATTATTTAATAATTAATCATCATTATTAAATAACGTAATAATTATTTATCTTTGAATAATTGTGATAACATTGTGTTTTAGTATGCACTGAAAATGTGGAGCAAGGAAGACCAGGCTCTTCAGGAACAACTGGCTTTAATGTATAAGGTAGAGAAGGACCACACGACGGTGTCTTCTGGTAACTAACACATCATCCCATAGATTTTACAATAAAATCCTCTGAATTTTTCAGGAAATAGAAGCCCTGAGACATGACCAAAGTTTGATGAAACAGAAACAAGAAGACATGACGCAGGTAAGAGCGGTATAAAATTCAGCCTGACGTCATAGTGTAAAAGTAAACATATTGATAAAATATGATGGATTTGAATCCAATATGTACATATTTGTGTAGGCGGTGATGCACTGTACACAAATGCAAGCATACACGGATAAGGAGGTGAATATGACTTCCCTGGAAAAAGGTCAGTATATCTTTAATCTCAAATACATAAAAAATCTAAAATACATAAAAATACATAAGGCTATTTTATTGTCCATGTCTGGTTTCCTAGTAATTTCCTACTGAAATGTACAAGAGGATGAAAATTACAGGAGTCAGTGAATATTATCTGATGGTTTTCTTCCCTGCTGTCTTGACCAGGCAGCACCTCTATGCTGTACTCCTTTTCCCAAGAGGAGGAGGGTGATGTCACTGATGAAGGCCTCAACCCCTGTAACAGCTACAAGTCACTCAACCAGGACTGGAGAGCCACCAACTACAGCACCAAGCAAGTTTCCTGTGATCGCAATGTGAGGTGGAATGGCTGGTATCGCCTGTTCTACAGGGGAAAAAGCATCCAAATGCCTGAGCTGTGCGTGAGGAAGGAAAGATGTGGCACACATGCCCCGCTGTGGTTAGTAGGCGGTCACCCGCGCAAACGTGACGGAATTGTCACGCGCAAAATCTGCGGCCACTGGAACAATAACTGCTGCGCCTTCCAATCCCCTCCCATCCAAGTGAAAGCATGCCAGGGCAATTACTATGTCTACAAGTTTGTCCAGCCACCAACCTGTCATCTGGCCTACTGTGCAGGTGAAAGCTCAAATGTGATTCAAACCCACCTTGCTAAATGTGATTAAACATTTGAGAAATCAAAGTCATTATTGTGTTCAAACATTTTTTTTTTTTTGTGTATAAACCTCGTTTCAGATGTTAACACTCTTGTCTGTGGCAAATGTAAGAAAAATGAAATTTGTACCAGCAAAGACAAGATCAAGTGGTTTTGTAAGAAAACAAAAAGAAGAGGCAAGTACAAATATTTTCTCCACTTTACACATTTACATCTAGCTTCATTCCAACACACAAATTCAGCAAAATTAGAGACAAACTTAATTAAGTGTAGAAATAGATCAGCTAAATAGTCATACATGTAGATAGAGGGATTATATCTTTATTGTACCATCATTGCAACATTTTTCTTTCTCTTACAGTGAAAGCCAAAGTGCACTTCTTCGCTGCCTACCCTGGCTCACTGTCTGGCAAAGTGAACCGAATCCGGTACAGAAAGGTGTATGTGAACGTGGGCAGTGCCTTCAACAGGCTCACAGGTGTGTTCACGGCTCCAGTCAAGGGCATCTATCAGTTCTTCTTCTCCACTCAGGCTGCGAAGACTGGGAGTAAGACTGACCTGTGGCTTGTCGTGAATGGCTATTGGGTTGCAGTGTCTCACACTCATGTCAGCGTCTCAAACACAGTAGGAACTCTTTCAACATACATGACCACTCTGCGCAAAGGTGCCTTAGTATATGTGACCCATAACTGTGGCAACTCCTATGCTAACTCTGCATCCAACACCATTGTATTTGGGGGTTCACTGCTTTTAGCACAAGCATGAAGAAAGAGATTTAGCTACCACCTAAATATGTTCATCTTTAATGTTTTATAATGAAGATTATCTTAATACTGTATAAAGCTGTCAGACAGGGCCTAGAAAATGACATGCCATTTAAATTTGGCCTAATGGTTTTGTGTGTGTGTGTGTGTGTGTGAGTGTGTGTTTACATGCTTTTTTAAAACTTGCATGTTACAGTTTGAGTATTGTCACGCTTGATTTTTTTTGCTTTGTTTTATTTTTGTCCCTGCCTAATTTTTTAGTAACTCTTTCCTGATATTAATGAATTACTGTCACAGCTGAAAAACGTCCTGCATTTTACTTATTTTTTTTTTTTTTGACTAATATGCCTAATATTGTGTGGAGGTGACTGGTTGCATTGTATGACTGTGATTCCTTGTTATGAACATAGTGGGGCAGTAAAGTTACTTCTGTGTTTAACCATACACATAGTCTGACCATACACAAGATGGCCCCTCAGCCACAGGTAATTGAACACACATCTGTCAGGGAGCCTGCATTAAATTTAATCACGTTCTTGTATCTTGTGTGGTTATTGAAGGTGTGATAAATGAAATTCCCTGTAACATTCATGCTTAAGGGGTTACTCAGGTAATGCCAAACTCCACCAATGAATGACCTTTGCACTTCCCTATCAGCTTAAAAAAAAAAAGGTTTTGAAAGACATCTAGACCATGCAATGTGTTTTAAACAAATACACGATTGCCTTACATGGCTAAAATCCTGTGATTTCTCCTATGATTATTTTGGTGATTCACCTCTGAAGCCAGTGCCACGACCATGTGGTGCTCTGTGAGCTACACACACACACACACACACACACACACACTGCGAGGTTTAGGTCTGGCCCTTGAAGAGGAGGAGCAGCTCTTACGGCGTCGGTTCAGAAAGTGTGTGTGTGTGTGTGTGTGTGTCACAGAAGAGCTGAGGGAATTTCACACACACACACACACACACAGACATGGAGCTGCATCCACTTTAACAGGGACAACACAAACAACACTCAGAGGCAACAAGTCGCCCAAAATGATCTAAAGGACAAACCACGGTTTACGCTGGACTTCGGGAAACAGGAAATAACCAAAGCAGTTTCTTTTCTTTTTTTTTTATTGTAAAGAAACGTGTGGAAAGTAAATGAATTTCACACATAAGACTTGCGAACAGATAATGAATTATAATTCTTCTTCCGTCGCATTGTCCCTTGTATAAGTTGAGCTCACTGTGCTGCGTTCAACTGCTCCACCGTTTTGGCTGAAGTTTGTTGCTGAAGAGTTGTCGTTGGTATTATTTTGTTTGTTTGTTTGTTTGTTTGTTTTAATTAAAACAAAGCGCAATATGGCCGAACACGAAAGTTTGGAGTTTGGAAAGGCGGATTTTGTTCTTCTGGATAATGTGTCTTTGGAAGAGTTTCTGGCCAACCTTAAACTCAGGTAAGCAGAAGCAGGACAGTCTTTCACCTTCATAGGGCTATACACACACACACACACACACACACACACACACACTCATTGCCCGTGACATTCTGTATCCTTACAGTCTGTTTACCTTCAAAACAGTGAAGCATGACTATTAGGTTTCCTGTGGGTAACCGGTTTTTACCATGTTTTAGAAGTAATATTGAGAATTTAAATTCTCTCTCTCTCTCTCTCTCTCTCTCTCTCTCTCTCTCTCTGTCTATGGTAAAGCATTCGGTTTCATCTGTTTTCTGGCTGTCAAACTGTTTCTCAGCTGGTTCATTCAATTTGCTTAAGTTTCTGATTTACTTATTTGCAGAAAAAAAAGCTCAATTTGTTTTTATACTTATACTCACTCACTCTCTCTCTCTCTCTCTCTCTCTCTCTCTCTCTCATATATATTTATGTATGTAGCCTACATCTATATCTATCTATCTATATGTATATGTATGTATGTGCTTAGTACAGATATTGGTATGACTGTTGGTTACTATTAAACACTTTAACAAAGAATAATGTCCCACAACGTTACATGTTAATAATATCTGAATATTATTAGATATATGTTAGAATATCTGTATAACCTTTCAACTCATCCAAGTCATTAAAATGTCGAGTAGGAGTAAGTCAAGGTGATTGAACTTGTGTTTTAAGATTAAATATGTTTTCTGTACAAATCAAGTCACTTTAACTTTTAAAAAAAAAACAAAAAAACTAATAGTTATATAAATTTTACATGTATTCAAATAAGTGGAGTTGATTCAGTTTACTGGATTAGTGGAAGATTGTACTTTTTGAGTACAATACAAGATTAAGATTGTAGTCTTTGGTGGCAGTTTGCAATGATCAGTCTAGAGAAAGGAGAAAATGTGTTCTTTATTCGTGCTGTTGATAGAAGGTGCAACTTCGATTCAACCGAGTTTGCATTCTGTAACCACTTTTAACTTGAAATTTTATCACCATAATACCTGTTATAATCAAAACCCAGCATGGTACACCTGAGCACAAAACACTTAAGTCTATATTTTAGGCACTGTGTTTGTACAAAGTAAGTTCACCCATCATGCACAGGCTAAATTACAGAGGTTTTCACTGCCTTCTTTTATAAACACATTTGCCATGTTTTTCTACGCATCATGCACAGTGATTGCATTAACCACTGACTGCACCTGTTCAGGCTGGGCGCGGTGTCGGGGTTGGAGGGTGTGAATCACGGAAATTCTCCTCCCATCTCCACCCAATCTCTCCGTTAACCTCACTATAACTATGTTATTTCTCAAAGCTCAGCAGTTTTATTATAGTACTGATAATGAAACATATGCATGTTAATTAGTTTCTACTTGTTCACTTGCGTTACATTGTAGCTCAATGCATGATACTGATATTATTTGACAGATTATTAACTCTAATATCATGGCATGAAGTTTTGGTAGTGTGTGTTTTGTGAACCATTTATAAAGTTTGCAATGACATCAGGGTTATATAGTGTCCTTGTTCCTCTAGCTATTTCAAAGTCCTGGGCTGAGAGTGTTTGACTTTCTGCAAGCCGGAGATGGCGTGTGCACTTTGTTATTTGCAGAGGGTGTGACCAGGCGTGCTTCCTGCTACTTCCCCTGCTCCACATGTGTGTGTCTGGAGCTCGCCGTACAACAGACATAGCAGGGGGATGCGTAAAAAATGATGAAGGGGCACTTTAATAATTTGAGTTAGAAAATTTATGCAACAGCTTTAAGGCTTGACTTTTATTTAGGACTGTGATACCTCTTATATTTCTTATCTTTTATTATGGATATTCTATTAGCTGCGTTTATAAAGATCAGTCAGCCTTTTAATAGCAGCCATTCCATATAAAACAAGAGACTAAATATATAACAGTTGGAATTAAAGTCTTTTCTTAGCATTAAGGAAGGGGGGCATTTTATGAGAGAACCTCCTTCTTGGGGAGTTTAGCATACATGACTGAATCCCCCACTCAGCTGTCAGAGACCACTTACGCTCCACAGAGTGGAACGTGTAAGCTAAACAAACGTCAGTACAGTATTGTTTGGTGTTTTATATTTTAACTGTTTACATGAATCCCACATGTTGAACGTCGTTTGGGTACCTCTTGAGCACTGCGCAGTTCACGTGCCCTCACTGCCTGCCTTTATATGGCAGTGGTTTGTCTGCCTGGAGGATCTTGGGAAACTTCCGCACATTTCCAAAAACAATTCTGAGGGCTGTCTGGGACATTTTCAGAATTTTTTCCGGCAGCGCCACTGATAGTACAGATGAAATAGCTGATAACCACTGTGCCATATCAACAGTATGACTTAATCTTCCTCTGCTACCTCTTTTCTCGCACACATCCTGAGGCACTCTGTAAAGAAAATCAGACCTAAACTGATAATAAAAATGAAAAATCTGGTTCTTAGGTTTGTTGGACCCAGGTTAGAAATTGCATTTGTTCTTTCTTCTGTTAGAATGTAGGAACTTTAAAAGCATGTTAACAACACATACTTTATCCCAAGAATACACTGTCACGATATTTGGAAATTTTCTAGTCATTGTCTATTGCTTATTGGCAATTTTTGTATATAAACGGCTAAACTTTAAAGATTAGAACACATTTAAAACGTGTAGTTTACAACAAGGACTGGAAGAATCATCAATATAGCACACTGTGGAAGAAGAAAACATTAGTCTGCCATCTGATCTGGTTCCTGTGAGCCTGATCCTTGTTGAAAGTCCTTTGTCCATAACTAATGGAGAATGTGGTGTCTGAAGTAGCGAAAGGTGGAATCTCACTGTGTATCAGATGAACACAAGCAGTCATTGTGATGCTCATTCAGGACTGGAATGCCACTAGAACCTGATCAGCTGGTTGTCAGAGATCTAAACTATTTAATTTCTATGCAACTATGAAACCATAGGACACATAGGCACTGCACCTCTCCCATTTCAGGGGCGTAACCATTCACTTGTTGCCTTAACAGCAGACTCTTGCTGCATGGATCCCAGCTGTGACACATGGCAACCTGATTCCGTCTCTGTAGTGCAGGCGCACGGATCGAAGTCTCCTTAAAGCTCAGGTGCAATGAACTAGGTTTGACACAAAGATAAAGGTTCTCCTTTCTCTTTCTACATGAATAGGAAGCAAAATATGGACATTAAAAGGAAGGAAATTAATGTTCAAGTGCACACAATGTTATCTGTGTAGACAAATATGAAAGAGTTTTTTTTTTTTTTTTTTTTTTTTTTTTTTAAATAAATATCCCAGAATGGCACTGAAGGAATATTTTCCATAGACTTCCATAGCTAAAACCCTGGGGATTCACCTCTTGCTCTCCCACATTAAGATCCTTGGCCCAGAGATCTATCTGCTCTCTAGAGTCTGGAGCAGTGGCATGCCTGCCCATAGTGGGGGCTTCTTCCTTGGCCAAATCTCCCATAGCTCACTCTTTGTTCCTCCTGCTATTAAAAACAGACAGACAAAGAACGCAATGTCCAGTGCAATTCTGACTCTTGGAAAAAAGTCCAAAGACTTTTTGGAAAAAAATCTTGGTAAAATCTTAATTATCTATGGTAACAAGGCATTTTCATTTTAAAAGAAAGTTTTGAAAGATTGGATTTTCACCACCTATAGCTTTAAAATTATGTTACCTGCTCTGTGAACAAAATATCAACACACATAAAAGCTATGATTATGTAGGAACTTTGGCATTTTTTTTTTCTACAGATGTACTGCAGTTATTAGCACCAACACTTGTGTGATTTTGATTACTCTGCCCCTACTTTCCCTCTGTTTCCCATCACTTTCCCATGTGTAACTCTCTGGTATTTCACCGTAACCAGTTCCTACACTCTACAAGTTTAAAAAAGCAATACTACTCTGTAATGGTGAAAATATTTCTCTTTTCCTGAAAGGCTGGATGAGAGGCTTTTTTTTTTTTTTTTTTCCTGAAAACAGGCCCCTTTCTCTCACTCTCAGGCAAAGAAAAGCGTTAGTCTCACCACAAGAATTTCCATACAACCGTAATAATCTGAAACACATTACTGCCCTTACATAAACAGGACTGTGCATTTTGGCCTTTATTTCCCCTCAAAATAAGATCTAAGACACACCGACGTCTCATTTGTGGACTATGAGCTTTGGCAGATGGGCAGTAAGAGAACTAGTAATGTTTGAGATGCGCTCGTTTCCCCACATTTCCCTTTCATTCTTTGTTCCTTTGTGTTTAGGGTCTCACTATTTTTAGGGTGGCACCTGATTCCTCATTCCCTTGGTATCTGTTTTTCTTTTTCTTGTTCCTCAAGTGTTCAAGATTTGTACCGAGGAATAGTATGTGATTATACTGACACATGACTGACATAAAATAATCAAATCTTTGTTTTTTATATTGTCTTATGAAAAGAAAAAATAAATGTTCCATTTTTAGAGAATCTATTCATATACCACTGGCAGTATGAGATTATGGCTATTCTTTTCTAGTCCTTTATTCTCCCCATGTTATTTGAACTGGATATTAAGGCCTTGTGGTTGAACTGACTATATGTTGAGAAGTGAACCTTTAATTTGGTTCAGGAGCATGTTCAGCAATAGGGAATGGAGAAGTATGATGTGTAAATGTGAGATGTTGCTAACGTGGAAAGGGGTTAGATCATTCTGAAGTGTCTGCCCGTCTACCTGTTGATACTGGTACAGAGTGGTGAAATTGTTTCACAGCCAGGTTTGAGTGCACTCATTCTGGACGTGACTCAGACTTAGGGAGAACTTTTAAGACCACTTTGCTTCTCTACCCTCACTCCTTAGCTATTTATTTACAGTACAGGACGAGTCAGTATCCTTTTTAAGCTTCCTTCTCTCTTTCCTTCTCTCTCCCCTTTCCACTCTCTTTCTGTGCCTTTTCTGTTTTTTTTTTTTTTTTTTACCCCGATCAAAATCATAGAGTTCTCCTGAAATAACATGCTGAGTAATGTCTGAGTTTGCTGGATGGCCTCATCTTTTTGTCTCTTTTCCCCCCTCTTTCTTTGGCTGGTGTCCCATCGACACTTTTTTTTCTCTGACATTGGGTCAGGATAAAGCCCATGTGCTAAAGAGAAGGTGGCCCTTGGCCAAGCCTTACCACCAGGTCTGCTTGAGTCACTTTATTACCCACTTCTGAAACCAGATCCCTGAAACCTGCCCCTTTTCTCCTCATTGTCAGGCAGACAGGAGAACAAAAGCAGCTCTGATCTCAGCTCCACAGAGGAAGGCGCTGGCCAAAGTGACAAATTTCACATAGCTGGCTCAGAGGTACATCAGGCTAAAATTTCTGAACTATCAGTGCAGCATTAATAAAAGTTTAATCCTCAACTTTGTGGATCACACCATCAACTCTATTGTGTACTTTTACTATTAGTCCTTAAATAAATAGTTTGCACTTCAAAGGATGACCTGCTTTTCCCTTCTCTTGGCTCATCCTCTACATGCAGACCCTTTATTTTTTTACCCAACCGCTGCTCTTTTGCGTAGGATTGTGTATCTACATCAGTGTGTCCGAAAAGGAGATAAGTTGGAGGACCAAGACAGGAGTGTGCCTGACTGAGTGAGTCTAGACTAGCAGGAAGGCATAAGACTCGTCAGACCACTGAGACTGATTCGACTGATTTTTTTCTGCTGTAGCTGTCAGTAGTGAGGGAGTCGCTGTTTAGCACTAAGTGGGTGTTACCCTGGCAGAAGTGCTGCTAATGCAACTCCCAGATGTGTCAGAGAAACAGGGCTGGTGGCAGAAAATGGGTGTAGGAGGCTGGTACTGAGATCAATTTCAAAGGCCAAGAAAAAGAGTTTAAAGTCTAAAGTCAAATTAAAGATTATGCAGTGAAGCTGCATAAAACGTTGGAAGAGAATTAAGGTTTTTGAAAGACTAGTTACAGTTTTTCTGTACAGTTACAGTTTTTTATAGTTTTTCTGCTATAATCTTAGAGTTTATCTGTCACATCATGCCTTATTCAGCATATATGTGTGCTTTAAAGGGATTTAATCTAAAACAGCTGTCCCACCTAATGAAAGACACTATAGTATCAAAGCCTGAAGCGTACATAAGGATTTTGATAACTTTAATTTATTTTATTTAGAAATTCAAAGTGGATTTGTTTCAGTTGTTTAGTAAAACTCAGCATACATACAGCATCATCTCATTGTTTGACAATTTTTCTGTTATTTCAAAACGGGACAGTAATGCTGCTAATCATTAATTTTTAATGCAGCATACATAAATGTCATATAAATCTGGCTGAACAACAGAGGCGGACTCATTATCAGGTCAGACCCATCATGCACTTTGCTGTGCTGTGGGTTCTGGGTTGTAGTGAATTATTGATGGTAAATTGCATCTGAGGTATAAATGTGGATAAGAGAAACATTATAACCTTGTTGATACAGCTGAGATAAAAGGATATCATTGTCTGTCTCTGATAGAGGTGTAAAAAATGCCCCGGTGCATCATGTTTTTGGATTATTATACCCGATATGATGAATTGTAATATTCAAAATCTTCTTCTTCTTCTTCTTCTTTCGGCTTTTCCCTTCAGGGGTCGCCACAGCGAATCATCACTCTCCACCTATCCCTATCTTCTGCATCCTCAACACTTGCACCCACTAGCTTCATTTATTACGTCCATATACCTCCTCTTTGACCTTGAATTGTAATATGCAAAATAGTATGCGTTTATTCAAATAAGAATATGGTCCTATATTACGACCTAGTTTTAAAACTGTTTGGGGAAATATAAAGCTCACATAGTTCTGTTTATTTTCCACTACTGTGTAAATACTTCCACCTAGGAGTGTAAACCTCAGGCCACATGATATATGATATGATAGGATTTCAATTCTTAAGGCAACAATTTGATATTTGACAATACCACTGAACATGGTAAACCTGTCTGTTCATGATGCCCTGGATGAAACTATTGTGAAGTCACACACACATATATACATCACACTTTCCCACTGTTCCATTTTTGCTGGCGTTTTAACTGATGTCAGGGAATGTTGGTTGCTCTCCACCCTTTATAACGATGGACAAATAACCACAAGAGAGACCCACCCAAACAAGGCTGCAAGCAGTAGTTATCTTCAGCCTGGCCTGTAATTCCACTCTAAAAATGGAGTGGCTCTCACATGGCCTGCGGTGAGGATTTTGCCCCTTGTCCTGGGTGAACAAGGGTTAAAGCTATAGCTTTATCGACTAGCAAATAAATCTGATTAAATCACATAACTCAAGCGTATTTTATCACTGTGAATGCGTTCCAGTTTGTTACAAATATCACAGCTTATGATGGTATGGATGGTATGGAATTTAGGGAGGAGAAGAGTTTGTCACATTCCACAGAAGTAACATCATATTTGTTTATAACATATTGAGTTCCTAACCATTGTAGTATGCTCACTGAACTTCTGGAGTTTGGATGAAAGAGTATCACTGTGTGTGTGTGTGTGTGTGTGTGTGTATAATGTCTGAAGGAGAGCGAGTGTGAGGCACAATGCTGCAGCACCAGGCTCTGTTGGGAGCGAAAGTAAGGTGGACCTTTATCCCTATCCAGAGCAACCATTTCCAAAGCCTGATGGGAAGCAGAGCCAGGAGGAGGGTTGAGGATGTACCACTATAAACTTTTTTTTTTTTTTTTTTTTTTTTTTCACTTTTTCAAAGAAACACAGCTTGAAACCCTGCTGTCATTTCGCATCCTTCCCTGGCTATACTCTGTTCTATATTATTGGTTTCATTCACACAATAGCATATAAAATGTTGCTTAAACTGCAGCACTGCCTGAAGGCTTCTATTCTTCGACATTCCTGTGGTGTTAGTTAACATTTTATGTTTTATTTTTTTTCATTATATGTTAAATCTCTATGAGACTAAGCACTTGTGTTGTGTTTTATCATTTTGCAGTATTTCATGTACAGTTGGTTCTGCATTGACCTGCTGCTTCCTTAAACTAGGAAGTGGTGATGAGTTTGGAAATTAATTATGACTATTTTTACACCATGGCATCAACAGGATTTATACACAGGATTTATCTTTCGGCAACCAATCATATTTTGGACAGGATGCTCTGATGGAACATATGGCAGCTCCTGTATAAAAGCAGGTGCAGCTCTCTCATTGTTGTTGTGCTGTTGGTAAGTGAGGATGTCATTTGTAGGGTTGGTTCAATGCCACTATTCTTTTAGGTGTGACTCAGAAACCTGCTGTCCCAAAGAGTAATAGAAGAAGTAAACATTAGATTGTTAAACATATTGGTTCTATAATCCTCTATATCCTATATGACTAGGATGTCTCTGGCATATTGCCTAAGCCAACAGATTGTCAGGACAGTTTGATTTTTAACTCACAGAACCCACAGTGCCATAATAGTGTGATTGCATAATGATCTTTATCTTAAATTAACGGTTTAATGAGCATCTTCAGGCTTACAGGGACTTTCTAAGTTTTATGAGTAGCAATCAATGTAGCATTAAATGGTTTAAGGTCATAAAAACAGTGCCCTGCATTTGCCCTCTGCTAGCAGGTTTTGCATATATTGGACCTCATGTATCAATCTTTCTGCAAAGTTGTATGTAAATGTTTTCTGATTTGCATTTAGTGACAGCACAAATCTCTATAAAAGGCAAAGCTCACAGAGCTGAAAATGACAAAATGATGACTAAACTTCCATTTTAGTGTTCTAATTTTCCATTGCAAATGCTCAGCCATAGCAGTGGGTTGATTACCACAGGCAGTGATGAACTATTCCTTTTTGTAGGGTGCCATCAATTGTCTTAATGTAGTATTTTAAAACTTCATTTAATTTGTGTGTAATTCAATTGAAATAATTCAATTTAAATAAGATATTTAAACCTGACAGAATAATCCATATATAAATTTGCAGTAACTCATTCCAGGTATACAAATTAAAGCCTGTCCAGTCAAAGAGTCTCGTTATACGTAAATTATAAGTAAACTCGGGAGCTTTATTAGGATATGAAAATATTTTCAGAGCTACTTGTATTTTCATGGATTCAACATGTTTTGTGTAAATGCTGCCAGTGATTTATGATTAAATTTATTCTTGACCTCTTTGATAAATGAACACAGATGACTATAATATTTATAGTGCCCCATTTTCCCATGGAGTGGCCACTTTCTATATGTTCTGTTTACTTTCTATAGTCTTATTGCACAAAGGAACAATGATGCTCAGCCATAGGACTAGTGGTGGGGTGTTGTGTAGGGCTGACCTATGCCCCTTACACACAGACATTGCATTGACAGGAGAACAATGGAGCAGGAGACAGACACAAAAGAACCTTTAACTCCCTCTGAACAACTCCCTAGCATCAGTCAGTACAGTGCCAGCATCGCAGCCCTGCCACGCGACCCGCTGCTTGCTCCTCCCTACTCCAGCAGCACACACAAGCCTTTCTGTGTGCACTTTACTTAAACTAAGGCTTAAACATTACATTATAATGACTATGAATATTTTTATTGTTAAGCACTGAGAAATCCTAAAATCCACCAATGTTTTAAAGCTTGTTCAGGCGGGCTCTTGGGAGGATTTGATGAGCATCCAGAGAGCATTTCACTTATTCAGACTGTAAACGAATTAAAATATACTGGCACTCCAGATGCTCTTTGACATCTGCATTATTTGGTTTGGTAATTTAAAATTTTTGGGAAGCGGTAATCAAAGCATGGCATAATATTGATGATAATATTGTAATGTTACAATATAATGTAGTGCACTTTCACGCTGCATTTAAAAGAATGCTTTCAATGTCTATTGCTGTGTGTATACGTTTGACTTTGGAAGTTGCCGGATTTTGTCTTTTCCTGAAGGAATCAAAAGACAGTTTAATGTTATTAACTACTGATCGCAAGGTCATGAGTTCAAATCCCGGCACTGCCAGGCTGCCCCTGCTGGGCCCTTGAGCAAGACCTAACCCTCAACTACTCAGTTGTATAAATGAGATAAATGTAAGTTCCTCTGGGATCTACCAAATGCCATAAATGTAATGCAAATGTACTAAAAAGGTAACATCTGGCAATTATATGTAGTTACACTGCCAAATTATATTTAGTTAAAATAAGCCCTTAGGACAGAAACAGACTATTTATTGTTGAGAACTCCACATAATACCATTTAAATTGAATGGTACTGTTCCTATAGTATGGTATTGTTATAGTATTGTGGGCACAGAAGAAAGAAGCGTTTCCCTATGTCTTAAATCCCAGCTTAACTCTTGATTAATATAAATAAAAACATGAGAAGTAATTGGTGATTTATTTTGTGTGCCTTAATAAGACCAAACTTTTCACGATTTCTTTTTGTCCCCTTCAAAACCTGTGTCTGCTCCATCGGTACAGTGACAAAACTGCGCCAGTGTAACAGCTTAAGGGTTTTTTTTTTTAAACCCAAACTCAAACAAACCAGGTCTGAAAATGGCCGAAGTTCACATAAATACAGCATTTGAAGCATTTACATTCTGTAAAGGTGCAGCGAGGCAATCATCATGTCTGGATAAACAGAGCTAGTGATGCCTTAAACCGCCGAACGTCCTGATGGGGCAGAGGGAGCTTGGCAGAAGTGCTAGTGGAGAAGAAAGAAAGCTTTATTCTGAGCATGACCCAGGGCTTCTCAGAAGAGGAAGGAAGTGAGGCTTTCATTCTCCAGGGGCCTGAGCCCAAAACAGTCTGCTCCAGCTAGACAGAGTGATTTCCAGCCATTACCTCTCTATGCTCTACAGCTGGACTGTAAGCTGGTGGCCTGCTGTGTGATTTTGCCTGGTAGCACCAAACATACAATGCACCATTGCTGTAGGGCCTGCAGTAGATGAAGTAAATTGTCAGGGATTTGTGTCATTAATTACAACAAATTCTCTTTGATGGTGTTCTGTATTAACAGAGGATTTGTGTGTCTGTGTATGGTGGTCAATGACAGGTTTTCATTCAACTATAAATAGGTTACTGCACTGTCAAAACATAATCTGAACTCTGTTTTGTGGCTTTTTGTTTTCAGTGTGTGCAAATATGAATGCATTATTAGTGGTTTCTCTCTCTCTCTTTTTTTTCTACACAAAGCACAGACCTCAATACAATACAATGCATGAATTGTGGGAATATATTGCCCTTTGCTGTAACAATCAGATCCAGTTACTTACCAGGTTGTTCTATACTGTAGGTTTGAAAAGGGTCGCATCTATAGCTACATTGGCGAGGTGGTGGTATCAGTGAACCCTTACCGTGCCATGAACATCTACGGACGGGACATGGTGGAGCAGTACAAGGGCCGGGAGCTGTACGAGCGCCCGCCTCATCTCTTCGCCATAGCAGATGCCGCTTACAAAGCCATGAAGAGAAGAAATAAAGACACCTGTATTGTTATCTCAGGTTGGCTACACTTACATTGTGGAACACTACAATAAAGCTATTGGCATTGCCCTTAGCAGTTTGAAAAATTATTAATCAAATAAATATAGATTGCCAGATTTTGCCCCTTACATGCCTGTCATCTTGATACTACTTGTTTTTTTAAAGTGTTGCATTTTTAGTCTGTTTTCCTGGAACTACAGTTCAGGCTTATATGACAGGATATGGAGTGATTAGATCTGTGGTTGAAGCAGAATTACTCAGCGCTGGCGTAGTAATGGTTCCTCGCCAACCACAGAAAGACGTTCCTCACAATCTAACACAGCACACAGGGGAGAAAGCAGATTATTGGGCTCATCCATAAAGGGCCCTTTTGTGTGACTCAGAGTATTTGTGGATATTCCACAACACTGACTCAGTGACTCGTTTGTACATATTTATTTTCTGTTGGGGAAATTATTCTGAGGTGGGACACATTGCTCAGAGGATATGAAGGAGCAGTTTAAAAGAACAGATTCTTATATAAAACACTGATTAAAACACTGATGATTCAGACTGACCACAGATTATGACTGCACTGCAAAAATATTTGAGCCATTTAGTGTCATCTAGTGGTCGGAGGAGATATAGGATTGTTTTGGCTTAGTATTTGGGTTTATCATATGAGTCATGACTTGAATATTCTGTGAATGCTGGGCACTTGCCTTTGATGCATAAGTGAACTAAAGTGTGTACTCACACCACAGAGCCTATTAATCAAATGTCTGGATCTTCTGTGGTGTTATTCTCACTTTGCAGGGGAGAGTGGAGCCGGAAAAACAGAAGCCAGTAAATATATAATGCAATATATTGCTGCTATTACAAATCCTAGCCAAAGAGCAGAGGTGGAGAGGTAAGTGAAAAAAGTATGCTTTTGCTCCTTTGGCCATGTCTCATGTCTACAGTATAATAGCCGTTAATAATAGCAACTATCTTTACTATAAGGTCCATAAATAAACATATTTTTAATACTTAATTAATCTTTTCATACTGATGAATTAATACATGCACTAATCATTAGCATATCAGGAAATATTGCAGCGTATACATGAACATCCTCTGAGTCCCGTCTGAATAGGCATTAAATTAATTATGGTAATAGTTAAGTATTAACACCTTGTTAACTCCTTCTGTTCTCTTCCTAATGTAAATGATATTTATTAATTATGATTATTAAAAGAATGAGGTAAAAGATGTTACTGCTTAACTATTACCATTATTATGGCTACTCATATATAACTCTGTTAGTGTATACACTTCATTATTTCCTGATGTGATAAGGATTAGTGCATGTCTTAATTCACCAATTATGAAAGCATTAATTAAGTATTAAATATCTATTTATTGGTTGACCTTATAGTAAAGTGTTAACTTGTTAGCTTCATAATTCACAAGGGTTTTGGAAGAGATACCGCATGCTCAGTAATGTAAGCACTGCTTAGCTGTTTTAGAGCAGGATTAGTCTCAGATTGAAGCTTTTGAATTGAGAAATGTTACTCAAGCTCAGAAGTAAATAATACATTAGCTTTGGCCTAAAAAGGGATGACTGCAATGGAAGTGAAATATAGAACAGAGTGAAAATAGGCCTGGGCTGAAAAAAGTGGCAAAATGCTGCACTAAGCACTAGTTTTACTCAACTGTATAATTTAAATCTGAGTTTCTGTACAGTGGGGGAATGGTGGATTGGGCACATGAATATTTTGACAACTTTGCCGTTGTTATCTGTGACTTTGACTGCAGATAAAAGCGTCCGTTAAACCACCTGTAATCCAGTTTATGTTTATGGCCCACTATGGTGATGTTATCATTAGGCCAGAGTTTAAGTCCAGAACATGAGCATTGCACTTACACTAATATTAAAATCTGCTGACACAGGATTCACCCAGGCCTTAGTGGAAATTTCCTGGTGGACGTTTCCTGTGGGTGTTTCAGGCTGGGGTTTGTATTGGTCATAGCAGTGATGTGCAGACTGTGGTTTGACCCATAAAGCATGCAGCATAGTACACTTTCCATCCTGAACAGCACTCACTGTACTCATTTCTACTGTGCACCATGATTCGGAACAGCACTTGACCATGGTGGTGATATTTCAGGCCCGTATGGTCATGGACACATGTGTACCTGCCCATAGTGGCTGAGACTAGGATGCATTTCAGTAGCCAACAGATCTTTTAGCCCATACTGAAATAAATGCGGCCCAGTGAGTGGTTAACTGATCCACAAGGGGCCAATAAAAGCTTCAGAAATGTTAACAGTGTGTGTTTTTGCAGAGTGAAAAACATGCTGCTGAAATCCAACTGTGTCCTGGAGGCTTTTGGAAATGCCAAGACCAACCGCAACGATAATTCTAGCCGCTTTGGAAAATACATGGATATCAACTTTGACTTTAAAGGAGACCCTATTGGTGGCCATATCAGTAATTACCTGCTAGAAAAGGTAGGAAATGTTGCGAACATTGACGTAGAAAAGGCAAAGAACCAGTTTAGAATGGTCTTACATTTGTAAGAACATCATTTCACCGTAATTTCACTCATGAAATTATCCTATCATGGGGCAGCAGTGCAGTTCATAACATCATGCAAATACAGGTCAGGAGCTTCAGCTAATGTTTATATCAAACCGCAGAATGGGGGGAAAAAAACAGTGGACCACACTGGGTTCCACTCCTGTCAGCCAAGAGCAGGAATCTGAGGCTACAGTGGGCACGGGCTCACTGTAAATGGACAGATGAAGATTGGCAAAAGACCAGGTGATATTTTGCCAATCTTCAACTGTCCAGAACTGGTGAGTCTGTGCCCACTGTAGACTTGGATTGACCTGCTTATGTGCTGTTGTAGCCTGTTTGCTTCAACGTGTGATGTGTTATGCATTCTGAGATGCTTTTCAGCTTAGCACTGCTGTAAAGAGTGGTTATTTCAGTTACCGTAGCCTTCCTGTCAGCTCGAAGATCAGAAGTTTCTGAAATTCTCAAACCAGCCCATCTGACAAAAACAGCCATGCCACAGATAAAGTCACTGAGATCACGTTTTTCTCCATTCTGATGTTTGATGCTTGGCCTGTATCTGCATGATTCTATGCACTGCAACATGATTGGCTGATTGGATAATTGCATGAATGAGCAGGTGTATAATGTTTCTATATACAGTAAGTGGCCAAAGAGTGTATGTTTAAGTGTGTTTTATATTCTAATATTAAACTGTAAGTATGTTTGTTTATGAAATTTGTCTGTGAAGTACTGTGCAAAATTCTTTAGAAAATATATTTACTGCTTTAAATTTGAATTCTGTCACTAGCACATCTGATTTAATTTAGTCACTGATTAACCAAACTAGGTGTGCTAGCAGTAGAATTTGGCAAATATACTGGTGTATTGGATGGCGATTACATTTACCTTTGAGGAGAGGAGAGGCTTAAAAATAGCTAAGCTAACAGTCTGACAGACATTTCATAATTTTGTATCAACAAGGAACAAGGATATAGCAAGTGGATGGATATGCAGTAGGACCAATAAAATGTTAAAGGTCATTTCCTTGAGGCAGAAAGGAATCCGCTTAAATGATTACTCTTGAAAGTTAGTATTTCTTGAAGTTAAGACAAAAACACAGCTTGTAATGTTACTTAGAAACTAGAAGTCCTGAATCAATTAGACATGTTTTTTTTTTTTTTGCATTCCTGCCTGATGAAAAAAATAATCTCTGGACTTTTTTTTTAATAATGTGGTTTCACTTTTTGTTTTGTTGCCACTTTGATTGCAAACTGAAATTTCACGTCACAATTTCATATGATCTATCGCGAAGATATCTTCAAGTATAAATATGTGTTTGCCATATCATCCACGTCTGCCTTCCCTCAACTTAACTGTCTGGGACATCTGATCATGAAACTCAATCATGAGCTACATAAATGTGACGTAAAAACAAAAGAAACCTTAAGAACATAAGAAATCAGTGTTTTTTTGTTTATCCTAATGGTATAAGGTGATATTTAAAATAACCAACTTTTATTAAGATCAATTACTTTAAACATTATCTACATGTACGGGTAATCTACTTTTGAACTGTGTTTCATGTCAGTCAAACCTTCTGCCTCTTCAGTCTAGAGTGATCTTCCAGCAAGATGGAGAGAGAAGTTTTCACTCCTTCTACCAGGTGAGTCAGGAGCTGGGTAAAAAAATGGCAATAGGGTTGTTTTTGTCTTTGTATCCTGGTTTGGGATGACTCACATTAGCCAGATGCTACCAAACCTATATTTATAATTCCAAAGTCATAGCCGTCTGCTGAAAATAAACCATTACCCAGTGTTATGCTACTGTAGGGAAATTATTGTTTTCTCATGTATGAAATGCTGTTTTTGAAGTGTTTACAAGGTTGTACAAGCCTTATGTACAATACTTAGTTATTAGACAGCATCCTGGACTTACATTAGTAGATAATGAGTTAAGGTTTGTCTGTATTTCCACTTTTCATAGTGGACCAAGTTGTGAAAGGTTCCAGGAAATGGACGAAATGAGTACATACAGAAGCATATTTTGTATATCTTGGTGTTTAACCTCTGTGATCTTTATTTGCCCCAGCTGGTGAAAGGCGCTCCAGAGTCTCTGCTGCGATCCCTGCACATCCAGAAAGACCCTATAGCTTATGATTACATTAAAGTTGGAGGACATACCAAGGTATTGCATTTAATTTTGCTGAGTCAGATTAAGCAGTCTTTAAAATAACTGTGGTGTATCTTTAAAAAGCTAGGACAATATATCGTGTGCCATGTGTGGTATGGATTGTCCACTGTCCAAAATGTGCCATATTTATTACATGATGGTTAAGGCTCTCCCCAGATGAGTATGTGAGCAGAATAATAGAGGGCGGCTCAGCTGTCTCCACATGAGCGTTTAATGGGAGAGAACAAAAACACATTTATGGCAACAAACAATCTGACATCATGGAACATACTGAGTTGTGTGGTTAGCTGAGCCGTGGCACACACCAAGGTGGTTTAAACATTGTGGGCCAGGCTCTACTTTTTTTTTGTTTTTATAGGAACACTTTCGGGTCAAGCTTCCCTCTGTATCCAAAAGGGTTGTGGTTTCCAGGGTTACCTCCTGTTGAAAATAAGCCCCAGACTGCAGGAAACATTAGCCACCAGAGGATCGGAACGATTAGAAAGTCTGGAGTTGTTGTTCCCTGAGACTTGGGGAGATGGGAAATTAGTTTCTGCATCAGTGATTCTCTCTCTTTAATTGTGGAGCTATAAATGTAATGCGAATGTGTAACACAT
Organism: Pangasius djambal; assembly: GCA_022985145.1. Classification (NCBI taxonomy): domain Eukaryota; kingdom Metazoa; phylum Chordata; class Actinopteri; order Siluriformes; family Pangasiidae; genus Pangasius; species Pangasius djambal. The sequence continues at coordinate 11,818,493 of CM040986.1, read as the reverse complement.
TAAATCAGTGCCATAGCACAAAAGCAAGGCTTTAAGTAACACAGGATGAATACTGTTTGCCCATTTGAAGGAAAAAAAAACATACGTTCTCTTACTCGGTATAAATAAACACAGTGATATTTAAATATGTTAAAAACACCCCACACACAGTGCCTAAAATTTCCAAGTTATTATTCAGTTATTCCCCTAAAAGCATATTCAGTAACTACTATTAATTATTTAGTACAGTGAAACTAATAGGAAGCAAGTTTAGTTACAAGAGTGAGGAATTATATGTGATGCATTCCTTTTTTTTTTTACACTTCAAAATGAAAACAAGGGAGTAATCAGTTTTTTTCCCCCATAAAATTACTGAAAATTGGGCTAATTTTTAATCATTTCTACTCGTTACACCACACAAACTCTGGAAATAAAATATTCTTAAATTGCAGCACCTAGAAAATCCTGCTAATTTTTTAAGCTGCCATATCGTCCTCTTCTGCCATTACACTCTTTCTATTTTTTAAAAAGCACGTAGTGATCCACATTAGTACCTCAGGTACTAACAACAATATTTAATCTACTCTTCTTGCTACTACACAGTCAATGCTGATACACACCTGAGCCATTCGAGCTGGTTCATTAACTTTAGCCCCAAAATGAACCTGAAGTGATTTTAAAAGCAAGCAAAGGAGAAATACGAGAGCTTTTTCTTTTTGTAATATTTATCGTTTTTAAAGCCAAAACTGTTTTGAACATCTAATTTGCATATATATATATATATATATATATTTACGTTTTGAAATGAAAAATGAAGAATCGTAACATATATGGTCCACTGAGGAATGTTTAGTTCCATTTTACATGTTGCACATATTTATACAACATATAATATTGAGCCTTGATTGATATTTATTAAATGATACTTGATTTTACTTATAGATGTTTATTAAGCTATTGGAATATTTTTGTGATCTAGTGATCTGGGCTTTTGTGCCGGTCACACCTGCCCTCATCCGTTCTTTTCCGTCACTTCTGTAGTCCTCCATCAATGACGGTGCAGATTTCAAAGCTGTAGCAGATGCCATGAAAGTGATAGGATTCACCACAGAAGAGATCCAGACTGTCTACAAGATCCTTGCTACCATCCTGCACCTGGTACCCATATTATTTAAAAATTGTGACGGAATATCGGCCTTTTTATTTCTTACACCCAAACGCTCATAAAGTTATAAGTTAATGCTGGTAAACATGTTGCTTATTGCTGTACACTGTATTTAATTTTTCTCAGGGCAACCTAAAGTTTGGCAGTGACGGTGATACGACTCTGATTGAGAACTCGAAATTAGTGGCTGTGCTTGGGGATTTGTTGTCCACTAAAGAGGAGAATGTGGAGAAAGCTCTGCTCTACCGCACTGTGTCAACCGGCCGGGATGTCATTGACAAGCAGCACACAGACAAAGAGGCCAGTTACGGCCGGGACGCTCTGGCCAAGGTACAGCAGAACCTGCTTTAACCATCTTCCTCATAGGAGCAGTCCACACACATGATGGATGGATGTAGTTTACTCATCCCTAAGGGGAAATTTGGTTTTTATCTGGTAGCCCACATGTTATAAATACTCAAATGAGCATGAACATTTTGTAGATGCACATCCATTTAAACCAGTGTTTAACCCTTAAAAGTCTGTAAAGTCCCAGCGCTGTGAAAGATGTTTGCCTTACCTGCATAATAATGTAGAAATTATTTGGCATAGAGACTTACTTTGCATCTTGTCACAGAGATCTGTGGCTTAATAGGGAACAAATCCCAAATGCATATTCATTAGTAGCTTTGCAATTTTGTATTCTTTTGTTTAGATTATAAACCAGCACTCATCAGTGGTTTTGTATTTTTAATCGTTCAGTTTTCAGTATTCAAGATGGATGTTAGTTGTAGGGTAAACACAGCTTTCAAACAAGATTCGGTCCAAAGGTCAAGTGTAAGTCTGGTCATACTGTGTGTGTCATCTACACATCTGTCCTGAAAAACTGATATAAAACACTACATATCTGCTTCAAATGTGCACTTTTTTTATGACTGTCAAACCTAGAGATTAACAATGGACAAAATTAAGCCTATACCTCTGAGGGTTAAATTCTCTAGGGTTTTGTGAGATGTGTGTAAAATGAGAGCTCACATACCCTGTTGCATTTGTACTATGCCCTCACGATGTAGGTCCATAAATATGCTTTAAAACTCCACACTTTGAATTTCTATATGCTGTGAACGTTAAATTAATAATACTATATGATGATGGCATGATTGTGCAGCCAGTATAGCTGCAAAGCGTTTATACATTAAGGACTATGGATAATCAGAATAAACACAAATATGTGGTTTATTCACCGTCTCACTGTCTTGTCAAGGTTTTAAAATAAACTGCAGTGTAAATCCCGCTGGAACAGTGCCAACTGTCCTTATCCGTCATGTTTCACTAGATACTAGATACTTTTTTTTTGGATTAGTTTTCCTTATAAAAAAAAATGTAAGCAGTAAATGCTGTTGTAAATGCCATCTTGCCAGTGGATGAGTTTGATATGTGATTATGATCTGGGAATGGCTACTAAGCTAAGCGTGTTTGGCGAAGCACTTGTTTTAATGGACATTCTCCTAAAATCAAACAGTTTTGTAAACACTCTCACTTTCCTCTTATAGCAGTAAAGCAATAGTCTCTAGAATAAAACTGTCTGGTCTGAAAGCTTAATAAATAAATAATTTCAGAAATGGAAGTACATATCGAGGGCTTACAGTCATTTTGGTGCATTATTTTTTTTTCCACTTCCTGCACTACAATTGGCTACTTTTTCTTACTAACAATCCCACAAGGGCTATGCGACTAGGGATTGTGCCGAGGATACCCAATTACACGTTTGCATAATACACGCTGGGTGTTGTAGTGAAGGACATAGACGCAGCAATTCAGTACACAATCATGAATTTTGTCAAGATGCGAAAGATACAATACTGCACCTGAGAAGAGTGTTCCTAATAAAGTGCTCTGTGAGTATATGTAATGTATGGTATGTTAAGAATTATTACTATGTTGACCAGTCTGGTAATGACTTACTGTGTTGCGTTCTGCCTAGGCCATTTATGAGCGCCTCTTCTGCTGGATTGTGGGAAGAATCAATGACGTTATTGAAGTGAAGAACTATGATGCCAGAGTCCATGGGAAGAACACGGTGATCGGTGTGCTGGACATCTATGGCTTTGAGATCTTTCAGAACAACAGGTGTGCCTCACATCTAATCTCTGCACAGAGACTTTGACTTCACTGATACAGCACTGTTTCTGACATCTCTTTCTCTTTCTATTTCTTTTTTTTTACATTCTCCAGTTTTGAGCAGTTCTGTATAAATTATTGCAACGAAAAACTCCAGCAGCTCTTCATTCAGCTGGTGCTCAAACAAGAGCAGGAGGAGTACCAGCGAGAGGGCATCCCATGGAAGCATGTAGGACCATGACACGATTCTGTCTCGCAAAACTCCATGCATTATATCAGTTTGATCAGAGTGTATGATCTACTTTGTATAACTCATGTATTTTTGTATCTCGGTGTTATTTTGGCAGATCGATTACTTCAATAATCAGATCATCGTGGACTTAGTGGAGCAGCAGCATAAAGGGATCTTTGCTGTGCTGGACGAGGCATGTATGAATGTCGGGAAGGTGACTGATGAGATGTTCCTACAGGCGCTCAACGGCAAACTGGCCAAGCATGCCCATTACACCAGCCGCAAGGTATGGTTCAGGACACAGTTGGTGTCTAGATTCAGCACACAGGGTTTTAAATTTAAATCAAATCTTGACAAAAGCACTGCCATATGCAAAAGTGGCCTGTGATACAAGCTCACATTATAACAGCTGTAAACAGTTGTTCCTAACTTTCTGTTTTTTTTATCTCTCTTGAAGTTAGTAAAACAAAAACAACACAGCTTGTCAAGTTACTGAGAAACTGGAAAGTGTAAAATTTAAATTTAATGGATCTGAATCACACTGGATCAGACATGAATCAGTTCATATCAGTGCTGAACTGAATCACATCGGATCAGTAATGAAATGAAGTGTATTGAATAGTTACTTGTTGAACAGTATCTTTTTTTTTTGTATTGTATTTTTTACTGCGTATTGAGATGTGTATCGATTACACATCCTTAGTACTTGATAACACATTATAAGAAACTGTTCACCTGGATCCCTGAACAAAACAGAACAGCGGGAGATGTTTAGTAAGGTCTAAACCCTGGTTAAGCATACGTTGCTTTGATTCTGTCCATGGCAGCATGTTACCCTGAATGGACAGAAGAGGGCATCAGTGATCACTGGAAAATCCCGCTGTATCGGTCTCTATATTGAGCTCTAGGTGATGTCACTGCCAACCAATGGGAGCTAGTGAGACTGCAGTCAAGATGTCACAGAGAAAGAGAGGGAGAGATGGAGATTTACTTAGTACTAAAAAGTTAAAGCTAGGACACCGATGAAATGAGTCTTTAGTTATGTCTCAGGTTGACCAGTTGCGATGCCAGTTCTGGTTGCATGAGTTCCTGCATGTTTGTTCTGTTGTCTATCTGTGAGCTGAGTCTGAACATGGACATGCTGGTATGCAGGTAAAATAAAAAATGTCCCTAGGTGTCTGTTTAGCAACTGGCCAAGACAGCTCATTTGTAATTCAGAAGACTACTGCCCACTGTAGAAGTGCCTAGAGTGCAGCTACATCAACCAGGAGAGAGGAAGTGATTCATTTCTGCTGTTAGTGTGTATATGTGTGTGGGTGCTGGTTGTATAGATTGCATATTCCATACAAACACATGTGTTCTTAAATCTCCTCTTCACTGAGGCCAAGAGAGTGTATGTGCAAGAGAGAAAAGAATAGACCTGCTGATGAATGTACTCTGCTACCGACATTAAAACCATATCACACTTTCTGTTTTTCAATTCTTCCCTGCTCCATTACTCACCTCTCTGACATTTTATGTATTTTATTTCCTTAAACTGTTCATGTTTTAACCCCGGCATAATTAAGGGACACTCATTAAATGGCTACAGTCAAATCCACAGAGGATTTTTTTTTTCCTTTCTTGTTTTGCTCCTCATATTTTCTCTGCAGTCTGCCTCCTACAGGAAAATTACATACATCGCTGGTTCTAGATGTGCTAAGGCTTTGCACCCTGGATGATTTGAGGCAGTTCTATTAAAGCACTTATTTTTCCATTAATTGGGAAATTTATGAGCTCAAGGAGAGGAAAAGAGAGAAGAAAGAGAGCAAGGGAAATGTAGATTACCTAAGATTAGTCTCTGCCTTTGAGTGTGTGTATGTTTGAGAGAATTCACACTGGTCTGTCCTGGAGCACCACTTGATTGCCTCCTCTCTGCTTTTAAAGCTTGTTTCCTTGCTAGTTGTCTTCCTTTCACAATAGCAAGTGAAACCGCTTTTAATGGCCTTTGACGACTGTCAAGAGATATTGTGGTGTTCTCATTGGTTTTCATTAAAAATCGTTTGGGATGCCCATTACGGGACTTTCCTATTTAATGAGAGTTAATACAGATGTACTGACATGCACATTGCTCCCAGCGCATATAAATTACACATGTAATGCTTTTGGGAATCCTCACCAACTTTAAATCCTCTGTCAACATGCCTGCCAAGCATTTACCAAATATAGATTTAAAAAAAAATATATGTTCTTAAATACCTCATTAAATACCTCAACCACAGTTAGGCTAATAGAAAAGATTTGTAGTTACATGAGTGAAAATATCTGGCCTCTCTGACAGATCCTGGGAGTTTATTAGAAATTAAATCCTACAAAAACTCCTACTGCTTAGAACTGTGTGGGCATTCCAGATCACAGAGCGATAGTCCGTGTCATCTTCCTGGCAACCTAAGCAATTTGCCAACAGAGTTGGAATTAATTAGCATAGAATCATATTGCAAGTGGCACTGCCATGATGCTCAAGAGGTGCGGTTACCACGGTGACCACTCTCTAAAAATAATTCATTGGATCTACTTAAAAAAAAATTTGAGGTAGCAGCTTGCACAGATCTTTTCATTTTGCTGCTTTCAGAATAATACAACTAGGTTATATACTTACAGCATGATTTTCTTCATGCTTAGACAGGTAAATTAGGTCGGAGTAAAATACTGTTAGCTAAGGGAATACGAAGGTACCGTCAGTCTTCGTGACACCTGATTACAAGGACAACATGTTACCACTAAACCACCCAGGAGCAACTGCACTGAAAAATGAGCATGCACACTCTTAGCTTAGTTTTAATTGTTTAACTGTTTACTCTTTTCAAATTAGTTTTTAACTTGTAAGTTAAAAGCTGTGTGTACGGCTAGTTACACCATGTTGAAGACTATGACTCTGTGTATCAGGTAATTTGTAGTATAAAACATTTGTGTCTGCAGGTACAAGGGGAATAAAATGCGAGTTAGTCAATTAATATGACGGTCTCCTTGATTCACTATGGAGGAGGGATTTTTAATTTTTTTTTTTTTTTTTGGTGTCTTGCCCAAATATTTGATTTGATCCAACTCATAATGTGCCTGTGCTTGAGTGGTTGCAAAATTGTGCATTCAAATAGCTTAAAAAATGCATTGAAATAATGTCACTTCAATTTTTTTTGCAAAATTTTCTTGCTTATATTAAGATTTATATCACTTTGTATTAGGTTTATATTATATTAATAAATGAAAAATTGTAATTGTTGGCAAATTGCTGTGATATAAGCAGAATAACACACTACAGACTATGCTGTTATACAATAATAATCCACTTTGGATCAGTTTTTGACACAGTGACCATGAGTAAATTACTGCTACAAACTGTGTATGCAAAATGCTGGCTAGATTACATTTTAATCACGGTCTCTTAGATACAGAGGTGTGTGAGGTAGAGGATGGTTGCAGACATGAGCATGTACTCTGAATCATACCTGACCTCACCTGATTCAAATATAATCACAGCCACCTCAGACTGCTCAAGAAAATAGAAATCTCCCAATGAATTTGGCAGCTGATAGTACTTTCAGCACAGAAGCCACAGACAATGGTAAGAGGCTAATCATGAAACCGGGATTGCGTATGCTAGTGAATTTGTACAGTATGCACTAAGCATGTGTACTGTATGTAGAGTTGAATACACTAGAAGACCAACAGTATTGGCAGATCTATCCTAGATATGTAATCTTTCATGATAAAATGTTTTATAATCCATATCTAATTGCAAATCTTATATTCATTTTTCTTATAAACTTTCCCCATGTTCTCAGCGTCTCCCACACTCTCACTGAGACCCTCTCGTAATGGCTTTGATCATCCCAGATGTGCGTTATTTTAAAGCCTTGCTTCCCAGCAGCTCTTAATTACAGTTATTTGCTGACACAGACATTCACGCAAGGATTCTATGTTTGGGGAAGGGTGGGTGGGCTTCAGTCCTCCCTCTTGTTTGCTTGTTTTTCTGTTCTCTTCCTCCTTTCCCTGAGCACATGGCGGGTGAAGGTGCAGGCATGTGACAGGAGGCCGCCGTTGCAGATGGCTGTATGGAGGCGAGAGCATGCTCATTAACTGATGAAGCTTTGATTAGACAGGGCAGGCCAGTGAAGCCCATTAGCAGCTGATTTCTGAACCATGCTCAGAGCTGCACAGAGCAGGGTAGAGCCACCAGAGAACCGTTTATTACACCAAGAGATAATGCTTCAGTGTAAGATAGTATTGCTGTGTACTATATCTGTGGAGTGAAAATATATGCTTTTATTTAATATATGCGACAGTGAATTAAATGACTCGGGTGCAAGAGCAGGAGGATCACAGATCTTTTTTATGTTTGTTCTATGGAAATAGACACATGGATTTACTAATGGTCTTTCTTTTTAAGTTTTGGGGAAAGATTTGCCATCCGTAAGAATACACTGCTTCATTAATCACCCATTTTGAGAGTCGGTCTGGTTCCTTTTTTGATCACTAATGCTTAGCGAGACATTTTTTTTTATGTCTAGTAGGTTAACAATCTTTCTACTTGTGCCCAGTTTTATTCTGGCCTTCCTGATTTCTGTATTTACGTATTAATGATCTAAAAAATTAAAGATAATTTAACTAATTTCAAGCAAAAAAAATTTTTTTTTTTTCCATGGACAGGATATCAAGACACTTTCAAGGCTGGAGAAGTGTCCAATATGGGGAAGCTAAAAGTAATATCAGTTATTTGCAGAAGACTTTAAGTCACTGTAGAGGTCTGTGGCGGTGGAGCAGGCACTGAGTTTGCAGATGAAATTCTGTCTTTACTGGTCATTCTGTGTCCCCAACCTAACCTATGCTCATGAGCCGTGGGTAGCGACAGAAAGAATAAGGTAGAAAATGCAGGTTTCTCAACAGGGTTTGCCCCATTTTAGGGTGAGGCGCTTGACAATCTGGGAGATCCTCAGAGAAGAGCTGCTGCACCTCCAAAATTGACAGAAATTAGTTGAGGTGGTTTGGGCACCTTACAAGGATGCCCCCTAGTCAACTCTTGGTAGAACTGTATCAGGCATATCCCACTTTACAGAAACCCTGGGGAAGACCCAGGACCTGCTGGAGAGATTATATCTCACAGTTGGCTTGGAACCGTTTGGGGATCCCCAGTAAGAGCTGGAATCTGTGGCTGGGGATGGAGAGGTCTGGACTGACCTTCTCAGTCTGTTACTAACGCAATGCCTGCCAGGAAAAACAGAAGGAAAATCTATGAATGAGTGAATTTCAAGCAAAATTGTCCTAAACTGCTTTGGCGTTTTGACCCGTGTCAGATATGCTGGTTGAAATGACTATCCTTTACATTTCACACTTTTACAGTTGCCTTCTGTTAATGGTGCAAAATTTAGATGTGTGTTGCTTTATAGAAGTGCAAAAATGATCAATGTCACTTAGTTTTGCTTGTATAGTTATGTCTTTTTTATTAGCTGCTACAGAAATTTCATCCTAAAATAATGCAAGCTCATTATGCTTGATATATTAATAATGCTACATTCTTTGGGAGGTTTGGACCAAAAGTTGATGAATAAATATTTTGTTTATATAGGGATAGTTTTTCCTGTTGCCTCAGGGAGTTTTTCCTTGCCACCGTCGCCTCTGGCTTGCGCGCTTAGGGATAGATTTAAATGAAAACTATATATGCGGATTTCTGTAAAGCTGCTCTGAAATTTTCGCATATATGGCGCATACAATGAGTTATTGTATCTGGAATATGCAGAGAAGCAAGCATGTCTAATTCTGATTTGAGCTTCCACAACTAAATCTAATATGTGAGATAATGTGCTCTTCAAACTGTTTTGACCTCTGCTCTACAATACAGTGGTTCAGATTAAGTTGAAACATGTGAGGTTGTTTTGATTGGTCCTACCCTAACTAGAGGGACTTGACTGTCTAGTGGAGGACTGGAGTTAAACAAGCATCATGACTATAATTGGTTGATTTATTTGTATAGCAGGTTTGGAGTCCTGAAGTGGTTAGAGTGAGTATATTCTGGTGCCATCGTAATGATCATGCTGTTGAAAGAAGCACAGGTGGTGGGCAGAATGGCACACTGTTGGGGGTGGCAATAGAGCTGGAGGGGGTGGGGGTGGAGCTGGAGTCTGGATGATCCATCAAGTCCCAGCCTTAAAGCTGTGCTCACTTTTTTGCACCCCAGGAAAACCTGTCTGCTGTGCCACACACAACTCATGCACTTCATATTTACATCACACACACACACACACTAATCTAAATGAAAACATCCAGAGTGCTGCATACATACCATGTCTTCCGTAACTTTTTCCTGATTATTAATGTAGACATTTACTTAGCAACTAATCTGCTCTCATCTCTCACTTGTCTGTTACATGTCACATCTGCTTCCTTTTGGCATTCTCAAAACAGGGTGTATTCGAGACTTGGAGGCATTATGTTGAAGATGCTCTCTATATTTAGATGAGGTGCGAAGCCTTTCTGCTTCTCACTTCCCTCACTTTTACCCCTTTCTGCCGTCTGACTTATCTCTGTCTGGCGCCCTCCTTCCATTTCCATCCGGCTAGATAATCGAACGTGCATTGTGCATCTGCATATTCTGTTATTGCGCTGATGAACCTTGATGTTCTTTGTTTATAGCTGTTTGTGTGTGACTGTGTGTGCACAAGCGTGTAACTCGGAGTGTGACTGATTGAGATAGATGTGGCGAGGAAGGGAACTCAGCGGGTTGCTGAAGGCTCTGTCTGATCCATCTGAAGCCTGGCCTGTGCTGGCCAGCCGTGAGGTTGTCAGAGCTGTGCAGGCAGATGGGATGGGAGGGCAAAGAATGGAAATGTGATCTGCTTCTGGCATTCAGGTCCAAAAATAATCCTCAAGGCTTCTCTCTTTCATTGAAACTGCACCTCTCTTTTGGTGTCCTTCCCATCAGTGTTTAAATTGGTCTTTACCCAGCTCCTGATTGTCCCACTTTCTGTGAAGTGCTCTGTGAAGTGGCCTCTCCACTCCTGATAGGAGCTCACTCTGCTCCCTCAGAAGTAAGCTTACTGTCGGCTGCAGTTGAAGCAAACACACGCCAAAAATATGCCCATAAAGCCTTGCAGCAGCACTGAGACAATAGCAACAATCCTGCCAGGAATATTATAAAGAGCCTGAGCACTGACAGGCAGAAATATATACATAAACCTACGACACGGTGTGCATCATCACACTCTGCTCCCACTTTGGTGTATTAGATGACGGATGTTGTTGCTGTTGCATAAGATGCCCTGCTTGTCATAGGTCTAATATTATCAAAAAGATTTAGTGCGGTTTAGATGTAGTACAATTTAATGGTTGGTGGAGAACAGTGATATTTTCCACATACCACTCTACTCGCAGTGCACTTTAGTAATGGATGGTGTACTGGCATAAATAAGACACTGACAGAAAAAACAAATGGCAATCAGTGACATTTCAAAAATAGTAAGTTGTCTTCAAACGGTACTCGTGGGAAAACTGCTTCACTTGTAGCTATGCCATTGCCAAAAGTGGTGTTCTGACTTTGCGCACTGAGAGTCATGTGAATGAATGAAGATGTGTGTTCTCCCTGTAATAAATGAAGTAGTTTGGTCCCGCCTGCCAAGCCACTCCTCCCTGATGTCATCCTCTTAGGGGCGAAAAAACCTTGAGGAACCCCATCAGTGTACGTAATATTCAAATGTTACTGCGTCGAGAACCTCTGAGTGGCACAACAGCTGATTTAATACCTTATTTTATTTGACGTTTTATATTATACATTGGATTACTAAGCCATCTATCAGTTTAACTATTACCGTTTAGCTATTCTTTATTAACCTATGATACTATTGGCAGTATAGCTAGATTGCTAGTGAGTCTTGTATGCACCTACTTTCACAGAAAGAGGCCATAAAGTTTACTTGCTTCTATTTCAATTAAAATTCTTGGAAAAAATCTTTTGAAAAATATCCAATGACTACTGTATATCTTCCTCACTGCACAGTGTTTAAAAGTTTGTTTTCCCATTACAACCGGCGTACACTGATGTGCAGCAAGCCAAGCCGATTGCAACCTTCAAGATTCTGAAGCTAGTGGCCAGAAAAGTGATATCAGATGCTGTGATGTGATGTGTCTGGGGCTGAGACTAATGTTAAGGTTACCAACTCCAATGGCCTTGTTGCAGTGCTGGCTAGTTTATTTAATGGCAAGCTAATGTGAGGAAGCAGTGGATGTTCGAAACATGAGATATTACACTGCCACTGGACAGGTTTATGACAGAACACATCTTGATTGTTGTGTTTTAAGTTTTATTGAAGATTTATGTGTTTTTAATAGCAGTTTTTACTGAATGATACCATTTTTCTTATCCAAATTTAAGTCAAAAGCTAAATTTCTGTATCTATCTACATAACAAATATGTACAGTCAGGTCCATAAATATTGGGACATCGACACAATTATAACATTTTTGGCTCTATACACCACCACAATGGATTTCAAATGAAACGAACAAGATGTGCTTTAACTGCAGACTGTCAGCTTTAATTTGAGGGTATTTACATCCACATCAGGTGAACGGTGTAGGAATTACAACAGTTTGCATATGTGCCTGCAACTGTCTTCAGTTCCTGCTTGTTCTTGGGGCATTTTCCCTTCAGTTTTGTCTTCAGCAAGTGAAATACATGCTCAATCGGATTCAGGTCAGGTGATTGACTTGGCCATTGCATAACAGTCCACTTCTTTCCCTTCAAAAACTCTTTGGTTGCTTTTGCAGTATACTTTGGGTCATTGTCCATCTGCACCGTGAAGCGCCGTCCAATGAGTTCTGAAGCATTTGGCTGAATATGAGCAGATAATATTGCCCGAAACACTTCAGAATTCATCCTGCTGCTTTTGTCAGCAGTCACATCATCAATAAATACAAGAGAACCAGTTCCATTGGCAGCCATACATGCCCACGCCATGACACTACCACCA
>CM040986.1:11782812-11805918 GCA_022985145.1 Pangasius djambal | reverse complement strand
TTTTAATCTGTCTCTCTTTACAGCTGTCCCCAACTGACAAGAGCCTAGAGTTTGACCGAGACTTTCGCATTCGCCACTATGCTGGTGACGTGGTGTAAGTACACATGAAGAAGGCTTAAGTGCTTCATCCTCCTGTGTTCACCATAGTTACAGGTGCTGGAATTAGCCAGTAGAGTGCTGTTGGTAACTAAATACTGCTATAAGTATACTGAAGAAGAGACTCACTGTGGGATGGAGGATGTTATTTAAGTAATGTATGATGGAAACATTATACAGAATGGTCACAAATTAAAGGAAAATCAATATGCATTGGCATAGATTCTATAGTACTTGCAATTCATCCAAAAGATATTCCCTCAGTTGATGTTTTGATGTTGGTGGTGGAGAGTGCTGTCTAACACATCAGGCTAAAATCTCCCATATGTCTTCAATTGGGTTGAGATCTGGTGATTGTGAAGACCATAGCATATGATTTGCAGCATTTTCATGCTCATCAAACCATTAAGTGAGCCCTTGTGCCCTGTGGATAGGGGCATCGCCATCCCAGAGGAGATTACTCTTATCAGGATAGAAATGTTTCATCATAGAATAAAGGTGATCAGTCAGAAGAACTTCATATTAGTTTGCACTGACCCTTCCCTCTTTGGCACAGGTTCCCTACCCAGGTCCTGGAGTAGTCCTGCACATTTTAGTGTTTTTCCAGCTCTAACAAACTCATGTGCTGTTAATTAGATAATTAATTGGATTGGGAGCAGGGAAAACACTAATATTGTAGGACTGTGGGTAAACCAGGACCAGGCTTGGGAACCTGTGCTCTAAGGGGACAAGTGGACCAAAACTATGCCAAAAATTTCCCAAAGCCACCAGTTTTTTCTTTAATATGGCACCTGTCTGCATTTTCTTTCTAAAGTGCCAGCTCTGAAAATCTTGTAGTGTAAGCTGTCCGCATTAATAATTTGACTTTTTCCATAACTAGCCGAGTTGTATGTATGTTAGAAATGGTGCTAAAAATACCTTAGTTATTGAAAGTGTATGAGAAATAGAGCACTCTGTGAGTCAGTGGCATGATGCTGTTTTTCTCTCAGGAACCTGAAACACTTAATGTAGCACTTAGAAGTCTGAGATTGAGTAGCTAAATCTGCCACCCACCTCCTGTCATTTTCTCGGCTTAGGGTTCAGATACTTCTATAATGTTTTAAGTCTTTCCATTAAACAAGGGAGTTTAAAAGCGCTCCTGTGTGTATGTATAGGGAATTTGTTAACTAATGTCTCACTGTGTTCTAAATCTTCCTTATCAGCTACTCTGTGGTGGGCTTCATTGACAAGAACAAGGACACCCTTTTTCAGGACTTCAAGAGGCTGTTGTACAACAGGTCAATATCCTCACCAGCCTGCTTGCTTATTCATGGCCAACATCACTGCTTTGCTTTCATTTAACCGTTATGACTTGTTCTGCAGCTCGAACCCTGTTCTGAAGGCCATGTGGCCCGAGGGTAAGTTGAGCATCACCGAGGTCACCAAGCGTCCTCTCACAGCAGCCACGCTCTTCAAGAACTCAATGATCTCACTGGTGGAGAACTTGGCCTCTAAGGTCAGAATTTAGACAATGTTTGTACCTGCTTGCTTGTTAAGGAAGTGACCACATGAACAATAATGGACTGTAATGTACTGTCACCCCCCTGATGGTGTGTACAGGAACCCTACTATGTGCGCTGCATCAAACCCAATGACGTGAAGTCCCCACTTCTGTTTGAGTATGAACGCTGTAAGCACCAGGTAGAGTACTTGGGCCTGCTGGAGAATGTCCGTGTGCGTCGTGCTGGCTTCGCTAACCGTCAGACATACCCTCGCTTCTTACAGAGGTAAGCATCCTCTGCGCACCCTGTCTATTTAGTTATGACTTCAATGCAAGGAAGAGATGATAATAGTTTGGGATGGCTTTTGCAATGAGTCCAATTTAGGCAGTCGTGGCCTAATGGTCCGAGAGTCAGACTTATAACCCGAAGGTGAACTTGAAGGTCGTGGGTTCGAGTCTCGGGTCCGGCAGGGATTGTAGGTGGGGGGAGTGAATGACCAGCGCTCTCTGCCACCCTCAATACCACGACTGAGGTGAGACCCTTGAGCAAGGCGCCGATCCCCCAACTGCTCCCCGGGCGCCGCAGCTAAAATGGCTGCCCACTGCTCTGAGTGTGTGTTCACAGGGTGTGTGTGTTCACTACTGTGTGTGTGCACTTGGATGGGTTAAATGCTGAGCACAAATTCTGAGTATGGGTCACCATACTTGGCCACAAGTCACTTCACTTATATTAGGAAATTTTACAGAAAGTCAGTGCATGTCAGAGTTTTTTTTTCCCACTCAGATGAAATAGGGTTGGTCATGCAATATGAAAATCACAACAGTGAGTGTGGCTTATGACTCAAACAGAAGCAATTCCATTATTTTTTAATAGTCTAATGACCTCAAGCGTGACAACCCAAATTACACATAAATTAAGTAGAGGAATTGTTCTCACTGATGTTCTCACGGTAAATCCTTATAGCACTCATACCAGAGCTCTAAAGAGCTGATCAGATTCAGTTTGACACTCCTGTTGCATAAAGACTCTCTGTTAGTAACTCTAATTGAGAGAGATGTTTTAATGTCATGCCCCAAAATGTTTCTGTGTATCCAAACTGTCTAAAAGAAGGCCATGAACATGCACTGAATATAATCTCTTACTTAGATAGTGGGGCTTGGCCTAATGGCACTGTGGGATTTATTCCAAAGAAACTTATCCCACATTATTTCTAAACACATACAGTGCATTCTGATTGTGTCCTCATTTTAATCTAATAAATAATTCATTCATTTAATAAATAACTGAATACATTTAATAAGGTGAGTAGATTTCATTTACACAAGTATTTAGACCCATTTAGACCCATTTAGTTCATTCTTGAAGCACACTTGGCAATGGATTTGATTCTGCCAGCTCTCTTTACGGTTGCATGAGAAGTGTCATTTTTACACTATTGTCTGGTCTCTCCTAAAACGTTCAGTCAGGTTCAAGTGTAGGCTCTGGCTAGGCCTCTCAAGAACTGTCACAGACTTGTCCTAAAGTCACTCCTCTATTGTTTTGACTGTGTGTTTTGGATCATTTTTGAATGGTGAACCTTTACTTTATAAACTGAGGTCCTGAGTGCCATTACACAAATGACAAAAAGACACCATGAAGATTGCATATATACCTTGTCATGGTAACAGGTGCACTTTTTCACTGCTATCCCACTGTCCTGTCAGGTATAAGATGATCTCTGAGTTCACATGGCCGAACCATGACCTGCCCTCAGATCAGGAGGCAGTGAAACGTCTGCTGCAAGGGTGTGGCTTTGAGCATGATGTGGCTTATGGCAAGACCAAGGTGTTCATCCGTACACCACGCACCATCTTCAGCCTGGAGGAGCAAAGAGCCCACATGGTGCAGAGGATCGTCCTCTTTCTGCAGAAGGTGAGAACATAAGCTAATAAAGATTGCTGACTTGTTGAAAATGTTGAATGCATGCTGCTACTTGCATAAGCATAGTTAAAAGTAAGTATAACCTCGACCCAAGGAAAAGAAACAGAAATGTACACAGAAGCCTGAAACAAATAGTAGTTAGTTTTCTTGTGTGACAATATTGCACATCTCTGTCTTTCTAAGATATTTTTTAAAATTATGCAATTATTAAACATTGCAAACTCCACTTTTAATGCTGCTTTAGCCAGCTGATATGCCTAGCCTGTAACTGACCAACTTTCTTTAGCTGGTTCCCATTTTATATGATTTTATATATATTATATTATGAGTTTATGAAATCATGACACCTGCTATTGTATCCCTGGATATATCCCTACATGACTCTGTACTATGGATCATATGGCTGTTCCTAATCCTGTAGCAGCAGACATCAAAGTGTTGAATCTGCACTCTGCCAGTGTCTGAGATTGATTGTATGACCTTTGTATTGACACAGCCATGCGCTGGCTCACAAACATAGATATTGGCTTGACACCACTGTGTTTACCTTATCCCCTGAGGTAAAGTCCCATTTTTAGGGACAATGCCACTTTATTAAGCAGGCTGTTCACCCCCAGGCAATAGCGGTCTCATCAGAGTGTAATATCAGTGCCTGAGCTGAGTGACTGGCACTGAGGTGCTAAACACACACAATCACACACAAGGCGCATTGTGAATTGCGCTCTTCGTGTGGATCTGTCTCCATGCTTCTTGCTCTGTCTCGTTGTGTCTGTTGTCAGTGTTAGATCATCTGGCCTTTTATCAGCACCTAGCAGACTGAAATGCTTTATGTCAAGAGTACCAGTGTTGGGAGATTTGGCAGAATCTGTGCCACGGCTCTCATCCCTGGAACAAGCTCACTGACAAAAATATAGAGGCTCACAGAATGGCTGCCATTTTTTTAGAAATAGATTTTTCTCTTCTGATTAAGGAGGTGCCCCCAGGATGGGTATATCTCTCATCTATTCTCAGGTCTCCAACCAAGCAAAAGAGCTCTGAGCTAAAAGAGACATGATTTGCATACACATCTGCCTCGCTCTGACCTTCAATCCGTCTCAATTCACTGCTCCTTCACTGCTTATTTCACACTGCCATTCTAAACCTCTCTGAGCTGTTCCTCTTCTGTTCTGCTCCCTGTGTTCAAAGACTCACAAAGCTAACACCCATCACATATGGCTTTGAAGAAGAAAAAAAAAAAAACATGTACAGCAAAATGGATTAGCAGCTACTAAATACAAACATTCTCTGCATTATTCATGAACCTTCTTCTCCTTTAAATTATTTTTTAATATGTTTACGCCTGGCTGTCCACATCGCATGGAATGTCAGCGTGTAGTTTCCTAAGATAAATGGATGTAAAAGATCTCCGCAGCATGATTGATGTGACTGGCTCCTCCTGAGCTGTTTCCTGTTGTTTATTTGAATTCCTGTGATGGGTTTTTCTGACATGTAGAATATCCAAAATTTTAACCCAACAAGCCTCTTCAAATATCTGACAGTCACCTGGGATTTACTTTTCCTAATCCTTCCATTTTTGACTTGTCATATAAATCTGTAGGCTTTTATTCAAAGAAGCATTCCTGCGTAAAATTGACATTTAATATATTTTTTGTTGGGTAGTATTCTGTAGTGCACTATTGCCTCTTGCAACCTGATTTATTTTTTAGTTTTTTTGGCTTCATGAATTTGTATTGTTGTCATGTTTGTGTTCATTTTTGTTCCAGCCGGACAATATTCAGTGTACTTTATCCAAATATGTCCACATATTAGGAACAGTTCCATACACTGTTAGTATAGAGTTTCTCAAGGGTTCTTTTAATGGTCAAGGGTTCTTAATGTTCTAAAGGGGTTCTATTCAGAATCCTCTCTGAAAGGAAAACACTCTATAATTATATTATGTTTCAAAAAGGAACCAAGGGTTTACCCAGAGAGATACGTGTACAACTATTAGAACTAATATTAGTGATCTAGCTCAGTTATAGCTTGGACTAATGTTCATGAAACTTTTTTCTTGGACAAAAACAACAATTTAGTACAAAATTATTGTAGTGTACAGCAAACCTGGTATGAAAATACGAAGTGGTATATGCTAATGGTGGCTTGCAGATGTAGGAACGGATGTTAATAGCTCAGAATAAATGGACAATGAGAGAGTTCACCAACAGAGATTTACAAATAAGAAAAACTGTGATTTTTATCTATATTACACGTAGTAGAGTTGCCCTCAGTTACAAAGTAGTGGCGGTAAACTGAGGTGAGTTAGCTAGCACGTGTTACCTTTGTATTGTGTTTGTTAAGTGTAAAAGTTAGCTTGCTATCCATTTAGCTAGTAGGGGTGTAACGATACATAAAATTCAAATTTGATGTAATGCAGTGTGGTGGTGTCTTGGTATGATATATTTTTGATATAGCACATGTGTTCCTGTGTTAGCTTTCCATTTTCAATTGATTAAAATATTCAATGTTGTAAAAATACAGTATTTGAAACTTAATAATGTTAGAGTTGGCATGATCCAATTTAGACTCTTAGCAGCATATAACAAATGAAGACTGTAAAAAACTTAAACATGGCTAATTAAGCGTTAGCTCTCTGTCCATGCTTTTACCGGTGTTACTTAAAGACGCGTTCGCGGTCTGAAGTGCAGGGCTTTTATTTATTTTACATTGTGCTGTTTGCTAGTTGTACTCTAATGCCTCTGTAGACTTAGATGTGTTTTTGAATCCCATGTTCTCCACTACTAAGAAGCGTTCTATATTTGCAACTAAGAATGCACCTGTGTGTGTGCGTGGGGCTTCATGTTTTCATCTTGTCCCAGTTCCAGTGACCGTCTCTTTCCGTTCCTCCTTACTGCTGACTATAGCCCGAGCTAATACACTAATAATCATAGTATACTAGAATATTAGCTCGTGAAAAGCAGCATGCTTAGGAGAAGCTTGTTTTTTTTATTTTTTTTTATTTTATCCACAATAGACTCTGCTGATTTTAGATAAAGACGAAGCTACTTTTTCAGAGGAGGGAGTGTGGGCCTGATTAAGTTTAATGAATAGCCTTTACTGATGTTGCACAGCATATATTGCACAAACAACCACACATATCTGCAGCTTATTCAAAATGCAGTCGCACTCTTTCTGCCACCGATCTTTGTATCCCTTATATCATATTTTTATATTTTTCCTTTACTACCTGTATAGTAGAAAATTCCAGTTTATGTAAATTCTATTTTTATGTCACGGACAGTAGAAAAGAGCATTTCCCTGCACATCGTACTGTGTATGGTTGTATATGTGACCAATAAAATTTGAATTTGAATTTATTATTCAGTCTGTTGAATGTATTTGAATGTTGTTTGATATGCAATGCATTGAATTTAGAGCTTTGTATCGACGTATACGATACAATACACCATATTGACACACCCCTAAAAGCTAGGTTAATGAATTAACCTACATGAATTGTATACTTTACATATTTGGGTCTGTTGAATTTACGCAGACAACCAAATAACTTACTATGATGTGTGCTATGTACTATGATGTTTTTTCCCCCATTTTTTTTTTGCCTTCGCGTTTGAGCACGTTTGATGTGTATGACTCTAATTTCAAAGTCTAGGCCATGACTGTGAGAGAAATAGAAAAGGCACTGACCCCAATCAATGAATGTGCTAAATACACCATTAATAAGCACTTCTCAAGGTCTGCTGCATAACTCACTGAGAGATGAAAGTGGTTTTTATTCATTATTTTGAATGGAATCTGTTGAGGCTGTTGGTACGTTGCTCAATGTCAGTAGTTAATCGACGTCTTGTGTCGTGCCAGAATTTTGCTTGATCTGTAGCTCTGTGTGAAATGTCTTTCTAGAGCGGCAAACATTTGCATTCATAGTGCTTAGAATGTTGTGTCTGTCATAAGACACAATGAACAAAATGAAGAATTCTTAGTAAAATGTGATTGGTTGTTATTATTTCAACATTTGTCAAATGTAAAATTCTACTGATTTTAATTAGGCCTATGACTAATTACTAATTATGTGTCAGAAGAGAGAAATGTTTAGGTGGTTGTGGAGGCAGTGACAGTTACGTCAGTGGCCATGCTGTTGCAGTAATGACAGCCCCCTACACACATGCTCTCTCATATACACACACATACACATACACATACACGCGCACACACACACACACACACACACACACACACACACACACACACAAGCCCACTCCAGCAGTCTGTTAGAGGTCACAGAAGAAAAAAAAAAACATGGTGGTCTCCTTCACAGTTGCATGCAGCTTAGCCCTGCATTATTGATTTATGAAAACAGTACTCTCTCTCTCTCTCTCTCTCTCTCTCTCTCTGTCTGTCTGTCTTCTACTCTTTCCTCACTTTCCCAGAGTCTCTGGTGATTAGCGGTTAGGATCTGTTGTGCCTGTGCTAAACCATGTCGCACTGTCAGAGTGTGATGCTATCAGGCCAGAGCCCTTGCATCAAGTGTTTTGTGGAGAACCGCAGATATTCCCCAGGAGGTTTTGCACGTGTAGGAACTGTGTGCTTGAATTTGACTCCTGATTGTTTGGGGTGGTTTTGCTGCACTGCGTGCCTGTCCGGCTGATTAATGATAAGCCAGCACACATTTTCTCAGTCATCTGTAACCGTCTGGTGACACCTGAAGGCGAAAGGAACATATAGGAATAGGAATTGCAGTGCCTTTGTGATTCAAGAAAGATGGATGTACAATGATCATTTGTAAATATATTATTTTGTGGAGGGATATTGATTCCTGTGAATGCAACCCAATGTCTGACAACAGGCTAACTGGCTATTATCATGTCTCTTCAGCCAACGAGTCAATTAAAAAGCAAATCAGAGCTAGTTAGCATAGCAATCTGTCATACTTTATTGCAGTGAGACTTCTGCAGCCTGGCTGTAAATTTGGAGCATAAAAGCACAGGGAGGCGATACAACAATGTGTCCAAGTAGTTAACACACCAATCCGACTGGCTTATAGGAGGGGAGGGGGAACCAGGGGCTGCTCCTGGCCTAATTTACCCACGTTCCCCTGGGTACGGCCCGTCTGGCTGCACTCTTGTCTAAATGTCTCAACATAGACTCGGTGCTCACACAATAAGTATCCAGCTAGAAACTTTCAATTTAAAGTGACAGGAGGCATCTTGGTATATTGGTTCAAAACAGGAAATATTATGACAGGAGTGTCAGGATCAGATGTGATGTAGCGTGACTGTGTCGCCGGTTTGGATTGTACTGTGCAGAGCAATGACTCACTCTAATCTCCAATGGGTTAGAGACATACATACAGAGGGGCGTGGAGAGAAAGGTTGCAGTTTTCTCTGCAATCTCTATCAGCCTATTTAATCTTATTATGGATCTTGTAGAAGGATCATAAAGATGGGTGTTACAATAGCACACAGATGCAAAGAATAATAATAATTTTTAATAAGCATTCTAACTGCTAAGAAAATGTACAATGCTGTTTAAAACAGAAGTGAGTCACCGATGAGTCAGTCCTAACAGCAGGATTGGATTATTAGGTTGTTCTTGGTTATCTGCTTTTTTCTTTTCTTTCTTTTTTTTTTTTTTTTTGTCAATAGCAAATCTATGACCATATCTGGCTGTCAATGCAGAATCTAAATGTAGTATGTTGTTCTGCACAGGCTGAAGTGGCTAGCTGTTTTCATTGACCTGCATCATGACTCACTTTCAGCACATGGCGATTGGCTGCATGTTAATAATTAGACTAATTACTCTTGCTCACCAGCAGTAACAAATTATGGCTTTTCCAGCATGCAGCAGTTTGGAGTGACTCCAAACTAAAACTCCTAGATTTTTAGCGACACTGGGAGGTTCTGCAAAACTCTGCACAGTTTCTGTTGTTTGTATAGATTATGTCTCTTTCGACTGCTGTGTCAAATGTTTCTCTTTTAAAATGTGAAATCGTAAGACGTAGAGTCTGTTCAGTGTTTTATTGCAATTTGCAAATTCTGACCGTCTGAGACTTCTAAGTCTGCAATTTTGGAAAAATCCTTTTTAATCCAGTAATCATCACTAAAACCTGCTCATACTTTGGGAGCAGTGAATATTGATAAAGCATTATTCTTTATACATTTGTGCAGCACTTGTTCACATTTTGATTCTGAAATCTTAAAGTTTTACATTTAAAACACTAGAATATTTTAATGTTGATATTTTGTTCAATTACTATGCGCAAAATAATTCATGGATCAGCGTATTTAAATTAGGGGCAGAAGTTCAACAAAAAGTGAATAAATAAATAGTGACAGGTTTATGTTAAACTCTTTAAATAGAAATACATACATTTACTAAATTAATTTATTGTACTAACATAGACATTATATCAAAATGGAAAAGCTGCATTATAACTTGGAAATTCGGTCCTTAATTTAAATAGGCTGGTCTGCAGATGATTTTCTTCGGTGTAGTAATATATTAAGCATAAATCAGACTAAACAAGTACTGATAATAACACCTACAGGACATTTTCGTAATGGTTTCTTGAATACTATTCCAGTGCAGTGCTCAGCATGAGCTTTAGTGCTTTAGGAAATCAGCAAAATGGCCACATTAGTAGTCTGGTGTCTGGTCCAGCTAATGTCTTTAAATACAAAATCTAGTAAAGACTTTTGTGATTTAGTAATTTTGGGCACTAGTTTCTTTGAATCCATTTATTACCTAATTATTCTTGGTTTTAAATGCTTTTGAAAATGTGTTTTGGCCTTGAACAACAACATATATGAGCAAGAGCTGCATAACCACTTAAATCCAGTCATGGTCACCTTACAAACAAGGATAAATGCTTTTAGCTGCTTGAATCAATGTTTGATGACTTGCATCATTGAAAAATTGGAAGAAAAGGAAATCTAGTCCCAGTCCTGGACTACCAGGACATTTCTGGAGCAGATTTTGATGCAAGGTTTACTAATGACTATCCAGTCATGCATGTTCAGATACGAATATTTACTTTTCATGCAGTGAAAGAAATGAGTAAAAGTACCCATATGTCTCTATTTATACGAACATTCATTCAAGCACACATTAGCTGCCCCGAGTGCGTGAGTCGTTGTGGACAAAAGGGAGCGTGAGGCACTAGCTTTATTGAGAGCTGAGCAGCTTAAACAGCTCCCTGGAGATCCATTACCCTGTATTGTTAATGCTCAAGTCAAGGACTACAGCACTTTGGCCATCGCAGATCACCATTTGTTTTTTTTTCAATCTGCGTATATATGTGTGATTTTTATTTTCGCAACCCTCGTTATCTCTGTAATGATCTGCATTAGTGATTTTTATTATAATAAGCTGAAATTATGTCTGTTTTTTTTGTTCCTTTCCCCTTTTGTTCCTCTCATTTTCCTAAAGGTATGGCGCGGCACTATTGCTAGGATGCGTTACCGCCGCATGCGGGCTGCGCTCATCATTCTGCGCGCGTACCAGCGTTACAAGGTCAAGTCCTATATCCGAGAGGTGCACCGGCGCTTCCAAAACGTACGCAGCATGAAGGATCACGGCAAGCACGTAAAGTGGCCCACACCTCCCAAAGTACTGCGCAGGTTTGAGGAAGCGCTAAGAAACATCTACAACAGGTCAGAGCCATAGTAAACACCAAAACCCATTATCTTCCTCTATTTCTTGTTGTCTCACGTACAAATAGATGCACACGCTTCGGGAGCTGAATGGCAATCAGTGCTCTGCTGTAACGTAGGAGTCGATTATGACTCTAGCTCGCGGTTAAGTCCTACTGTAGAGCAGTGATAATTAACAGCATGTTTATCTGTGACGCACGTTTTCTTTGTAGGGATCTGGCATAGTAATCACTTGACTCATACAGTGTGGCATGTGATGTCATGTTAGCCTCCACACTCACCCAGTCATTAACTTTCAAGGAAACTGACCCCAGGCTTGTTCCTCTTACATTTTACATACTGTGCGTAGATACGTAGATGCATAGATCTGAATTTGTCAGAATCCAGATATCTCTATCCACTCCCACACTCGTATCTGTATCTACACCCACACTACTCTATATCTTTATTTGCGGGTGCGAATCTCCTCCTTTCTGAATATAAGGTACAAAAACATTTCAGTGATTTGCATATATGAAAGATTTTGCTCATCCTGGTCAACGAAAAGTCAAAGGGACTATGCTTGTGCCATTTGGTTTCCAAAGCACATAACACACCTGATTTAATGTGCGACGTGGTCTAAAGGCTTCACATTTGCTTATAGAACAACTAGAAATAATATAGCTGTGGATATGAATTTATTTCCAAAGACAAAAATGTTGAAATGGAAAAAAAAAAAAAACATGTTTTGACAAGACTTTCAGCAAGTAGTTTTTATTTAGAACATAGCACTCAGCATGTGTGTATGCCAAGAGGGTGCAACGCTGTCATCTGGCTTCTAGTCTTTATTTATTTTTCAGTCATGGCACAATTCCATATGGGTTATTTTATTCCTAATGTTTTCACTATTATTATACAATGTGGAAAATACAGAAGTAAAGGCAATAAAGTAAAAATGTGGAAAATAGTAAAAGCCCATGAATAACACACAGGGTGATGTTTTAAAATATGATGATGCTGTATTGTTTTCAGTGCTATGCATTATGCTTTTGGGTTGTCCGTCTATGATTCCCTTTGGCGTGATATCTCAGGAAGGAGTGGTTAAATGTTATAGGATTTATATAGAATTGTCTTTGTAATGAGCAGATGAACTGATTAGGTTTTGGAATTGGTCCAGACAGGGTCAAGGTAACAGCAAGGTCAAATGCCTGAAACAGTTTTTCTTCAATAGCTTCCTTCTGGTTCATATTTTAGGAGTATTTTAGGCATATGCATTTGTTACAAAAAGGACTAGACTTGTTGGCAGACGACGCGTCACTCTGTCAGCGCTATTTGGCATCGAGTTCTACTTGTTTTTTTTGTTTTTTTTCCAGCTGTTTTATTTTAGTGCAATACTTTGTACATAACACTGGAATCATAATTATGTACACCCCTACAGTAAATACTTGGTGAAGCTTCCACTGGATAACAGCACTGAGCCTCTTCCTGTAATGTCTAACAAGGTTGAGTGATCTTGGGCCACAACTCTTTATTTTCTGTTGAAAGCCTCTTGGTTTTTCCTGAAATTTTGTGTGGGCTTTACATGCGAGCAGCGTTATATTTGGCCAGAGGCAACAACAGAGTTTCTGAAAGCTCAATTATGAATGACTGAGCTTGTTTGACTATGAGCAATCTGTTTGCTTTTATTTTACCTGTTCTTTAGGGGTGTCAATAATTTTGTCACCTGTTTTTGAGAGAAAATAGTATTATCTAAAGTAGACATTTTTATGAAAATGTTTTTCCTTAGGCGAAAGGAAGTTCTTCAGCAGGTTAGTAGAAAACAATTATTTTTGACCCTTCTCCTGAAGGACTCTAATCATTCTTGGCTTTTTTTCCCCGTCTTTTGTGTGTGTTTGTGTGTATGTGGTGAAGGTGGTGGGCCTGGACCCTAATTAAAAACCTGTCTCCGGAGGAGATGTTACAGGTCAGGGCTAAAGTGGCCACGCTGGAGTGCCTGAAGGGTCAAAGGGCAGACCTTGGCCTGCAGAGAGCCTGGGAGGGCAATTACCTGGTCAGTGTGAGCTTGATGAAGGAATTAAATAACGAAGAACAACACTTGAATTGAATAATGAATGAATTTTGTTTTCACTGTTCTATCCTGTGTGTTGATGCTCAGAAGCGGGATAGTCCTGAGACAGCTTCTTCCTTCACCTTGGTGTCCAGTGACCTGCAGAGGAAAGATAAGTTCATGAGAGTCCTCTTCTCCTGCAACGTTCGCAAGGTACAACTCACCTTTACATCACGTACTTGAATTTGTACTTGATGTCTTTTCTTCCGTTCTTATGTATTTTTTAATGAATTTTAATTCTGTAGATCAACCGCTTCAATAAAGCAGAGAACCGGGCAGTGCTAATCACTGATCGTCACCTCTACAAGATGGACCCACTGAAACAGTACAAGCCCATGAAGAGCATCCCACTGTACAATGTACATATCTACTACCAACATCTTTTACTTTATTGCAAACACTGCTCATTTCACATTCTGGTTTTGAACTGGAAAACTGCATTGGTAAAAAATCCAGATATCTGTACCTACACCCACACACACACACACCACTCATGTAATCAATCCCTTTCTCAGATGATTTGATACACATACCGATGTGTAGCATACACAAATGATACAGTTAAACAAGTAACGATTCGATACACTTTAATTCAGTAGTAATCCAATATGATTAGTTGTAGCACCAATACAATTTATTTCAGGTTTCTCAGTAACTTGAAAAGCTGCTTTTGTCTTATTATCTTCGAGAGAGAGAAAAAAGAAAGGCCGTTTATAGCTGCTTTAACGCAAGTTATATTAGGAACTAATGGTTTCCTGGGCGTTCTACAACATTAATCATAATGATAAACTGATCAGTTTATTACCATTGTGTAAACCAACCAGATCTATATCAGTTTTTATCCATTTTCCTCATCATCATTATTATTATTATTATTTAACCATTTTTCTTATTAACCAGATCTTGTGGCTGTGTTGTAGACTGTTGATTTCTTTTTTCTGATTTAAATTTTTTTTTCACCTCTACCTGCAGTGCATCTGTTTTTGTCTCATTTTACAAGGAAAAACATTTTTTTTAAAAAAAAAAGTTGGGTTTTTTTTATACAATGCATTCCAAGTTTTGGATAACACTGCCCAGCTTTGTGCGTTATTAAATTGTCCGTCATGCTTCAAGCAGCGCTCAAGTTGAGCCCTTCACCTGTCTTGCGGATTAGCTGTCATTAAACAGGCTTAAACCTGGAAGGTTGACCTCCACACAGCAGCGTTTTTTTCCCCCCACTTCAAATCAAATGATGCAATCATTCAGCCCCAGACAGTGTGGTTTCCTGAGTTATAGCTGATGAGAAATAGGGATAGCTATAACCTGCAGTTCTAATCCATCTGTAGTGTGTGGCATGGCTGTCTCAGAGCTGCAGTGGGCTTGAGGCCATATTTCTAGCAGAGCTCTATAATACTGGACTGACCGTGAAGGAGGGGGGTTGGCTCCTGTTCTTAGCACAAAGTATGACTACAGGCTGTGTATTCGACCCTCTGTCCTGTAGAGAACCCTTACAAAAATATCCATCAGACCTGGATCCGTATCTGAGTTTAAAAAAAAAAAAAAAAAAAAGCCATAATTGCATATGCATTTTTTCAGTAAATGCATTTAATAAAGTATCTGTAAATATTCAGTAGAGTGAAATTCGATTTGATTATATTATAATGGATAAATTAATCACTATATTTAGCAGGATGATTTGTGCATATGGCTGCTGTTTAATAATTGAGGATTAGTCGAAGGAGAGTATCACTTAATGGCTCCTGAATAGGGAAAATCTTCTGCCCCAACTAACCCTTTTCTGACCCCATATTTATTTATTGCTCCACTGAGGAACAGGGGTCTGTGCAATGATACCATCATGGTACAAGTGTTTTAGGATGATTGATGGTGATTTTGTGATGCCGAAGAATTCTGTGTCCCAGAGTACATGTTCAAATATAAAATGGAAAAAGCATGGCGATATTAAAATAGTCTTGATTGTATTCCATCCCTTGCCCCTCACCCTCCAACATTCCACTCTGTTCCTCGCTATCCGTTTTCCTCTCCGCTGTTGTCATGCCAACATCCCAGGAGATGGGGTTGTCATGGCGACGGAGTGGGAAGAGAAATCAGCTGACGTCTGGTAGCGTTCAGGCATGTGCACTGATTTGCCTCCTCTGTGTTTTCCTTCTGCTCTTTCTTAGATCAGTCTCTTTGTCTTTTCTCTCCCCCTTTGTTTGACTTATTTGTTTATTATAGCTTCTGCTGATTTCTCATTTTTTACTTTGCTGCTTTATTGGTTGTTTGATTTGGAACGATTATAAACATCAACTGAAGCTGATAACTGTGTATTTACCCCGATCAGCCATAACATTAAAACCACCTGCTTCACGTTGTATAGGTCCCCCTTGCGCCACCAAAACCGCTCTGACCCGTCGAGGCATGGACTCCACAAGACCTCTGAAGGTGTGCTGTGGTATCTGGTACCAAGACATTAGCAGCAGATCCTTTAAGTCCTGTAAGTTGAGAGGTGGGGCCTCCATAGATCGAACTTTGTCCAGCACGTTCCACAGATGCTCGATCAGATTGAAATCTGGGGAATTTGGAGGCCAAGTCAACACCTTGAACCCTTTGTCATGTTCCTCAAACCTTTCCTGAACAATTTTTGCAGTGTGGCAGGGTGCATTATCCTGCCCATGACCCTGTCGCCAGTTCACTGGTTGTCCTTCCTTGGACCACTTTTGGTAGGTACTAACCACTGCATACTGGGAACACCCCACAGGACGTGCCGTTTTGGAGCTGCTCTGACCCAGTCGTCAGGCCATCACAATTTGACCCTTGTCAAAGTCGCTTAGACTTGCCCATATCCTAAGACTTGCCCATTTTTCCTGCTTCCAACACATCACCTTCGAGAACGGACTGTTCACTTGCTGCCTAATATATCCCACCCCTTGACAGGTGCCAGTGTAACCAGACTTCACCTGTCAGTGGTTTTAATGTTTATGGCTGATCGGTGTATAAATTGAGGTAATTTTAAGAAATAATACTCATCCTGGAAAAATATTATAGTTAAACCAGGGGAGGTGAGATGAAAATGAGTAGATATATTTCGGATCTTAGGATAATGCATTTTGCTCTCTCTTTCTCTCTCGCTCTTTCCCTCTCACACTCTGTCTCTCTCTCCTCTCTCTCTCTCTCTCTCTCTCTCTCTCTTTATCTCTCTCTCATAAACACAGAGGAAGAGAGAGAAAGGGAGTCAATTGTTATGTAATACATTTTCTCAAGAATGGATGAGGGAGGGAGAGTGAGGTTGCTGATCCCTCCTGCCATTACTGCAATGGTTATTACTGGCAGCACAGGACAAGAATAGTCCAGGCTGCTCAGCAGTTCTTCCCACTCCTCATTTCCCCACAACATTTGCTTGGAATTGCCTTGTTTGACATCCAGCATATACTACATCCAATCTTGACTACATCATTTTATGAATCCAGTGCGGGCACAGCAGCTGTCTCTTTTCCATATACAATGCATGAGTATTTTTTATTTCTGGACTAACAAGCCATGCATATCGACCGCTCTGTTTGATATCATCTATTGGTATCATCTCAGTTGAAAGCGGGGATAAATGGTGTTCAGAGTGTGGTGTGGTGTTCCTGTTTGCTTAGTCATAGTGATTTTGATCCATTGCAATGTCCATTAGGCTGTTTTCCAACCTGGGCTGATTCTCTGCTCTCCAGACCTCATGCTAAATTCAAGAGACCCAGTAAGAGAAAGAATAACATGAACTATGCTAAACACTTCATCTGGAACCAAACACAAACCTAGCTTCACACTGTCAATCATCTCCAAATTTATATTTGAGCCTCATCTGATACCATTTTTCCACATAACACTTTCAAATTCTGTGATACAAGATTATGTATGGCAAGACTGGTCTGTTTGTTGTAGTTACTGAATAATTTATGGTAGTTACTGTGTAATAATGTGCGTTGTGATGACGGACTAAGTGATTTTAAGGCATTAATGGAAATCTCTATCTGCCGCATCTGTAGCTGATGAACTATTGCCCGGAACAAGAATTTTGACACATTGACATGTACTGAGACATGAACGGAAACCCATTCTTTGATGCTCGCATATAATGAAAGTCTAAAAGTTGTTGAACATCAATAAACATTTGTGCGAAACAAAAAGTTTTTGCAGAATATCTTCATATTTCAGTCTTAGGATATATGTCCAATGTTGGAAAGTGAATAAGTATGATAAAAATAAATAAGGTAAGGCATTCACGTATGTCTGTCTCAACTTTTATATAATGATAAATGTACTTGCAAACAGTGTAAATTGCTGAATTCTTCTGATATATTTGCATATTTTAATATTTCATTACCGGCCATTGTAAGTGAGATTTTAATAAACAGGTTTTCCGTTCTTTTCTCAGTAAAGGGTAATAATGTCAAAATTGTTGTCTGTGGTAATCACCCATAAGCTACATATGCGGTGGATTGCGGTTAGTTTGAGTAATCCCTGGACTATTCTCGTGTTCTCAGGTCTTGTGTTTGTCCCTGATGAGTGTGACTCCAGGACACTGGGCCTGCACTTCCACATTCAGGGAAAACAACAGCAGAGCTCATTAGACTGTGCTCTGTTTTCACCCTCCCTCTCCCCCTGCTCTTGTTCTCCCAGGTGACTGGCGTGAGTGTGTCCCCAGGGAAGGACCAGCTGGTGGTCTTCCACACCAAGGACAACCGAGACCTGATCGTGTGCCTGCAGGGCATGGTGCCAGCAGGCGAGAGCCGCATCGGGGAACTGGTTGGCACCCTGCTCAGCCACTTCAAAAGGTACCAGCTCAGGCAAAACCAGTGTACACTGGCACACATATCAGCCTGTCAGCCTCTTCACGCAGCCATGACCTCTTCACACCAATATTCTCACTATTATGCAGCACACTGAAGTGAATCATGATATGTGTGGCTCACAGAGATGCTAGCAATATTGCAAATGGCACAGCGTTTCCTGAGACAGTGATTATGGTAGAGTTCAGCTGAGGCAGTGTTAGGCAGAGTGTGACATATGAATTGATTTTTTTTTTGGCAAGAGGGACAATCAGGGAGGATGTAATAGCATATGAATACACTATTCAGAATGAACCTTTTTTTAGACAGCTTACCAGAAATCTGGTTGAGACTAGATGTGTGCATTGGACTGGGATCCTCGGAACGGCAAAAAGTCACACTTGCATGCAAGTGAGAAATCAAATATGAAACTTGCAGGACAAAGAACAAGCACATTCATTAATGTGAACATGAGTTGCTGCATGATGCTTTTACGAGGTTCATTCAATCGTCCGTGCTATCTGCCTGCTCAGGGTTGCAGTGGTTAAATTAGGCTATTAGATTGTTTATATTTTGGAAAATAGAACAAGTAATAATTAAGCAGGATTAAAAACCAATATCATGCCCAGATGCTGAGACCAAGTATGAACTTTAGTGAGACTGAGGAACTGTCAGAGCCAAAATTCACACACCATGCTGATAGACTACCTCTGTGTTGTGTGGTAGGGTTCATATTTAATAAAAAAAAAATCATTCTGTTTAGGCCACCCTTTAAACATTGGGTTTAAATTGGAATACAGGTATGAATATTTTGAGCACTAAATAAAGATGCATTGTGTTACACCCCTACTGGGCATGTTTTTGTATGTTGGTTTGTTCTAAATGTCCTCACAAGAATAGGGATATCTGACAGTTGCCTGGTCACCACAAGGAAAACTGCTTTTCTACAAAAGCCAAACTTCAAAAGACGAAAAGAGCCCAAAGATTTCCTTTAGGTTACTGGGCTTAAGGTAAGTGTAAGGTTTAGTTTTATCTGTAGGCATCGCATTAATTAGCTGCATTAATAGATGTATCAGTGGAAGGTCCTCACAAGGATAGTAAGACAAATGTGTTTGTGTGTGTGTGTGTGTGTGCTCATGTGTGTGGTGGGGGTGATATCAGCTCACAGGACACTTTAGGACAGAGAGATGTGTACGAAAAAGCTAAAAAGCTGCTTAAATGCACTCATGCACAAACACACAGATAGTAAGCTTGAAAAACCCCACTAGTGTAATGCTCATTGTCCTTTACGTCACTGCTTACAAAACTAATATTGCAGCACTTTGTGTGAACATAAAGATTAACCAGATGAACTTAGAATCACCTTACAGTTTTCACTTACACCATGTGGCACACTTTTTAAATTTAAAAGGACAGAATGTCAGGCATTTTCATTTGAATGAATTTCAAGAATCATTGAGGTGACATTCAGGACACTTTAAGACAAGAGGATAATGTTGATGGTAGTATTCCTATGGATTTTTTTTTATATATAATTCGTGAAGCTGAGAAAATTCTTGTGCTGTAAATAACTCTTTCTTTCCAAGCATTCTTTCCTTGACCTGTGATTGCAGAAAATGATGGCTTTGTTTTGTTATTGTTACAGACCCTAACAGCTACATCCAATCTGATTTAAAATCTACACTGCACTTGGCAGTAAGTGTACACAGTGTTTAAAAACCCCAGGATCTGATCAGCGGTGGTCCTATGGTGATAGCTTTTCATTATACACAGGGCAGAGGACAGCTGACAAATGTGCTTATATGTTTAGTGAACCTGATAAAATGGTGAATACGTCATAGGTCTGGCTCAGTGGTTAAGTCTCTGGTGTACTGATCAGAAGCCGCATTCCACCAAGCACCTACTGTTGCTACTGGCCCTAGAGCAAGGACTTTAACCCTATCACGGCTGACTCTAGCCCCCTGACACCACCTTAACCACGATCTGGAATAGCTGAAGATGCAAATTTTCACCGTACTGTATTTGTATACATGAAAGTCATTTTTAACACTGGGGTTTTTAATATGCCAGACTTTGTCCCCAGTAATTTTTGAAAGTGGCATCAATTAAAAATATTTTACATAATAACTTTCAGGAGCAACTGATCCAAACATTTTCTAAAGCTATTGCTCAAGCTGTGATATCATTATCTACGCCATTAATTTATTCATAAAATGAAAATTAAAATCAAGATATTGTGGCATATCCAATTAAAAACCGAGTCTTTATTAGCATCTTATGGGACTGTACTTCTTGGTTTAATTTTTTTCTTTCTTTCTAACAGCTCCCAGTGAAGACGTGTAGGTGATAAAACAAATGGACTAAATGTGACTGCAGGAGGCGTCAAAAAAGCTAGTGTGAATTTAGGCGCTGGTTAGAATGGAGGTGCATCTTTTCTGTGAGATGTGCTTAAATTAAATCGCTTCAGAAAAGCTTTTGGTGGGCTCTCAGACCTGGTGAGACATGCGTTTCTTCCTCTTTTTTTGTCCACAGCACTTTTTAAAGCATATAAATTACCTAATAAACTGGCAGTTCAGCATATATTTAATTATTAATTAATAATTATATTTATTTATTTATTTAATATTATTATTTGTTTAAAAAAATCCGACAGTAGTTCTGGCTCTACTTCAGCTTGATAGGGTTATATTAATACACTTGTTCTAATACGTTATCATTTTTATAGTAACAGTTCATTCACTGGAACGTGTATGGCAGATGATCCAATTCAATTCAATTCAATTCATTTTTATTTGTATAGCGCTTTTTTTACAAAGGTCATTGTCTCAAAGCAGCTTTACACATACAAAAGTAAAGAGAAGTGTGTGTGTGTGTGTGTGTGTGTGTGTGTGTGTGTGTGTGTGTGTGTGTGTGTGTGTGTGTGTGACGTCTCTGATGAGCAAGCAGGGCGACGGTGGCAAGGAAAAACTCCCTGAGATGGTGATAGGAAGAAACCTTGAGAGGAACCAGACTCAACAGAGAACCCATCCTCATATGGGTTTACACTGTAGTGCGCGTGTGTGTGTGTGTGTGTGTGTGTGTACAATGTGCGCTTGTGCGATCCACATAACCGAAGCCTAATAATAAACACATTAAAAGCAAAAGCAAAAAAAGCTTTCTGTAAGCAGATGCTTATTTAACATTTATTGTCTTCAATAACATTAAATGTAATTTTAATCAGTTAAAAAGCATGAAATTGATTAATTAATTGTAAAAAATTCAGTTATTAGCAAATTGCAGCTGTGTATATATAGGAATAAACCACTTCCACTTTGCGATGGGCTGCATCACATCTCCTTGTCATGGATTATTTTCCTAAAACATCACATCCTATCCCATGTTTTGTTCCTAGAAAAATACATATTGGATTTATGTCCTTTTTTAGTCCCCTTTACCATGGCCATAACTTGAGCCTTACACAGTCTTAAACACAGGTTGAATAGCTCCAGTGAGGAAAACACCTTCATTACACCTCTGTGCTAATGATCAGCAGTAAGACGCCCTCTCTTTGGTGGTGTCTATCTGAGTAATGATGATACATGTGCTGAGCAAAAGACTCTGCTCAGAGACTACACACTGCTCCCTGTAGATACATAATTAACCTTTAGCTCTCCTTCACCACCATCACAGCAGCCTCAGCCTATTTAGCAAAGCCTGCAAAGCAGCTACAGCCACTGGCTCTGTAGCACACACTGCCGTGGTCAAATGTATGTGATATGTATGCTTTGTGTTATATAACCTAGTTTTAATCTTATACCAGGATTAATTGTAGCCCCATGGAATGAATGCTGATTACTCTTAGGCAGTTTGGATTGGACTTTATCTACACTTTGTATATCAGGTCTGGGAGTCCTTTTCCGAGTCCACAGTGCTCCTTTTTCTTTAATTTGGTGCTGAGCTAGCAAAATGCAGAATAACCGCAAGCAGAATCGTGTTTTTACTTTGCGATGAATAGATGCTAAAGCATCCTATCCAACCCAAATCAATCTGAATGAAAGACTATGTGGCTAAGAACATAACCCTCTTATCTCTGGTGATGCCAAACTGTCGTCTCTGATAACACTCCCTGCCCTGTACAAAAATAGTGGATTATATTATTGTCATCATCGAGCTCTCTTTCTTCCCCATGTTTTACTTTTCCCTTTTTTGCCACCATCCTCACTTTACCTCTCTGCTTCTCACACTTCCTTTGCTTTCTCTCCTCTTCCTCCTGGTGGAAATAAATTATTTAGTGCTGCTGCAGCTCTATGTTTAGCTAGATGCTCGGCATCGAGATGTGCACCATGAAAGATGTGCTGCAGCTTTCTCGCACTCACTTGCTCTCTCGTCCTTATATGTTCGTCTATAATTTCACACACACACACACACACCACACACACACACACATACATATATCCCACAGCGCTGCATTATTCAAGAAAGACTTGAGTAATATTGTCAGCTATCACTAAGCAAAATATATATGACACTGTTCACTATTCTGTCAACTATTTTCATATGAAATCTTGACTTGTGAGTTGAGGTGAAACACTGTTCACTCTTTTGACTGTGTTGTTGCAGTCAATAAAGTTTGTCAACTGTGTTGATTACCTCTGCAACTTTTTCCAAAGTGAGAAAATCCTGCTGCGAGATACTAACTGCACTGAATCTGTTTCAGTGTGGGATTAAGCTGGGCTGCTCACAAAACTCTTTGGATTCTGTTCCTCTCGGCTCCCACGCTCAGACAGCTGAATGAGAACCCCGTCTCCGTTGATATCTGGCACTAAATCTAAAGGCTTGAGAGAAGCCAATTTACCACAGGAAAATTGTATTCCACTCTGTATTATTGTAGCATTTCTTTGGTGTAATGAATCATGTTATTAGCATTCCAGCCTCATTTTTCCTCCAGGTGCATTCTTAAAGATGGTTTTTGCTTAATCCTAAAATATGGAGGACTTTAGGATTCAAAAATGGGTCAAATACTAAAACTCTAGGCTGCAGACCACCAAGTGGGTCATCTCAACCTCAGACACCCTAGCCACTTACCTATAAAAAAAAAAAAAAAA
>CM040986.1:11759875-11775005 GCA_022985145.1 Pangasius djambal | reverse complement strand
AGAAAAGACCAGAAAATAGCTTTTAAAGTTAGAAGTCTAAGGGCAGTTGTTGTGGCATTCAATAAATCTTTATGCAAAACACCAAACTGCAGCATTGCAGACTCCAGATATCTAGTGTTTGGTGTTTAATACCAAATTCCTTGTGAATGTCCTCCAGGCTCCCCAATTTCATCCCACCTCTCAAAAACATGCTACTGGGGTGGCTTGGCTACACTATATGGCCAGTAGATGTGAATGACTGTTTGAATATGTGTGGAGCCCTGCAGTGAACTGGCATCTGATCCAGGTGTGGCCGTAACATTTACATTTTGTTACATTGTGTTCATATTGTGAACTTCTTGATAAATGACCTCAGACCTGCAAAGTAGGTCCTAAATCTGTTGGAGCAGTTCACTGAGAGCAAAGTGGAGAGGCCTAGAAAGCTCACACTAAGAAGAAGAGAGTTATCAAGAGAGTGGAATAAGACTAGCTATTATTATTATTAGTAGTAGTAGTAGTAGTAGTAGTAGTAGTATTACTAGTAGTAGTAGTTTTCTTGCTTTTTTGTGCTTGAATGGTAGTCTTTTTTTTTCCTTAAAACAATAAAAGATCGAAATGCACTTTCAGATATTTGCAATAGATACAGTTTCTGAACAGACAGTGGGGTTTGTGTGTGTTGTAAAATGCTTTCATGTATTCTTCAGTTCAATTTAAATTTAAGCTATAAACCTCTGTAATTTCTCTTTGTACAGTTGAGACTACTTTTTAAGAGGAAAGAATTCATGGACAGGTGCCAGCAGCACATGGATATCATAAAACTTTAGGGAAAGTGCTATTAACTGGAATAGATTTTAACTGCGCTGCTCCGGCATGCATTTATGTCAGATAAAAATGACATGAGCTCAGTATTCTATGAGAGTGAATCAAATGAAAATTATATATGTTTTTATTTTGCATTGCATTGTTTATTGCAAATGGGTGTCACTAAAGTGTATCGTTTTTCTTCATAATCTCTGTTTCATTCAATGCAAATGTTCCAGTACTTAGCCAGTCTCCGATTCCGCTAGAACGAAATTCAATTCTCATTTATGTCGCACTTTTAAGGTTTTTATTTGACTCACCCTTGTATCATGTCTTTCTCATTCTAAGACCTTTAGTGTTAAAATGAACAGCTTAAATTTGCATAATATATTTATATATTTTAACATTTCAAGACATTGGAATTCTTTCCATTCTTGGAATTTTAAGGTTTCTGTCTGACTTTTTTGGCAATGTTGATTTAATGTTGTAAATATGTAATTTACAATATATTGCTTTTTATAAGTATAAAGACTCTAAAGTATCATCATCATAGAATTGTCTTGGATTAGGGGCTCTATGATCTTATAATTCCAAGCTCTAGATTTATTGATGGAATTCGGCAGCCTCACATCCTTAGGATTCCAGTGTATATGCGCTTTGAGTGAAGGTGAACACATGAAAATGATTTTTAATGGCGACCACCATACTCTACTAATAAGGAGAAAACAATCAGAAGTATTCCTTTAAACACACCAACATAAAACCTTCAGCCTCACAGCAGAGTAGATGTTTTATTAATTGACACAGTTAATGAATGTTATTCTGACTGGACAGTATCTATGGGAAAAAAAATCCCTTTAGGAATTAAAAGCATTTTGTGCTGAATGAGAGGATTACAGCTGAGGGAGGATGTACATGCTCTCTTTTTTTGGGTTGGGGGGCATCTGTCCCATTGTGCTGGGAACTGTTAGGAACAGATTGTCTTGTGCACAGCTGTGAATAACGTGTGTTCCTTGTCCTTGTCCGAAGGGGAAAAAAAAAGTCCATCTGGAAGCTGACAATATGAGCACCAATTTGCTCTACGCTTCCAGTGGATCTACTCGCAGGTTCAATCCCGTCAGTGTTTATTTATAACCTTGAGTGTAGATAATAGAGCACACCTCATGATGAAGTTAATGTAGCTGTGCTCACACAGAGCCATGATTTAGTCTCTCGAAATAATGAGCAATTATCCCTTTAAAGCACGCATGCTTAGTTTGGCTTACTTGTGAGGTCTGTATATGCATAATGCTGATGCACTCAGCTCCCGGTGACTCTGAGATCTTCTATAGGGGGCACAATCAGCATTCTGCTTTGATTTGATTTTCTTGGTATCTGTGCATTGCTTTACAGCAAAGCTCTCTCAGTAACAGTCCATCTCTCAAAATTCCTTCCTCCTTTGTTCATGTTCTTCCTGTTCTTTTTGCTGTTAAGCTGTTTTCTCTATGTCTCTAAATGACCTACTTGTTAATCTTCTTAAAAGTATGT
The DNA here is from genome assembly GCA_022985145.1 of Pangasius djambal. Classification (NCBI taxonomy): domain Eukaryota; kingdom Metazoa; phylum Chordata; class Actinopteri; order Siluriformes; family Pangasiidae; genus Pangasius; species Pangasius djambal. The sequence goes on along the minus strand of CM040986.1, from coordinate 11,772,698 downwards.
ATCTTCTTGCTTCTTCTCAGAGAGAGGGGAAAAAAGAAGGAAAGAATTTTGCTACTGTTGTGTGCCTCAGGATCTATGGAAGTTGAAAGTTTTCTGTGTCTTATGCAGAGGAAGTCATGGGACAGAATTGGAGCAACTTTTCCCCATATTTGCATTTAACGTCATGCACAATGCTAATGACTTTGTAGATGCTGATCTGTAAATTATATGGAATGTATATATGGATCTAGTACACTTATTAACATAAAAGACAACCATTTACTAGCAGTTGCTGTATATCGGTTTTTATAAAGTGTTCAGTCGTGTTTATATAAAAACAAGAATATTATCACTGTAAATTCTGGGTGCAAATGTAGGACACAGCAAAGTAAATCATAATTATAGAGCCATAAACAAAATTTTACTCATAATTACCTTTTAATGCAAAGAGTGAATTGCAGACAATAGCATACCTCACCCAAACTACATCAGAGAGAGAGAGAGAGAGAGAGACCTGTGCATGTGAGGAGTGTGTGTGCTGTAGCCATGTGAGCAACAGAGTGACAGGGAAAAAAAAGAGAGAACTCAAGAAAATTTTCTGTGCCAGGAGGTAGGGAGTCTTTCTTCTGAAGAAGAATGAAATGAAGGATGCTGTGTAGCTGCTCCCCAATTCCCATGAAGCGCAGTACTCTTCTTTCTGAAGTGGAGGGGCAAATTAGCCTGAAGCATGTCTGCTATATTTGGAGAGCAGGGAGAGAGAGAGAATTTATCTTCTCCACATGTCTACTCTATTCTCTCCCTTTTTCCCCAAGTAAACCTGGTCTCCCTCAGATTGGATGCCGATAACCCACAGGCACTCTCAGAAAGTATTGATCGGGGTGACTGGTGTTTTAAGTGCTGTCTACAGCTCAGTAGCATATGCTGGTGTGTTAGTAAAAGATGAAGGCCAGGCCAGGAGTCTTTCCCAAACAGCCAGTGTGAGGTTGTTTTTTTTCTTTTACTTCCATCCAAAGTGTCCTGGAAGAGGCATCATCCTTAAACCACCCCCCCACCCCCACTGTTGAACAGATATACCATGCCCTTTCATTTCCACTTTCTCACTTTCTCTTTGTCCTCTGTTTCCCTTTTTGGTCTTATTGAACCACTGAAGGACACAGAAAAAGAGAACTGGAAAGAATTGATTTTCCAGTGGGCCATGTGGCGTGCTTTGCTCCTGTTCCCCCAGTGACTAAGTCTGGCACAGAGGAGGTGACCCTTGAGTGGGCAGTTCACAGCCTTTCTTCCGTTTTGATTTGCAGACGTCCCTGTTGCTAATTATCTGTCCAGCTGATCAGTTGTGGGATTTGGCATCAATGACCTTAAGAAGTAATGGATGCCACTGGTGTCACTTGGAAATAGCATGTCAAGTCAGATTTGATTTATCACTAAGTTTGTATCAACTACCAAGAGATACAATATCACCCGTATACATTGAGCTGCTGCTGCGGATTCAGTCCTCCTACCTGAGGGACACTGGACATTTTCTGATCAATCACAGAGGACGTCTTCAAAGCTTAAAGAGATTCAGACTGCGATTCCTGTGCTTTTGGTTCAGTGATTCTTCAGTATACCTGCAAAAGATCAGTTTGGAGCAGTTCCTGCTATCCAGAAGGGTCATACATGGAACTAGAAACTAGAAAGCTTCTGTTCTACATAAAAACATTCATGCTCCCATAGAGGGACAAACCAAAAACCTCTTTAGGGTAATGGATGAAACCTTTATTTGTAAATGTGTAGTTGGTGGTAACAACCACAGGCTTTGAGTATAACTGTTTAACCCTCTGAATATGATGCGTTTGGAAATCAGCAATTAATGTGTTTTAAGTTGATCATGAATCTGAAATGTCTTGAAATGGACAGACTTGAATAGTTGGAATTGACATTCTTAAATATCCATTACAGTTAAAAATTGTATTATGATGGCTAAAGGCAGCACGGTGGCACAGCAGGTAGTGTTGCTGCCTCACAGCTCCAGGGTCCCGGGTTTAATTAACCCGTGTTGGGTTACCTCAATTTCTTCCCATCTCCCAAAAACTTGCATGTTGCTTGGCTATGCTAAATTGCCCCAAAGTGTGTGAATGTGTGTGCATGGTGCGCTATGTTGGACTGGCATCCTATCTAGGGTGTATTCCCACCTCTCACCCAGTGTCTACAGGATAGGTTCAGGATCCACCATGACCCTGACCTGTACAAAGTGGTTACTGAAGATGAATGAATTATAACTAGCTAACACTGTATGCCACATTTTTTTTTTTCCCTTTTTTGAGGAACGGAACACACGTGTGGAAGTAAAGGCAAAGCAGGACTTTTTATTGACAAACAAGCCATCCACATGCCTTTTGTTGTGAAATATTCAAAAAATTCAAAATATTGAGAAATATTGAGTGGTGGTACAATTATGGCATTGGCATTCTTTTATTTTCCACTGGAATGCCTTTGAGCTCTGCAGGCTGCCCTCAAAATATAATTCAACCTCTTCTTTGGTTTGGCTCTTTTCTCTTGTTGCATATTGAAATGAAGCTGGTGAGCATCAGTTGTGTGGATTAAAAATTACTGTATTTCTGTTATATATACTATATATATATAGTTGTGTGGCTCAAAGAGGCTCGCTTAAGTGTATTTTATAATAGATGAATGGTTCCTTTCAGCATTTCCGAATGAAGAGATGAGATGGCAAGTGGTGCAAGGAAAGTTTGTTGTAAGAGGAGAATCAGATGATAGCATCCTGTTGGCTGTCAGCAGTGAGCATAACACAAAGAGGAGTTTATTGGGTTGCCAGAGAGACGAGTGCTACAGCAACCTGGCTCGTGATGTAACTTGGGTAGATGTGGGCGGAATGGCAGATCTATTGTTGAGGTTTTTTTTTTCATGAGGGGGATTTCTTGTGAAAGCTTCCCTGTGAAGGTCATCCCCCAGTTTAGCAGAGTATTTGCAAGTCTCAGAGATGATCTTGTATAAACGTTTAAGATTTTTTGCTAGTCCACCTGCTTTTTTCAAGTTCTAGGTCTCATTTAAGGAGATTGTGTCTGTCATCAGCCGTGTCTTGTTTCTTCATTTTATCCCGTCTTCTATATAACGTGATCCAGACTACATTGGTATTATGGTTGGCTGAAAGCAGCAACAACTTAATGGCTGTGTACTTGAGGGGGTTTAATTAAATCTGATTACCTACTCAATAAGCACTTGAGATATACTGCTATCCAAGATTATTGCTTGAAGCTAGAGGGTTTGTAATTGTGCTTCTCCATACTTCCAGTCACGTGGGAGCCTTTCAGTCTCGCTCTGAAAAACACCCGTATGATTTCTTTTTTCATGCTTTGAGCTGATGTTAGACAGAAATGTCCACCCAGAGTAACTGTCACACTCAGCTGACTGAATGAACCAAAGTGTATGGATCCTTTTTGTTCTCTTGATCTAATCTTTCTCTTTTTCTCATTTTTTTTTTTTCCAGTGAGAAGAGGAAGCTCCAGGTGAATATTGTAAGCCCCATTCAGTGCAGCATGAATGGCCGAAAGTGTACCATCATAGTGGAGCCCAAGATCAACCAATCACAGCCTGACTTTACTAAGAGCCGTTCAGGCTACATACTTGCAGTGCCAGGCAACTAAACGACAGCCGCTGTCATCAAGTCAGGAATTTCAAAATGTAAGCCATACTGAATTTGATAGAGAAAGATGTTTCTCTATAATAGGACATCTAGAGAGCAAACACCGTGTCCCTGAATTTCACATTTCCACTCAGTATAATCATGAAACACAGGATGAATGATTAAAAAAACGTTCCTAAGTGATTACATACACCGCGCTTGAGAAGTGCATTAGTAAGATCAGTGATGTCATGGTAGATTTATTTATTTGCGCTCTCAGCCAAATGAAGGGAATGACACACATGCCATATTTATACGCAACACAAAGAGCACAAAATGCACGCAGTAGGAATATGGAAGTAATATTTTGACATGCTGGAAAGTGTTTTTTGTTTTTTTTTTTAAAGAGAATATTTCTGTTTTTGATATAGCACTCATTTGGGATCCAGTGTGGCTAGAGTATAGCTTTATGTATATCACAGATCATAGTGGCCATATAGGAAATATTTAGACTTATTCAGCCTAGGTTTTGTAGAAGGATGTGTTGAGCATGTCCGCAAACTCGCTGAGTGCTCAGAGAGGAGCATTAAAATCTCTCATAACTTAAATACTTGTCATGCATATTTTCATTTATGAAACTTGCAGATGTTGTATGTGGATGTAAAAGAGGAGAGAGTGAACACAGTTTATATAAATTATATGCTGTTTATATACAAATACCAAGTCACTTTTTGTAGGAAAGTAAAACAATCCAGCAAAGAACGGGAATTTTTTTTTTTTCTTTTTTTTTTCTCTTCAAAGAGCTGTCATTTCTTTTGCTTTATACATGACTTAAAGGGTAGGTCTCTTCTACACGGCTGTCTTTCAACACTTTAATAAATCAAAGGAAGCCAGAGTGTTCGTTCTTCAGTTCTGAACCTGCTCACACTTGAAAATGTAATAATGATCATAAGTTCTTCCTTGTGCAATAGTAATTCAAAGCAAACATTTAGAGGGTTAGAGCTCACTTTTACATTTCCAGAGAAAGAACATTGCTGTTCTGACAAAATTGGAAAGTTGATTTTTTATTTATTTATTTTTTTGAAGAAAAGGTTTTTCAATCCATCAATCCTCAATGTAAAGCCTATCGTTATTAACTGCTTTAGAAGCGTATAGTTTTAGTGGAAAATCCCAGGATGTCTGGCCTAGATTTAGAAAATCTGGCTGAGGAAAGTAATGATAAAGTACTGAAGAAATGTGCTGCTGGTCATTCCAAGCAGAGCTGCATAAATCAGTTTTATAATTACCATTTAATTCCTAGGGGTATAGCACACGTCCGTAGTATATTATCCGCTATGCTGATGCTAATGTGGTCTAATTGTGCTATAGCATTCAGCAGCATTAAATTTAGTGCCTACTGTCACATTATCAACATTTATAAGTGAATGCACAGACTTGGAGCCAGTAGAGTTTTTGTGGCTTTGAAAGGAAAAGACTACATGTAGAATTTAATGTAGACTTCCATCATGAGCTCCTTTTTCAGCCTCCGTGGTCTTCACAATACTGCTCACATTCACTTCTGACTGGTTTCTTTTCCTAAGATGGCTTTACATATAGAGGAGCTTTTTTGATCTAATCATCATCACATGTTCTAGTTTCTAATTCTGTCCTCTATCTGATCTCATATATATATATATATAAATATATATATAATTACAAAATTCTGTCCTCTCCCTGATCTCTCCATTGTATACATCTTTCCTGCACCGTTTGGCTGTTTGCCTGGCAGGCGTAATCGCTGCCACACTGAGAGGGGCAGACACCAGGTACACACACATAATGTATCCCCATGCCACGTTGACCCAGACATACACACACTTTTCTGTCTAGTATTAAGACAGCACCCTGCTACAGATTCCTCATCAGCCAGTAACGCTCTCTGCTCAGGGGGAAAGCACCAAGCCTTTATAGTGTGCTCTACATCAGAGCAGTAACACTAGTTAACACTAACATTAATTCAAGCGTCCCATCAATTTTGCATATTGAATTTAAAAGTGAAATATTCTGGCCCTCATTTTATTCTTTGTGTTTTGTTTGTTTCTTTTTTCTTTTTTATTTATCTGCTCCCAATATAATTTTTGTAGAACCAGAATGGATATCAATTAAGACGTCTTTGTTTGTTTGAGATTCAGCACTCTTGGCTGTGTTCAGAAATGTGTACTGTACTTCACACCCTTACTACTTTCCATCACCTTGTTAAAGAGATGTAGTGATTGTTAAGTTGTATGAAATCCTGTTATATTCACTCTCAGTCTTGAAATATAGCCATTACTCTTTGTTCATGTGATCTTTATCCTTATTGTGAATTTCTGTGATTTGGTTCAAATACCAAATAGTCAGAGTGTTTGTTTCCTGTTCTAATCTGTATAATTTTGCTCTTCCATCTGAAAATGTATGTGCCTAATTTTATATTTCATTTATTTAATTAATTGCTTAATTTTGATACACAGAATTCAACCAGGTGAAAAGGGAATATTATGAATGTGCATTTTTAATGGTAAATGGTCTGACCAGGGCTTTTTGAACTGTATATTAGTGTTGTCTTTTGGTCAAACGCCTGACATTTTAGTCATCCAAACACTAAAGAAAAGACATTTTATTTCTCAGTTTTTAATTTGTTAAGCAACCGTAAATCAAAATGGGTTTTAAAAAAAAGGAAAGAAAAAAAAAAAACAAAGAGAGACCTGCTCTATTTTGTTGCCTAATCTTTAATAATAGTCAACTATTGGGTATATGATATGTTATGTAACAAATATCACTGCTCAATAAACATCCAGTACTTGATCCAATATGTTGGTATATGTTGATGAAATGTGTTGTTTTTCTTGGTGCTGATAAATTCTGCAGGAGCGACCATGTTATGAACATTATGAATCACGATGACAGCACTATTGTTGTCTGATCATTTAGTCTTCATTGTACATGTAGTGATGAAGGTTTTCTCCCACTGCTACTCTGAAACCCAGACACATCTCACACCGCTCTAACACCCACTTCACCAGTCTGGGATTCGTACTGGATGCAGAGAAACCTGCATAATACACTGAATCAGTTTCAGTGCTGAACAGGCAAAGCTTTAGTCATGTCTGGGCTTGAAAAGCATCCTGCTCAGTGAACTGTGATGCATTAATCTTTTACTATATTTGATTGCATTCTTGTAATATATAATGTCTCAGTCATTTATAGTTCAGATCAGAGCAAATGGGAACCTGAAAATGACTAAAATGACTAAGGCCAAGATGAAGCGATTTTGTGTGAAATAATCCCAGTGAGCTAATTATGCATTACAATGAATCAAGACCTGAATTAGTATTGTCTAGTCATAATAAATGTAAAAGTAATAGTTGTCCCTATCTTAATGAGACATGAGACAGGACATTGTATTCTGCAGCTATAAGATGCATTATTCCACATTTTTAACTGTATAATGTAGAAGAATACATTTTTCTCCCTAATTTGGTCACCCCTGTCATACAACAACTACTAAAGTGGGTGGGGCTAAAACATGATTCGTCTGAGACAGGTGAAGCCAGCCTACTGTATCTTTGCCCCAACTGTTGCTCATGCTGTGACACAGGGCAGCATGACGCACACAAAGGCTCTTTACCTTCTTCTGCATACATGAGCTCACAGCCACCCACGATTGCCTAGTGTCACTGTGATTGACAGGGAAGCGATTAATGCCATCTCTCTCACCCAGAGAGCACAGCCAATAGGCTCCCAGCCACAGATGGCTGTGGCATCATCGGAATCTGAACCCACGATCTCAATAAATACAGAGTTTAATGAAGGAAATACACTTAGAAAAAAAAATGATGACAGCCACACAGTTGTGTATCTTTAACGATCAGTGCATTTTTTCCATCACAGTACAAAAATAAATAAAAATAAGCAGAACCAAACTGAAACAAAAAAAAAAAATCTATTACAGCAACAGCTTTTCCTTTTGTTCTTGTAACAGTTCAGTGCCCTGCCCAGCCACCAGTCCGTGTTGTTTTCTCATCTTAAAAGCATTGCCTTGCATTGTCCCCAGCCCCCATAGGAAAAAACAAAATAAAAAATACCTTACACACTCTTCTATACAATGATCTCTCACTCTCACGCACACATGCAGTCATTGAGAGAGCCTTTCCTTTTTTGTTTTGAAACACTGTTTCTTTTTTTTTTTTTGTTCAACAAAGAAATATGACAAGATACTGAAATAAAGTGATGTAATTTTCTCTCGTTTCTTTCTTTCTTTTTAGGCTTTAACGACTGACTAGCCAATGATGTAAGTGGGGGAAAATGGCACATTGTTGTGATCAGTGGTAAGTGATGGCAAGCAGGCAGTGAAGGGAACTCCCCTGTATTAGTCCCCAAGATTTGAAAGCCCCTTCAATTTTCCCCGAGTATCATCTGGAGAAAAGTGCAAGTCCTTATGGCATTATTATCCTTATTCGGCTGTAATATCTGATCCACACATTGCACATTAACAACCACCTCTCACGTTCTCCTCTCGATTCCAGTATGCCCTCTGTCACACATAGCAATGCAGCAGCACGGGCATGGATTCATACAGTTCCCCTTCCATCCATTCATCTTCAGGTCTCAGTGGTTAGAGGCAGCCTTCAGCCATCATATCGTGAGAAAATAGCCAACATGGAACAACGTGCTGTACATGAGCTAAATGACAATGTGTGCTTATATGATGAGTAGCACTTTTTCTATGTCTGTAAAGAAATATTCTACTGAAAGAAAGCATGCGTAGTTGGTTACTGCTGAGATGTATAGAAAGATCAACTTTTGAGGTTTCAGTCTAATATCACGATGCAAATGCAGCTTCCAAAATTACAAGGGCACGGGTTTTCTGCCCTACTAAAAAAAAAACTGACATGATGACAAAGTCAGTTATTCATACTTAGAACTAATTCATTACATTATTTATTATGATTACATTAATTCAGTATTCGCCCTTGATCATTCAGTGATATCATGCCTAAAGGTCCACGTCAGATTTTTAAAAAAAATTCTTCTTAAATTCTGGACGAGGATCAAACACATTCAAGCCTTGACCATTTTTTTCATATTTGGCTTATGAGTGCATGAATCAATCACTCTCCCAGGCTTTCATTCATCATCCATGGTGCTGTTACATGACATAAAATGCCAGAATTAGACTGCCTGTAAATGATGATCTCTTCTACCTGTTGTTTTACTAAAAATGTGGAATATCTCAGCAGAGGAAGAATGGTCTCAGGTATTTATAGGATGAAACCAACAGTGTCTCCTTTGTTGCACTGACCAATACCCTTGGTGATACTCAGATTTGTCAATGGATATAAATGAAGCTGTTAGATGGAATATCCTTAGCTAAATCCTTCAAAACGCATCGCCCACAATCTTCATTTCCACCAAAGGGAACGAGGTTTACCACAAATCACCTATGTCTAAATGCTACACGTGAAAGTAGCCGTTGTACTAGTCATTTATACAATACATTAATAAACTTTAAATACAATGGATGTGCTAAGAGAATAAATAAACAACAATAAATTAAGACTGAATAGATATTCTTACTTAGAATTAATGAACCATTTCAACGATTGCCCCCCTTTGGTGTATTTTTTTAGACCTACATGATTTTCATCAAAGGTATGGCACTGGTTTTGCAAAATTTACATTAAGCTTTTTTTTGTCTATATGGATCCTTGCCCAACTAGACAGTGACACAATGTGACACAAAACAACAAAAGATACTTTGTACAATCATGGCTCACTGTAGCAAGCATAGCTAAATAAACTTACACTTTGATTTAAAAAAAAAAAAAAAAAAAAAGGCATTCCCTAATTGCAGATGCAGTTGGTTCTAAAGATTCAATGGAATTAAATAAATAAAACATTTTTACCCTCAAAACACCATACAAAATTGCATGGCACACATGCATTCGGTTACATTTCCAAGTAAAAAAGAAACAAGTAAATCAACGGATAGAGCCCCAGAGTTGCACTGCAGAGTAGAACTTAATTCCATATTGATGAAAATAAAGTAGGCCTTTTACAGCAGTGTGCCTAACACCTTTCACCTCACATTGTCTTTGAGACCCCGCTGTGCAGTGCTGCCACAATGTCAAAATTCATCGATAAAATATATGTATCACTGGAGCTCCCCTTCTCCTTATTGTCATCACAAGACATATTTATACATACTGCTACTAAAGCCAAAGTGTGTGTTATTTAATGAGCATCCAACAGCGTGGCTGCAGTGTGGGTGTGATGTCCTCTGCCTCGTAGTCACAGTCTCAGTCCTCACTGTCTGCAGCGAACCAGTCTGGTAAGACACCATTACACAAAAGGCAGTACACATCTCCAGTACTCTGTGGCCAGGTCAGGCTTCTACACATTCATACTTGTAAATTGATGTTCCTACTCCTACTGTTTTCTTTGTCGCGTTTTTCTGTTTTTTGATCTTCTTGATGTCTTTTTTTTGTGGGTGAATTTAAATATTAATCATACAAGACTACTCGGATGCACCCAGGTCTGGCATATCTGCCCTGAACCTTCACCATATACAAACCTGGCGGAACTTTAAGATCAAATTGTTAAAATTCAGTAGTTCTGTCAACATCTTGAACGTACTAGTGATCATTCGTACCTTGAAAAGGGTAAAATTGTACAGATTTCATACATATTAAATGCATTCTCATAATATAGAGACTGCTGTCTGCTAAAACGTTTGGAATCCCATTCAAAAATGCCAGACTAGGGTGCAATCCCACTTTATACTCTTCAGCATTCCCTCACCGGTCTAGCCCAATGAGTAAACGGCTCCTCTCCTCTTCCTTCTGGCTCTCGTTCTTGAGGTCTGCGAACACCTGGGTGAAGTAGTGTGGGTCTGAGTTGATCTGCAGCATCTTGGCACTCATCAGGTTGATTATGGACAGGCAGCGGTCCCAGAACGTCTCCTTTGAGCTTTCCACCAGGAATGGCTTGAGAGGATAGGAGATTTCATTGCCCATGTAGGAGTAGGACAAGTAGAGACAGGTAAGAAGCACTGCCTGCAGCTCATGTTCTGTGGCTAGTTCTGAAGAGACCACATCTCGACAGAGCATGTAAACAAAGACAACGTTAGCTGGTGTGATGAAACCTTGGTCCTGCCAGCCTTGCAGCAGCAGGGAACGGTCCACACTGCGCAGCCATAACACTGGGTCAGTAGGAGAAAGGTGCTTGAGCCGGTAGCACCTCCGGCACAGGAATTCACCGAGGCAGCGCAGCAACTCGCTGGTTGAGGCCTGAACGATCACCCTCTTGGGCGTGCCAGGAGCCACACTAGAGTTGGACAAGGGAGCTTTCTTGACAGATGAGGCCACATTGTTGGAGCTTTTAGAGCCTTGGTTGGATGGGCTTGACTGCTCTTGGGTGAATGTGGAGAGGTTGGCACAGGACTGTGACTTCTTCAGGTTCTCATTGTTCAGATGGGTGACGTTGTTCTGGTATGTCGTATTGGGCTGCACCTTCTTAGAACCCTTTTTCTTGGTCGAAACAGCTACTATCCGCTTCCACGGTAACACGTTGATGAGCGAGTGACGCTTCAAATTCTTGTCTTTGGCATTCTTGCTGTTTTGAACAGCCGTGTAGGGGCCCACTGTGGCTGGACCATCCTCAAACAGGGCAGCCTTCCGGTAGCTGGGAGAGAGCGACAGGACGGTTCCCATGATGCCAGAGATGGATGTGCAGAGTCCTCACAGCAAATTGCACAGAATATGCCTGGTACTGGAGCTGAGGATCTTGCCTCACTGCTTCCAAAATTGGAGACCCAGACACCAGGCTTAGTGTAAGGTCAGCATCAAAATATGAACTGGTGCTCAGCCTAGACAACAATGGTGTCTGGGTGGAGAATGACTGAAGGAGCTCTTTCCTTCTTCCAGGATTCTTTTACTCCACTCCCTGTGGGAAATTAAGTTTAAAGTTCATTAAGTGTTCACATATAGACCATGCATTTTTCTTATTTTATTCCGCTATGCTACGTTGCATTTCTCAAATTTTTCAATGGAAGAATACTATCATTGTTATTGAATTTTTTATTTATTTTTTTTTTTTTTTACATGTGTAGCCATACCCATACCCTTAGCCATAAATTTTTTATTGATCTAAGGTAAGATATCGTGTGCACAACCGCTTAACACTTAAGCACAATGCAAGTATAAGTCACCACTGGATTGTTTTTGTTTTTGCCAATGCTGGGCCTAAATGTGTAACAGATACCAAATCTAAGATATCATGCTCAGAATAAAAAGCCATTAAATAGTACGAAGGATCAAATAATTGCTGACTCACTACTCAGTATGTATATATGTCTCTTATAATTATATTTTTATATTTCTGTACAGCAAATTCTTTATACTGGTATTTATGCTGACATCTGCACCAAGAACAAATCCGTGTATCTGAGCATTGTGATTCTAATGCAGATGTATCTAGATTAGTAATTGGTACAACTAAGAAATATTAAATGTCCTCTGCCACACCATAAAATCCACCAACAATAACTGCTGTTGTTATTATTATTATTATTAATAATAAATTGTCATATACAATTTCATGATCTCTTTGGTGTTGTTCACCATTATGATATACCATCATAATGGAGGATCTTCTTTATCTGCCATGTCGTAGCCTGTATTTCACATGCACCTAACATATTAATCAGAAAGAAGTTTCTAGGCTTAATACAAAGCTTAACTGCTATTTTGCAAAAGCCATAACTGTAAAAATGAACATTTTTGATTACAAAAACAAACTATGTGTTTTACTTCTTATGGACAGCTATTGACATTACAGATGTGGAAAAACCCAATAATGTACAATATGTAGAATATTACTGTTGGATGAAGGGGGTAAAGCTGGAGATAAGCGATAAATCGATCAGTTCTGCAGCAGAGATCGACTATATCTGCTCTCAGGAATACGCAGCTCTGGATTTCTCCTATTTTGCTAGACAATCTGTTGCATTACAAGATGAAGCTTTTTGTCAGTAATGTGATGTTTATGAGTAACTGATGAACTGAGGAAAGGGCGATGCGGGATGTGATGCGGCTGTCCAAGGTTCTGAAAATGTGCAGCGCTCATAAAACCATCCTCTGATGGGTGTAGGCCTGCGGATATTCCCTTTCCTCCTATATGTTTTTCTTCACATCTCATTAC
>CM040986.1:11740892-11756367 GCA_022985145.1 Pangasius djambal | reverse complement strand
TTTTTTTTTTATACAGTGGTGGAAATCACCACTATCAACACTATAAAATGTATTACTGAGTTCAAGTTTAAGCTCTTTATATGTCACATACAGAGAGTTATACAGTGTATAATTCTTGCAGTGATCTGAACTGTGTAAACATTACAAAAAGCAAAGACACACAAGGCACGTAAGACATGTACAACGTGAGAGACACATAAGACATAAAGTGCAAAGAGTGCAGGACAATACAGCGCAGGGGAAATAATAATAATTACCTTTGCACAGAATGCACATTGACATGCTATTGAGTTAGTATAGTCATTAGCCTGTTTGACTGGTCATTTGGATTGAGTGAGTTTAATCTAAACCCTTAACTTAAAAACAAGTAGGTCTATAAATGATGTCACCTTTACATCTAATGACAGTTTTAATAAAAATGTGTTCTGTGAGTGCAAAGCTCAGGAACAGAAAGCTCTATGGCTCTAACAGTTAGTCTAAATATTACTGTACACATTTAAAAAATGAGCCAAATATTTGAATAGCTAGTTGGACTATGTTCCTATAATAAATTCTGTGGAATAGAGGTCTTGGCTGCAGAAAGTTTGTGAACCCCTGCTGTACGTCATTAATTGGTACTACAGTGTGCTCCCCATTTGTAAAAACCTGGACACACCACTGCATGTTAAAAACTCGTATAAGTCCGACCTCTAAGTGTTCAGAGGCTGGAATAAAATGTCTTCTAACGTGCAAGAGAAATGTGCATGACTTGTATTCTGATATTTAGATTATAATAGGAGGAGGAGCAGAGCAGGTGGGAAACCACGCCGCACTGCAAGCCCCAGAATGCTCTCGCTCCTATTTGACTACATATTTGTGGTGCTGTGCGCAAGGGTTTGTGGGTAGGTAGGTTTTTGAATAGGGAAGATGGCAGCCGCGGCAGTGGTTGAGTTTCAGAGAGCTCAGTCTCTTATTAGTACGGATCGAAACGCTTCTATCGATATTTTACATTCAATAGGTAAGCTGTTTCGGGTGTTTTTTACTATCCGAGTGTTTTCAGTAAGATGTGTGCTAGCGGTTGTGAGGCAGTCTTTCAGCAGGCGTGAGCCGGCTGCCGCGGTGCTGACTCACTGCACTGTGTAGCCGCTCTATTCATGCTAACTGGCTAGCCTGCTGTAGCGCTTCACCTAGCCCTGTACACCACGTTAGCTTAGCCTGCTATGTTAGCTAACCAGCCAGCGCACTGGTCAAGGCCGCGATGACAGAGATGATATTTAGCTGTGTAATGGGAAAGCAAAAGAGCAAAACATCTAGTTACATAATTCGAAAATCTTTTATTTCTAGCAGTGGTGTTGTTCTTATGACTTGGCTGGGTGTCCAGGTGAAATCACATTAGCTAGACATTAGCTAGTTAATCAACTTCTGTTGCACCCGGGTTTAGAGAAAGACAGAGGATGTTCTCGCGTTCTGATTTAGCTAGCTAGCTAGCGAGTTAGCTTCCTAGCTACCATTTTAGATTAGACAGTAGCGGTTAATGTTAATGCCGCTTCTACAGCGAGCGTTAGTCAGCGGTTTAGTTCAAGTTTACCGTTCATTAGTAAGATAGATGACTAACATTAACTTTACGTGTGCTTAGGTTTGTTGTCTCCCTTTAGGCTTTAGTTTATCATAATAGTTTGTCATGGTATGCCAGTACATGGAGTTTTTAAAGGTGTTTTTTTTTTTTTTTTTTTTTTTTTAAGAAAAAGTAATTCTAATTCTTTCCCCTAAACCGTATTAAGCCGGTAAAGTAGATATTAGCTAGCTAATGCTAATGTCACTGAATGAACTAGCTAACTGAATATCTAGCTAGCTAACATTACCAGATTAGAGGGTTGCTGTGTCTTATTCAGTTTCTCGATTTTAAGTTGTGAGCTAAACTACTTGATGTTTCAAGCATCTTCAGATTCAAAAGTTTGGTTGAAATTGTGTTAATAATAATTAAAAAAAAAAATCCATTAGTTAAGGTTATCACTACCAAAGTTCCAGGTGTGCTTCAAGTTGTGTGCAGACAGGCTACTGTAGTTTCACTCTTTCAGCTATGTATACAATGCTTGTAAGCACCTAACCTGTGCCTGATGTTTCCTCAGTCAGGCGAGATGTTCAGCAGGATGATGAAGAGGCGGTGCGTGTCAAAGAGCAGAGCATCCTGGAGCTTGGCACTCTCCTGGCTAAGACAGGACAAGCTGCAGGTAAGATTCTTCATCCTGTAATCAACCTGTAATCATTTGTGTTACAGCAACCCTGGACATTAGTCCCATTGTTAGTAGTTTTCATGATGCCCTTTTTTTCCACTTTCAGTGCAATACCGGTGTCAGATCACCGTGTATTGGCCGATACTTACACTGTCACAGTAACTAAGCCGACGCTCTGCAAGCTTCTGATGCCAAGTGCAAACGTCAGTGCTGATTTAAGACCGGTTATGTCAAGATTTGTGTTGATATGTGTTTATGCCATAAAATACTTGAGTAGATCAGATCTGCAAAAAGTCTGATCGAGTTCCAGTGTTTCAGGCCACTGTCAGTACTCAGTGTGTTGGATCGGTCCAACCGTAGGTAGCATTAAGACCCCTTGTTTGATCATATCATATATCACACACATCACTATAATGTTATACTTTGTCTTTCCAGAGCTTGGAGGGCTCCTGAAGTTTGTCAGACCTTTCCTGATCTCCATAAGCAAGGCAAAGGCGGCACGACTGGTGCGCTCTCTGTTGGATCTTTTCCTGGATATGGAGGCAGCCACAGGACAGGAGGTTGAGCTGTGTCTGGAATGCATTGAGTGGGCCAAAGCTGAGAAGAGAACATTCCTCCGACAGGCTCTTGAGGTAACTATGTTTGCTGTATACACTTTGACATTTAGAGAGGCTGCATGGATGAGCAGTATTGTAGGAGAGTGAGAAAATGAGACTCAGGTGTGATGCATCATTTTTGTCCAATAGGCTCGTTTGATCTCACTTTATTTCGACACTAAGCGGTACCAGGAGGCTTTGCAGTTGGGTGAGTTATTTTACCCAAAGTTCCTTTTTTTTTTCCCCACAGTGCAGTTTGTTTGAAGCACTGATTTTGTCGCATTTGCACTTGGACATTACATATTACCACTCTTCCTCCTTCTATGATTCAAGTTTCTTCATAGCATTAATTAATGGTTAATGGAGGTGATGCGCTGTAAAGAATGAATAAATATATTGTTCCTTGCAGAATTGGTGTGTCAATGAATTGAGAAGTGATTGAGAATCAATTTGTATTAGATGCAAGGACATGTTGAATTGTTCTGCAGGGTCCCAGTTACTCCAGGAGCTGAAGAAGATGGATGACAAAGCTTTACTTGTGGAAGTCCAGCTGCTGGAGAGTAAAACCTATCATGCGCTCAGCAACCTGCCCAAGGCCAGAGCTGCCCTTACCTCTGCCAGGACCACAGCCAATGCCATCTACTGTCCACCCAAACTTCAGGCAGCTTTGGACATGCAATCAGGCGAGTCTTAAAGCACATACTGCCCAGTGTCATATTTGAACATTGTAAATATTGAGATATTGGACCTGCGTTCATATACGCTCTCACAGCTATAATTCATTTAAGTCTCCATAAGCTTGCACTGTAAAGGCTGAAATGATGATTACAAATATTTTGCTCAATACTGGAGCAAATTCTATTGAAGGAACTGTGTAGTTTTTACACTTTATAATTTTATCATGTTAAAACAGAAAACATGGCCTTTTTCCCCATTGCAAAATCTAAGTTTATATTATACTTATATAAATCTTTTAGTCAAAGTAAGAATGCTTCTTATTCTTGTTAACTGTATGGCTCTTATGAACGGTTCATATAAACATAAATCACACAAATATATAATCAACTAAATGAGTAAAATAAATACATAAATATGCCACTGCTGTGTGTAATGAAAACAGTTGAAACCTGAATGGAAAAATCCAGGGTTTAATAACACCACATCTAGGATTAGTCAATTAGCCAATTTTAGCTCAGCTGACCAATATTGCTGTCGATTACGTTTGAGTAATTTAAATTTCGCTATGGCTAATAACAGACTGTACGAATTCTGTATTATCTCTAACATGAAGTGTTTGTATGTCCTGTAGGCATTATCCATGCTGCTGAAGAGAAGGATTGGAAGACAGCATATTCTTACTTCTTTGAGGCTTTTGAAGGCTACGATTCCATCGACAGTCCCAGGGCCATCACTGCGCTGAAATACATGCTTCTCTGCAAAATCATGCTCAACTTGTAAGTAAAAGAGCAGCTTGTAGATGCTCTCTTAAGAGCCTAAATTGTATGTTTTGCCCTTATCTTCAGTAATGTGTGTTTTTTTTTTTTATTATTATATAAGGTTCTGTTAGATAACACTAGATTATATGCAGGTACATATGTTATGTAAATAATGGCAATTTCAGCAGCGCGATCAAAAATGGCCTACCCTTGGTGACCAATAAACGTCTGTTGGTAGAAGAAGCATAGAAAATGATATTGGAAGAGATTTTCACACACAAACTGGAAGGATTTACTCCTGAGCACTGATAGCTCACCCTACATGCACACTACCACATGACAAAGTGACAGGTGACCATTCATTTTCTATGTATGTGCACAAAACAGAGCCATGATTTCAGTGACTGCAGAAAGTGGCAAGTGGCAATTAAATAGAGAAAAATATTTTCCCCCTATTGTTTGCCAATTATGTATGGTGCAGTACAGCGGCAAACCAAACCAATTATCTCAAATGATTGATTCAACCAGTCCAATGGCAAGTGACATTTCTTCAGTTCAATGCTTGCAACCTTAGTTCGTAATTTACTCTGTGACTCAGAAAAATGAAATATCCTGTTATAGGCAAGCTCTCATTAAATGTGTAATGTAGAGCTTGGAAGAAAGTAGCAGAGGTCATTTGGTGCCTCTGGTGAGTGATTCCTTTGCTACTCTGCCTGTGAAGACTAGCATGTGACCTGTAAATCAAACAACCAGTTTCCACACTATGTAGTGAAAGTTTTGATGATATTCCTACCATTTAACATCGAGGAAAAACCTGCTGAACAGTGCATGCCCCCAAGTGACACCAGTGCTGGTACACATCCATAAGAGACGAGCGACCGATGTGATGAGCGACTTGTTGCTCACTAGTGTGAATGTAGCATCACGCTGTTAGTGGACAAGCTGAGGTCAGTACACACTCCTGAAAATCTCACTTTGCTTCCAGGCCGGAGGAAGTCCAAGCCTTGATCAGTGGCAAACTGGCCTTGCGTTATGCCGGGAGACAAGTAAGCCTTGTTTCATGTCCATATTCGAGTGCTTTGTGTGAGGATTTGTTTTCCTGTCTGTGTACAAACCGTGCACTCCTTTTCTGCCTTATCTATAACAGACAGATGCACTAAAGTGTGTAGCGCAAGCCAGCAAGAACAGATCATTAGCAGACTTTGAAAAGGTGAGACTTGCTGATGCTTACATAGGCAAATTCAAGCTTTCCATCTTTTGTTTATTGCCTAAGCTTGTTTCTTGTGCATGTCCACACATGAAGGCGCTGACTGAGTACACAAAAGAGCTGAGAGATGATCCCATCATCAACACACACCTGGCCAAACTCTATGACAACCTTCTGGAGCAGAACCTTATCCGGGTCATTGAGCCCTTCTCCAGAGTACAGGTAGTGCACACATCCTAAACAATAACCCAACAAACTGAACCACACCTAATACAAGCACATTTGTCAGGTTAATGAAATGGCTTCTGCAGCATTATTGTTGATGTAACTTAAAAATAAAACACAACTCTTTTTTTTTTTTTTTTTTTTTATTGGATTGTTTGACTTTATTGGCTTTTGCCTCTGATGGTCTTATTTTGTTCTTTTCTAGATAACACACATATCAGATCTCATCAAACTCTCAAAGGTAAGTTACTTGTGTAGCTCGGGCCATATGGAATTAATTCTTCTCATTTTTTACTTTTTTTGACTTCACAATAGACTTAATTACTTTACTAATGCAAAACACACATGCTAATTAGTGATGTGATGAGAAATCAGAACCTGCTAATAAACTAAGCTGACATGTAACTAAACCTTCTGATGTCATACGCCTGGGTGCTTAATTGTTTTGTCTTACAGGGTGATGTTGAGAGAAAGCTGTCGCAAATGATCCTGGACAAGAAATTTCATGGTAAGTCATTCAAGTTCATTCTAACTGGGGGTATTTATAAAGGGTCGAGTACACTGAGTTGTTACAGTTGTTGTCGTTATTGCCGCATACACACTATGGCCAAAAGTTTGTGGACACCTGACCATCACACCCATATGTGGGTCTTCCACAAAGTTGGAAGCACACAATTGTCTACAATGTCTTGGTATGCTGTAGCATTAAGATTTTCCTTCACTGGAACTAAGAGACCCAAACCTGTTCCAGCATGACAGTGCCCCTGTGCACAAAGCGCAGTCTATAAAGTCAGGGTTTGGCAAGGTTGCAGTGGAAGAGCTCGAGTGGCCTGTACAGAGCCCTGACCTCAACCCCACTGAACACCTGATGAACTGAAACACCAACTGCACCCCAGGCCTCCTGAGGAGATTATAACAGCAAAGGGGAACTAAATCTGGAATGAGATGTTCATAAAGCACCTATAGGTGTGATGGTCAGGTGTCCACAAACATTTTGCCAGCGTAACTCAGTGCCACTCCCTAGCATTGTATGGCTCTGTCTCTTTACTGTAGGCATCCTTGACCAAGGTGAGGGAGTCCTGATCATATTCGAGGAGCCTCCTGTTGATAAGACCTATGAGGCAGCCCTCGAAACCATCCAGAACATGAGCAAAGTTGTGGACTCACTGTACAACAAAGCTAAGAAGTTGACATAGGTATGTTTCGGAGTAATTGCACTTCCATTTTTGCATCCGCACATTTATAAAGCTCTGAGCTTTAAACGTTTAAACTGTTAGTGATGGTAAGTCATAAGGCCCTTTATTTGTCTTTTGACATCTGGTTTGAATGAGTGATTATTTTCTTCTGTCTCTCTTGCAGAACAAACACAAAAGGATGCTGCTCTGCAGAGTGGATGTGTGTGAGTGTATGTCTGCATGTGTGTGTGGCCAACATGTGGAACCTTTTTTTGTCAAGGCGAGAAGGGACAATATAGAGTAAGAATCACAAATTTCAACGGGATTCACTTGTTCCAACTGAGTTTTTAACTCCTCTTTCAATGGACAATTTCATCCTTCTCTTCTTAATTTTGATGGTTTTTTCCTCCCCGATGTATCTCTCATCGGCCAACATGGCCATCAGGGAATATTGTACAACTACAATAAAGTCTCATAAAGTCACCGTATAGCATTGTATAACTCTTCTACGGTTTAAATTACAGCCTCTTAAGGTGCAATACTGACCTCACTGTGGGTAAAGGGGGAACTGTGGGTAACTGTGGCTGTCTCCATTAGTCCTCATGGGAACATATATTATCCTGCGTGCAGGAAGATACCATTAGGAAGTGACATAACCAGGCATTTATTACATTTGCATGGTTAGGGCCTTAGATAGTTCTGTAGCAAGCACAGTTGCCAGCAGTCAGACCAGTCACAGCCATTTTGTTCAGATTATGTATTATACAGTTTAACATTTGCTCTGGCAGTATACTTTTCATTATACACATTGTCTTTAAAATCTATAAACTTGTTTGCTGTATTAAGCACCCTAGAGTTGTCCTGTTATGAAAATAGCATTACAGATGCTAACGTTTGACTGCAGTAGAAATAAATTTCTTTTTATTCCACTGAACTATAAAAGCTCCTTCTAAAACACACAGTGTAATTTCACCAGGATTCAAATGATATTTTTCTGAGATTATTTTTCCCCATGTGTTAAAACACAGATCTCATTTGATTTATGCTTTGTGTTGCAGGAGCGACACAGGCCTGACAATACGTTATTTTACAGATTTTTTTTTTCTTTTTCAGGTTAAGATTTCTTGCATGTCTCTGTGATTTATTTGGATATTTTATACTTTGGGAAGTTCATGCTTGCTTTTGTACCTAAAAATGGTAAGGTGTGAATGAATACTTGTAGATATCCTGGAATGCAAATCGCCAAAAAAAAAAAAAAAAAAAAAAAATCACTTCGAAGGAGGTGTTAGGAATTGATTTGCTCACTTTGCTCACTCTCTATTGGGATGTGCATTTTAATTATTTCTTTTTTTTTTTTTTTTTTTTTTTTGTAAAGAAAAACATGACTACTAAACATGTGGTTACTGATGAATATACCAATTAACATTTTACCTTTGTGTGGAGGACTTTATTTTTCCTGTGTGGTAAACATTACAAGCATAAATACAGGCCTACGACATGACCATGTCAGACAGCAGAAATTCAGATGCGCTGATGAAATCTGACCTGAAGCAAACCGCTTCGCTCTCATCCTTCCTAAACTAGACGATTTTGCCTTATTTTGCTTTATTCTTCTCAAAAGCCAGGAAGGAACCAAGCCCATACTGTCATGTATGCACTCATAATAAACCACATGAACAGAGTAGGATCAGATCAGCATTATTTTGTACAAAGCACTGAACAGTTTGCTTTCTCTTTCCTCCTTTGGTTGTCTAGCTCTTGTATGTAATCAGATCACCTCTATTTGCGATTTACCAACACAAACACTTGTTTCACAATTAAATCAGTATCAAATGTGCAAGTGGTTCTTTTTGACCTATAAA
Organism: Pangasius djambal; assembly: GCA_022985145.1. Lineage (NCBI taxonomy): Eukaryota > Metazoa > Chordata > Actinopteri > Siluriformes > Pangasiidae > Pangasius > Pangasius djambal. Next base: position 11,747,653 of record CM040986.1, on the reverse strand, counting down.
CACTCAGTATCTAGTGTTTAGATGACCTCAAGTAAATCATTTCTGCTATTTCTGGTCATAAACAGCTGAACAGAGTTGGAAAGCCCCCACACAGTGGCTAAACATTTGTATTTCTAAAACAGCATTTGATTTGTAGTATCTTTTGTGTAGCAGTTGACCTCGCTCTAATATGTACCTGAAGGCTGCATAAATTTTGCTGGTGTGTGGGTTGATGAACTTTATTTAGCATATGAATGTCTCCGTTCTTCATGATTAGACGCAGTCCAGTTTGAGTACTGCCTGGTCATCGCTTAGTGTGTGTAGTAGTCCAGCCGAGGAGGGAGGTAAAACCTACTTTCTTCCACATCGCTATCGATGCTATTCTGCTTGGGGAAAATCCAGTCTCCTAGAGCCTTGAGTGAAAATGAAAATTAATGACTGCTTACTGAGCCAAGTCATAACATTGTGTCCTTTTCCTGTAGAGAGTCATAATCATGAATTAATCAGCAGTCCTGACATAAAATATTGATACTGACTGTTTTCTTAGCATTTTTAATGAAAATGAATGTCTATCACATCATGAAAAGTTTGAGATAAATGTGACAAATACGTGTACACCATCCAAACTATTTTCTCCTTTCCCTCCTCATACATAATTTGAAGTTTATTAAATGCAAAGTTCACATGTCATTTGGTCATTTGTCATCATAGACGTGGCAAATATTTATTTTAAAAGTGGTACTACCCTTGATATTACCAGATATCAGATAAAGCATAATTTCTGTCAAAACTGATGCTTTTTTAAATTAAAAAAATTTTTTTTTTTTTTTACACAAATTAGGTTAGGAAGAAAACACGCCAAGATGTGCTGTTGTAGCAAAATAAGCGACGTGGGTGGTGTAATGTGGCCCGCTACCTCGCTGAAGTTGATCAATTTTCAATAATATGTCCTTAAGTGTTTTATTCTTCTTACACTACAACAGCTATTTGTCAGTGATTACAATGTATTTTATTTATTAAAAAATGCCATTGCATCTGTGACACCCATGAAACAAGCTAGTTCCAGTTGTCACGTATGTAACAGCATCTATAAACAGTCATGTTCTCTTCTCTTTTTCTGTCTCTTGGAGGCAATAAAAAAAAAAAAAAAAAAAAAAAAACGTATGTTACTGAGAAACCGGAAAGTGCAAAAAAAAAAAAAAAGTGCTCTTTATGGCTTTAACTTTATGAAAGAGCTGACATTAGAGACTCCTTCTATAAATCCTTACAGAAAGCTTCACCATATACAATTTCCTTAGTATATCAGTAGGTTTAAATTATCTTACAGGGTGTGTCCACCATACAAGTCTCTGTGAATCGTCTGTTACTGCAGAAATCCATCCATCCCTCCGTCTTCTGTACTGCTTATCCTACACAGGGTCACAGGGAGCCTGGAGCCTGTCCCAGGGAACTTGGGCCACAAGGTGGGGGTCACCCTGGACAGGAAACCAACCTAGTGCAGGGCCCAATCTTGCACACACACACACTACGGACAATTTGGAAATACCGATCATCTTACAACGCATGTCTTTGGGCTGGGGAGGAAACCAGAGTACCTGGAGGAAATCCCCGAAGCACAGGGAGAACATGCAAAGTCCTACACTCATGGTGGAGGTGGGATTCGAACCCTCAACCCCGGAGAGCATTAATCTAAATATTAAAGCCGTCACTATTTTCAGATCCGATGTTACGGATAATTAATCATCACTTGTGACCAATAAGAGCGGAGAATTCTACAGGGCTGTGGCATATATTCTACAATGTTCTTCATACTATAGCCTGATCTTTATAAACCTGAATGATGTTTGTCGTGTTCCTCCTGAGACTTTTATTTTGAAATGACACAGAGGCGGAAATAGGCTAGTGTTACCAGCTTCACGTGGTGCTCTGTTTAATCTGTGCGTGGAGAAGGAGAAGGTGGCATGACTGGTTTCCTGTCATTTCAGTTGATTAGTGGAAGTTTACAATGGCAGTGCAACGCCGAGGAAACGTTAAAACCGCAGACACAAGTACCATTGAGAAAAAAATTAAAAGGTAACACATTAACCAGTCCATCTGCTACACAACGCCTGTGTGTAGTTTGGGTTGAATCCCAAATGGCACCTTACACACTGTAGCCTACTAGTGCACAAGCCTACATGTAGTACATAATGCATAATGGAGCCTATACTATGAATAACGTTATTAAAGACTGCAAGGATTGTATATGCTCTTCATCTTTAACAGGTGTGTGTGTGTGTGTGTGTGTGTGTGTGTGTACATACACACTTACACACTGTAGCCTAGTAGTGCACAAGCCTACATGTAGTGCATAATGCATAATGGTGCCTATACTATGAATAACAAATTGTTAAAGACTGCAAGGATTGCTCTGTATCTCTAACAGATGTGTGTATATACAGTGTGTGTGTGTGTGTGTGTGTGTGTGTGTGTGTGTGATCAGCAAATCTGTTAGTGTATTAGATTGTGGCATGTTTTTGGGGCAGGGGGATCGCACAGAGACAGGCTTCATCATACAGAGGATACACTGCTCTCCTGCTGGCCCTTGTTGGCACATGTGCACTACTGACCTGGCTCTGGTCCGTCTGGACTAATGACATCACGGACACTATGGTCTCCAGAGGGGAAATACTCACACAGCCCAGAGTGTTCGTAGTCCAGTGCTCTGAAGATTATAAAAAATACAAGCACTTCCCAGGTATTATTACAAGCACCTGTATTATCTACAGCACCTGCATCTATTTTATTATTTGCTTTCCTACAGACTTTAGCTCAAGCCCTTTTCTAACACACCTGATCTAGTCCATCAAAGTCTTCTGCAGTGGAGCGTCCAGGACTCCGCTTTTCATACATCGCTTTACAAATACAAGATATGATAATGAGTGATAATGAATTACACTTATATTATTAAAAGTACACTTAACACAGGGGAAAATCTTAGTTAAACGCTAGGGGTAAAATGTGTTATAAATGTTGTCTGAGCAACCGGAGAGGAGTAGGAGTTATTCCTAAGAGTAAATTTTACGACAGTAGTTGTAATAAAATAACAAACAAAAAAAAAAACACCACATTTGTGGTACAAGCAAACAGAAGTGCACAAGAAGTAAGCTATGAACCAGACACATTCCCAACAGTGTTGGATTCTGTGTTCAGCTGAGCTGAGTGTTCATAATAATAAAAAGAAGAAGAAGTAAACGTGCATTTGATAAGCTACAGTCTCAACAATAACACATTAAACGCCACTTCTACAGACGCTATGTACTTACTCCGTATTTACTTTAAGAGGCGTGTTCAAGGTTTAGTCTGTTTAACTGATGACATCTGTTTGTTCTCTGTGCAAATGAAAGTTCCACCGAACCCAAATACAAACCCTGTAGTTGAGCTAGTGTGAGAGAAATAAGAAAATCAGAAAAGAGGGGAGATTTTGGTTTAACCTGACTAAACTACCTGGTTGGTGTCATATTTTAGTATTTATTTATACACTCACCATCCACTTTATTAGGAACACCTGTACACCTTCACATTCATGCAGTTATCTAATCAGCCAGTCATACAGCAGCAGCTCAATGCAATAAAATCATACAGATACAGGTCAAGAGCTTCAGTTACTGTTCACATCAAACATCAGAATGAAGAAAAAAATGTGATCTCTGTGACTTTAACTGTGGCATGGTTGTTGGTGCCAGATAAGCTGGTTTGAGTATTTCAGAAACTGCTGATCTCCTGGGATTTTCACAAACAGGCTCTAGAGTTTACACAGAAAGGGTCTGCAGGCTGAAACACCTTGTTGATGAGAGAGATCAGACTGGTTTGAGCTGACAGGAAGTCTGTAGTAACTCGTATAACTACTCTTTACAACTGTGGTGAGCAGAAAAGCATCTCAGAATGCACAGCACATCAAACCTTGAGGTGGATGAGCTACAACAGCAGAAGACCACATCAGGTTCCACTCCTGTCAGCCAAGAACAAGAAGGTTGTCATGGGCACAGACTCACAGAAACTGGACAGTTGAAGACTTGAAAAAGACCAGTTGATTATTTTTTTTTTCTAAACTGTCCAGTTTGGGTGAGTCTGTGCCCCTGATAGCCTCAGATTCAGCTTCATCTGGTACTATCATCCATGCCAACATCAAAGTCACAGAGATCACATTTCATTCTGATGTTCAGTGTGAACATTAACTGAAACTCTTGAACCTGTATCTGCATGATTTTTTTGCATTGCGCTACTGCCACATAATTAGCTGATTAGATAACGGTACGAATGTCAGGTGTTCCTAATAAAGTGGACGGGGAGTGTATAATTCCTGTGAGAGGTTATGTGTCATGCTGACATTTACACAACGTTCACAATGGCGTTTTAATATGAGAATAGCATTTCAAACATAAGGGATAATGGCCAGGTTTCTCTGTTAGCTCCTAAAGACAAACGAGATTCTTTTCTCACTTACCATTTTCCAGTGATATTCAATGCCATATTAATGAGAAATCTAATACAGAAGTAGTGGGAACAGCAGAGGTGGAATTCCAGACCGCAGCGCAGCTATATGATGCACTTGCGCTGAGTTATGGCAGAGACTCGGCTCGGCTCGGCTCGGCTGGTGATCTACTAGAGGTCTGTGAGATGAAGTTGGTGTTGATGGTAGCTGAAATTTGAAGATCTGGAAGCTGATCTGTTTGAACTGAGAATACAGATGAGGAGATGAGAGAGATGGGCAGACTACTAAAGCGCCGCTGCATCACTCTCTTTAGGTACTACCTGCCTTCAGCAGGTATTCAAACAGCATTGTGGGTAATCTAGAAAACTGTTAACCAATGTTCCTAGAAAACAGACCAACATATAGATAAAAGATCCCGTGTTAATTATAAAGCTTAATATGCAAGTCGGTTATGGCTGATTTTTCTTTTAATGCCATGTAGTCGGCTGTTTGATGGTAAATCAAAGTACCGGGTATACCAATTATAACATTACTGCCATTAATGCCATTACTGAAAGTGTACTATAAGAGCTAAAGAGTATGACACTGTGATTAGATGTGAGTAAATGCGGGATAATTGGTCTAGGGCCTGAAGCACTTTATAACGGAAATGTGCTTTTATTTATATTTACAATGTACGTATTGCCTTGTGCTGTTTTACTCCTGAGATCAAATGAACAGAGCATTCCAATGTGGCAAGTCCGAAATGGAAATTAGCCAAATAGTTTGGTTTCGATTTGATTACCGATTAAATCTGTGAGTAAAAACACATGTATGTCTCTGTGCTGCAGCCTTCCACTGCTCTTTACACTTTAAGACACTTCTGAAACACTCCAAAATACCTACCTGTTTAAGAGTACTCTTAATCCTAAAGACCTTCCAGTAATCGCTCCTAATCCCAGGCCTCATTGTTGGAGTAAATTTCCTGATCTCTATTCATTTCTTGCCACTTAAGTCTAAAAATGTTCCTCTAAGTGGCTTTATACGCACTGACCCAGATCCGCTAATGGTGATCGTTCCACAGATTAATTCGGTTCTCTGACCACGCGTGCAAATTTGATTAGAATAGCCAGATTGCGTTTTCTGAGGTAATTGAGTGCTCCCATGTTGATGAGAGAGGGCAGACATATTGAGACACGCAATCATGATCAGCAACTGGAGAGTAGGAATGGAAAGAGAAGGAGCTCAGTTTATTTCTCTGGCAGTACAAGAGCTACTGTTAGAACGCCTGGAAGCATTTGAAGCCATGATATATATTTTATTGTTGGATTACTTTTATTTCCACTGTATGATTGGCCTGGGGGGCTGAGAGGAGGAAAGTATAAAAAACATTTTATAAACAGTTTTCTTCTGACTACAAATATCAGCAGTACTAGGAAAATAGGATTCACTTTATATAAATATACACATACAGTCAGGTCCAGAAGTATTTGGACAATGACAGAGTTTTTGTGATTTTGCCTTTATACACCACCACAATGGAACAATCCATTGTGTCTACAATGTAGACTTTCAGCTTTATTTTAAGAGGTTCCACAAAAATATGGCATTTACCATTTAGGAATTACAGCCATTTTCAGCAAAGTACCTCCATTTTCAGGGGCTCAAAGGTATTTGGACAAAGTGACATAAATGTTTATAATATAACCATAATTTTAATACTTGGATGAAAATCCTTTGCAGTCAATGACGCTTGAAGTCTGGAGCCCATGTTCTCAAAACTCAAATTCTGAGTTTCCTCCCTGGAGATGCTTTGCCAGGCCTTCACTGCAGCCACCTTCAGTTGCTGCTTGTTTGTGGGTCTTTCTGCCTTCAGTCTTGTCTTCAGGAAGTGAAAAGCAGCTCTATTGGGTTGAGATCAGGCGACTGACTTGAACATTAAAGAATATTCCATTTCTTTGCCTTCAAAAAGTTTTGAGTTGCTTTCGCAGTATGTTTAGGATCATTATCCACCTGCACTGTGAAGCGGCGTCCTATCAGTTTTGTATCATCTGGCTGAATGTGAGCAGAGAGTATAGCCCTATACACCTCAGAATTCATCTTGCTACTTCTGTCAGCAGTCACATCATCATAAACACCAGTGAGCCCGTTCCATTGGCAGCCATACATGCCCATGCCATAACACTGCCTCCACCATGTTTGACACATGATGTGGTATACTTTGGATCATGAGCTGTTCCTTTCTTTCACCATACTTTTCTCTTCCCATCATTCTGGTACAAGTTAATCTTGGTTTCATCAGTCCAAAGAATCTTATTCCAGAACATGG
>CM040986.1:11710443-11740792 GCA_022985145.1 Pangasius djambal | reverse complement strand
CCAGTGAGCCCGTTCCATTGGCAGCCATACATGCCCATGCCATAACACTGCCTCCACCATGTTTGACACATGATGTGGTATACTTTGGATCATGAGCTGTTCCTTTCTTTCACCATACTTTTCTCTTCCCATCATTCTGGTACAAGTTAATCTTGGTTTCATCAGTCCAAAGAATCTTATTCCAGAACATGGGAGGTTTCTAAAAAAAAGTCTAATCTGGCTTTCCTGTTCTTGAATGTTACTAGTGGTTTGCACCTTGTTGTAAACCCTCTGTATTTACATTCATGAAGGTGTCTCTTGATTGTAGATTTTGACAGTGATATACCTAACTTCTCCAGAGTATTCTTGACTTCTGCTGATGTTGTGAAGGGGTTTTTCTTCACTAAGGAAAGGATTCTGCGGTCATCCACTTTAGTTGTCTTCCGTGGTCTTCCAGGCCTTTTGATGTTGTTGAGCTCACCAGTGCTTTCTTTTTGTTTAAGAATGTACTCAACTGTTGGTTTGGCCACACCTAAGGTTTTTGCTATCTCTCTTATAGATTTATGTTGTGTTTTCAGCCTAATGATGGCCTCCTTCACTATCATTGAGATCTCCTTGGACTTCATATTGGTAGCTCCAGTTGAACAGCTGCCAATGCCAACTCACTACCTGATATCAACTCCAGACCTTTTATCTGCTTCATTTGTCTTGAAGTAACGAGGGAATGGACCGCACCTGGTCAATTAACTTCTTGTCAGTCAATTGTCCAAATACCTTTGAGCCCCTGAAAATGGAGGTACTTTGCTTAAAATGGCTGTAATTCCTAAATGGTAAATGGCATATTTTTGTGGAACATCTTAAAATGAAGCTGAATGTCTACACTTTGATCACATCTTGATTGTTTTATTTCAATAAAACTATAAAACCGCTCTACTCTGGAAAAAAAAAACTCTGAAGGCATAGCTGACTGACGTAGATCCTGGGGACAAAAGATTCAGGAGAAGCTTCTATGGATATTTGCACTATATGAATATGATTTGAATGAGCAGTCAGCAGTGGTACTATTGACCCAAACTGTAGTTTGTGAAATTGCCATCCAGATCTGCACACCTCCATTAGTTTCTCTGTGAGCAGGTTAATATTGCATACTATTAGTCTAAAAAGAATTTGTTCAAACTGTTTGCAGTTCACACGACCAGCACCCTTTCTGATTGAAGAGCTCGCAGCGTTTTGGTTCAGATACACAGCAATTTACTTGAGGAGCTATTTTTGGATGGTTTTCTAATACTTAGTTTTGCTCCTTTTACCTGGCAAGATGAGATGCTGAATGTAAATATTGGGCTTAGCCCTAAAAAGCTTTCTTCTACCAAAAAAAAATAAATAAATAAATAAAAGCCTGAATGTTAGACTGCATATGATCATGGCATTTAGAAACGAGGTGAGCCATTTTGGTTATGAGTGACAGACTGCATTCAGCTGAGAATGCTCCATATGGAAGTCATTTACACAGGCATCAAAAAGGTTCACGCACCCGGAACAAAAGAAGCGCCTCAGTTAACGAGTTTCCCGGCCCAGTTCAGCCTCTGCATCTTTCACACGCTGTAAATCAGCATGCGGATAAGAGCTGGAAGGAGCAAAAACACTGCAGGTCAGACACCCTGTGTAATGGAAACACACGGAACGAGTTAGGGATGTTAATTTGTGATGTTTACTCTGTAACATATTCTTGTCACATCATAATATTAAGATTTAGTTAACGACAGAACAGCTGATTAAAAAAAAAATCAATAAAAAAGCCTAGATGTTCACTTCGTATCTGTTAATGTGTGGAAAATGTTCTGTCCTCAGGCTGCACCCCTACCAAATGTGGCCGAGCGGTTTCAGACAGCGTTGTAACTACAGACGAGGCACGGATACTGAAGAGGTGAACACACACACACACTCACTCTGAACCACGTCCAAGAGAACTGCACACACACTTGTAATAAAATGTTCTCTCGGATTCCACAGGATAGCGGAAAGGGGCCTGGAGCTCGGTGGTTCAGATGGAGGCGTGAGTAGATTTCCTTAATCTTCCATTCAATCTGTAATCTCATTACTAATTTTCTCAAACATGTGATGACAATTAGCTGAGTATAAGCATCTAACCAGGTGGCAATCTGTTCCTCTGTGCACATCCCTGTCAATTACACAAGGGGGCAGTATACTACTAGACCATTCATTTAAAAAAATGCAATTAATCTGACAAGCAATGCTCAGATGTTAGTCTCATCAGTCTGACTTTCAGATGTTAGATGTTATACTCAACCTTATTATTATTATTTTAATCACACATAGCCTCCCTGAAGGATTTGTTTTAAATTATAGGTACTGGAAACCCTGATAAATTGTTCTGTTTGTTGAGGAGCGTAGAGTTCTTTAGTTAAAAAAAAAAGCTATTTATTTTGTTTTATATCATGAGAAAAAAAAGTCTGAACCTATTTCTAAACTTATAAGATTTTCCTTAGATTGATTCTTTAGGAAATGATCATCATCATCAGTCTGAAATTCCAATTCAGTCCAGTTACTTTGCTCTGAATTAACACTGTTTTTAAAATACCTGAAATATAAAAAAATATATTTGGAAATGCTACCTTGGCCCAAAAATGCTAGCATGCTTTATTGAATATTTTTTAAATATTATAGTTCATTCAAACATTTTCAATGATTCAGGTGAATTGCAGTGAATCTCAGAAAAATGCAATTTTTAATGCTTATGAAATGTCATTTTAATCCAAATGAGGTATTTTTTGGCCAACAAAAAAGTCCTGGAGCTTCATTTTAAAGCATCTGTCTGGACATTTGTACTCTGTTACTAAAGGCAAGACGTGGGTCCGAGCCAACTTGAACATTTTCCGTACAAGCATATTTAACAACACATGCCAAACACGCATGCATAATTTTTCCTATTCTCACTCAGAAATCAAGTGATGTTCAGCTTCACTGCTTAATAATTAACAGACTTTGTTTTCATCCCCAGGCTGATGTAGTTTTCACTACCAACTGCAAGATGAACATGAACAAACAAACAAATGAACTAACATTAAAATAAACAAATTGAATGAAAACTCAAATTTTTTCAAGCTGAACTCTTTTACTGAGAAGCAAAAAATGAAAAATGAATAGTTCAAATTAGTGAAAGTTTTAGCAGTAGAGAGAATTTTGTGATATTAATTCTGATTATTTGTGCGGCACGGTAATGTCATGTCAAGATTCATCATGGATGCTACATTCGTTAAAGGGAAAAAGAAACTTTTGGGGTTCTTCGGCTTGTCACTATAATAATAAATGCCTTAAACACTGGACCTTCCTGCTGCTAAAGCAACTCTATTAAAGCCACAGTTCTTTTCATCCTAGCTTTAAGATTAGTGCTTTAAAAAAAATCAATGACAGGCAGTGGAAGAATAACAACTTTGCAGTTCTCTGACATTTTATTTCTTACCACAGCTTTCAGGACACATTTCAGGAATATTACCATTACAGTGCTTGGAAGGCTTTTCAGACTGCACAGAATCCTGTCAGCTTTCCAGGAGGCTTATGGTTCAAGACACTAACCCAGCCTCGCTGCCTCTTCATGCAAGGCATCTTTTTATGAAGTGTGACTGTGTTGAGCTGTGGGTGGAGCAGTGGGGTGTGTTAGGGATCAGGCTAGATGCTTTGGGAATTATTAATGTGTTGTGCTGAGACTAAGCGCAGAGAATCCCACAGCTGCCATGCATCCATCTGCTGAGCGTTGCAGCAGACTTAATCACACTAAAGTGCAGAGAGACTGTAAACACTGTAAGCACCAGTACCAAATAGCCTGCATTTTTTTAATCTCATCTGGAATATTCATTTAGCTCTGTGGGGAAGCGTTGCTCTTGTGTGTTTTCCAGCACAGGCTATTGCTTTCATAAAACCTATGCAACTTCTTTGTTTCTAGTTATTTGATCTGCTCTGTGTATGTGTATGTTTGTGTGTGTGTGTGTGTGTGTGTGTGTAGGCATCCATTCTGGATCTGCACTCTGGAGCTTTGTCAATGGGGAAAAAGTTTGTCGATATCTACAGGTGAGCAAATAAGTCAGGCAAACGTCAATAAACAGAAACAGAAACCTGTGCATGTGACTCACCTCTGCTCAGCTGGTTTATTACGTCTCAAAGCTAACACAACGTGTCTCACTGTGCCTTTCATCTGCACATCAAAGTCTGCATAATCGCTGCTTTTTTTTTATTAGAAAACCGAGCAAGACTTTTATTTCTTAACACCTGGATTTTCCCCTGAAGACTCTGCTGTTTTGTGGAGTTACACTGCAGGCTGACACTGTTCACTTTACCATGTGGCATGTGTTGTTGGGTCCAGGATGCTACAGTGTGTCTGTACTGAGCCTGCACATATTCACCAGTCCTTTTATTTCAGTCTTTAAATAACAGGAGCGCTCAGGATCGGTCCATTTTATTTGGCTCATCTGCTCTCTTTTCTCCAGATATTTTAGTAATCAAGTACGAGATATCTTCACTGAAGAGGATTTTGAACTCTACAGGTATATCATCAATTTCACTCATTCAGTCATTCATGGTAGTGTCAGTTTTACAATTATTGTGCTGTCTTTTTTGTAAAGTGGCTCGTTCACAAATTAATTACAGAAAAGTAGAATCGATGCTAAAAGATATTAAAATGAAATATCAGCGTATATCCAAACAAAAGGCAAAATCAACAGAGAAATACTCTGAAGAGAAGTTTCGTCATAACCTTCTATATTTCTATGATCTGCTGAAGGCAGTGTGGAATATCTTGCAGATTTGTCACAGGTACGTCAGAGAAAATAGGGCAATGGGCAAAGATTGGCAAAGCAATCTGGCATAGTTACAACAAATGTCAGGAAGAATGTGTGGGGCAGTGGGTTATGGGGCTAGCCGCTGAGAAGACATGAAAACAGTTGGTTGTGTTTATAAAATTAAAGGGAAGGGAAACAAAAAATTAAAGAATATTTACTTTATCACTTTTAGGATGGAAAATGCAGCGTCATTGCACTATTAATATCTTAACATACACTTTTTTTGCTAAGTGACATTTCTTTGTTTTCTTCATTTCATAAGGGTTCATAAGTTCATAGGGCTAACTTTTGCACTTGATTTTTTTTAAAATCATCCTTTAAAAAAAACAACTCATGATTTCCTCATTGATGTGTCCTCCTGCAAATCAGGGCTGTGCGTGGGCGAATTCAGAGGGTGATTGCTGAAACTTTTGGGTTGGACTCCAGTAAGCTGTACCTCACCAAGCCCACCTTCTTCTCCCGCATCAACAGCACCAGTGCTAAGACCACTCATGATGAGTACTGGCACCCACATATTGACAAGGTGACACACCCACGTTGATCTCACAGCAACTAGGGGTGTAACGATGCATCATGACACGGTGCATTGTGATGCAAAAAAGTGTGACGATGTGCGTTATGGAAATGTGCGATTCACATCATGGATATCGGCATTCTATTAATTATGCATGTAGAAATATATAGAGAGAACAACGGTCCAATAGCTCTGGACTGCAACAACCAACACGCATTATATTATATATATGGTTACATGGCCATGTTATAATGGTTAAAAACAGCTTTTCAGTGGTTTTAAAATGAAAACACACAGAAACAGGTCATTTTAGCCGACTTTGGAGCTCTATTTCTGCTATTCAGCTTATTATGTTTCAGTAAGTCATTTTCAAAATCCCCAGGTCAGACACTTTATTTATTCAATCAACTTTTGTGGGAGAATTTATTTATTTATTTATTTATTTTTAAGATAGTGTGAACCAGTAGTGTAGTTTGTATAATATTAAACCTGTGTTCATAGCAATTTTTGATTTATTTAATTTTATACAGATTAAAAATATATATTGTTATGACTGTCTTTTCAGTCATAATTTATCTTCATTCAAATTTTGTTCAAAATATTTCTGAGAATCGAATCGAAATCGTGAAGCCAGTGTCGTGAAAGGAACCTGTATGCTGACTGGTTCTTTTCAAAACTTGCAATCATGATCAAAACCAATATAAGCTGACCATTATATCTGAACACTGGTTTAACAAGTAATGCTTTAAGATGCTCCAGCATCTTTCTGATGACCGACCATTTCTGATGTCAGTTAGTCTCACATAAATGTTTAAACTAGATGGGGACTTGGGCATTGCACGAAATCCAGTCAATGAGTTGTACACCATTCTTGAAAGAGCTTCCATCTAAAGTCATAGAAGGCCTATGTACTATAGACTCGCTGAACAGAGTTCCGTAGCATTTCACCAGAAAATGCTAGAAATGTATGAGAAATACTCTCATAGTGGGAGAAGAGATTATAGGAATCTGTCAGCAGTTTTGAAGGAAAGGTTCCCTGTAGGTCCCTGTATTCTAGTGGTATTTATTGCAAATACTGTCATTTGACATCATGACTTTGTAGGAAAGTCTCTACATGCCCTCAAGAAAGTATCCAGGTGATTCGGATGGGTGAAATAAAACATTCCTTCTATAGTCAACATGGGAAAATCACTCAGCTGTGCAGTACGGAGTTACTAATTATGTAATCTATAACCAAGTCTATTGCTTTTCAGTGTCTTTCATTGTAAACATATAATATAGGGTGAGAGTATTTGGTATTTGGTATTTTGGAGAATAATGGTTTCTGCTTTTCCTAAAACCTTTGCATAATTATTTGATGTATAGTAAACCAAAGAAACATTATATTTTGCTGTGTTTTGGTGGATTTTATTTTAAGAAATATTGCCTTGCAGAGTTTCAATGAAATTGTTTATCCTATAGCGTCTGCTTTCTTGTGATCTTACCTCAGAGTTGCAACCTAGTGCTTATAATGCAGTGTTTCAAGATCCCCTTCAATCATCTTCTGATATTTGGTTGATTTGTAGAGCTTAGGAATGAAGTCAGAGTGCATTTCATTGGAGATGCAATTTGCTCTCTCCCACTCTAATTGGGGAGGGGGATTGCTTGACTCTTGGCCTGACTTCAAAAGCATCATCGCTTGAGATAATCAGAGCAGCCGATGAGCTACATGAGAGGAAAAAACATCCATCTGTTTATTGAAATCAGCATTTATAATTGAATCTTATCATACCTTTAAAGGTGCATTCCAGGCAGGAGTTAATATATGATTTCTCACAGCACAGGATTTTAGCCAGAGCTCACCACAGTCCGTTCATTTGTTAATGAATGTGGTGAGCAGATGTGTTCTTCAGCGCCTACATAAGATGCTTCCTAGCATGCTGATGAGGGATGAGCTCACCTTCCCTAAACCCTTAATCTAATCAGTAATAAATAGGCTTATAAAACAGTCTGTTTATTACCTTTATGCATGTTTGAGTTCGAATTATGATTAAAAGCTTTATACATTGACAGCGGGGAAATCTGTGTTTGGAGATGTATATATGTCTGAAGTGTGATCTGTTTCTTTTGATAGCAAATATTAAGATGATTAGATACTGAGGATTTGATTTACCGCACTGTACTAAGACAGGGCCGTGGGTGCAGGTGACAGGATCCCAATTTTTGTTATTTTTGTCTTTTTATTGTTTCAGGCCACTGTGTGTTTATGATACAGCAGCATAAATTGCATTCAGAAACTTCCCTGCTGCCATCACCTGTCATCCTCCCCCCCGACTACCTCCATTTGCATAGAAATGATTAAACCACTCTGGTATTAACATGATGCAATTTTACATGCTGGCACCATTTGCTTTTTAAGATTAGAGAAGACCTTTTTAACTGTGAAGTATGAAAAAAAAAAAAAAAAAGCCCTGGGATTTAGACTATTTCTATTTTCCTGAATATGTCCTGGGGACAGCCAAAGCAGGACTGGTCTTATCCTTATGGAGTTCCTAATGAAGTTAAACCTGAAGTAAAATCTAGAAATATGAGACTTATTCGATTTGGATACACTGGATGTTCCCATCCCATAAAATCTCAGGGACACAGAAGAGTGGAAAACTGTCAGTGCATGATAAGGAAAATTAGAACTTATTTATATTAGATTAAGGAGAAAATGTTTCACAGTACAAATCATTCAGAGTTATTTATTCAATTTAACCGTGAAAAATGATTTTTTTTTTGGGGGGGGGGGGGGGGGGGGAGAAACTTGCTTGGAATGTGTCTTGCAGATAGACTGAATTAGCAACTTTGTGGTTTCTACAGGTGACATATGGGTCCTTTGACTACACATCATTACTCTACCTAACAGACTATGGTGTGGATTTTGGAGGGGGGCGATTCATCTTTATGGACCCAAATAGCAACCGAACAGTGGAGCCCCGTGCAGGTACACATCACTTTGTTGAATTCATTTAGGACATCATCTAGGATTTTGTTGAATTAAATTGGAAAGTCAAACCTGAGCACATGTGTAAAATCCGGTCGAAAGTGAATTAATTGTGAGACCAAATTTGCTCTCATGTACTGGTCGAATAAGTACTTAGCATCTTGACAGTAATGCAGGATAATGGATCTGTTAAAAAGAAGCCTGTAATTTATGTGTCTGTCACTTACACTAGGTTGATACTGCGTATGAAAGGTTTGCGCCAGCTTGCTTATGGCTTATTTACAGTTTTCTTGACAATGCTTTTGCATGGCACGTTTTAAACAGTAGTAGATTTGAGGTTCGCATTACACTTAGGCCTCTTTATTAATGCAATGTTTTAAGCTGCTAGAACATTTAAGCTGCAAGAAAGGCTTTTTTGTGTTTGGGCTGGGTGTCATGCTGAAAGTCAGTTTTCGTGGATTTAACGGAGTTATCTGACTGAACAAATGTGATGTTCCTGCCTCTGCATTTTGTCTTCAATTTGTCTCCATGTATTTCTGAGTAATTTATTTGTGCAGGTATATAATTATTGACCCAAGCTGTTTTGCTCATGAGCCACTGAGTCTGTAAGAAGGTGTCAATTATTTGTGATTAATGGTGACAATAATAGGTTCCTGTCCTTTGAGAGCTACATTACCTGCATTCTCTGCTCTTAATGGTTGTCCATCTGTCAGATTTACTTGCTACCAAATGATCTTGCAATACTGGTGGTGGCTTTTGGAAGAAAGAAAACAACATCTGCATATGCCAGTGCCAGATACCTGGAGCTCTTTGAGGACCTTTATTTCTTTATGCACTCATTTAGAAATGTGGGTATGCTGATGAACATATTTACTAGTAGCATTAAATTAACCATTATTGGTAACTCAGACTGACCATGAAAATATTTGTGGATTAAAATAACATTTGGGGAAGGACACAAACACAACTGTCATCATGCTCTTGTACTTTTTCATTGCGTGTTTATTGAAACACAAGCGTATTAGTCATACTTGCCAGTTAGGCTGTTTTATTGTGAATGCACGCTCTTCCATTTATCAATCATTAGAGTATTGAATGTTGTGGAAACGAACCTGTGTTACTGACTCATCTGTTGTGCCTTTTCTTTTATGTAACCTTTCGCTAAACCCGCATGTTGACATGATCCACAAATAGCCAGCTGATTAGGCTGACCAGTGCAAAAAGGCACGCTTCTATCGTATGGTCTGATGGATTATATGAAAAGCTTTTTTTTTTTTTTGTTTTCCCCAAAAAAAATCTATCTAACCCGAGGGGATAATGACTGCCATTCGCTTGCTAGAGCACTAGAACAACTCTATTTATGGAAACGACATATTTAGAGACTATCTGTCTTTTTTGCAGAAAAAAAAAAAAAAGAATCTCGCTCTGCACATACCGCACAGGAGAGAGCCAAAGAGAGGCGTCACTGTCACTCAGTGCTCTGTCACTCAGTGCTCCCTGAGCACATGGAAAGTTGCAGACAGATTAGTTGATATGCTTTTTGCTTAAACCTTTCTCCCAGTCACACAAGGGGTTTCTCCAGTAAGTGTAACTTCTGGGCACAAAAAAAAAAAAAAGATGAAACCAACAAACTCATGTGCTGTAATATTTCTCAACCTTTCAGTTTTTGAAAGAACTTTGGACACATCCTATCCATCAGCCCACTGATGTTCAGGTTATTGTCCTCCCTGTCGGTAGGTTGAAAGGGTTGGTCTAAAAGAGCCACAGTTTTCTGCACAGCTATGCTGAGACAGTCATTTTGTGTTGATTAGCAATCATGGGCAGATGAACCTATGAACTTCACTAAGGTAATTACTACCCTGGCAGTAAGCTCAGCAATGGTGTGAATGATAATCAGCCTCCCTCTGAGGGGGAGGGGAACAATGACAGGCATTAGCCACTTGAGAAACGGAGTGGAAAATGGGATGTGGGGACGTGGTGGGTGGAGGGCGGTTATGGAGGGCACTGATATGAGGTTCAGAGGGCGACAGGTCAAGGAATGAAATGGATATAAGGCATGCGAAGAGAAATAAAAGGCCTAACGGGAGGAGAAATGCTAACGGGAGTGGAAAGGTGTTAAATAAAAAGGGCACATCTGCCCGTCACAGCGAGGAAACTGGAATATGGTGCTGGAGGCATCCGAGGTGGGGGGTGGGTAATGGGTGGCTAGGTAGGGGAGAACAGCTGCTTTCACAGATTGGTGAATCACAGCCACCAGCCGCAGGGGACAACCTGGAGGTCGCTCACTGTGTTTATAGGAAGTGAAATGTGTGTTCCTGCCTGTTACTGCTCAAATCAAATGTGGCAGTGGACTGCACTGCGAGGGGGCGTTTTTGGCTCGGTGTTTGTCCAAAAGGAGGGAGAGCAGAGAAAAAGACAGAGGAAGTTTTAAAAAGATTATGTCCGTTTTGGATATGATGGAATGGATATCATCACTGCATGAGTACATTCATTCAGTACACGAGTCTGTTATTTATTTATTTATTTATTTATTTATTTATTGGCTACTTTACACTGAGGATACAACTCAGGATATTACTCATATTCGATATTGCCAGGTTTTTATTGTTTTTACTCTGTGAAGTTAAAGTGACAGCAGAATGACTGTTTAAAATTTCATTTGCATTTATATTACAAAATATAGGAATCACATCCCGGTTATGGTGTCCTTCCCTTCTTGGCCAGCAATTTGCCCCATAAAATGTAATTGTTAACCATTAAGAGCACAAAGGCAGGGAGTAGTTTACTTAAAAGCAGCCTAAGACACAAATCATGTGGACAGATAAGACGAGAATGATGAAAAACGAGAGCTGCCCCTCATTTAAAGCGTGACATCTGTGAAACCAGGAAGTCGGTGTGGCCACTATTAAAGTGGCTCACTTGTTTTTATTAAGTGTCGAGTAATTGTTGCGTAATATTCTCCGAGACTCTCAAGATGTTCTGATGTTTAATGATAAATGTGTGCATAGGAATAGCACGTGCTGCTGGTTTTAGAGGGCTTGTCCTGCAAACCAATTAACTGTGTCACTAGGCTAATCACACCATCAGACATGGTCCAATTGTGAGAGGTAAAATCAAAGCATATAGATTACAATTTGTGGCCGTCATCGACTCAAGTCAGCGTAAGGATTCTTATTTGTAGCAAAGGAACAGGACTCATTAGATTGAAGTTCACATTACTTCTAGACCGACTTGTTTTTCAGTTATTGAGGTTTCAATTAAACGCATTTAATCGAAAGGGTCAGTCAAACAGGCTAATAACTATAAGAGCTCAGTAGGAAATATAACAGATTTGATCATTGAATGTTTGGTTGTGATTTTCACTCCTGTAACAGAATAATAAAAAATAATAACTATAAAGCACGGAGCTCCTGGCTATGCTTCACGAGCCACTGCGTTAAGTGATCCACTGCACACACAGTAAAGATCAGGCATGTGACTATTAATGTTAGTCCTGCCATTATACATCCTTCTTTATCCACCAGGTAACTTGTTCTGGTTTAAATAAGAATGTTTTTGAGCATTAAAATCTCACAAACACAAATAGCTTTCTGTACTGAAATGGTTATTGGGTTTGGTGTTGCTTATTGCTGCCACTCACTTAAAAACCAAGCCAGCTTCTTAAATTGCGCAGTCCCTAATATTACAGACTGGCCCTCAGTTTGTTGGTTCTTACTTTTGTAGATGTTTCGTTCTGGCGTCACAGATCATGTTATGTAGCTATCTATTTGAATCGGACATTTCTCTCCGAACAGACGCGCGCTCGTCTAATTGGTTTTGACGATGCTCGAGTGGCCAGTGAGCATGAAGCATTTTAAATGGGTGAATACGGTCCTGAGACGCACTGGGAATTTCTGTCACTGCTTTTCTAAACAGTATGTTCACAAGCACAGCTTCTCTGTGTTGCTCACCATTTATAGCTCAAAACATCACATACACTTAATAACAAACTGAAAACAAACTACGATTCAGTGCTGTGTGTTGAATGTTGGAATTATCTCAAACGAATTGGAATGATCTGTGATCATCGCACTCTTTTTCTTCACAGGGCGAGTGTCTTTCTTTTCGTCAGGCTCCGAGAACCTCCACCGCGTAGAGAAGGTGGCATGGGGCACGCGTTACGCCATCACTGTGTCCTTCACGTGTGATCCTGATTATGCTATAGCTGATCCCAGCTTACCATAGGGTCCTCCTGAGATACTGGCTGGAACCCTGGGCCAAAAAAACAAAAACAAAACCATAACATGACAAGATTCTCAATGTATTCAATTGAAGATTTCACATTCCTTTTTTGTTTTCTTTGGCAAAGATTTAACAGACATGAAGAACTTGTTGAATTGGAAGAACAGCAATATCTGCATGAGTTAGAATTGCTCATTATTTTATTGAAAAGAAAATTTCACAATTTCAAAGTCTCATTTCCTGTGGACCTTCATTCAGCTCTTGTGTTTCTCCCTTTGACTTTCTCTGCTTGTCTTTTTCCATGTAAGTAGCGTCTTCTTGGCTGTACGCCTTTTGTCGCAGTCGGATCGGTGATCACAGATTGAACAAACAGCACAAGTGGAAATTCTCAACAGGTGGTGTGAATGAAATTGCTCCTAAAGATCAAATCACTCATGGCCTACTGAGGGAGCTTTTCAGAAGCGCTTGCAGGAGTTTAGCTTTCAATACCTTTCCTAGAGAGCACTGGGTCTATTAGAGTGAGAATGTCTGAACAATGGCACTACAACACGTTTTATCATAACTGTTAAAAAACATCTCCTGAGCAAGTGTATTTCAATAGCACCATCTCTCTGTCAATCATGTTCCCTGAGAGAGGGAGCACAAGGTCTAAACAAGCTGCTGTGCTGGAAAAGTTTATTAATGCAAAATATTCCGACCAGACCTTTTACTATCATGACATGCACGGAAATACATCAATTTGCTCGCTCCCTGGAAAGTACATCTTGATCTTGAATTAATTCTGCCAATTCAAATCATGACTAAATGATCTTTGCAATAAATGTCATTTATTGATCTCAGTGCTTGAGATTTAATTGAGCGTAGTTAAGCTTAATATACTGTTTTATTGCTGTCATCAGTTTGGAATATTAAACAGTGGTTCTGAGACCTCAACCAGATTCTTTCCCCCAAAAGGCATTTCTTCCATTGCTTCACGTTACACAAAGACTCTCCAGTGTGTTATTCTCTAATGCCTGGGCCACAAAAATGAAGAAAGATCAAAAGGCCAAAAAATTGCAAAAGGTGTCCTGATATCAGGTTCTTCCTAAATTATCTTCTTCCTAGATTATCCTATAGCATGGAGTGTGTAACATTTACTCTTAACTCTTCTGATCTGCTTATGTAGCGGCCTGATTTCTAATCATAGATATTAAACGTGTGTAAAACTCTGCATGGGGGACCCACGATCTCTCATCAGGATTAAAAAAGACAGAGCAGAGTTCAGCTGAACTGTCATCCTCCATATTTGTTACAAAATAAAGTCATCTTTGTTCATGAGAAGTCCAGGGTCATTTGGCTGAGATCAGTGCATAACGTGAAAGTGTGTGTGATGTTTTATTCTGGGCAAATCTCGTAATGCAGAGTGTTTGGTGTCTGAAGAACGATCCAGAATATTCTGGATCGTTCTTCAGACACCAAACATTCTATATATCTGGGGTCTCTCAGTTAGGATTGTATAAATCCACTACCATAGCCCAGGCTTTGCTGATGGACGTCAAGCATGCTGAGTGGACGATTGAGATGCTGAGGCGAACTTGTGAACCCCAGTTGATCTCTCTGCTTTCTCTACTGGCCATGGAGTGGAGTTATGTCTGTCTGATGCCAGGACCACATCTGAGAGGAAAGTGTCTTTTGAGAAATACTGCAACTGAACAGATTTGATAAGAAGGTTATCCATGGAAACATTTGAATTATTTATATAGGGTTATCCAAAGGTTCCTCTTAGATCTATAGCAGTATCTCTCTCTCCAGAGTTGTTTCTGGTATCTGCTTCATACCCCTAACTGTTGAACTAACACTAAAAGAATTAACCATCATCTGGTGTCTTACAGTCTTATATTGTTCTTTTAGCGTGAAGTAATAGTTTTTTTGTGTGTGTTGCTACATCTGGTATGCTATGAAGTAATCAGTTCCTCGCTAAACTTGGAGAGGAAATCGATAACCAGTATTTAACGTCTGTTAAATATAATTGACTTAGATTTTGGAAATTGAAATGCAGTCTGCAGTCTGTCATTATAGCATGGCACTGTCATGACGTAACTGTGGAATGAATGAGGCTATTGACTATGCATGATTGTGTTGTACCATGTTGTGTAATTTGCTTTTGTGTCGAGTATCATAGTGGTTTTATCGAGATATCATTTGTGGTTCTGGTTCTACTTTATTATTCACTATGCATCGAGACCTCCGAATCATAAAACCACAAATGCACTATTCCATTTCTAATGTAGCAAACAGGTAATTTTTATGTGGCTTTTATTATTATTATTATTATTATTATTTTATTATTTGATGGATTCACAGTCTGAATGTGGACTGATCTCTAGGATGTTCTTTTCCCACTGGCATTACACCAGCAACAGGTTAATAAGAAGGGTCTGTAATATTACTTAATGAACGATCCATTAATTCAGTACATAGTGTAGAATTAATATGTATATGAAGGTTGCTTAATTAATCACTGAAGTTGAGAGTAAGTGAAAGGTTTGCAATGGTCTTGTGTGAATCTCGTCAAGGTGTTCTTCATATCAGTGTAAATGATTGTGTGTGTGTGTGTGTGTGTGTGTGTGTGTGTGTGTGTGTGTGTGTGTGTGTGTGTGTGGGGGGGGGGGGGGGGGGGGGGGGGGTGGTTGGTGCAGCCATGTTCTTTACTTGAGGATAAGTGTTAATACATGGTCATTTATTTCCACTGTGAAGCCATTCATCTTTAAAGAGCTGAAGTTTCAGCTGCTGCCTTAATGTCATGGTTGAATGAGAATACAGATATTCTTAAAGTGAGCGGGATTAAATTGAAACACTGACACAAAATCCTGCACATAGGCGGGCAAAAAAAAAATTGCCGAAAGCCTTAAAAACGAGAGAACTGATCAAAAGGTGGCAGTTGATGAATATGCACTTCACATCCCAGGGTGGGCTTAGGGTGCACCATATGAAAGAAGGCATACTGCTGATGTTACAGACAAGTTATGCACTGTATGTTTTTTTTGTTTTTTTTTCCAGCTGTGTTAGATATAAAGCATTTCCTCACCACAGGAGTGTGTTGTCTCCCGCGGGGTTGTAAATGTTTTAGCTCTTTTTCAGGCCTATTGTTATTCATGATTAACATCAATAGATAGAATCACAGTTTCTCCTGCCTCTGGGATCTGGCAGT
Source organism: Pangasius djambal (assembly GCA_022985145.1). Classification (NCBI taxonomy): domain Eukaryota; kingdom Metazoa; phylum Chordata; class Actinopteri; order Siluriformes; family Pangasiidae; genus Pangasius; species Pangasius djambal. The sequence goes on along the minus strand of CM040986.1, from coordinate 11,725,067 downwards.
TTGTTTGATGGAGTATGGATTTAAGTTTACATACTTGGATTTCATACATCTGTCCAGATGTGGTTCAATGTTTAATTGATAGCTCAACAGTGGAGAGTCAGAGCATAGTATCAGTAATGTCAGAACACAACCATTTAAGTCATTTTTCTTATTCAGAAAGACTTTGGGAGCTGCATGCTTTGAGAGCTGTGTAATACTATATTGGAAGCAAAGTCAGGGCCGCGTGCACAGTAATCAGACTTAATGACTGTCCTGGTAGTTGTATGACTGCATTGAAGTAGTGAGTAACCCAAGCTTCGCAGTGGCACATTTACACTGAAATCATGGAGGAGCTATTTTATAAAAGCGCTCGCTGCCTAACATCATCATAAGGTCAGAGATTTAATTCCAGGAATACCCAAGAGGCTCTTACTGTAAAGGTGAAATAAAAGTAATAAATAAGTTAATAATAAATTAATACGTTTTTATAAAACGTGACTTTAGTTAATAAGGGTTTTTTTTTTTTTTGTCAACAGAGCTATTAGGTAAAATGAGACTTTGAGTATGTACATCTGACTCAAATGTTCCGCTTTCTATCTGACCTGGCATTAATAAATGAAGCTTAAACTGTCTGCTAGTGAATAGCCAGGTCCCAAGGACTGCTTTAAATCCAGATCACTACTTTGACCCTGGACTGGTTTTCAGGTTTTTAAAACGTCAGGTTTTAGCTGTGAGCTTTTGTTCTTTTGCCATCTCATGAGACCCGGAGACTGCTTCTTTTTTTTTTTTTCCCCCCTTTCTTGTTATCGCCAGAGAGGAAAGAACACAGTAGAATGAAGAGCAGATTTATTTTCTCTATACTGCTGAGACAACTGTGCTTCAAGACTGAAGTGCTCAAGAGCTATTAGATTATGTCCAGATGTGGTTCAGTGTTTTATTGATGTCATTTTAATAACTCTTTAATTGAGCTCTCAAAATAGTTGATATTATTCTGATCAGATTTATAGTATGCTGACTGTATTATGAATTGATGAATACATGTTGGTAGTCGAGGACATGTCCGTCCTAGTTTAGTTTACATGTGTTGGGCAGATGTGTGTAGTGAACATTTACATGCACAGCAACTGCATAGAATTAAAGCCCCAGCTTCTATGTACTGTTTTTCTGATGTATGCATATGTAAAAGAGAGATCCGAGATAAGTAAGATGCTGATCCATTCATGTTGGATCGCATGGAATACATGAATGAATGTGTAATAGAGCCTTAATGCATGCTTAAGCAAAACCTGTGCCATAAATATGGCAGTTACAGATGTTACCAAAGGCATACACTCCACCTGGGAAATTCTCGATAATGCTCCGTTAAAGGATGGCGAGTTTGCCTCGTATCTAATTAATTCAGGTTAGCCTAGATTGAGGAAATTGGTATGGACCCCAACACCTTAATTATTCCACATTGACAATTTCCACCAGTTCCGGGAAAAGGGTGACATTTGTGTCACTCCGTGTTTCTACTAATGAGATCTCATCTGTCGCACTGGGAGTTAAAACCTGAATTCTTTGTTCGTTTCCAGGAAATGGGGTGTGAAATCATGTTTTTAATGACACACTGATCACAGTGACAGAGATGACACGATCTACATGCATGGCAACCTCTCATAATGAAAAGGAAAAGCTGAATCGGTGAAGTACAGGGTGTCCCAAAAGTCTCCATACATAGGGGAAATTAACACTTCTTAGCAAAATGTCTTCCACACACCACTCCTTTGCCAAACTGGGAGCCAAAGTTGGGAGAGACGATTCCGTGTGGTGTGTGTGCGTGCGTGTGTGTGTGCGTGTGTGTGTTTATAGAGAAATGGCAATCATGTAGACGTTTCATAAATAAAGTTACATTTTGCTAAAAAGTGTTCATTTCTCCTATGTATGGAGACTTTTGGGACACCCTGTAGATGCTTCAGGAAGCTGATGCAGTGGCTCCAGAGATTTCGAAGACCTCCTGTGTTGTATGCATATGAAAAAGTGTGAGCATTCTGTGAGGAACTTTAACTATTTGTATGAAAAGTACTGGATCCGTTGTCTTTGTATTTAACTTGGGCATAAATAAATACTTGTATTCACAGGAAAATGAGTGAGAAGAAGGAAATAAAATAGTATATTATAAAAATTATATTTATATATATATATATATATATATATATATGTATGTATATATATATGTATATATACACACAATACATAAGCAATAATACATTATTATTAAGTATTTTGATACTTTTCTGTGGATTTGTGTGAAGATTCAGCTCATTCTTGGGCATGCTGCGGAATGAGGGAGAAAGATAAGGGGAGGTGTTTCACATGAATGATCACACTAAAATATTTACCTGGACATGGCCGTGTTTTTCCTCACATGTCTCCTGGTCATCTTCCTCTTCCTCACCCCTTCACTGCACCTTCAGCTGTGACATGACCAGCGTCTCCGAGTTAAACTCGAACTGGTTGCTCGACGACGCGGACTTTCCCCACGAGTACAAGCTCGGCGGCCGCTTCTTGAAGGACGACGTGTAGCGGTAGAAGCTCTTGTGGCGGTTTTGCAGATACTCCCGGTAGTTCTTGGTGAGCAGCGTGTACAGAAACGGGTTGATGCAGCTGTTGCTGTAGGTCAGGCACGCCACCAGGTAGTTAATACACGTGCGGATGTGAGGAGCCAGGGCCAGGGGTTCGTGGTAGAGGGGCAAAAGCTGCCATATCCAAAAGGGCAGGAAGCAGGCCCAGAACACCAGCACGATCGTAAATATCATTATAAGCACTTTTTGCTTAGGTGACCGCTTGTTGCCCTTATTTAGAGCCGAGCTCCTCTGTGATTCAAGGTATGTCCTGGCTAATTTGGTGTACAGGTAGCCAATGATAAGGCCAGGCGCCATGATGCTGGTGCAGAACAGAACAGTCAGGTAAATCTTATACGCCTGAGGTGCCCAAGTAGGAGCGCACATGCGTTTCACGCTTCCGTCCGCGGCCTTTCTGCTCGTCTGGTTCACCATGATGATCATAGGCATGGTTAGGAGCAGAGAGAGTATCCACACTCCCCAAGCCATGGCTTTGCGATAGCTTTTGGAGCGCTTCACATTGTCCAGAGGCTTCGTCACGGCCAAGTAGCGCTCCATGCACATGACGGTTAAGGTGAAGATGCTTGCGTGCATGGTGAGGAGATCCAGACTGAGCAGTATGCGACAGCCCACGTCCCCGAAGTACCAGTCCTTGAGGAAGTACGTGCACACCACGAACGGGATCGTGGAGAGGTACAGCAAGTCCGCGAGCGCCAAGTTAATTATCGAGATGTACATGGAGGTGGCGAAGCGGATCGAGTGGCACATCACGACCAGAGTGTACACGTTTCCCGAAACGCCAACCACGTAAACAAGCGAGAGCAGCGTGCCAAAAGTGGAGGTGATGACCAGCTCGTCGGTGGAGCCCGAGTTGCTGCTCCGGGGTGCGCCTGCGAAAGAGCGAGACCTGCTGAGATTCATCGCGCCTGTCCGTGAAGGCGCCGGGGCGCGGAGGTGAGTTTGGCAGGTGCGCGACAGAGACTGCGATTGCGAAATGCGCGCGCCCGCCGGCGCCTCGCACCTCCTGACGTCACCACCACGTCTCAGTCCTGGCGTTTAAAATTACTTTCCGTCGAAAGTTGTGACTCTACTTTACGCCTCAGTTTCACCGAAACCATCAGCCCTGATCCGTGTGTCGAGTATTAGGTGTGCGTAAATAAAACACGCACAATCCGAAAACGAACAGTGATGTGCGTCCAGGATGCAGCTGTGAACATCAGGGATAACGTTTGCTTTATGTGCAGAACAGCTGGCGTGGCTACGGCGCGTCCTTTACGCACGAAGCTTCTGCATTAGTGCCATAACGAGATATTCTGTATCAGTCCATAAATCTGACAAGAGTCTACCATGCATGCATATGGATAAGATCAAAGTTTGTTTGTTTGTTTGTTCGCCTGGGAAGTTTGCATGTCTGTGTTTCCTCGCTTCAGAGCGCACTGCGCCAGAATAGTTCACGTTTCTTCACACTACGTTGCTTTAACATTTGATGTCATTACACAGAAATGCTTAGGCATCTAACTCACAATATAAGTCTTATCACGTAGCCTTTTATGCGTGAAGGTTTTGCGCATTTATTTGCATTTTAACACAGAAACTGGTAATAATAATTCAACACAAGCGTGCGCCTGCCAAAAGAAACACTTTTTTTTTTTCTCCGTAAGCACCATCCTGTGATCAAATAATGGTATTGACTGAACAGCAGATATCTCAGGAACTTTATGATTGCTGATGCTGTTAATCGGTGAGCGGTGTAACCTCTCTCTCTCTCTCTGTGTGTGTGTGTGTGTGTGTTTTCTGACGCAAAAAAAAAGTGAAATCAATATCAATGTGTTTTAAAATACCAAGATGCGGAAGGTATGCAGCACCTACTGCAGAAATATTAGCTCGCCCACCAGCCACAAAACAGCCCCAGAAGGATCAATGATCAAGCGCCATATTTTTTTTTTTTTTTACAGTGGATGCTTTCGCATGTATTTTTTTTTTCTTTTTAAATTATATCTTATATGTGTCTTGGGTAGATCAGCAACAATCTGTTTCTGAAAGCTGTTTGATTTTGGATGAGTAAGGTGTTATGTGTTCAACCTCATATTTAGACCACAAGGAAACAAACATAGTATTGGTGACAGAAAACAATCATTTTAAAGATTTTTTTAAATCAAAAATGTAATTTCGATTAAGATTTGTGATCATCATTGAGCACAGACTGAATACTTCACACTGCACAACATTTAAATCTAGAATCCTTTATGTTTTCTTCAGTTGTACCCAAATGGCCAAAATTAGCTCTGAGGACTCCAGATCTTGGCAGTTTCAAAAGGTGTTGGTTTATTTATTATTTATTTTTACCTCTCATGTAGCCCCTTGTCCAGTTGTCAAATTCAATATGAAAACAGTAACATCCTTCTCAACTGAATTCAGAGTTTTGCCCACAGACTTTCCACCTTTTATGTTTATCTCTCATGAGACACTAGAGTACCAGACATTTACTTTGTTTTTAGACGTGCGCAACACACACACACGCAGTCCCCACCGAAAGTACTGGAACAGCAAGGCCAATTCTTTTGTTTTTGCTATACATTGAAGACATTTGAGCTTGAGATCAAAAGATGAATATGACATGATAGATCAGAATTTCAGCTTTCATTTCCTGATATTTACATGTAGATGTGTTAAAACAACTTGGGCACCCACCAAAAATATTGGAACATGTGATTGACAGGTGTATCTTGGGGGACAAATGTGCCCTGTTAGATTCATTGTTTAAATAATTAATAGCACTGAGTGTCTACTCTTGGTTTTAAGTCCTGGGTTTCACCTGTGAAGACTGCATTTGTTGTTAAAAAGGATAAACCAACATGAAGACCAGAGAGCTGTCTATGGGAGAAAAGCAAGCCATTTTGAAGCTGAGAAAAGAGGGAACATCGATCAGAGCCACTGCACAAGCACTGGGCATAGCCAATTGAGAGATTTGTGAAGAAAAACCCAAAAGCAACAGTTAGTGACATCAACAACAACCTCCACAGGGCAGGGTGAAGGTATCACAATCCACCATTCAAAGAAGACATCTAGAGAAATATAGAGGCCATACCACAAGATGAAAACCACTCATCAGCAGTAAGAATCAGAAGACCAGATTTGAATTCACAAAAAAATACAGAGATGGAAGTTCTGGAACCAAGATTAAAGTGATGGAAAAACCAAAGTGTGGAGAAAGAAATGATCTGCTTATGATCCAAAACATAGCTCATCGGTCAAGCACGGTGGAGGTAGTGTCATGGCTTGGGCTTGCATGTCTGTTTGTGGAATGAGCTCATTAATTTTATTGATTATTAACTCATGATTGTAGCAGCAGAATGAATTCTGAAGTCTACAGAAACATTCTGTCTGCCAATTTACAGAGGAATTTGCATCCAGTCTAATTGAGAGGAACTTCATAATGCAGCAAGACAATGATCCAAAACACAGTGCCAACACAACAAAGGATTTCATCAGGGGGAAAAAAGTGGAAGGTTGTAGACTGGCCGAGTCAGTCACCAGACCTGGAGACTAAAGGGAGAAACTCTCAAAAACAAGCAACAACTGAAAGAAGCTGCAGCACAAGCCTGGAAAAGCATCACAAAAATGAGTGCAGTAGCGTGGTGATGTCAGTGGGTCGCTGGCTTGATGCAGTTATTGCAAGTGATATGCAACCAAACATTAAGTGTTATTTACTTTAATTTATTTTAAGATCATCTTTCAGTACTTTTGCTCACCTAAAATTGGGTGGTAAGTTGTTTAACATTAACATTAAAGAGATGTAAATATCAGGATATGAAAGCTGAAATTCTGATCTCTCGTCTCATATTCATCCTTTGACCTCAAACCCAGATGTCTTCAGTGTATAGCAATAACAAAAGAATTGACCTTGCTGTTCCAGTACTTTTGAAGGTGACTGTATTATAGGCTGGGATAGCTATGATATAAATGTGTGAGTATATGGCAGAACATATGAATATTTTTATTATAAATGTGAGTGTTTATAAAGGCAGTTAGAGGTTTGTAAAATGCAAACTCGATTTATTTTCATGGAGTACTCATAACATTACTAGCTAAATCAGCTTGCTAGCTGCTGTACTGTAAGCTCCTTAGTTGGCTATAAATAAATACTTTGTTAGTTCAATTCTTATTGTATTGTATTCTATTGTATTGCATTATATTCTGTAACATTTATCATTAATAAAACACTACCAGCATGATAAAGTTAATTATTAACTATTGTATTCATAGCATTGTATCAGGTAACATGCAGCAACAATAATTTAGTAATTAAGTTCCAATGTTAGGCTGCTTTATAAACCAACATATTTAATTCAATAAAATTATATAGTCTATATAGAGTGCAGTAGTTTATAGGAAAAAAAAGGCATTGTTATATATTAACTATAAGACATTTCTGCAATGAGGACCTCACTAAAATGTTGCTTTGCATGGGTTACTGGTTTATACTTTATAACTTTTTTAGAATGTGGAGTTTTATAGAAACTGTCCAGAAAATATAAGAGGAATGCAAACTCGCTAATTAGGAACTGAATAAATAACATTTACAATGGCAGGTGAGGTGTGTACAGTGACTCAGTGTAAATTGGATGTCGTTTATCACTGTGTTATCTGTAAGAGTTTTTACCTTCAGCGCTTCCGCAGCGTGAGTGTTCAAAGACACAAGTAGAGAACAAAAAGCTGTACTGCTGGATTTGATCAGGATTCAGGTTAGTGTTATATATCCATCTGGATCTGTAAATAACTCGTATAAATGTATCATGTACCTCTCCTCTTCTACACCGGATTTATAATGTTTAGCTATATGGCACTGTTTCCCTACTTATATACCTGCTTGTGAAAAATCTTTATAGAGAAGACTGCAAATCCCATCTGTTTTTATCACAGTCACAATCCCCTGGTATCTCATGCATATTGTTAAGGTCATATTTTGCTTTATTTGTTTGTTAATAATAATACAGCTACATTGGCTGAGTTATATGGAAAATATAGGAATCAGGTTCTGGATTATTATTTTTTTAGGATAATTATTTTATTCCTCTCAATGTTCTTAATGAATGTCCAAGACTTCGTGCATACATAATAATATAATCACCCTTACATATATATATATATATATATACACACACACACACACACACACACACACACACACACACACACACACACACACACACACCTTATTGAGATATAATTTCCTATTTGTTAACAGTTATAGTAATATTCATTCATATTATATTCTTTTGTGGTTGCGTTAGATGGCTGCAATCATTTCTGAATCATCCTGTAGACTTTATATAGAATAGTATAGAATTGTAATTTCAGAGATGATAGTTGCTGTATTAAAGCCTATTTTTTTCTATTTTTCACCTTTTCGTAGATTACATGTTTGTGTTGATATTCCATTAATGTAGCAGGCAAAGACAACTGCGGCTGGAGAACAAAGAATATTTTAATGTAATTCATGAGAAGATTCCTCAGAGACTAAAGCATTTAACCACTTGAATCACACGGAGCTGAGTGCTGTAGCGTAATTGTTCGAGTTGAATTCGCATAAAAGAGCTGATAAAACTCAGATCGAAAACAATTACACAGGCCAAAGCTAATTTAACAGCCTTAAGGAGTTGTTGGTCGGTGTGAAAATGTACTGCATACTGAGAATCCTTATGGCCTGGGTTCGAGCCGTTTAATGTTACTGAGTATCTCAGTGAACATCTGTGGGAAGAAAAACTAACGTTTATTTCTCCAGCGGTTTCCAGGGTAATGACCCTTTCTGTCATTTAACAGTCTTTGGTTTAAAAAGACAGAAAAATAGCCACGCTGTTCTTTCACCATGCACATTATTGCAGAAAACATAAGAAATCTGTTTGATTAATATTATTTATTAATTCCTATGTGGATGTTTTTGCCTGTCAAGTTGCCTGCCTAGGGAGAAACACAAAAACATCAATCAAAAAGATTCTCAAAAGACCTTGACATAAAGGTTACAGACATATGCCTGTTTATTATGCAATTAAGGCTCACATTGCTATTATATGGTTGCCCTGTTTTTCTTTCTTTATTTATTATATTTTCATGGTGCCTGGTTTTAAATGAAAATCAATTCTGCTGTCGAACTCGGTCTCCCTTTAGGGCACATTACTCTTTTTCTATAATAGATATTTATATTTAGAACTCCAACTGAGACCGAGGTCTTGTTCCCAGCGAGGCCTTGCTTATAGTAGCATTAAAATAAACACTGTGCAGTTTAAGCCATGCTGTAACACACAGAAGCCACTGAGTGATTTTTTTTTTTTAATACTGCTCCAAAAAAATCAACAACACAATTCAAACAGGAACAGGTCAACATGCAAACAAGGTCATCGGAAACAAATCCATGTTTCTTTAATATGGTTTGCATAGAAATGAATCCTGTTTGACTTTTAAGACTTTGACATGTCTTATCTAACAGTATTTTATCTGTTCTAGATTAATGGGATATTATTTCTAGGAAGGTCATTCCCTCAACACGAAGACAGAAGAGTTACACATCACTGCGATTTTTCCTGCGATTGGCCATCTGCAGGAAATTACACACGTAACAACATATTTATCATTCTTATTCAAATACAGAAATAATGAATATAGGATCTAGCTTGGGAATTTTAGATTTTGTCTATTTTTGTTCCTCATCAGCGAAATCAAATGCTTAAAAATACTTTTAAAATTCTCATACCAATTAGACATTTTAAGTTACTCTCAAATTATTTTTAAGAGAATGAAAAAAAGACTTTTTTTTTTATTTCTCTCGCTCTCTCTCTCTCTCTCTCTTTTTTCTTCACAACCTCTGCCATGGCTCTGGAGTTGGAGAGAGACACTCATTTTCAGGCAAAAAGTCTTAAACAAGCACTCTACATTAAATTTGCATGTAGGTTACACTGTATATTTCCGCTTTAAGCAGAGTCTGTTCATTTCTGTTTTCTCCCAAAGTACCACTCTAACAGTACGAGTGGATCATTGTCAGGCCATCACTCGAATGAGCAACAAAAATGTAGCCTTAAAGTAACCTTATAAGTGCATAGGCGAGATCCCAAAACCTTCCATTAAACTCCAGCCTTTCCGTTTCAATATGTAATGGCTCACAGCATCAGAAATGGTGTAAAGTAGCTGCTTTCTATTTTCTTTGTCTTTGAGGACAAGCTATGATATCAGCCATGTCTGATTTGCACGAATGTCATTTATCAGAGCAAAATTTAGTACATCTGTGATGATATATGATTTTAAATGCTTTTGAAACTGAATACAAGAATAGTGTCTTAATTGTGATGGTGAGGCTATGGATGACTAATAAAGGAACAATACACTGAATATATTCAGTACATTGAATAATACAATAGCTATTTATAAAAATGAAACCAGCTTACACCATTCCCTATCATGCTATAGGTTTTTCTTTTTCTTTTTCTAAGTTTATTAAGTCATTTTTACTACATCTACAAGGTTGAAACTGATTCGTCTTCAGTTGAACTAATCCATTCTTATGCGTTTTTACTTTTTCAAAAGGCGCACATTGACACACATTGGCTTAGTCATTAGATCAGGTATAAGACAGTCTGTGCAGAATATATATCCAATGCTGCAACTGTTTGTGGACATGCTGTTGAAAATCTGTATGCAGGTAATTCACTTTAAAAAAAAAAAATCATCCAAAGTTTCAGTGCTCTGGCTTCTTTGGAGAGAAACCAGAGTGTACTGCTCATCGTTCTGTCTTTGGTCTCTTTCATATTAGTAAAATGATTAACATGCAGTACTAATCGAGCGTGTAGGTGTGAATTACAGTCACTGCACAATATTGTGATTGTAAAGCTGCCTTCCGCTCACCTGTTGTAATCATACTGCACCATTTTAGTGTTGAGATTGTCAGATGTTATCATCAGCTCCATTGCACATGAGTTCATAGTGAAACACACACACACACACACACTTTACATGGGGACATGTACTGCCATCAGTCCAGTCTATTGTGCATAGAGAACATGCACTCATGCACAGACAATTTTCCCTTAACAGCTTAAGGGCTTGTACTTTATTGCCACGGAGGCAGTTAAGGCTCTGTGGCCATTGCTGTGCTTGTGGCTTGTAAGATCTTACTTCAACCACATCGATATCATTTTTTTACACAGTGAGTTGCACAACTGACATCTCTATCAGTGACTTTACACTATATCTGAAAAAGTATGCTCAAGCTGGCCTGAGGCTAAAGATGAAATGTACTAATTTTCAAAAGCAAAATAATTCAAAAGCAGATTTTGTATAAATTAGGCAAGAGTAGAGCACCTTACTGTGCAAAGTACAGCATCAGTGTTGATGCATCTCTATCATTTACAGCAGATAAGCAAAAGCAATGGCTGCTGTTATTGGTTTATTGAACCAGTGCTGATTTGTAAACACAATAAATTATACATCAGCATTTTGCTAATAGTTTAAAGCCATATTCAAGATATACAGGGAATCATGGTGTAAATGCCTATTTTGGGTGCAATAATCAACCTACTGATTGTCAGAATAGTGCAATTTGTACCCAGCTGGAACAGCATCTTGTCACTTCCTGAATCAATTGAAGCTGAATGTTGTTGTTGTTGTTGTTGTTGTTGTTGTTGGAGCTACTCTCTGAACTCATTGTTTTGTAGCCAAATGAGCTGTATATTTCACTGCCATAAAAGGTCAGAAGTGCTTTGCTAAACTGATCAAATTTTAAAAAAGACCACCAATCTCATCTAACTAAAATTAAGCCATAAACTGTCTTGCGCCAGCTGTTTGCACATACCTCCAGTTGTCAGGCATGTAAATTTTCAATGACCAGTTTATGAGGTACACCGAACATGTGTTTACACTCATCAGCTGTGAATTGTATGCGTGTGGTAGCCTGGGAAATCCCTTCACATGGTATAAAAACAAGACAGCTTATTACCCAAAGAACACCAAAGCCACGGTGAAACATGGTGGTGGCAGCATCATGCTATGGGGCTCTAGTCAAGATAGAGGGAATCATGGATAGCTTCAAATACTAAAGTTTTTGTGGCAAAAACCCCACAGGCCTCTGTTAGGTAGCTGGAGAAAAATGTCACCTTTCGTCAAGATAACGACTCTCAAACCATACACGCTTAGTTTTATTTTTCAATATGATCCATAAATATTAACATCCTTGAGCTTATGATGATTACAAACCGTTCATACTGCTTTTAGGCATGTATACTTGTTGATTGGATGTACACCCTGAGCCTTTCAGAGATAATAAAAGACAATCATTCTTCGTTTAAGTACACTTATTTCTTGCTCTCTTTCTGTCCGCACAAAACACATTCACTTTCACCTTCACAAGGCAGTCTTTGATCTCTCTATCATCATGTGTTCCAAAAGAAACAGACTTTTGTGGATTGAACATTTTCTTTCTCCTAAAAAACCAACCGATCTAAAAGGCAAGCAGAAGCAGTTTCAGAAAATTAGCCACTGTCAAATGAAAACATTTTTCATAGAAAATAAACTTTCTTATTCTGATACTTAGAACACAGCATTCAGTCTTTTTTTGGCTTTTCATAAACACAAAATTCTTTGTGTGAATTTTTTTGTTTAATGTCTCTGTTAAAATTATTACTAGACAAAGGGTAACAGTGGCATTATGGAAAGCAGCCAGTGGATGCAATTACGTCTGTCATTATCTTCTGGAGTAGTTTGAAGAGTACAAACAAAATACACCTATTTTGTTTGGAATCCACTATATTGGCATACACAATATGGTCCGACAGGTTTTTGCCGTGTGACTCTGGGTTAGCTCTGACAGTCATTCTGAGAGAAGATTAGATTAGACAAAGTGGGAACAAAAGGGCCAATAATATAAATTCTCTCTCTGACCTCTACATTGTGACCTGATCCACTTTTAGCTGATCACAGACCATGAGGGCTTGAACAATGCCATGCTTTCCCTTCTACCGTAGCCAGTATTTGGTGTGCAAGTCCCTTTGTTGTCTGGTGTCCTTGTTGAAAAAGTGAAAACCTCTACTGATAGTGCTCATTTAGCAGGCCTTTTGATCATAGATCTTTGGATCTGTGGCATAGATTAGTCTCTGATCCTGATTGCAGGGGCCAACCCATCTCTACAATTCTACTGGGCTTTAGCCAGTGGCTTTTGGGGGAGAGAAGTACAATTCTGGCCATAAAGAGGGCAAGAAAACTGGGAGTGGTGGCTCAGTGGTTAAAGCTTTGGGCTACTGATCAGAAGGTCATGAGCTTATATCTCAGCACTGCCAAGCTGTAATGGTTGATCCTTGTGCAAGACCCTCACCTGCTTAGTTATATCCTGTCTCAGTTGAAAGTTGCATCATCCAAATTAGCAAATGTTCTTAAGGTAAAAAAAACTGAGCTTATCTGTAATATGCCTCTGTAGATATCTGATCTTACCTTGTTACATTACATTATCTTCCCAAGTACTCACAAATAATGAACTTCTCACAGAAACATATAGTAACCTATTTAATCTTTTACCTTAAGAACATTTACTAATTTGGTTGATGATTTTTGGTCAAAGCAACTTACAACTGAGACAGGATACAGCTAAGCAGATGAGGGTCTTGCACAAGGACCAGCCATTACAGCTTGGCAGTGCTGAGATATAAGCTCATCACCTTCTGATCATGAGCCCAAAGCCTTAACCACTTAATTACTTATCACTTAACCAATGAGAATGAATCTTTGTTATTTACCTGTTGATGAGCACCAAATGTAGATAATTCAGTAATAATGCAAGGTACATCTACAATAATGCAACTATGTAAATGGTTAATTGTTTCCTGTTTATTTGAGAAACAAATGCTGCATATGTTTATATTGTTTATATCATAACACTGTGGCAATTCATACTGTTCTTTATTTCAACTGAAGCCCTATTATAAATTTGCACTAACTGGACTTAAAATACATTCTCTTGCTGCTGCAGAGTGGATCTCAGATGTGCTATCATATACCGTAGTATCCAGATGACTAAAATGCATACAAATTGTTGCCTTATCATAATATCTACATTTTTAAAAGAAAACGTTATTGTTAAGTAATAATTTCAGCCACTGATTTTGTTTGAAGGAAGGAAACTCTTAATGATTTATAATTGAAATCTACCTGAAATAAAATAAACACTAATAATGTCGAATTAACTCAGTACTCATTACTGTCTAGCTAGGCTTACAAAAGCACAGTAGGTGCTCAGCACTGTTGATATTGCTGTGTGCAGTCCTATTTCCTATGTTCTTTGTTGCTCTAATTTTCCTTGCCACTTTATCCAATCTAACTAATTGTACTCCAGAATGTCCTGTTAGATTGCCAAACCAAGTGAGTACATCTTAAAATACACCTCACTGGCACTGGCCTCCACTGAAATTTGATAGGCACCCGTGAGTGCATCCCCTTCTGAAAGTGGCAGCTGATAGAGTTATTAAGCTGTCAAGCCACGGTCACGCAGGAAGCGAATAAAACATCCACTCGGTACAAAAAAGCACATTCACTTAAATGGAAGAGGATGCCGTATACACAAAGGGGATTTGTTTGTGGTAGCAGTTAATTACTTTGCTGTGTCTAAAGTTCACCTAGATGAAATATAACCCCACAAAACTACCAATCTTGGAAGTGAAGTGGGCCAACAGAAAACAACAGTATGGGGCTGACATCATGTCTTTCTAGAAAACTCAGCATGGAGGAACCTTTTTATACAACACCCTGGTTAAACACCCTGCTCATACAATAGCAGTATGTACACTGCCCTCCAAAAGTTTGGAAACGCCTGAACAAAATAGGGTTTTTGGGTAATATCAGCATAAATCCTCTTTAGTTAGTGACCATTTTGCATTGATAATAAGGGACAACACTAGGCATCCGAGCAGTCAGTTTATTCAAACATTGACTTGATATATTACTCCAAGCCTCCTGGAGGATTGCCCAAAGATGATTCACACTGGTTGGACACTTCTTACGGACATC
>CM040986.1:11676464-11701775 GCA_022985145.1 Pangasius djambal | reverse complement strand
AATATTTGCTTTTTGTGTATTTTATTCCAGTAGTCAATGTTAAAACAGAACACCTTGTGGCATATTGCCATATTAAGCATATTGCCATTTTTCTAAATGTAAAAATGTATATTATGTGAGAGCCGATTTGTATGGTGTGATTTAGAATGGCATATGCCGTCAGGACGTAATGATATAATTGTTGTCTTGGCTCAGTATTCCAGTGATTTTCAGGGCTGTAGTCCAGATCATATTTGTCCACTACAAGTTGATGACTGACCCTAGTCCAGTTTTAGTGAGGACTACAGGGTCTTAATTTCAAACCTTCCTTTCAAGACCACACTTGAACAAGAATGAATTGTTTACAGGTATGTTTTGTCTAAAATTAATTACTTAAAAAATCAGCTGCACCTACACCCTATTCCCTACAAACTGCAAAGTGCACTCAGGGTGTTATTTATCCTCCAGGATTTGTTGTTTGTACATTAACCTATACCTTTATTGCAGTAACATTTCTCTGTGTGCTCCTTTAAGCCTCTCCTACTTTACAGCATGTAAAATTGTTCTAATGTTACCAGACAATAGTGTTATAATGAAAGTGCTATTATTTCCTTCCGTTCCTCCAGTACTGACAGTAATACCTTATGTTTTTTTACTCTTGTAGTAAATAATGTATAAGTGTTTTTTGCTAATTAATTTGCAATTGCATTTTTGAGGTACTATGCCAACTAGGTATGTCCAGAAACTGAATTCATATCTAGACTACACTGTTTACAGCTGTGGACCTAACCATTTAAATTCAAAGGTTAGATGTTTTGGCCTGGATCAAGAGTATGCAAAGTGTTTGCTGGAGCTGTAATAGTTGTATTTTTTAAAAGGTATGCCGTAGCACATTATGGTACAAG
The DNA here is from genome assembly GCA_022985145.1 of Pangasius djambal. Lineage (NCBI taxonomy): Eukaryota > Metazoa > Chordata > Actinopteri > Siluriformes > Pangasiidae > Pangasius > Pangasius djambal. Next base: position 11,700,891 of record CM040986.1, on the reverse strand, counting down.
TTGGCATTAAAATATGATGTTCACAGAGTGTAGTCATTTATTACTTCCATAAATTATTGGTGAAAAGTGATGTGCTAGTGTGTCTTGCAGTGTGCGAAATCCATAAAGGACGCACAAGGATATGCAGACGATGTGCAAATTTCATCTAGAGAATAGATAAGAGATGCTCTCTCATATCTTCTGCATTCATCCAGATATTAATTTTTATTTTGAATCACTAACATTCATTATTAAGGCTTGATCTTTTTCATGTTTTCATGTTTTTTCAACCGAATACACTTTGGCACCCATCAGAATATGAACCCTTTTTTTTTGCTCGTTGCAAGATCTGGCAGTAGAGAGAAACAATAGGATGTCGTAAATGCATATATTTTAGTATTTAAGCACTGCGCAACATCATCCACTCTAGCTGTCATTTACAAATAATGTAAAATCTACACACTTACAGGCAAGAAACCCAAAACCAACTGTAAAATTCAAGTCACAACAATAACACACTGACGTTTATAGCATTGATTAGGTTGACAGTGTGGTCAGTAAGCCCAGGTCCTTAGCTCATCTACAGTTATGTGAACATATTTTTTTTCTAGGTGAAAAATATACACAAAAATATACACATTTGCCTGTGTTTTATAGTTTATCTACAAAACAGTTTACATTCTGATGATGAGAAGATGACATGACCAAAAAGTGGGATAAAAATAACCTAGAAAAAGTCACAAAATCTGCAACAATACAACATTTGTATTACAGTCAGAAATATAAATATATTTATTACTTTTAGCTACAGTGGATATAAAAAGTCTACACGCCCCTGTTAAAATGGCACATTTTTGTGAAGTAAAAATATGGAACCAGGATACATCATGTCAGGACTTATTCCACCCTCAGTGTGAAAGATTAAGTGAAAAACAATCAGAAACATTTTAGGGAAAAATAGGAAAAAAACTTACAGTAGCCTGGTTGCATAAGTATGCACACATCTGAACTAATACATTGGAATGGCAACAAAGGAATGGCTTAACCATTAACCAAAAGAAGATCGATGTTTTTGGATTATATTACACCACGCAGTGTTTTTGGCTAAGAGTCTATTAGCGTGGCGCATCTTGACTTGGCAATATTTTCCCACTATTTCTTGCAAAAACATTCTAGATCCGTCAAATTGTAAGGGCATCTCCTGTGCACAGCCTGCTTCAGGTCACCACACAGATCTTTAGTTGGATTCAGGTCTGGGATCTGGCTAGGTTATTCAGAAACATTGATCTTCTTTTGGTTAAGCCATTCCTTTGTAGATTTGGATGTATGCTTTGAGTCATTGTCAATGAAAAATTCCTTTTCGTCTTCAGCTTACTAGCAGACACCTGAAGGTTTTTCACTAAAATCGACTGGTATTTGTGGCTAGTCATGATTCCCTCCACCTTGATAAAACCCCTAGTTCTGGCTGAAGAAAAGCAGCCCTAAGGCATGATGCTGCCACCACCATGCTTCTTTTGTGCTTTATTTATTTATTTTTTATTTATTATTTATTTTATTTATTATTATTTGCACCGAACATACTTTTTGGCTTTATGAAATAAATCACATCAGACCCTAACACATTTTGCCACATAGTTTGGGGTGATTTAGTAGAGCTTGGATGTTTTTGTGAGAAAGGGCTTCTCTCTAACCACCCTACCCCATAGCCCAGACACGTGAAGATTATGAGAGATTGATGTCACATGCAGAGAGTAATCAGTACTAGTCAGATATTCCAGCAGCTCCTTTAATGTTGCCGTAGGTCTCTTGGCAGCCTCCCTGTTAAGTTTTTGTCTCATCTTTTATACATTTTGGAGAGACATCCTGTTCTTGGTGATGTCACTGTGATGCTCCATTTTCTCCACTTGTTGATGATGGCCTTCATGGTGTTCCATGGTACATCTTATGTTTTGGACATTTTTTGTACCCCTTTCCTTATCAATACCTTTTGACAGTGAGACCCTGTACAGGCTTTGTAAGCTCTTTGCAGACCATGGCTTCAGATGTCAAGAAGATGTGAATAAAGTCCTACAGAAACAGCTGATCTTTATTTGGGGTTAGTCAGAATAATTGCATTGATGACAGCTGTATGGTAATTACTTTTGAACATGAGATTGAATGTGATTGGTTCATTCTGAACACAGCCTCATCCCCAATTATAAAAGGATGTGCAAACTTATGCAACCAGGTTTTTTTATTTTTCCTATTTTTCCCTAAAATATTTCTGATTGTTTTTCACTTAATTTTTCACGTTGAGGGTGGAAATAGTTCTGATTTGATTTATATTGGTTTCATTTTTTTAAACCTGCCATTTTAACAGGGGAGTATAGACTTTTATATCCACTATATTACTGTCTAGGTCTACACTTTTTGAACATTTTTGGTGGCTGGTATATGGGTGCATCTGTATCACATGAAGTGTTTTACTGGTTTCATAATTTAAAAGTATATCTAAATTCCTGGGCCCGTATTCACAAAGCTTGTTAGAATTCTCTCAGAGAGCTCCTATCTTAGCCTAAAAAGTCCTAGCTGGGAGTCCTAGACTAAAAGTGATTTAGGAAACATCTCCGAGCAACTCTGAGTAAGTGACGAGGTGTGGTTGACCCCGTTGCTAGGGATGACGCAGCAATTCAAGGACTGTGATTGGTTGATAGGTTTTTTTTTTTATCTGTAAAGGTCTTAAAATGCGCTCTTTGTGAGAACAGAATATATGATAATAGAATGGACAGTGAAATCATAAAATGTTTGTATTAAGAAATTGTATAATCATGAATACAGGCTACTTTATGCAAAGTTTCTGTTCTAGGCTAAATATCTTAAAGTTCATTAAAACAACCAAATGTTGAAAATGTGTCTACTTTTGAAGCAACCAATTTCCACGCAGTAGTTACTATATTTAAGTTCTTACATTTATTTACCAAACTGATTTTATTACTAATCCATTTCAGATTGATGGGAGCAAAATGGCTCACCTTTTATCAGTTTACATGAGTGCAGGACAGTCTATTTAAGCTGCACTTTTGGATGGTATGTAGCCAACAATCCAAGAGAGATGGAAGGAAGTAAAAGAACAAGAAAAGCAAATTGGACAGAAGAGCAGTGTTTGGAGAATATTTCTTCTTTCCGCCATTTTGTCCTCTGCTATAGAAACTCTTAAGCCTCTTAAAAGTCCTCCTCTCTACTCTTAACAATTTTTACCTTAGGAGCTGTTTTTAGGGCTAAGATGTTACGTGAATCATTTTTATCTTTACTAAGATTTAGTCCTAAATTTAAGGGGAAATTCTAAGAAAAATTCTAAGAATTCTGTTAGAATTTCGTCACTAAGAGCAACTTTTAGGCTTAGGAAGCTTTGTGAATACGGGCCCTGCACTCTAATGCAGCCAACTTGCTTAGTGCAAAACCATCATTACTGCTGACTAGCGCAACTGACTTGCTAGTATCCTTAGCACGCACTTCATTAGAATGCTTTGTTGACACCAAGAACTTCCACAAAGAGAATAGATGGAGTGCAATATAGCGTCAACTGAATTAGCTTTGGCGTAAAAATACTAATACTCTGAAGTGAAGGTTATGGCCTCACGAATTGTTACACCTGGATTAGCAAGCCTGAAAACATTTACTATAGCCCTTTTAACATTATTATATGCTATTATTCATCAGAGTTTATGTGCATAAACATACTTGTGCATACTTGTAATATGCATGCACAAAGCATAAATGATAGACTTATTAAAAAGCTTTTTTCCAAAGAAAGGATGGACTTGCGCTTTAATTCAAATTTAAATGTCTGTTCAATTTGGTGTTGCTTGCTTTTAAAATAAATTAAGGTAAGTGTTATAGGCTCATGTTCACCCTTCCTTCCACAAATTAACCAATAGCAAGAGCCCAGTATTTCAAACAAATAAAAGAGGTTTTGCATTTGTTATTATTCTCTATTTATTCTCCATAATCTTAACAATGATGATTCATCCAGCATGAAGCTTAGTTAGAGTAAATACAGGAAAGGTCTGTATAAGTGAATGTTTATCCTCAGTGGTAGTGACTCACCACCTGGCTTTCAAAACAGAACATTTCAAATTCTCTCCGCAAGCTCTTCATTAGTCTGAAATTAGACCAAATTAATTGAGCTACATTTTGATGACTCCCACTTGTGCACACAACACCTGACAGATATTTGACTTGACAGGCTGACAATCAAAGCTGGATACTGAAATGTTGTGACTGTGGCACACAGCCTGAGTGATATGTTTCCAGTTCACAAATTGCCTAATATTTATAGTGTACTGGCACAGATGGGTGGAAGGGGGTATATTTTTATATCATGACGGGTCCTTCAAATATAGGAATATCTGACAAATCTGACCTTGTGTGGACATTTGGCTGGTCCCCAGTAGGAAAACTGTGCACCTCTTTTTTTTAAATTTAATTTAATTATATTTTTTAATGAAAAGAGCCAAATGGCTTTCTTTTATGAATGTTAGGATTAGATTTACACTATTGATATGATAGTGTAAATGATGGTTTCTCTCTCTACACAATTTCCTGGATTTATTGGACGTATCATGTGCTCTAACAGTCCAATAAGAACAGAGAAAACTCATTTAAAACATAACAGATTGGATCTTTACTTAATTCGTTGGTACTTTTGTACTCCTGGCATAAAATATGTTAAAGTTAAATAATTAAATGGAAAATATTAGGACAGGTATATATAATTAAATAGAACATTTTTTACATTTATGCCATTTGATCCAGAGCGACTTACAATTATCTCATTTATACAACTGAGCAGTTGAGGGTTAAGGCCCTTGCTCAAGAGCCCAGCAGTGGCAGCTTGGTGGTGTGTGTGTGTGTGTGTGTGTGTGTGTGTGTGTGTGTGTGTGTGTGTTTTCTGACTTAACACACTCATGACCTCAGGACTTCCTGTTCTTCCCATTCTTTGTTGAATGCTTTTAATGAAATCATCGAATAGTTGTTGTCTATCCCAGAGCAATGGTAAGATAGATTTCAAAAGCTCTATCTGGCACCTTTCTACCAATAGTTTCTACATTTGGAGATAGTTTGGGGAAAGTCTTTTAAAGAAAATAGAGTTACAGTTTCTTGTTTAGTTTTTATTTTGTCATTGATCAGATTATCAGATTCATTTGTCCAGCATGATTGACATTAGCCAAAGATATGGCTCAGTATTGGTCAATAAAAGCCTGGCTTATCTAGCATGACATGTGTCTTAGGGAAGAAGCAACAAACAATAGTTACAACAGCCGTAGCTGTACCTCCATAGATTTCTCTGGAAAGCAGTACAATTGTTAAATGACTGTAATGATCCCTCCATGGATTTCTCTGATAATCCTGCAGGTGTAGAATCATAGGCCAGCTATCAGCTAGTGGCGTGAATCCCAGATGCTTCACACATTGATTTTCAGCAGTAAACACTAACCCACACTCTGGTTCATATCACTCCCACCTTAGCCTGTTAGCCTGTGAGTCTTGTTTACAATTTTAGTTAGAGTACTCTGGAGAGAGGTGTTTTCCATCATTCAGAAGGTATGTAACTACAAATTGAACTAGAACTCAGTCTCACAACTGCAAATTCACATTTGCCAACCTGCAAGAAAGTTTTGAAATAGTAAAATTTAGGGTGAAATGTTGGGTTACATTCATAACTTTTCTTACAACATTGTTCTTACAGGATCCAACACACTTACTCCTATTAGTTAGTTCATTTGCAATGTGTATGCTCCAGTTCACTTTGTTCACTCTATCAAAAATCTTGATCATTTTATACAATGACAACATGAGCTTTATTCTTTATTTTTTAGTTTTTAAGTTAAAGAGCCTGGTTTACTGTATCTCCATAATGAACTTGTGCTTTGGTCATCCCCACTTAATTGGACGGGTGTAGATTACTCTGTAGCATGCTAATGGACTCTGCCATGTCTTTGTCCTTTATTTAATGCATCACATTCCTGTTGTAGAGAGTTTGGGCAATCAAACATTTTATTAACTGATTTATTTGTTAATTTATTTAGTTCAACACCAGATCTACTGACTGAGGTACACTCTGTGTTCCCTTCTCTTAAACTGCCTTAATTTTGTCTGGCCACTCTCAGTGCAACATTTCCAATTATTAGCCTCAATATTTGTAAAGAATTCTACGAACATTTGCATTTTTCAATTTACCATTCCTTCTTCAGTGCCATACTTCTGCCCGTATATAAATATTATCTAAAATAATATAATATTAATATACTATATAATGGAATCCACTCTTACTCAATGGCAAAACATTATGGATAATTTGAAAAAGATTAACGAGATAAAAAAAAGTTTATGCAGCAAAATTCTTCCACCTGTATTTTAAATATACTCGACAGTTTTTTTGTGTGTATGAGGCATTGTAAACGTTTCTTTTTAAAACAGGCACTTTCCCAGGCACAGTCAAAAAAAAGCACTTGTGAGACCTTTATTGAGGAAACTGAATTCAATTCAATTCAATTTTATTTGTATCGTGCATTTAACAGTGCACATTGTCACAAAACAGCTTTACAGAAATATATAAATTCAGGATATAAATTGAAAATTTATAAATTTATCCCTAATGCGCAAGCCAGAGGTGATGGTGGCAAGGAAAAACTCCCTGAGACGACATGATTTAAAACCTTTAGAGGAACACATCTTCATCTGGGTGACAACAGATAGTGCGATTAAGAATAAATCCCTTGTATAACTGTGTACTACATGGTCAAATAAGTGCAATTGTGTATCCAGGAAATTCGTTAGAGTTTTCACATGAGGTCTATTTTGTTGAAACTGAACCTTGACTCCTCACCATTTGGCAACTATAGATCACTCTCTGATCTTCTATTTCTTAGTAGAGTATTTGAAAAAGTAGTCTTTTCACAGTATTCATTTGAAAGAGTATTCATGAAAAATTCCAGTCCGGCTTCAGACCACAGCACCGAAACAGTGTTAGTGCAGGGGATGTTTCAATACTTGTACTTGCCACAGTAGATCATATAACGCTTCTTAAATGGCATGAGAACTTGACTGGTCTTTCTGGGAGTGTGTTAAATTGGTGTTCTTCCTATTTATCTCGAAGACAATATTTTGCTCGTGTAGATGAACATGTCTCAGGTAAGCCTGATCTTCTGTGTGGTGTAACCACAAGGCTCTGTACTTTTATTTTCTTTGTATATGTTGCCATTGAGTCAGATTATTAACAAGCATGGAGTCAATTTTCATAATTATTCAGATGATACACAGTTATACATATCTGTAGCACCAAATGATGCAACTAATATTGATAAGCTGCCTGTCCATCATTGTTGGCTGGACGAATAGTCATTTTTGACTGTTATGTACTTCTCACAGGTCTTCCTACTATACAACAAAAACCAAACTGCAACTTGTGCAATAAACAGCAGCAAGAATTAACACGTACTAGAAAATGAGATCATATTAGAGCAGCTTTAGCATGACTCCATGGTTTCCTTTAGAATTGACTATAAAAGTTTATTACTCGTTTTTAAGTCTCTTACTGGTTTAGCACCTACATTCCTCCCTGAATGTCTGGTAAACTATGTTCCAAATCAAGCCTTAAGATCATTTACTTCGAGCCTTGTCCATATTCCAGGTAGAAAACCTGGAGTGGTGAAGCAGCCTTTTGTTTTTATGCACCAAAGATCTGGAACATATTGTCTCTGTTTTTAACATACCAATCTTTGTTTATTAAAAAACCCAGCTAAAGATTTTTTTTTTCACTTTAGCTTTTAACTCGCTTTTACTGATGACCTTACTTTTACATTACTTTTATATTATTTTAATTATTAAAGTTACATTTACTTGTATGCACTTTAAGCTGAATTTTAAATGTATGAAAGGTGCCATATAAATAAATGTATTATTATTATTATTATTATTATTAGTCTTTCACCTTTATTTTTATGTTGTTTTATGACTTCTGCTATATTTCTACATATCATCAGAGCCATCTGTCTAACGTTACACTAATGATTAGACAGTGTTCAAAGAATCTGAAAAACATTACTTCATCACCAGACATGTGTCCTTGAAAGTCATAAATGCAAATTACCTCAGCCCAGTGTGTGGCACGCACAGAACACCTGATTAATAGACCTTTCAATTGGTAATTTGTATCACTTATTAAATTCAGAACTGTCAGAACTAAACAACTGGTTGATGCAAAGGTTGTAACAGGTCATTTCTGTCTTTCCCTAATAGCCCTAGTTTGTATATTCAGCCTAGTTGACCGGGGACCAGAAGGAATGTTATTTTAGGAAATAGAGCAGTGCTGCTAGATCGGAGAAGACCGAGCAGAGTAATGGAGCAGCTCGGTCTCAAGTTAAGCCTCATCACACACGTGCTGACAGGCAATAACATTAATGATACTGACTGTGTGACTTCTGACTTTCTCACAATATAAATAAACGGATGAACAAATGATACTTAGCAAACAAATGTATCGGTTGCAGTAAAACATGCCATAACCGACCTAGAATTTTCCCCAGATGCACTATGTAGTGTAAGTAATATTCCGTCTAATCCACACAATTACTGATTCATTTCTGATTTATAACTGACACTAGCAGGACTAGCAAAAGCACATCTATTTATTTATTTATTTATTTATTTAAATGTTTTATTTTATTTGATTTGATTGTTTTTACACCAAAAGCGTAGCCTCAGTGTGTGAATTTATTAGTCCTCTAGTAGCATAATTGTAATGACATGTGTCTCTTTACATGTATGCATTTAAAACTTTGGGCTTTTGTTGGAGGGACACAAAGTTATAGACGCCTGTAATTTTTTTTTTTTTATTGATAAGCTGATGTGAGATGTTTTTAGGAATAGTTTTCAAGTTTCTTTAAAGACTGTGATTTGATTTTTGATTGAAGCAGATACGTTTTCCATTGCTATATATTCCAGCAGAAGGTTTGGCCGTTGTGCAACACTGTGCAAAATGGGTTTTAGGGTGGAAGGCTGACCACTGAGACAGCAGTGTACATAAAATACATCCGGAAAAGAGCCCTAAAAATGTCCTCTGACCTCTCCTGCCCAGCACACACCATATTTCAGCCCCTCCTATCCGGCAAAAGATACAGACTCTTGATGCTTCAGAAAAAGCTTCCTTCCATCTCTCTCAATTTATACTGCCTTAGTTTCCCCCACAAAATGTACAGGTTCACGGTGTTATATCTGCACTCCTAGTTACTGCGGTTACACACCAGCTCCACTCACTACTGCTGCTACAGGTTGCTCAACAGTACTGCTACAACCTTTTTGCACATTTACACTTCATCCACTTTTGTGCTGACTCAGCATTAACTGAATCTTATTCATGCACGTGTTAGCTTGTTGTCTTGTCTTACACTTTGTTTAGTGTATTGTTTATTGTTTAGTGTTAATCTGTACTGAACCAAATTACCACCAACGCTGTTGTGCGCCAATAAAAGTATCTTGTTTACTCAGGTGGAATGAGTATCATTACCATTCAAACAGACTTAAACAGTCATAATGTTCTTGTAGACAATGTTTTTAAATTATGCATATAGAAAGAGGGGGCTGTGTGGTTTGAAAAGAAAAATCCATCTTAAATATAAGATGGCTGGGGTTGTGTTTAGATGGAGGTGAGTTGTATGCCTCACAGAGTTAGTGTGGGTTGAAACGGTTAAAATTGAAACATATCTGAGTCTTTTGTGATATGAACTGAAAAACCTTCAGAAAATCCTTTTTTGTAATAACAGTACCTCACAATACAGTGCCTTTATAATTGCATATAACAACTCATTCCCGGAAGAAAAGAAGAAGGTTCTCAGGGACTTGCTCTTACCATGAGTGCTATGTCAAGTGTTGGTGCAGCTTGTCTTTGAAATAAGCATCACCCATAAATGTATGAGTAAAAAAAAAAAAAAGTCATTTAATGGTTGAAATAATCATAAAGTTATTATGTAGTATATCTTGATGTGATGTGTGCTATTATAACATCACGTTATTTATATGTTTCTTTTATTTTCTTGATGTTAGCCATGAATAGATTTCCACTAATTGCTCTCTGAAGTAGCTGGATGGTTGTTACGACTTGTAGTTGTGTGTTGTGCAGTATGCGAGCGTGACCTTTTGTTTGTGTACTGTAGTGGGACTAGCCGTGTCTATGTACATGTGCCAGCTGTAACATATTTTCTCTGAAGAACTCCGCCGAACCGTTTCACAATGAATGCTTTGGTAAAGAAGTTATGAATTCTCACAGTACTGCACTACCTCAGATGTGAAAAATATAGTATTTTTCTTTGAAGAGTTGCACAGAAACATATTCACTTTCATCAGAACATCAATACATCGTCACCAGGCACTCACCCATTTGCATTAATTTCCCATAAACTACAAACTCCTAATTATTTGTCAAGGAGCGTTTACTCATCTAAGCCAGTTAAACCAATGCTTAATTACTTAGACGATACATAATTTTACATAATAAGGAGCAGTGTTACGTAATGGCCATACTAAAACTTTGCATGTGCTGGACTGCTCTGAACGAATGAGGGGTGTAACGAGGAATTGTGTATAATCCACTAGCCAGGCAGGAGTTCAGACTGAAAGCTGTACACCTTTCTATGCTCCAGAAAATGTGACTCTGAGACCTTGATGTCTGAACTGTCTGCTTTATTTATTCATTATTTTGGAAATATTTTATGTGATGAAAATAGCAGAAAGCAGAAAGCTTAGGTAAAACACAGATGTGATTGAGCTGGTCACGAAGACTTCTGCTTTATTTTTTATTCTGTGTCTCGACCTAATAAATATGTAAGTATTGGGCTTACAACTTAATGTGACAGAGATATACAATTGAAGTACTGAATTTTATAATTGATAACCTGTACCCATGTTTCGGTTAATATCAGTCAGTTTTGTTTAAGCTGAGTCATATATGAGTAGGCAGCAATGATGGTACTTGTTAATGGTACTGCACATCCAAACAGATGGGACTGTTTGGAAACGATGAAAGATCCTTACATTTTGAGATCAATTTGGCAATTTGAGATGATTTTACCCTTTTGTACACCTCCATTTCTAAACTAACCCCTACCACAGGACATAATATAAATACAGAATAACTATCGTATAAACATTGTGGAATGAATGCTCTTTTTCACATAAATGGGAGTATCTGCCACTGTCAGAATTCCAAGACTACAGGAGTCATTGGAGGACAGTTTTGCAAGATGCAACTTTTCAGTGACTTTTCAAGAAATTAGGCTGATTTAAAACATTATTTCAGGTAAGCTTAGATAAAGTTAGATTATGAGATCCTGTATTCATTATGACTGCTTAGCTGCACATACAGTTTAAAAGTGGCTTAAATGAAATGGAACTTAAGAAAATCAATAATCCATTTTCTTTTTTTTTTTACATTCAGCACTCTGACTTTACGTTTGGCCTTTTAAGTCATTCATTCATCAAAAAGTAAAAGCTTTCTGGAAAACACCTAAAAAAAAACCCTTTCTCCATGATTCAAAATCATTACTCAAAGCTGTTTTCTGGGCCACAACGACACAGTTGCGTTCTCTATCATCTTCTGCTCTGTCAGAATTTCAAATCTGACAAGTTGGTGTTGACAGAACAAAGCTGTCCTAAATCTTTGAGATTTCTGGTGACGTTTCAGCTTGTAGGTAGGTTCAGTGATGTGCCTTTGTGGTTTTGAGGTTTTTGAAAAGGTCTAGATTTATTAGGTTAGGACTAATCTTTATCTCCTTTACATAAATCTGATCACTTTCAGAGATGGACTCCCTACAGATAATGTTTTTTTTTTTTCTGGCCCATCTTTTATTTTAAATGAGGCAGATTTAACGGTCATTCTCACTCCAAGTCTGATCTAATCTCATTGTGCATGCAGCAGCAACAGTTCTTGAAAGACGTCCAGATATCCAGACAAAAATGTTCTCACACTGTGCTGAAATACAAATATGTGTTTATTATTATAGCGATTTACAAGTGTCAGGACACTGACTTTTTTCCAGAACTGTCTGAACACGCACTGCTTTTATTATTATTATTATTATTATTATTATTATTATTATTATTATTATTATTATTATAAAGAAGGTTTCAAAGATTTCTTTCTTTCTTTTTTTTTTTTTTAGAAAAATAAAGGTTTCAAAAGAAGGTTTGTTAGTTTATGTTTTACTAGCATATCAGCTAGATTGACCAAGACATGATATATGGCATGAGAAGAATAAGAACTGATATCATAAAGACAGCTTTTGTTGATATTGATCAGTGGCTGAGCACACAACGATGTATGCTGCATTTCTGCTTATAAGCACACCCCAGGATTTTATTGTTGTATTCATGTGTTATAAATATTTTATGTTTACTTGTTTATCAGCTTGATTATGGTGTGAAATTTGGCTAAACCCGCATGTCAGTCATTTATAATGGGACTTTATTTCACATGGTGTTGTCGCTTGTTACTGATGGGGCACAACGGGCTCGGGTTTCATGCAGGTGCAGGTATAATTTGCAGGCTCCTTTTTTGCTAATTTGGTTACTGGTTACAATTTTGTGGTCAGAAATTAATGGCCTGCACTGCTGTGGGCGGAAAGGTGCAACAGCAGTATGACATTTGAAATCTGATGGCGCACTGGGATTTTCAAACCCAGTTAGGTCCAGAAATTACGCAGATGTGTACTGAGCAGAACCCCCTCAAAGTGCAAATGCAATGCCAAAAATGTTCCTACCAAACTCCTACCAAGTGCTGTCTAATTATTTTTACATGTACGTTTATTTTGTGTGACATGAAAATGAAGATAGGGCTTAGAATTTAATGAAATATATTTTAATATAATCGAATATAATTTTGTATTAGAAGGATTGCATTTTACATGTATATCGACTTAAGTACATTGGCCAAAATAGCAGTATTCCACAGAAGAGTGACAGAACTAGCACTCTACAAATACTACTACAAGGCATGCACAAGTATTGTATTCAGATATTAATATTGCTTTTAGCATTATTTTACAATAATGACAGTTTATACTTCCAACAGTCCAGCTAAGGAAAGAGGGGGAGTGCTGAAAATAAGGGTGCTTTTTGGAAGTGGGATCAATGAAAGGGAGATTACAGTAAATGTGTTTTGTGTTTAGGTTAAAAGAGTATTGTTGAAGTTGACTCAAGGTTAGTCAGAGCAGGAATTAGAAATGTGTCATTCCAGGCTGGGAGTTGCATCATCGGACTTTGAGAATCATTGTGCAGAATATGGCTAGTAAATCTTTTTATGCCTTTTAAACATCAAAAAGCTTCTCATGTATCCATCAGCGTATTCACAATGAGATCAGTAGACACATGGTGATCTGATTTGATCAGCCAGTGACTGCCAGTATAGCAATGGCTAGCAAAGCTCACTGAAGCACTGACGTTAGTTTTCTCTGCATTATTTGTACATAAGCAGAGTTGTACTGACTATATTTGACTGAAGCTTTTGTGCAGAGATCCAAATAGTGTGTGTGTGTGTGTGTGTGTGTGTGTGTGTGTGTGTGTGTATGTGTGTGTGCTTAAGAAGGTGTACCAGATATGTAACATATTGTAGTCCATTTCTTTTGGTATATCTAATAGAAACATTTCACCCAACCATTTGAACTATAGTTCTACATTTCTTAGCTGTGGCTTTAGGTTTATTTCTGCTAGTTGTACAGATGTTTCCCTGTAGCTATGGATACTTAAAACCTTGAAATGTATAGGTTACATGCTATTAAACTTGACATGGTGAGTACCTCAGAGCCTTTAACAGAAAAGAGACAGTTGTTGATCTGCACAAACACAGTAATGGAAATATATACAACAAAGGCTCCTTTGCTGCTTCAGGTAAATGCTTTGCATAAATCTAGTTTTACAGTAACGTTAATTATAATGTATGTTTTACTATGCATTATAAAAAGCCACAACACTGTCACTGCAGTTATACAGTAAGGTGCTATGATGCAGTACAATCTGCCAGCACTGTGAACATATTCCAACTGGCTACAGCATTGAACTGAAAAACACATTTAAGGTAACATTCTGGCTTGAACACCGTATTTTACTGCTGAATTTACTTAAATTCTTTACAGTTTAGAACACTCATAGATTAGGGGACCAAAGAGTGCCTGGGCTTATTTTCCAATAGGTTATCTTTCTAAAATCATTTTGGTGGAATGTGGATTAAATTAAGTTTAAATTCCAGCTGCAAGAGATAAAATGGTCTAGTACATCAAATCTATTCATCATTCGTCTTGGCTTCCTTTCTGTATATTATGCATACTTTACTTTGTTCTGAAGTTCTTTTCATCACTAGATCGTGAGTGACTTTTTTTTTTTGTCTTTCACTTCTTACGGCGTTTCCAGCAATGTGCTCGTTAATGAGAGAAGTAATATTTTAATTTAAATTCCCTTGTGTGCTGGAGTTCATAGTCAGGTCAGGGACAAGCGTTGATGTTGTGGACCAATATTTGCAAAATGTGCTCTTTGGAAATGTGAGCTAAGATTTCTTTGGCATTCAGCTGAGCACGTCAGACTGCATGTGCGTGCTCAGGATAAGTGAAGAGGATAGAACAGTAATGTAGTGGCAGATGTTTTGTGAGAAAAGAGTTATTGCCCTTTGGATAGAGCCAGCTGAATATACTGACTCATCTGTGAGGCTGTGATCTTTCTGGTGATCTTTTTTTTTTTTTTTTTTTTAATACTGTTTTGGCTACAGTGAGCCGTCTTTAATCCTCGTGTTATTATGTTTTGCTACATATGACCAAATTAGGTAGTTAACCCTAGCTTATTAATAAATTATAGATATCTGCATAAAACTTTATATATAAGTAAGGTATGGGGTTTCCTTCATGGCTCTCTGAAAGCACAAAATAAACGTCAACAATCTGAAGACCCTAGATCCAGCCTCCTGACTATTCTTGCCGAACAATTGTTTGCTTTTTTCACTTACATTTGTAAATTGTAAATTTGTAATGTAGCACTGAATGGAAGCGAGCTGGGCATGAAATCCAACTTAGCATTTGAACTTGGACTGTCCTTTTATGTTACTTTTGTAGTAGAGTGGATATTATATTTTGGATGCCATTTTAGCTTTGTGATATAGAAATAATAGGATTAATGAATGTCATTAGTGATTTAGATAACACAGTTTAAGATTCTTCTCCACGTAATTAGCAGAAACTGTGATTTGTCACCACTGAGGCTGAGAGCACACGTGGCAGAGAGTGTAGGCAGTGGGAGGAAAGCCTGAAACATGAACCTCGGGTGAAATCTTTATTATATTATTAGATAATGTTAACAATAAATATAAAAAATATAATGGCTAAGATTAGTGTGGAGGTGGACCTAATGGATGTAGCTTTAAAAGATCAAAATCTCTGTTCATAAAGGTTTTTATGTTCTAACAAAATGCAATAACAACACCTGCTTAATAACTGTCCTTATTGCCACTAGTTTCCTATAAAGTATAGATTATTTGCTTGTTTTAATTGTACATTTAATTGTGAATGTAGCTTTAAACTCTCCGACATAATATTCTCTCTCTCTCTCTCTCTCTCTCTGATGATAGCTGTTCAGCGGTTGTCAGGCTCATGTACACTTATCTTACTGACTTTTGTTTTCTTTGATCTTTTTCTTCTTTTATTTTGACATGTTGCGTTTTATTCTTCTCTTGCTCATGTCTTCTTTTTTTGCTCTCTGTTCTTTTTTCCCCATCTTCTGACTCACCCATTGTGGTGTAGCTCAAAAAAAACGAAATGCTCAGTATGCTCACCGGCACAAAGGATTCAAAGACTCAGTGCAGACTCGATAGTGCATGTCATTACTGACAACTTCCTAACGTCACCCACAACCCTCTTTGAAGACAGCTTTTTTTTTGTACATTGTATAGTAATACTTGATATAGTGGCACCTCAAAAAAAAAACAAACAAAAAAAAGATTCTATGAATATGCTTTTTGGGAACATCTCCAATCCTTATATGTAAACTGCCTGCTTCTTTCCTCTGGTAAACAGATAAAATGACAAAAAATAGCAATCCACCACTCCAAGGAATCATGCACACAGTGAGGTTATATCCCAAATGACTTCCTGTTCTCTTCATATTCACTATATATGATATATGATTTAGCATAATGGTCTTTCTTGTAGACCCTGTATGGAGCACTAAATGTGATCCCAGTTACTCTCTGTTTGAATTTAACTTCTTACATGTAATTAGAAAACTTATACATTATTTAAAATATAGATAGGGAACACATTTCGAAAGCTTTACATGAGGTGATTGAAAATTTTGAAGTGTAAATATGGGGCTTCCAAGTGGCGCAACAGAAAAGCGTTCACCCGATTGGTTGGGGGAGTAAATATTATGAAAATTTGTTCTGATATTCATCTCCACCACCTTGTGCTGGAGTGTCAACACCAAAAACAAGCAAGGCTTGTAGAAATGGAGTTTTGAATGAACCTACTCATAAAGTTGAGGCCTGCAGAGCTGTTTTTGCCTGTTTTGTCTTAGAGGCAATTCAAATCACTCATCATCACAGCTCATTATAGAATCCAATAATCACCATCATTAACACAAACCAGATGCACCTACCATGCAGCAGACCATTTAGTCAAGCAGTTGACTTCTCTGTTTCCCTTTTTAAATGTTAATAGTATTGTATGTCCATGAAATTTGTTTTTCCTTCGTGCTAATTGCTATATATGAAAAATTTATGGGCGACCGCGTGGCTCAGTCTCACAGCTCAATCCTGACCTCAGGTTCCTGTCTGTGATTTTTATATATTCTGCCCAGGTCTGCATGAATCCTCTGAGTTCTCCCACCTCCCAAACACAAAGTGGTAGGTGGATTAACTACACTATATTTTATTGGGTGTGTACTGGCAAGGTGTATTCCAGCATCATGCCGGTTGTTCCCAGGACAGGAACATGATTGCTTCAGTGGTTACTGAAGACCAATGAATGAATGAATGCATGAATGAATAAATGAAACATTCTATGCCGTTTCATAGCATTTTTTCAAAGGAAATAGGAAAATGCATACACAACAGTATACTAGCTACTAAAAAAAATCATTTTGAACAGCAGTGGTTCAAGTCAAATATCAAAATCAATGTCAGTATGCAACTTTGTGGGATTTGGAAAACGTAGTATTCACATTTAATAGAAACGAGGAGCCTACATAGAAATCTAGACGGTTAATGTTGACTAGCTGGATAAAAACACAGCGGAGACATAGCCGGCATGAGAAACCATTAGCAAACTAGCTGGATAATACTGGCTAGCTAGATAAGAATCACAAATTTGTGAATTAAAAAAAGAATGAGAAACAAAATACACCCAGTAAAAGCAATAAGTGGCTCAATCAACTCAGTCACCTGGTTTGAGAAGACTGAAGCCAGTTCTGAAGAAACACACATCATTAATGAACTAGCCAGTTAGCATTAACCAGCTAGGTAAAAATACACAGGCTGACGTGTGGTCTTGGGATTCTCGAGACATAGACAGTTAGCTATTGCTTAGCTGGATAGCAAAAAAAAAAAAAAAACAGAGAAGAAAATACCCAAAAGCAACCAGGCACTGAAACTAATGTTCATACACCAAACACGACTGAGGTTGTAAGAATAAAAGCAGCCAAACGGGCATACTGACACTAGCTAAGAAGCTATGAAGCTATAAGAAGCTCTGACTCTGCTACTCTCTGTTCCAGGGTTTTGTTTTATTTGGGTGGCTTGACCAGCTTGATTCATTTACACATCGAATTTTATTTATTATTATATTAAAATTTATTATAAACTTGTGAGCCTAGTTGAGCCTATGACTTTGAATGACTTCAAATCAAAGCACTGACAATAGCACACGTGTCAGGTAAGTAGCAGTGGAGGGAATAACTTCATCTAATTTTACATTTTAAATTGTTAGATAATATACAGGAGGTTCATAGTGTCAGGTCTCATTTGGTCCATTTACACTCATATAAAGACATCTTGTGCGATGACGTGGTTTAGGCTTCTACCATTACATCAGCAACATCAGCTGCAGGGTCTCACGTTGCCCTGACATCCACTGATAAAATGTAGCTCTTTGGCGTCATAGGCAATGAATTGCAGACTCTTGCACTCAGAATGTGGGAGCAAGTGACATATGAGATGAAATTTTGTGTGAGGAAAGAACAAGGCCAGGGCTTGTCATGAGGGGTGTGGGTGTTTGTGTGTCTGTGTGTGTCTCCTATCATTTCTACATGGTCTGATGAGTATTGGAGAGTCTTAAGTCTCACACTGTCTGAACATAGTCCGAACATGGTATTTTATTTTATTTTTTTTTATCTTTCTCTAGCTTCTCTAAAGCCTTTGCTAGTCCAAACCCACAGAGTGGAAAAAGAAACAATCATGAGCAATTAAACTGATAGTGTTCAGGCTTAGGTGGAAAGATTTAGGCAGTTTGGAAAAGTGAAGGTGATGTTGAGCTCAGACTTATTTTTAAAATGGTTTTCATAATATTCTCCTCAGGGCCACATGTTTTCCACTTTGAAATGTGGCACAGTGGCATCTTGATGGGTCTATTAAGATAATTAGACATAGAATCAAACACCACCTTAATTCATTAATGTAAGATCATGTGTGATGATGGTGCCCATACGCAGTGAAAACTCATCTGGGAATAAACCAAAAAAAAATAGAATATTATAAACAAGACCACACAAAATAAAATCGTTAATAACCAAAATTACTTAAAAATACTCGCTAGTATATTTATAATATACAGAATTTTCCCTTATTTTCCTTAGAAGGGGAGATGGCTTAGATGCACAATGCTTTGTTTTGTGTGGTCTGCGTGTCTATGTATATATATATATGCATGTGTATATATATATATATATATATATATATATATATATATATATATATATATATATATATATATATATATATATATGACAATGTTACTTGACACTTGACAATGTTAAATGTGATGATGAAGAAACCCAGCAGCTGTGATGCTGAAGAAATGCCAAAAAAAAGTGCAAAATAATCAAGAGCACTGATGCATGAATCTCACTGCATAAATTTATTTATTTTTATTTTTTTCTGTAAGTAGGCTCAAAGTCCTCTTCACATTCTGCTTCTTACACAGGCTCTGAAGGAACATAAATCTCCAAAGATACCACATGAAAATCTAAAAATGAAGGCCTGGCTCAGTGTGAGAATGCTTTCAGAGTCATGAAGTGGAAAAAAATACAGAGGACCAGATGTACTAAGCTGTTTGAGACTGTTTTTTGGGTGTAATTTTGGTTACATTCTGCATGAAAAGTCTTGTGTGATATGTATGAAAATAGCATACAAGTCTAAACACTCAATTTATGCACAGAGCATGCAAATTGCACAACTTTCCCTCATACATATGCAATTGAGGAAGGATCATGTAAAAAGTGTCAGGTAGGCGCAAAAAGGTTGGGGAAATGAAAAATGGAAAGTGTGTCTGATTACATATTCCACTCTATACACTAAACTTTGAGAAATCAGCAGTGGCCATTTTTTACTCGTAAAACCCTTTGTTGTTTGGAGCAATATAAGAAATGTTGTCAGGTGCGTTGACTTTTTTTGGTTCATTCTTGTAGATATTTTTATGTATAACAACACGTGTGTAATGCACCTATAATAATAGAAACTTGTGAAAGAATGATACTGGGCATATTTGCATATTTTAATACTGCTTGTCATATCAATAGATATCGATAAAATCGATATCAATTTTAGCAGCTCTTATCATAGCACATGGAACACTAATTTCACATCAAAAGGTATGTAACAAGACTTTTTCAAAACAATGTACAATACAGTAAACCTTAGATGTCCGTACAGCTGAGTCACTGGCAGTCTTCAAACGACGTCTAAAGACTTACCTCTTCATAAAGTACTTAAGTTAGCACTTGCACGCACGCACACACAAAAAAAAAACAAAAAAAAACCCCAACAGAGTTTTGGACTGATGGTATTCCTAGTTTGTGACCTAGTGAGCCAGTATCAGAATGTATTTTTGATAGACTTCAAAGCACTATTGTAAGTCGCTCTGGATAAGTGCGTCTGCCAGATGCCATAAATGTAAATGTAAATGTAAATGTAAACCTTGAAACTTTGAAGCTGCAGTTGATGGAATTCTGTGGGTCGTTCTGAATACATCCATCTTTTAATTTAAACCAGTTAGTAAATGGCACATTTAAAGTGAGTGAAAAATGAAGTGACTTGTGGGCAAGTATGGTGACCCATACTCAGAATTTATGCTCTGCATTTAACCCATCCAAGTGCGTGCGCGCACACACACACACACACACACACACACACACACACACACACACACACACACACACACAGCAGTGGGCAGCCTTTTTTTTTTTGCTGTGGCGCCCGAGGAGCAATTGGGGGATCAGCGCTTTGCTCAAGGGTCTCACCTCAGTCGTGGTATTAAGGGTGGCAGAGAGCCCTGGTCATTCACTCCCCCACCTACAATCCTTGCCAGACTTGAGACTCGAACCCACAACCTTCAGGTTCACCTTCAGGTTATAAGGCCGACTCTCTAACCATTAGGCCACGACCGCCCCCGCATTAGCCACATGCACTCTGAACCTCTAACTTATTATCATCATCCTGAACTTGCATTCCTTCAATCATGTGCTTTTTGACTACTCTATTATGTTGTGTTTTCAGTATGTCTGTGCATATGACAACCTTATTTACAATGATTAAATGGTTTATTAAATGAAATGACAGGCGATGATGAAAAAACAGCAAATGTGATGCTGAAGGAGTGCCTTTACATCTGCTTTTAAACCACAATTTGTGCTTCACAAAGAGCACATTGGCAGGCATGTCCCAGGCACACACTGCGTCATGAGCTACAGCTTTAGTAAATTGAACATTAATTTCTGACACATTGCCACCATGTTTTGTGGCCATATCAAGTTGCGTTTTGTGCTGTGCCTCCGGTAAAATCCGACCCAGAAAGGCAATGAAAGCAAAAAAAAAAAAAACTCTGCATATTGCTTAAGAGACTGACATGTGTTCTGACTTTTAAAAAAATGCCAATATTTAAAAAGAACCAATTGGGATCCAAGGTAATGTAATCTAAGAAAATAAAGGAATAGAGAATTATGAGAAATAGCATGTTTCGAGCCTACACTAACATTACTGTAGATCATAGCTAAGAAGCTTGATAAGCTGAAGTGATAGGAATAATTTCAAGATCAGAAACACAAATAAACAGTAAATTAAAAAGGACAGTAGCCACATCAAGTCAAACATACAGCTGGCTCTAAATGTTTCCATTTTTATCATGGCTGTGCTGCTGTGATACAGCGAGCACCCTGGGTATACAGTGCATTATATACAGTGAGTATATATAGACCCCTTCACATTTCCCTCTAAAATGGAAAATGACATTTTTCATCAGTCTGCAAATAATAGTTCGCAATGAAAAAACAAAAGCAGTTTTCCACAAAGATTTACAGATAATAATAATAATAATAATAATAATAAGTAGAATTAATTAAATTATTATTAAAATTATTAATAAAGCACAGCCAATTTTGCTCTGTTGGCTTCTAGCTAGGGATGGCTGATTATTATTATTATTATTAATAATAATAATGATAACAATCATCATCATCCATCCCTGGCTGGAAGCCAACAGAGCAAAATTGGCTGTGCTTTCTGGGTGGGAAGGATGGCAAGCTCTCTTAATCACAGCAACACCAACCAATCATGGGAGTCTGTGATGCAGTAGTTGGCTTCATGTGTCTCAGAGGAAGCACGTGTTAACCTTCACCTTCCCCAACAACAACAACAACAACATAATACTACTACTACTACTACTACTACTAATAATAATAATAATAATAATTATTATTATTATTATTTACACATGTATTTAGACCTTTTATTAAGTTTTGTGTTGAATTGGTGATTGCAGCCTAAAGTCTTCTTGGGTTTAATGCTACACACTTGGCACATATGTATTATATGCATCTTCTTTGTGTTGCCTTGTCTGTATGTTTCGGCTCGGTGCCATGTTTTACCCCAATCTGAAGTTCTGAGCATGTCTGAACAAGCTTTTGTTCAGGATGTCCCTGTATTTGATCCGTTGATCCTGACAAGCCTTCCCGTCCCCGTTGCTGAATACATCCCCACAGCATGAGGCTGCTGCCTTCACTGCTGAAAAAAAAAAAGAATTTTAAATTACAGCTATAAAATAACATAATGAGGAAAAAGTCAAGGTGACAGAATACTTTCCGAATGAGCCGTATGTCACTCTCTTCCCTTCTCCTCCTCTATGTGTCCATAGGAAAAACTGAATAAAACAGTATCATTATCAGAGCTTAACTGGATTTTGGGATTCTGAAAAATCCAGCTTGGTATGACCAGCTACCAGCTGCCAAAACAGATCTGGTTAAACTGGTAGACCATCATTGGCAGCTGATCAGTTAATTTCCTGCTTCTGTATTACTTGGCTAAATTGATCAATAACTGGTTGAGATTTTCTAATTGCCTTGTTATTGTTATTGTGTTATTGTCCTGAAAATAATGTGCAACAACTGGATAAATCCATGAAAGAAATGTTCTTTGCTCAGGGTAATGGTTTTGAACGAATTTGGCTAATTAGTTTACATTTTGTGTAATTTTGTGCTGATAAGCAACACCAAATTTTATTAGCATTATCATTTTAACCTCTCATTAATCTTTGTAATTTCATCTGGAATTACTGATCAGCGATACATAGTTACTGCTGCAGAACATTATTAAAAGGCCCTTGACATAGTTCATGTTAGCTAGGCTAAGAGGCTATTAGACCAATGCACATAACCGTTTTGTCACATAGGATGTCTGTTTGCATATTAACTCTTAGTTATGTTTCCCCCCTCCTGGATTTCATTGTGTTCTCTTGTGCATCTCATTAGCCTTTATTAATCCAGGTATTAATGCCCATGTATTTGTCAGCATCCTTTGCTATGTTTCTTGCTTTCTAGCAGTTACAGTTTTGTTTGCTGAGGCTTTGTGCCACTGGTCCTGCTTACTAGTTCCTAGTAATGATATTGTTTAGCTTTATATTTGTTTAATCTTATTTACTAAGCTTCTTTATACAGTGAGAGGAAATACGTATTGTGCAATACTTTTGTCTCTGAATATACCTCCTGTGCATATATCCACTTCAAATTTACACATATAATGTCTTTTGTACTTATAATTATGAACAAAAACATATGTATACATAATCATACCAAAATGTAATAGCAATCATGGTGAAGCTGAAGGAGCTTCCTAATGTTCTCATTATTAAACAACACTGAAATGGAAAAACCTACAGAGCCATAGCAAAGACCTTAAACGTCCATGTCAGAATTTAGCACGTTTGCCTCACACCTCCAGGGTTGGGGGGTTGATCCCTGCCTCTGCCCTGTGTGCGTGGAGTTTGCATGTTCTCCTTGTGCTTCGGGGGTTTCCTCCAGGTACTCCGGTTTCTTACCTCAGTCCAAAGACACGTGTTGTAGGCTGATTGGCATCTAAATTGTCCGTGGTGTGTGAATGTGTGTGCAATTGTTTGTTGGCACCCCATCCAGGGTGTCCCCCGCCCCCTCCCCTAGGATAGACTAGTACAGAAAATGGCTGGATGGATGAACTGCACCACAATCATCTCTGTTCCTACACCCCATACAAAACTCCTCTGCTAAAACTGAAGCACAGAGATACGCATCTTAAAGGTTTTAGCTCATCATGTTTGGAAAAAGACGTTTTACGCATATGATCCCAAGCATCATAATATGGGGCTGCTTCCCTGCAAATGCGACTGGGTTGAGGACTGGGGTATGGGTTTAGAGTAGAATTTAATCTCATCAACCAAGAAACTGAATCTGGGGAGAAGATGGACATTTCAACAAGACAATGGCCTCAAACATACAGCCAACACGACTCATGAAGACCCTGCATGCCCTAGCCAACCTCCTGACTTGAATTGGCTAAAACTGAACCACAATGCTGCAAAAAAAGCAAATAATTTCTTACTGTAGATGTCTCAAAGCTGTAATTGCCAACATGTACTAATATTGGTAATATGTGGTGTCTGAATACTTTTTTACCTATCATATTTAAACTTTTTAAACATATTCCTTTTATGCTTATGAATACATACTTTTTGTTCTTTTATAATTATTTATATTATTTATTCTTATTTATTTGTTCTTTTGTTCACATCTAAAGTGGATATATGCACTGGAAGTACACTGCCCTCCAAAAGTTTGGAAACGCCTGAACAAAATAGGGTTTTTGGGCAATATCAGCATAAATCCTCTTTAGTTAGTGACCATTTTGCATTGATAATAAGGG
>CM040986.1:11625756-11676364 GCA_022985145.1 Pangasius djambal | reverse complement strand
AATCATCTTTGGGCAATCCTCCAGGAGGCTTGGAGTAATATATCAAGTCAATGTTTGAATAAACTGACTGCTCGGATGCCTAGTGTTGTCCCTTATTATCAATGCAAAATGGTCACTAACTAAAGAGGATTTATGCTGATATTGCCCAAAAACCCTATTTTGTTCAGGCGTTTCCAAACTTTTGAAGGGCAGTGTATATTAAATAACTAGATTAATTTGAATTAAATTGAATGCTTTTTTTAAATTAAATTACAGCCTGGAGATAATTACATATGATTTTATTTATTTTTTTGTTTGTGTGCTATCAGACACAATAAATTAACATATTTATTGCATGCTTATGAGTACATACATGTTCATCATGCTTGTGTAGTGTGCTGTCAACCTGACATGGTCAGCAGCAGGAGGAGTATTTTCCTAGCTCTTATCCATGTGGTATTTCTAGATGGAGATAACAGAGTGCCTGCACGCTGCATCAGAAAACAAGGATGTTATGGTTTTAGTGTTCCTGCTTTACTAAAAACCTTCTGTAGGGTGCAAATCCTTTTTGAAATTACACTGCTGAGCATTGTTTTGTATTTAAGAGGAAGTCAATTGGAGTCCTCATCACACAGGACTTGTGGAAGGAAGTGTACAACATCCTGCATCTTGATGTTATTGTCTATGCTCTTTAGGTGGCAACCCGAACTCATTTGCCAATTAGAGCTTGGCTCAGTATGTAAAAATCAATTTGCAACATCATATGCATATGCAATGTTTTAACTAATGAGGGAGAACTGCATGCCGCTTTGGTTATGCCACAGCTGTTCCTTTTTAAGAGATGGATGGGAATTTCAATTTCCAATGTTCTGTGGCAAAGGCAGTCTAGTGTTTATAAGTCTGTATACAATGTGTTCTTTTGGTCAGTCTGCCCATGGATCATCACCTGGGCTGGTTATGTTGATTCAGTGTGTCCTTAACACAGTGGTGACTCACCTGCTACACTGGGAATAAAGAGCTGCTTTCTTCCCCTCTAAATTTGCAGCTCAGCTTCCTGACTGCCTTCATGCTCTATGAGAGAACAAAACTGCAGGATTATATACTATACTACCATACAAGTATAAAATCAAAACTAAATGACATAAAATATGCATCGATGTGGGGTGACCATCACTAGTAAGTAAGCTGCACAATGTGCATGCCCTCCAAGCCAATAATCAGTAATGGATTAAATGCTTATTTCTAATTTAGCTATACTACTAACACACTTGTTTTAAGTGACTAACGTTTATGCGTGTCAGCTACTTGGGTAATAAATATATATTGTGCCTATTAAACATATTATACTCTATATGTAGTATTTATCTACATTTTTACTCTAGATGAAAACACTTAATCCTGTGTCCCTTGATCGCAATCCAAAGCATGTTCCAAGCCATATCGAGAAGCAAGTGACCTTAGCATTCAACATGCAAGGACGAATGTAAATAGAACATATATTGTAACAACTGGATCCATTTACAGATGTTGCGTGAAAGAAAGGTCGCTGAGAACACGGCTTAACAAGCAAACAGAGAGATGCAGCCTATGGAAGATTGGACAAAAAGAGCCTAGACTGGAATGTGCACAATTAAAATCATGCTTTTTTGCTTGCAAATTCATAATCCTTCAATTTGTCTCAAAGGTTAGGAAGGTTAAGTGTGGTGTTAATATTATACTGTTTCCTTTATGAAATGCGTAAAAGCAAATCTAACCGAATTGCTCTAACTTGTTTAAATGTGGATTTTCAAGGCTCTTAAATTAATGATATGACTGACTGATCTTCCAGCCAACTGACACTAAAAAAAATAGTAAA
This sequence comes from Pangasius djambal, assembly GCA_022985145.1. NCBI lineage: Eukaryota > Metazoa > Chordata > Actinopteri > Siluriformes > Pangasiidae > Pangasius > Pangasius djambal. The sequence continues at coordinate 11,674,530 of CM040986.1, read as the reverse complement.
TCAATACAGATCTAAATAAATGGCAGTAAGATCGCACAATCAAAAACACAGACCAACATATTTTTTTTTTTTTCAGTTTTTTTTTTGGTTACAGTACAACAGTTGAGCACATGAGCACAGAATACCAGGCATTAGTGTATAATGAGAATGGGGGAAAGCACACAGCCTTGAGGGATTTCTGTGCCCGATAGCCAGGCATCAAAAAGTGGGTGAATCTTTCACACTTACTGTCTGCTGTTTGTCAAGAAATCATTAATGAATCAAAATTTTGGGTTGCGTAGCAAGCAGAGGGGGAATCATCCTGTTAAAGACATACCATATACAGTTTGTGATTCATTACAATTTATGTGACTGTGGTAGGACAAAATGAAAAAAGACAATAAAATTCTTTTTAACCAACAAGATATTTAGTGTGTCACATCCACTTCTGTAATGTCTCCAATTCCAATTTCACCCAGCCAACAACCGTGTCACATGACATTCAACAAAACATCTATCACCAATCACCTTAAAGCCAACCACAAATGTTCCTAATTTACCTAGTCCTTGAAATAACCCAGAGTCATAGTCAGTGCGAAATCTCGCTCCAGCATTTCTCCAGAGATGTTATTAAGCTTTTGATCATTACTCATTTGTCTTGCTGTTTTGGCCTCTCTTGCCTGATTTATTACATAGGCCTCGCCCTTTTGGTTTGCTTTCCCTCATTGTTAACATATTAACACAAATACTATAGTTAAAACCCATATCCCTTTCTAAATGTGATAGAAACAGTCAATAACCCTATAACTTGTATGTCCATTTTGTGATTTTATAAGTGGCTTTGGATCCTCTCAGTCGTTTGAAGGAGTTTCTGTAGTTTGAGTAGGAACTTTAGACTATTGTATACAATGTAATGTGCCACTCATTCTGCAGTAGACTAGAGATCATCAAGACCTTATGATCGTGTTTCTGATGCATGTACCCTATATGACATAAGTAATAGAGAATATATAATATTTTGTCATTTTGATTAGGTGGTCACAGAAAATTTATATGGTATGCAATTTGTATCAAAAGGTTTTTTTTTTCTGTATTTTTTGCATTTTCAATATACTTTGTGTGGTGACATCATGTGAAGTAATGCTCATGCAAGTCTTGGTGCCTTGCAGTTTGGTACTCGTTCCAGAGCTGTTAAACATTCCCTGCTATCACCAAAGACTCACCAAAGGCACCTTCTGTTTGTGAACAGCTAATGTACAGCGCAGCAGCTTCCAAATTCCTGGACTCATTAAGGAGGAAATGGAGAGGTAAATGTGTTGACCACTCATTATTATCCAGCATGCTACAAAAACCATGCCCGTTGTTACTGGATGTCCTAATGTCCTGTAATTATTGATTATACCTTTCATTAGCTAACAGTCTGGTTAGCCTGCTACCCAGCAGACAGAACTGCTATGACCTTGTAGCTATTTTTAGATCTTAACAATTCATGGGAGTAAAGTATAATCACATTCAATTTAGATACTTTTGAACCAAGGAGAGTATAATTGACCCGTCCAGTGAGCATTCTGAAGGATATGTAGCATTAGATTTTGTCTACCAAAACTCCAGAACACCAGAAAATTACCTTTATAAACTGAAATGACAAAATTCACTGTTACAAAAAAACAACAACAACGAAACAACAACAAGTGACCTTAGCATTCAACATGCAAGGACGAATGTAAATAGAACAAACTGTATATTGTAACAACTGGATCCATTTAAAGATGTTGCGTGAAAGAAAGGTCGCTGAGAACACGCAAACAGAGAGATGCAGCCTATGGAAGATTGGACAAAAAGAGCCTAGACTGGAATGTGCACAATTAAAATCATGCTTTTTTGCTTGCAAATTCATAATCCTTCAATTTCAACAACAACAACAAAATCTCTCTGTAAAAAAAGTCCTTTTATGTCATATTTTGGTATATTTTACCACATTCCCCTTCTTCTTTTCATCATCTTGTGCCTGTTGCACCACCATGCTTTACTATAACAATGGTAATGTTTATTATAATATTTAGTATGTTTTTACCAAACATACCATTTTGTCTCCAAGTCACAAAGTTTTTGGCATAATCCAAGCACAGTCCTTATTGAATATTTAAAGGCTTTTTAATCAAAATCACATGTTGCTCTTTTGTGACATCACTTGAGACGTGACATGATGCACACAATGACCTGTATTTGTCAAAACACGTGGCATTCATTCATACTTGCCATTGGACTCTTGATAGCTTCTTTGATAAGCCTCTTGTTTTATCATAGAGTCTGGAGCAACTGCCTAATCTAAGCAAGATCTGGGCAGTGCCATATGCCTTCCACTTGTTAATGGTCTTTACTGCGCTCCATTGGATACTTGGATACTTGCCTACGCTACAATTCTTTTTTTTTTCTAAGATCTCCAATCCGGTTTGCATTTGTGTCTGTATGTGATCCATTAGTTTTAAAAGGCCTCAGTGCTCAAACAAGCTGCATGCACATGTTTTTGAAATCAGTGTCACATACATAATCCACCTGTGTTGTGAACAACAAAAATGTATGTTTGCGAGACAATCCATCATTGCCATGCTGATAAAATAAAGAAAACTGGCAGCATAAGCCTTCACCGCAAAGTTTATTTGATCTGGGGGTAGGCTGGTTGCTCTCCTCCATTTTTCCTCTACGTTATCCACTGCCAACACTTGAATGATGAATATAGTGATATGTGCACGCACTGTGTGTGTAGTATGAAAAAGACACATGAATTCCAGTATAACTTCTGATTTATGGTCACGTATCCACAGGGGTGGAAAATACTGGCCTGAATTTCGTTACTTATTTTCAAAGATTTGTGCTTTAAACTGAATACTTAAAATTTCAAAGTAAATTTACAAGAGAAAGAACATACTTTTTACTCCTTATAGTTTCTTTTTTTTTTATTTTCTCTTGCCCAGCTGCTATGCCAATCTACGTTTTTTAAGTCATGCAGTCAAATTCACAGTTAGCTCTAAGGTCGATAATATTTAATAAATATGTAATAAAATAAATAAATAGAAGCTCATATCTGGACTCCTAATTTTTGATTAGTTAAAAATATTTACTTTCAATCCTGAGTACATGGGCATGTTTAAATGTAGACTTTTAATGAATTTGACTTGTACTTTTAGCTGAATAGGATTTGACACAGTGTTCATATTTTTACTTAATTGTAGCTTTTCTGTACTATTTCCATGAAGTCACATTTAAAAATAGATTGTTTTGAATATAAAGGGTCAGGTAATATAGTAATATAGCCTACTGTTCATGCATGCCATCTGTTATTCCTCTATTCATCTGTTATTAAATATACCTGGTGGCTTATGTTGAAAGTTAGCATTAGCTTAATTGAGCCATGGCTAGCATTACCCTGATTAGCTAACATAATCATATTCACTTGAAAATTTCAAAATGCATGGCTTGAATGAATGCGAAATTAACATCATTTTATAATTCAGGGTTTTTTTTTAAGGGAAAAGTGGTACTTATCTCTTTATAAGTTATTCATTGCTGCATTTTTTTTTAACTATCCTGATGCCTGGCAGATGTGAAGCACACCTGAATCCCACTGAATGAGGAATTTTTCATTGCAATATATATAAATCCCCCACCTACTATAACTGTCTAGTTTTTCCATTTAGGGAATGAATAGATGATAAATGTCTTCTTAATAGCAGTCATTGCAGTGTATTGGGGTTGCAGCACAGGGAATTGTTAATTGCTGTAACTTCTCATAAAGCAGGAATGATTTAGGACTTGGCACACGGTGTTGCTTTAGTGTGCTGGCCAAGCCTGGCGTTGCTTCTGCTAGCTCATGCACTTGCGTGCATCATAAACTCTAAAGGAGCAAAAGATATTATCATTCATTCTGCAAGGAGAATATTTGCAAAGTATGTTTGCTTCCTGGTGACCCTGGATAAAATAAAGTCATTTCAGTGGAGTCAGGCATGTCGCTTAAATCCAAATGGGCACACTTAATAGTCAGTCCTGCAGAGCCGTAGTGGAAAAAGTACAGAGAAATCAACTTCAAGTAAGTAAGTACTGAATAAAAAGATGGCTCAGTCAAAAGTGGAAGTTAAAGTTAAATATAAATATTCTTTACAGCATTTTAATACACCAAAAAATTAATGGTTCATAACACTTTGCACAACTTGATTTGTCTGAAAAGTGGTGAAGGTTAATGTTTAGCTTGTCAGTGGGTTTAGCATTTGTACTTCTTTTTACTTCATTCATACAGAATCAAGTGAAACACCATCACCCTTGTTTGTTTGCTTTTGTATGCATTTTTCTGTAAGATCAGGTTCAGTAACACTTCCTTTTTAGCTTGTTGACGATCCAATAAAGCGGGCTGCTTAACTTGTTATGAGGACCTGTAAGTACAAATACGTTTTTGGGACATCAGGTTCTTCATCTTTAGCACATGAAGAGCCAGTGATGGAAATAGGTAGCTACTGTGCAAAGGTAATTAGTTGTGGTATACATACAAATAGGTATGGATTTGATTGGATGTTTTAAATATAGTGAAGAAATAAAGTTAATGCCCAAAACACAAGCAAGCAAATGTCTAAATGAATATTTTAATGACTAAAAATATTTACACTGAATTTACTTTAGTAAATTCTTTTTTTTTTTTTATTATTTATACCTCAGTACAAATTTTCTAAAATGAAGTACATCCAGTTCACTATTTTCCATCTCAGGTGGTTTTGCAAGTAGAAAACAGCAGACCAGTAAGGATCAACATTCCTAAAATACTATGAAACTTGGATTTACCGAATTAAAACATTTTGGATAGAATGCAACATAAATAACATGACTTTATTCAGCATGAAAGAACCGATCTGGTGATAATCACCAAGTAAATCATTTGTGTGGGGTTTTTTGAATACCAACATGTCTGGTGTTGCCAGATTGCCAGTGTTGATCCCTTTAGCAGGGCCTTAACCCTCAACTTTGAGTAAAAGTGTCTTCAAAATGAACAAATGTAAATTATATATTTATATCAGACTTTAGAGATTATAAGAATAAATAAGGCCTGACATTATGCAAAAGTTGCCTTTTATTTAGTTGAGCTTAAACAGAAAATTGAGATTTTTTTGTGTCAGTCTTAATACAGTAAATTATTTCCTTCAGTCTAAAAAAATAAATACAGCTGAGCAGAAATTCCAACTCCAAATGGTCATCAACATCACTATTAGACTTTCTGTAGATCTGATCTTGAGGCTAATCTGATAATTAGCTGCAGTTCAAATGCGGATGACTTTTGATTCTTGCATGCTAATCTGAGTGACTGAGTCACGGCTTATTAAAGGCCACAGGGCAAGAGGCCGAGAGTGAAAAAGTGATGACCACTTACAAGTGTGTGACAGGACTTAATCAGGGTTCATTCATGTTGAACTTAATCAGCATTCATTCATCTTGAACTTTTCCAGTCACACTTCACTAGATGATTCTCTCCCTCTCAGCACTAGTGTAGCTCTCATTTTGATTAAGCTATTCTAATGATTTTGATATTACAGTGATGTCAGCTAGGCCCTTGACAGAAAAACATACTTCAGGGCAGCCTTTGCATGACACACAAACACACACACACACACACACACACTCACACCGGACAGTTGTAATAGTGAAATCTGCTAAAAGGGTTTCATTTAGAGGCTAAAGTCCATGAGTGGTAAAATACAAGTGGTCTGAAGACTGATAGACAAAAATCAATAAACTTGTGTTAACATACTGAATTAATTTATCGCCTGTTGTTTCTATAACTGCTTAATGTAATCTAGGTTATCCTGTGGCTAAGTCTGGAAAATGCTCTGCTGGTCAGCAATAATTTTGGACAAACTGATGTGTATAACAGGATGCGTTCTCTGCTAAACAAAAAGTAGCTGTGCAATTAATTTGCAGAGCTGGGGGGGATTTAGATTCTGTGTGTGAGATTACAATTAGGAGTTAAGGAATTTAATATAGGAAATTAAATTGATATCTCTAAGAGATATCTCTTGGAGATATCTCCCGCTTTATACGTTTACAAGGATCTCATTGTTAAATGCATAACTTTACATACAGCTTTAATTCTTTCAGCGGCATCTTGTTAACAATGTGGCACAAGCTGTGGCAGAGAGTGTCAATGCTATAATTGTTGTTGTTTAAATTACTGTAAATGCATATATTGCTTTTATTTGTAAAGGCACATTATGAAAAGAGAGTGCAGTGGCCAGAAGTAAAAAGAATATCTTCTCTGATTTCTTTACAACCAAAGAACATTAATCACTGCTGTAGAAGAGCAAGGTGCCGAATAATCTGAGAGAGGAAAGCAACTTGCTGACATCAATAAAAATAAAAGATAGCATTCTTCATTAATTTTACACTGGTATCATACGTTAGGGGAAAACATTTACATGAAACTGTAAAGAACTAAATTGCCAAAGGGCAAATTACAGTTGTGATGATTAATTTTAATTTATAACTTCCTTTGTGCACAAAGCTTTAAGGTAGCCATATTTAACCAAAACCTAAAAAGAAACCTTTTTTTTTAAATTTAAGAAAGACAATAGATGTTAGTAGATGATCCTAAATTAATCTTTATTATATGATATATGAAACCATATTGAAAGCAATTGAACAGCTTTCTTATTGAGAGCAATTTTTAAGCTTCCTCGAAACATCTTGACATTTAAAAAATCTTGATTTTCCTGAAACTGTCAAACCATCTCAAAATAGTATCTTTGAGTCCTGACATATGTTTCGGTCTAGTAAATATAATTACCTAATAATTGCATTTTTGATGTGAGGAATATTAAATAGTCTTATTTACAACAAAATTAATAATATATGTACTGTGCGACGATAAAAGCGGCTTTATGACCTGCGGCACAGCTACAGATCACGGCCTGTTGCACCACTCAAACCAGGCGATTTTCAGTTACATAATGATTGATTGAACATGTTTTCCAATTAGGCACAATTCACCTGGGAAAAGGAAATTATAGCTTTGTGCTGCTAGTAGACAAACTTGAAACATTACTAACCATTCCCCGAGCGATTTTGATGGATAGCAAGAACATGCGGTTCATATAGACTATAAAATTAGGTGACAAAAAAGGTTCTACAAAATCTACAACTGAACATGTAATTTAATAGGTTTGACCTTCTCAGCATACGTAAGTCTGAACCACCAGCTAGTCTGAACGCGTAGTTTTCAGTAATTGTACCTTAAATCCATGTTAAATCCACTATCCCCATGTAGTGCATGTGGGTTTGTATATGATTATAGCAAGACACATGGTTAAGCTTTCAGTAGAGATTAAATTATGTTTTTATTGAATGCTCATTCTGTACATTACTCACAGTGGTTCTCTTAAATAAAGACAAAACCCTTCGCAAAGACACAAACGAGAACAAGAGAAATGAAATAAACATGTGATCTGTGTAAAGAAAGCTGTAATGAAAAGAAAGTATTTGCAGACCCTACATTGCACATCCAATTCAATTTAGCCTAACACACAAAGCAGGTGTGCAGTCTGGACCCTTAGGCAAAAATGTGTAAGTTTTCACAAGAATTAGGATGTTAAACATAATCCCCATATGTTCTAGATATTTGGAAGCCTACTGAGGAAAGAACGTTATCTTGGAGCGAGGAATCTTTTTGCTCAATAGACAACATATTTGTTTTTATATACAAGAAATACTTGTAAGGCTTAGAGGAATTAATTTCTTCACTCCCTTCCAAGGGCTGATGCATGCATCAAAGGGAAATGGGCAATGCAATCCAGCTTTCTTTGTAGAATCTTTTCATTACATCTTGTGTGACATTGGTAAGCCACTTGTTTTCATGTAAACAATCAGTTTGTCACCAATCACAACATATACAAATATGACACATCCACTGAATTAAAGAGTGCATGCTTGTGTTTTTTTTTGTTTTTTTTTTTTACTTACATCTCAACATCAGCAAATGAACAAATGTAATAGGAACACATATTTTGACACAGTTTAATATAAATGATGAAAAGAAGCCTTTTTGCTGTGCATTAATAATAAATCTTTCCTCCTAGCAGGTCTGTAAAGGGTCATTGCACAGGCTTGATCTGGACCCTGATTCATCCATTTAAAAAGTTTTACAAAAAGCAAGCAGTCGTCACGACGTCCCTCTCAGAAGAGTTTCGGCGAAGGTGTGCGCAGAAGGATAATGTTCTCAGGTCAGCTCACAGGACAAATATCGAACTGCTGTCAGCCTCAGCACCGGGGTGTCAGGGCGATGTGAGGAAGAAGAAAGTTGCGTGGTGCACTCTTCTCCGTATCAGTCTGCAGCTATTAGACATAGCTCAGGGGTTTGAAAAGGTTCAGTAATTGTCCCTTGCAGTTAAACAGTGAACCTTTCATCAATTTTAATGCTTTTAAGTGAGGTGGAGATGACGGACAAATTTTCCTGGCTGTCAAATTCATAGGAGTGGGATCAGCATGGATACAGAATACATTTGCTGTCTTCTCAAAGTCAGCTGCAATGCAGTTTTCTGCTCTACACTGCTGAATCGATGAGCCCAAAATGATTTCGAAGGAAACAAAGCATGAAAATAACTTATTTGAAGAAAGAGATATTAAAACTCAACACCAAATCAGAATTTGGTAGACAAACCTGACTAATTGTCAGGTTTTATCATGGAATGCGTGGAAAGGGGATGAAATTGTTTTAGGCAGGAACTTCTGTTCCTCCTCTTAGCTCTTTTGCTCCTTTTCTTCTTTGCTTGCTTCCTCCCTATGGAGGACGGAGATGCCTGTCGTCTTGGCCTGCTCCTGGCTCTTCCTCTCTCCCTGTAATAGTAAAATAAAGAAACAGTCCCCAGTTAAAACCCCAGGCTGTGGACTTGGCAGACCTGCTCTTGGACTGTTGGTTCATGCTGACCCAGACCACTCTCCCATACGGCCAGGTTTTAGAGCGTGAGCGGTTCTTGTTGAGCAGACTCTTACCTCAGTGTGGAATTGATTAAGTCATGCAGAGTGGCCAAGCCTTTATCTGTCTTGCCTTTTGCAGTATTGCCTATTACGGTAGTGCCTTACCTAGAATGCAATGCCTGTAGGCCATGATACTATTAAAATCAGTAGGTTTATGCATTCTGGACTGTTTCTCTGTGTGCGGAGGGATCTGTGCATTACTCACATCCTGTTACAGTATTTTATATGTTATTATAAAACAGTTAGGCACTTTTATACTTTTATACGTTTTATATGTTTTCCATCCCTTGCAAGCATTTCATACATCAGTTTGCAATCTATTAAAAGTCTGTGGATGTTGGTGTGAGTTTTACAGATTCTTTCCTTCAGACAGAACTAATGCAATTACAGGGGAAAAATACAAATGGAAGGAAAAATAAATGAGTAGAAATCAGGAACAAAAATCTAAGCGCCGTGCAGGGCTTTTGGTCATAAATGCCATGGTCCACTATGTATTTTCTGTTATCCTATAAAAAAGGAAGAGAAATAAGTTAATTAACTGACAACAGCTTGGCCTTCTCTGATATCTTGGTGATGTCATTATTACTTCCACACCACAGGGCAGCATGCTTGCACTATTGCCAGGAGAGGTGTTAACACACTGGAACAGGTGAAACCACTGTGTAACTATGAGCATGACATGATAAGTTGAGCCTTGCTTGAAAAAAAAAACATCCATTAGGCTTTAAAGATGACCTGGGTAGTATAAAGCACATACAGCTAATAATATAAGCAGATTTCCCACGCACATGCAAGCCGTTGAAGACCAATTTAAATCTTTGTCTTCCTCAGAACTGAATCTATCCTCCGATTCTCAGGTTAGGAATTAATAACCGTGTTAATTAACAAACTATATGTACACATAGTCATGCATAATCATACATAATTAAAATATTTTAATATTAAACTGAGAACAGATTCAGTTCTGTATAAATAGATACATACATAAATGCATACAGTATAATATGTATTTATGTATGCTGTCTTACCTTCTTGTCTTTAGCCTCTCTGAAGGGCTCTATTTTCATAATTATAGCACATGCACAGAAACAAGGACTTATATTTCTGGTATCATTTCTTACATTTATACTTATATTTCTTTTCCATTGGCACAAGTGCTAACATGGTGCAGAAGGGCACAATTGTGTAAAAGGGGTTAGGTTTGAAAGAATGGATAATGTAGGGGTGTGGTTAGGCATGATGATGTTATCTTTTTTTTTTCTGTCAATCTTTTGAGGCCATGCCTAGACATGAAGCCTCAATGAAAGAACAGTTGTAAGCACAGATTCGACTGCTAGTGCAATTTATGTCACAACAGCATTGACACTGCTGACTATTATGTAGAGAACGAAACTGTTTTAACAAAATCATGGTTTTTGTTGGATTTCAATGAAGTTTATTCACATGCAAACAACCCCCCCCCCAACACCACCAAACAAACAAACAAACAAACAAACAAACAAACAAACAAAAACACCCAACCCGTTTTTGGACCAAAATAGTTAAAAAATTCCACCACATCGGTGAATTATAAAGTACAAACATGAAAAAATTAGCTTGCGCCCACCAAAATAGCAACCCGCTGGCACTGACCAGCAAATAATGGCTGTGCTGGAACAAAAACTAAGCCCACAATGGAAGTTGACCAGATTTTTCTCTCTGGTGTTAACACATCTAAGCATACCAAATGTACATGGTCAGTCTTGGCCTCGTAACACAAAAGGAACAACCACTGTTTCCAAAAATCTGAGTAAAAGTGATCAGTATGTTTTGATATTCAGTTGCAGTCCTACATGTTCAAAGCTTCCAAGTCCTTTACAAAGATTGATTCATGATGTTTTATTACCTCATTTAACTTTAGATAAAGTTTTGCCCAGTTTAAATTAAATTGTTGGAAATCATATGATGATTATATTATAACATGTAAGTTATGGCTTAAGGCTTCTCCCTGGCTATTCGTAAATTTCCATATAGATCTGTAGCTTAGATACTTCTAGTGTTAAATGCATGCTGTACAGTCGTTATGAGGTATAAGCCCTATACTCCGAACTCTATAATATTGACAAATAGGGCATTGAAAAGTATTAGCAGTGAGTACGTTCGTCATGAGGAAACAACTAGTGAATTTGCAAAGATGTTTGATGCTGGATGATCAGTAATTATAGTTGTAAATGTATAGCTGTAGACATACTAGCTATCAGATGTGAAGACTGTGAAGCTTTTCAAAATTCCAACTGAATGATATTCATTATATGATGGTAGCCCAATTTTAGCAGGCTACCATCTGCTTTTTTGGGGTACATCCATTTCAAAACTCATCTGCAAAGTGTACTTTTTTTTGTCTGTTTTTAAAACAACGAAGTTTAAATTGAGTTTTGAGGGTTTAATTATTTATAAATGCACAAGATTTCCACAGAATTATTTGAGGTTTGTCAGCATTCGCCAGAATTCCAGCTGTCTTCAGACACTGCCAAGTGTTCGTTAAAACAACAACTGTTTTGTTCTTTGTGGTTTTCTTTATTCTTCTCATCCAATTTTGTCCCATCCGCTTCTATCCACACAGATTGAAAACTAGCAGTGTCCAAAATAGCAATTTGTGCATTAAGATATTCATAAAATGGTAATTTAGGGACCTTAATGTTGCCTGTAGTCATTTGAAACGAAGTCCAAGCAAATCAGATGGCAGGGGTGTGTTATCAGCAGGGTGTTGGTGCAGCAACCAACGTAGTGAAAGGGCAAAAGGACCAGGAGCAGCGAGCCAGAGCTACAATCTTCTTGCTATGATTAACCAAAAATACAGCAGAAATGTCATCACTTGGAGGTAAAAAGGAGAAAATCCACAAAATTAGATTTATAGCAAAGCACTAAAGCCAGCTGCCTGGCCCATTAACATCCTCTGCTTCACTATATATTGGAGCATCACTGAATCTTAAATAGGTTGCAGTCAGAATAGGTTCCAGTGCTCATTTACTTTGATGAGAAACTCTATAAGCATTTTTACAATCCATGTAGTATGTACAATAATGATTTCCAGTTTCACACCTGATTCCTGGAACACACTGTATCATTTATTGGATTATTATAATTGGATTAAGACTTTGGCATCTATGACTGAACTTTTGAGAGCATGCCCCAGACAAACAATTTTTTTCTACACTTTTGATGAAGCTGTTGTAACTGTAGACTGAGAGTAAGGTTGAATCAGTGCATTGCGGGGTTACTCTCTACTCTCCTATAGCTTGTTATACTACCCTCTTGACATCCTGGTGGTTTCTTTTTTTTCTTTTTTGTTGACTTGGCTTTGGCGGAATTATTATAGAGAGCAAAGTACTATGAGTAATACATGACTTTGTATTTAGAGCTAAATGGAAGGAGAGAAAGACCTCTGACTTTCAGCCGTTCGGAGTAGGTACTTTATGACTGGTTGCCCTCTGGTCAGTTTCACTTTCTGCCCCTGTTTTCCCCTGGCATGCTCCAGTCATTTCATGGTATTTCATGCTGCTCCTACTGACGCTTCACCGTTAGTGTGCCTTGAAATGTGTGCTCTTGCAGGTTAATAAAGATTTACTGAGGGGAATATTGACATTATTAAGATGATTATGATAAAGGATAGTCTAACGCACTGGTCTAAACATAGCTATCTTTAAAGACCGCTGCCATTCATACATTAGTGCTCACTTTAGTGCATCCTACTCACTTTCCTGTTGTGTGTTTCCTGGGTTTTCTTATCTGCATCGTACAGAATGCATCAGTTTATAACCATGCAGTGGTTTATTGCTATGAGACTGTACAGCACGTGAGCCTTAATGGGTAACATTGTGAATTCCTGAAATTCTTATGGGGTTACCAACAATGATTATTTTGGATAATACCTATTATTATCCTCACATTATGCTCTGCAATACAGAATGTATGTGAGTAACTGCTTCGATAATGTGTACTCTGTCCATCAATAATTTTGTAGTGCAGAAAAACTCCTAAACATGCACCTGTTTCTTTCCATTCACGCCAAACAACACCATGCCACAGTTAGACAGTATACAGCAAAACTTTACTTTAAGGTTTTGTTCATAGGGCTACACGACACCTACATAAGCCATCCATGACAATTGACATACATCTACATAAACATGTATAAACACTTATTCCAAAAGGTGTCAGGTCTCACAAATATTGCTTTTAACAATTTTGACGACAAGTTATGATCTTTGTTGTGTTATGATACACTCCGGGCTGACTTATATTAGAAAGTCATGACAACTGACTAAGTAGCTAAGTAGCTAGTTCATAAAATGGTGATGGAGTGACTTAGCCAAGTGATGTCTATTGGAAAATGTGAGAAGGTGAGAACTTCCAAAAGATGCTCTACAGTGTCTTCTGAACTTGATGATAACACTGACATGAAAACCTGCTTTATAACACTACAAAGAAATTCATTATATGTTACATACTTATGTTTTAACAGTAACACATCATTACACTGTAAAAATATAGTTATGCATGGTATGTTTCCTCCGCCCCGCCAACAAGGCGTGTTTTTATTGCTCCTTAAAGAGTTTTATAAATATACTTGTGACAATGTCATGATCCCGTGGTTCCTGTTTTGGACAATTTCTCTGACCCTTAATTTTACTATTCATAAGATTTTTTTCTGAAAATCTTTACTCTTTAGATATTTACCCTGACCATTAATTTGAGTGGGTTTTGACATTTGACATTATAAATATTTATGTAGGTTTATTAGCTCTATGAACCCTAAAGTGTTCCCATACAGAATGATTGACCTAGAGTAACTAGCAGGCTATCTGCCTGCTCAATAGTCTCCTATGGGATGAACACTGAAGGATAAGGATTGAAATAGTGTCAGCAAGCAGCCTTCTGCTTCACCTGTGGACTGTAGAAAATAGACCTCTGCTGAGAAATCTGACGGATAATGAAAAGCATGTGTTTAGTTCATGACTGGCTGTTCATGAATCGCCGGGTCAGCATTTGAAATGATGACGATGGAGCTGATGAAAAGGCAATAGGAGAGAACAGGATAAATGTGTGTTACCGCTGCTTGACTAAAATACAAGTTTCTGAGTTCCTGAGCTCAGAAGAAGCCTTTCTTTTTTTCCTACTCTGTGTTTAATGATAATAGCAAGGACAGAACTTCTTAAAGTAAAATATTGTTAAAATAAAATATTCTTTAAGGAAGACGGCAAAATATCTCATAGAATTATTCATTGTGCAAAATGAAAAAAATAAAATTAAAATTCATCGACATTTTGACATTGTAAATGGACCTTGTCAAATGCAGAAGGGTCTTTCTGATGCATGGCTAAGGCTGCAGGCTTCCATGTCTGATCCCAGTTCCTTTTCCTCAATAGTTCATTCTTTCAATTAGTTCCAGCTGCACGGTTGTACTATTAAACAAGTCATATACACAGATTGTTGCGGAGCACCATTCATTTCATAAACTGGATGTGCATTTTGTGTCTGGCAGCTTCAATGAAAATGTTTTCCATGCTTTCAGTACCATCATTATGCAACTAATGATGGGAAACAATCTTAATGCACTTTTTAAAATAACCATCCCTTTGAATATTCAGAAGCATAGTTTAATCCTTGATACATGTTTGCTGTTTGTAAACAACATCTGCTATGCGGGGATGAATTATAGTCAATCGGAGCATGATGGATGTAGATGATGTATTTGTAAAGACTATGACCATAAGCAGTGGACACGGGTGCTTGAGTCTATAGGTTACAGACATGGGGATGGGTTTGGTTTCTATGCTGCTATGCATTTAATGAGAGCCAGTGAAGCAGGCTGTTACATGCATATTGATCTGTGCCTGTTAGCACAGGATTTAGCAGGTAATTGACCATGGCTCCGCAGATGGCACTCTGGAAGATTCCCAGCTATAGAGGATTTTTTTCATGCAGATAGCCAAGATTTCATTTGATGTAGGCTTAAAGGGGATTAAATCAGCTCTAGAGTCTTCTCTGGCTGTCTGATCAGCCTCCACTCACCTCACACCTCAACACACTTTTAACTTAATCATGACTTTGCAAATCAAATCCTCACTTTCTCACGTGAAAAAGGTACTATATTTATGTCAAATGTCAGCTCAGTAATATGACATAGCAGTGTGTGTGGTTAAAAAAATATACATAATAGTGTGCTATTCTATCAATACCATTGTGTATTCATCTTGGTAGAGGTAACAAAATGACGTGCATGTTTATAAAAGTCTTCTTGCCCAAGGGGCATGTTTCTCAAGAAATATTTCTCAGGCTATTTGTATCCCAACGATTCTTCTGGCTAATTTCCCTGGTATTATTTTTGCTTACAGCCACTTGAGCATCTAATTAGGCTGAGATTAGACTCTCCTATGTCCCTTCTGATGAGAACACTAATGGGCATTTGAGTATTCAGCAACAGAGAAACTGGTTTTGAATCTAGAAACCCACATTTAGTTCCTGGTTAATGTAACGTTAAAGCTGTTTTCCAAAACTCAAAAAAGTGGAAAATGGTCCACAATAATAAACCAGGAGGGATTCTCATATTACTCTAAAATGTCTGTCTGGCATTGGCTTTTTTCCCTTGTTCAGTCAGTTCTCTGTTTCATTCATCTCTGTTTCATCACGCTGCTTCAAGATAGGCATATAAGAGAGGAAAATATGTGGAGTCTGGCATGCTTCCATGAGAAAACAGAGATGTTTGAGACTGAATTCCAGCCAGACAATAATAACATAAAGGATGATAAGTAGCTTTTTAATTTTAACAGAGTTGCAAGTCATTAGAGCTTAACACTGGATAAATACTCAAAAAGTGTTATCCTTTTTTTTTTTTTTTAAATCTGAGAACAGGGCAAGTATGTAATGCCCTGGTACTCCACTAGCACAACTCAATCATGAAGGCATCTGAGTTCAAGGCAGCTAGCGTGCCATGCATGCATTTGTTTTTATATGTACTACAGGCACCACAGGAAGCAGTAGCACTGGAAAGAATGTGGCGTTCATTAATTACCTATGAGATGTCCTCTTATAAAAGAGACTGCTACACATTAAAAGACCTGACAAAACAAAGATAGGATCCAGAAATGCAAGAGAAAAAAAAAAAAATCAGATGACTGAATGAAAGAGCCAGGGTTAATACTTGGGGGTAAGTAATAAAGTCTTTATTAGGAGAAAAAAAAAGAGTGAATCGTGTAATTAAGTACTATTTGTCTTTTGTCCAGGCCCTTAGTGGTTATGTTGGAACTAGAGGGCAAATAGTTATAATCTTGCATCAGCCCTATGAGTGTCCTTCTAATTAATCCCAGTTGTTTTATTCCACAGTTGTCCATATAATATGATGAAGGACAATTAATGTTACCCTTGCTCGCTCAAAATAAATAGCAGTGCTGTTACCTGCTTGGAATGTGCATGGTATCCACTGCACTAACACTATCCACGAATTGAAAAGCCTCTCAACAGAATTCATCCACAATCTTTTGCATATTCCTAAAGCTCAGAGTCATAGAACCGATGATAATATTAAGACCTGCTCATGTATATCACTGAATTTGTGATATCCTTGTCTTATAAAGATAATAAATAGACTTCACTGTTGCAGAGTTGCACACCTCAGATGGAGAACTGATCATGAACTTCTTTCTGATCCATCTCAGTTATTTTTGTCATCAAAAGAGCAGAGTTTTTCCACTGCATTGGATTAGAAATGTTCTCCGTTACATTTTTTTTTTACCTTTATGTACTTTTGTACTTTTTTTTTTGTACTTACGTTTTTACTATGTATTCACTGGATGTGGATGAATTTGAAAGCCTGGTTTAGGTGACAAGTTGTTCGAGAAATAATAATAATAATATTATTCTTCTTATTAGTAGTAGTAGTAGTAGTAAATAGTTTGTGTGTGTGTCTGTGTGTGTGTGAAAGAGACAAAAGGGTATTTCTGTACTGGGAGCCAAGACTGTTTACACAAAAAAGTGCCTCGCTGTTGATAGAACATTACCTAATTATGACATGGTGGGAAGGAAAGACACTCTGTGTGCTTTATGTGGCTGGTGACGAACCTCTTTCGATAATCACACATTTACACTCCAAAATAAATGAAACGACTGATTCAAGGACACAGTATAAGGCTCAAGATTAGCTGCTGAGATGATGGAAACACTGGAAACACTTATCTACTCATTTGAGCACTACTGAGTAGAAAAAAATGTTGTGTTTTTGTATTTTAAATTCATAGCTTATGTTTCCCTTACCTCTGTTTATTCTTGTTTAACTGTCTTGCTGTTGGAGCTCTGCAGTCTATCTATACACCCATTCACCCACCCATTCATCCACCCACCCATTCATTCATTCATTCATTCATTCATTCATTTATTTATCTTGTGAACTGAAACTTTTGGGATTAAAAAAAACAGCCTTGCTTGTCCTAGCAGTGAGTCTCTGACAATAGCATTCGAGTCACTGATGTGTATATAAGAAGGTGTATGTACACATTCTGGATGTGGAGAAGAGGAAATTGAATGAGGCTAAAGCTGATAGATGTTTTTCAGTTTTTTCTTCGACTGACGGTACATTGGCTGATTGCTCTCTCGGCAGGAATTCTTCAGAAGATCTAATTAGGCATTTTTGGCTCTAGTTAAACTTTCATCTCCAGAGAACACCAATGCAGTTATTTCAATAAACACTTCAGCTGTCAGTCAGACAGTGATAACATCACACTGGGATGTTGCATTGTTTTTCTCACAAAAGCTCTCTTGTGGTTTTATGTCAGTGTTTATTTGTAAAAAAAAAAAAAAAAAAAAAAAAAATTCAGTGCTTAAAATTCTGGTGTTAAAATGTACATTTCTTACATTCTGGCTTCTTGGATGGATCTTGTATTAATAATGTCTGAGACAGTCAACTTGCCCTAGATCAATGGAAAAAGATTGGACCCTAGATAATTTCTTGGTGTTTTACCCAAATCCAGATGTTTTTAAAAGCTCCATGCTGCTCCCAAATAAAAGCTGGTTACACACAAATATATTTGTATATCAATATTGTTTGTATATCAGTAGGTTTTTAATAAATTACTTTTATCAGTATTGTAAGGATTTAGGTAGGTTAATGGGTTTCAAGATTGTGAAATTATTTACATTTGAAGGTGGAGCAAGAAATGAGGTCCAGGTTTTTTCCTTTGCAATAAAACCACAAGCCACAAATAGTGAGTGCAAGCCCAAAGACAGATATAATTTAGCACCCAACTAAAAGTTTTGCATGGTGAACCTAGCAGAAAAAAGCTATAAACAGGGAACTTTAATAAAATGTAATTACTTTCCACTCGCAATAGTAAAAGTAATAAATAAGTTACTGATAGCTGTCCAATTCACTGCTTCCATAACAACGAACATGATATTAAGTGTATTCATGAGATTTTGCATGAAAATAATCAGCACAGATGTGACCAAGTCTGCAGGTGTTCAGCCAGGCTATGGGGCTTTTGTGATACCCTTTATTCAGGAGAAGTAATTATTGCAGCACTCTGGTTACGTGCCAGAGGAAGGAAACAGCCCTTTGTGAAGTGTTCACATATGTGCCTGGAACATGGCACAGACTTATAACATGTTGAGCTAGAAGACTAGAAAAGTGTATTGTGTTATAGAACTATTTAATACCTCTCATCAGGTCACTCTGAAACTGACTGAAGGTCCTGAGTATAGAAGGTCTTCTGTACAGTATGTCTAACATTATTTGCAGTGCAAAAAAACATGCACTGGTAGTGTCACAACTCATTAAAAGCTTGACAGATCAAGTTACTAACCCTGGAAAATGTCATGTACCCAACACTAAATCACATTATCAACATTTACTGTACTGATGCACAGGACATAAACACTCCTACAAGGCTAACACAGTATAGAGAACATTTATAGAAACACAGAGATGAAGTTCACGCAATATTATATTGTAAAATTGCAACAATTATCTCATACAACCTGTGAAATTGGGCTCCATTTCTGATGCAGTATACATTTCAGACTTTTCAAAGTCATCGGAAATTACAGTCTCTTTGTCTAAAAGTGCAGTGTAGAAGCGGTGTAACTGACATTTCATTATTTAAGTATAAAAATGGGCTACATTTCCTGTTTCACTTCCAGGGATGATGTTGATAAATGTATACTCATTCACCCATAATGAATTCTCAATCACCCATTCACCCTTTCATCGCTGACACAGTACCAACAGGGCAATAATGATGAATAATTGATTGTAGCTTCACTCCTCACATTAGTCTGAAATAAATACCTGAATGTCGAACAAGACATTGAACCATCAGTATGAGACAATTCATTTGCACCCAACTGAGATTAACTATGATGAATGTCCTAATGGACCTAAGTGAGATGTCTAGAACAATTAAATGAGTGATTTGTTCTGAACTGTAATTTTATAAGGGATGAATTGGTACATTAGCTAACAGGAACACAATTACAACTATCTGATTTTACCCACCATTGAACTGGGTGAACTCTGACCCAGTCATAGTCTCTGGTAATGTCAAGAAAGGCTGAAGGCAACTGCTGCCTCCATAGACATTATTTACGTTACATGCTCCATTGATTTAAACATCTATCACTCTCCATTTGCCGTAATGGCTATAACACCTGAAACTGAGTGATCGCCCACCTTTCCCCTCAGTTACATAAACACAGCAGTAAACCTGGTGTCTGGAGCACAGCACCTGGAACTGGCATGAAATTCTGTCTCTCCTTAGAGACCCTTATCTCACACGGAGCTATCTGCACTACGCTTAGTGCTGCCATATTGTTTCTGCTCAGAATTTCCTTCCTGCCACTTCCTGCACACTCCACAGAGCTCTAATTACACTGTTGATCCACTGAACTGAGCTCCAGCACCTTCAAGGGCTTGCCCTTCAGCCAAAACAGGCTGAGACTAGCTAGTTGATGATGGCAGAAATAATAATAAAAAAAAAACATGTACGTAGATAGAATTAGATCACTATTATAAATCTGATTTTAGTAACTTTCAGACAAACGTTATCAAGGGGAAATACTTTTTGATGCAGTCTGCATTGACTTTAGCCTCCAGTCAAGTGAAATTTTGAGTTAAAATAAAACGATATTTTGAATATATGTCTTTATTTGTAAGATTAGTTACCTATTTCTGTGCACCTCTTCTGGGAAAAGGAAATGTCACAACTGAACAATCTCAAAGTTTGCATACACCTCAGATAAAGTTTTGAGGAAGCAGATTTATCTGTCCGGGTAGCAAAAATAAAACCATGCATTCACGTTATGAAGTGTCAGTGTCACTGTGTGTTATTATACAGGATAGCTGGACTTAAGTGCTGCCTGAGATTACAACACAGCACAAGAAATCTGCATTGAGAGTTCAGAAAAAAAAAATGCAGACATAAATAAAAAGACGATTATACAACAGTTGGGTCTGGTCCACTAATTTGATTGGTAGAGTGGCGTTCTAAGAGTGCTTATATTTAGTATAACCACACGGGGACATTTCACTGTGTGTATCACACCTCTCAAGTCAAGTCAAGTGTCAAGTGTCGTCTCGTCTTGTGTTTGGCACGTAAAATTCCACTTCTTAGTTTGAAATGGTTACTACAGCAGTGTTAGGAACATCATCAGCAGACATGGCAAATGGTGTTTTTCAGGAATATAACTATTGGCATAGAAAATACGAAAGCTCATCAGATGAAGATGAAGAGGAAGGAGTGATGCCAAATTCGCCGGAAGCAGCTCTAACGGGAATATACAAATCAATGTGTGTTAGCTGGGCAGCTAGCTGGCGTGCTGTAAAGAGAGCGTGGCTTCTTCGGGATCTGTTTCCCCCAGCTGGGCAAGGTAAATAAATAAATAAAAATAAGAGAGAATATTTGGCCGTGTTGTGTCTGAAATGTCAATTACTTGATATTAATTTCTTCTTTATAGAACTATAGTATAAAAGCAATATCACACACGCAATTAGGCAGTTATACAGAATATTTGCACGGCTGTGATTCACAGCTGATATTTAGTATAACCGTACTCTTGCTCATGCAGTATTGCTTAAATGTAAAGGAGGAAAAGAGGGGATCACCAAAATGTATCCACCACTCTAAAACGTGTGCTATGTGCAGGGCCGGTCTGTCCATTAGGCCATATAGGTGACTGCCTAGGACTGTATCATGTTACATATTAAATTACATTGTGTTTTAATCCTCACATATTGTAAGATGCCGAAATTATTATAAAAATCGTGATATAACTTTCTTTCTCGGTATCTTAATTTTAATAATGTATTGAATGACTGAATATGCCACGTAACTGAGCTCAAGCTAGCTAAAGACAGACTTTCAGATTGGTAGAGTGGCTGTTTGTGAACATCAACATCACTGACATGTTGAATGACTGCTACCATTTTTGGTCCAAGCTATCTCTGTGAAAGCTTGCTAGCTAAGAAAAGAGTAAAACAGTCACTGGGGTAGAAATAGTGAGCTTGTTAACTCTTTGGAAAGGCAACACTTCCCAAAGCATTATCAAGTTTCTGAAACAGATTTATTACCAGTGTTATGGTAATGTTTGTCATACTTACTTTGTTGGTTAGAGAGTTAACATTCTAACTAACTCATTTGTTTACATTGTATCTGTTGCAGTAAAAAAAAAAAAAAGCATGTCAAAACATACATATGTGTAGTTTAAAAAGTGTCTTTTCTGTGAAACACTTGCTCTAACAAAAGAAAGAATTCAGTTGTTTAGTATGCACTGGTTCCGTATATGTTTGTGTGTTGGGGGCCTATGTTCATGATCTCACAAACCCATGGGCCGGCACTGGCTACTCGTAATAATGAAAAATGGAGTGATTAGATTTGCCTTCATTGGAATAAAAGCAAAGCTTGTTATTACAGTGTTTCATTGAGGGGTCAATGTAAGTACTGTCACACAAACAAACTTGTCATCTAGCAAATATACCAAGACATAGACACTAAACCGTTCTAAAGTCTAGGTTGAGCTAGAAGCCTTAAAAAAAGATATTTCCTGTGTAATCTGGGGCATTTGGCAACTCAAATAAAATCCTGAGTACCTGTTGTAGTCTGTGCTCTTCATGTTCAGAGTTTATTGATAATCTCACCACATCAGTATGCAGCCATATGCTAGTGATTAATTACAGATAATGTTTACCTGTCTTACTCAATAAACACACATCTGTACAGGCAAAACTGTTGGGAACATTGTGTAGCCAAAGGTCTGAATTGTTTTCCTGTGAGTCTTGTTCACTTTTCTCAATTCATACTTTTTTACCAAATTCAGAGGTCCAAATCCCGAAAGTCTCTGTTTAATGGTTTCCCTGACCCAGTTCTAATTTTAAAAAAAATGTGCTATTTAAAAAAATAAATAAATAAGAATATACACTCACAAATTCCACTACTCAACAACCTCATCACCCTCAACTCTCTAATTAAACATAATGATGGTGTGTAGTTCTTTGCGTGCCAAAGGTGCATATTTGTCTTTCTGCAAAATGTTTTGCTATTTTGTAATGTGATGTCTTATGCGTCAGTGTTGTGATTCAGTATTTTACATTCGTTTAAATCAGTACAAATGCTCGAATGTGTATTGAAGCACGTGGTTCAGTGATGTGTTCTTTTACATCGCGTGTGAAATCAGGATTCGAACATCTTGCTTTGATTTGTAGACACTGATCGATATCCTGATGCTCCTCAAGCACCATCAGTGTCCCTTTCAATTACTCTTTCTTTCTTGCGGTTAAAAATTTAGTTATGGTCTGAAACACGTTTTTGAGGTAAGAAGTATGCAAAGCTCCTTTAGCACAATCTGTTGAAAGCATGTCAACACTTCTCTTTATGGAACATTGCTTTCATTCAGTAGTTAATTCTGATGCATTGTTTTCCTTGATTTATCCTCTAATTTGAGATGCTGTGATCTATGGCGTCTCCTCTGTGGGTGTGTCGAGCTTTCATTTTGTGACAAAATACTTTGAAAAAACAAATGGTAGATCCTATTTGTCGTTTTGACTAAGTACAGCTTATAATGATATATTGTTCGTGCTTAGGATTTGAATCTAGAGAATGCTTTAAGAAAAGAAACAAATGTTTGAAAGTTAGAGTTCTCCAGATTCATTCATTCCTCTTCTGCTTTATCGTGATTGTGGTGGATCCAGGGCCTATCCCAGGAACAGTGGGAGTAAGACAGGGATTTGTCCAGGGATACATAGTCCATTGCAGAATTCTCCGGACACATAATTAAAATATTCCAGCAACTGAACCATGTCTGACTTTATGCTTGATGAGATAACGCTTGTTATTTTGACCAAGGAGCATTTATTGAATACCCCGAGGAGTAGCTGTGCTCTAACGATTAGTTTATAGCGCCATTAGGTCATGTGAGATGTGCATTAAACTGGGTGTTATATGAGTGATGAGTGTGTCAGCTCCCTGTAATAGCCTGACCTTCAGTGGCTGCAGTGTTTCTCTGCACGGAGGAATGCAATAAGAGCATGCTGAGTGTGCGTAAGGGTCACGTCCTCACTTACTGCAGTGAAAAGAAAGTACATTTACCAGTTCTTCTTGAAGGACGAAAAATACTTAAGAATAACGTAGGCATAACATATTTGGATACAAATAGGCGAGATAAGGGGGCTGGACACATCTGTCCAAGTTCACTGGAAAACTATTTACAAGTGTACACAGGTGAGAACAGAGACCCATAAACACAGACAGCTGTGTTGGGTCAGTCAGTGGGCTTCTCCTGTTAACAAAGCCTTAACCCACCAGCAGACAGCACACAATACTTTTCAATAATTTTTCCTGTAAAAAATATTATTTAGTTTTAATCAACATTCTCCATGAATATATATATATATACACTGTGTTGAATGCATAATGCATAATGCCTTTGGCAATCAGTAATGAACCGGCAGGCGTATTTACAATATCAGCTTTTGAATCTCACATGTTTCCACATCCTCTATCCGGTGTTGTCTGACTGCTGACTCTCATTATTCACTCTGTGTTGATCCCTGCTCTCAATTTCCATTTCACAATACAACCTACTTTTCCAGACACTCGATAATTGTGTTATTTCATTAATATTTCATAATGGTTTAGATAAATTTGTCTCAGTTATCCATTATCATTCTAAATTAGAAATATAGTGCAACCTTCCACCAAGTATTAATTACTAAGGCTGTTAGAATGCACCCATTCATCTGGGAATGTGATGGAAATATGCACCACATGACCTTATCATACTTTAGGATAGCAAAAAAAAAAAATCACAACAGTAAGTCATCCTGTGATCGCACTGGCAAAGGTTTCACAAATTGGGCTAAAGGCCAATTGGGATAGAACATGGAGGCTATATGTCTTATTGATCTAGATCCTAAAAGAATCCACGGCACTGTATGAAAGACACTGATCTGGGTGATCAGTGACAAATACTCTGAGAAGTGACTGACTATTATTTGATAAAAGTAGTCTGTGATCAATAAGGATTGTATGGCAGGTATAGAGAAGGGCTTTCATAACTAGCAAAAAAGAAATTAGTATTTCTGAATTTCTGTAATTTTCATTTAATTTACGTTTTAAATTTAACTCACATGAATTGACCTTAGAGCATTAGAGCCTAGCCTGGCTTATTAAGGGCCATCACGCAGCACAGTATGATGCTCTAACAGATGCCTAAAGCTGGGAATTAACTAAGGAGTGGAATCGGGTGTGCTAAAGCACCATCACTGTTGGACTCCAACCCGCAAATGGGCTGCCCTAAGACCTACCTTAAAATATTATTTATGCAAAACGTAACCATGTAAATGAAATGGAAAGTTCAGAGAAGAATATATTAAGCCTTTTTCTGACACAGAGCAATTTGCAGGCAAATACTGTAACAAGGAAACAAGGATGTTTTACCGAAGATAAGGGATAATATCTGTGCAATTTAAGATACAATCAGTAATCTGCATGAGATTTTGCAACCATTACAAATCATATGTTAATCTTGACCTTTTATCAGTTATGTTGTTTATCTGAAGGAATAAGATCGGCAGCAGCTTGTGACCATAGGTTTTGGTGAGGCAGGACAACATTAATAACAAACAAAATAAAATTGAAAAGTTATCACACTTGGTCTATAGAATCACCCCTTAATAAGCAGGTGAGAGTCGACTAAATGCGGTCATCCAGGACACAGTCTAGCAGCTTGCTGTGAGCAGTTTTAGATACACCTTTGTTCAACTGTGTTTGATGTAGTTTGATGTGAGTTCTGTCACATTAACCACAGTTGTCAGGTTTCAGCAAAATTTACAGCCCCACCACATCTCAAACACCACACAAAAGACCTGAAACTAGCCCCCCAAAAAAATTGGAATTAGAAAAGGGAGATATATGTTCTTTCTTTTTCTTAGCTTTTGCTTGGGAGAAAGGTAACTGCCATGCACAAACATTTCTGATGTACAGATATTATCCATGTCATTATCTCCCTTTCCCTCCTCAATCTTTGCAATGTATATCACAGTAGAAATGGTTCTGTACATTATACACACACTGTCTGCACTTACACTTTGCCTTTGTTTGTGAAAACGTTTCAGCCCAATTTGGCAACCCTGTCAATAACTGTCCTGTCCTCGCCTCCTCCGCAGAGCATGGGGCAGCCCGATTCCTGCCCCAGTAGGACTCTATTAGCACTTGTTGCAGTTACCATCATTGACTACTGAGTGCAATAAGAACTCTATGGCGCTAAAAAAAGGGCAGGGAGCACACTGCCCCATGATTGCACAACATTTAGAAGGAGGAGCAAATCAGTGGAATCAGCTTATATCTGTCAAATGGTCACTCAAAAGATGTAATTAGTATTTCAATGGAATTTAAAATGTATGGAGTTGTGAACAAAGACTTTATGGAGATGAACATCTGTAAGTGGCTGGCCGAGCCACCACTGATTAAGTAAGTAATAATATACACTATATTTGCTCATTATTGTAGTTAAGTATACACATGAATTCAATATCCAAGTTTTCCATAGTGGAAGAAGAAAATACACACTAATCACACTTATGTGCACAGATAACATAATAATCCTCATCATGATATCTGTGCTCACGAGTGTGATTAGGCTCCAATCTAGAACTGATAAATCACATGCTTTTTAAGGGCTTAATGATTTTCTTTTCAAATGTATTTCCCATAAAATGGATTGAAATATTCCAAAATACATGTAGGAATGCCTGTTATATTTAGATTAGCAGAGACAGAGGTCTCTTGGTATCCTCACTTTCCCTAAATGATGGCTATGTGGCTTGGCCTGTGCAGCTATGTGAGCATACAGTACTGCACAATTTTATCAGTTATTCTGCTGACTGATTTCCTTTCCTAGCTCTACAGGAAGGAGCAGAATTTATTTAGTGCATTTAATTTTACAGTGCTTTATAGGCTAAAGTACTTTCAGGTTGAATTGTTTGAGCATGATATGAAATTTTCTATATCAACTTTGATTTGGGGGAATGTTTGAAAGCTGAAATTTAAATGGAGTATAAAAGGAAAAATATGAATATTGTAAATAAGACAAAAACATTACAAATAGATTGACAAAATTGTGAAATAAATTTATGTTCAAGTCCTAAATCATATGTTTATCTAAACTACAGTATATGAGGAAAATATTAAAGCTAAATGGTGCCTGCAGTGAGCCTTGCTTTATCAAGAATTTTCTTGTTGGAAATAAGTCTGTTTTTTAATTAATTCACTGATACAATGAATTATTTGCTAGCGAATGGAATAATGAAGTAAACCAAAAAAAAATGGAAAAATGTATATTGGTAAGGTATGGTAATAGTCCTGCTGTTATTTAATTCTAATAAAAGAATATTAATATTATTAGTAAAAAGAATTCATAATATGAAATTATTATATTTTTTAAAATTAAAATGAGTGAACTCCAATTTTCTACATTATGAAGCAAGCTGAACACACTCACAAGGAAGTGCCATCCGCCCTTTTCCATGTGCTCAAGAGCTAAAAGACATCCATGATCGGTTAGTGTCACTCTGACTGACTGGGGGGAGAATAATGCCATCCATCCAGTCATGTTTCCTTCTATCAGATCAGCTTTTTGTTGATTTATCTACAGGCCAAATAGCTAAAATAAAATATATTTTTACAAAGTTAGTGAACTTCAGTGGCATTTTCTCTTCATGCACACCCACATTAATAACACTGTATTCTCTTCTTTGCACAATCCTTCAATTTGTAACCATATTAGAGGAAATTTTATTTCTATGACAGGAACATGCTCCAACATCTGGCATTTGAGTTATTACTCAACCTCTTGTGTTTCATATACACAAGGTGGCACTTTGTCTGGATGGGATCTGATTCGGCAGTGAAGCTTATAAAGAGCAGCTTGATTCATGGATTGATGGATTCATGTTATATATGTTACTCAGAGAAAGTAAAAACGTAAATGGACAAATCAAGCTATAATAAAAAAAGCTGATATTTTGATCATATCTTTTTTCACAAAAATGCACCACTAAATAGGCAGTGTTCCCCATATTTACATGTTGCTGTAAATGATCAGATATATCACATTGTGTATAGTTTTGGTGAGGTTTTCTTGAGGCATTGAAGCAATAATAATTTTGTCCCTCTGAGACTGAAGCTGAAATTAGCATTTTTTTTTTTTTCAGGAAAGAAAAAAGGTGCTTCAGCCAGGAGATTCAGCCAGATCTAACAAGATTGTTAGATCTCAGCTGCAACTCATTCTTGCAGTAAGTAAACATTGGACAGAAAATCCTAACAGGAAAAGAGAAAAATGGAATTTTACCACAAAAAATCTAGCTACTGTCAATGGAATAGCATAAATGAAAAAAACATGTATAAAAAACACTGATATTTAACAGCATCAATTCTGCATTAACATATAATAATAATAATAATAATAATAATAATAATAATAATAATAACAACAACAAAGACTTCACAGTCACCTGCTGATTTCTGTTGGTTGATAAGACAGAGGTAAATTAATTCACAGGTCATAGGTTGCCTAGATAAATTGAAGTGAAAGTAACAGCTAAACAAATCCTGTCCTCTTTAGCGAATGGGTTAATCAGGGATCCAAGCACCGAAGGTGCTGGAACCCTATTGTTTTTTTAATTTACATTTTGTCTAAAAAGCAGAAAAGCATTTAGAGACAGAACAAACTGTTTGGCAGAAATTATTTCAATGATAGTAATGTTCACAAAGAACAAGACAGGGACCTACCTCACAGACTGCTGTTGTTGGTACGTGATATGTGTGTGAGCACAAAACTCTCTGTACACTGCTGACTGCTGGATGACAGGGAGCGGCGAGGGGACCTCTGGAAGCGGCTTCTCCTGTTGAAATAGCTCCCAGACGTCCAGGTTCTTTGCCTCTTACGAAGATACTCCTTGTAGTTCTTGGTCAGAAGAGTGTAGAGAAAAGGATTGATGCAGCTGTTGCTGTAGGTCAGGCAGGTGGTAAGATAGTTGATGTTACGCCTGGCCTTGGTCGAAAGAACCATTTCTGGCTTGAACTGGCCCAGTAGCTGCCAGATCCAGAAAGGAAGGAAGCAGGCCCAAAAAAGAAGCACAATTGTAAAAATAAGATATAGCACTTTGTGGTTTGGCAGCTTCTGAGTCTGTTTAAAGTTCTCTGTCTGTGAGATCCAGTAAGTACGGGCCAGGCAGATGTAGAGGTAGCCGATTATGACACCCGGTGCCACGATGCTGGTGCAGAAAAGGGAGGTGATATAGATCTTGTAAGAAAGAGGACTTAGTGTGGTCTGACACATTGATTTGGAATTTTCTGTCTTTAGCTCTACATCAATGATCATGGGAAGGGTTAGAATCAGTGAAGCTGTCCACACCAGAATAGCAATAGCCTTACGGTAGCTCTTAGAGCGCTTGACTGTATCCAGAGGCTTAAGAACAGCAAAATAGCGCTCTGTACTCATGACAGTCAGTGTGAAAATGCTTGCATGCATGGTGAGGAAGTCCATACTGATGAGAGTCCGGCATCCTACATCACCGAAGTACCAACCCTTTAAAAAGTGGGTACACACCACAAAGGGAATAGTGAGCAGGTAGAGGAGATCAGCCATTGCCAAGTTGACAATGTATATATACATAGAGGCAGCAGAGCGCATTGAGTGGCACATGACCACCAGGGTGTAGATGTTTCCTGACACGCCAACAAGGCACATGAGGGACAGGATGGTGCCAATGGTGAAAGTTGCAGCCACATCTTCAGCAGACGATGCCACTGGAGTCTCAGTTCCATTAGGCACTTTATCGACCATCACCACCAGTGACTCCACTGATACAGTGGTCATGTCTACATAACAACTAGATAAACAGACACAGACAGTGAAGAAGGTTTGAAAATTTTTTAAATGAACTGAAAACATTTAATTTGTTAAGCAGGACTGAAATCTACAGGTTTCTCTATTTGGAAAGATTATTTAAAGCACCTGTGAAAGAGCAGGACACCTTTCTATCTAGTCATAACAATAATAATCCTGCTCTAAAAGCACTGAACTATTTTACTCAGAATTATATCATTAGCATGAGACAATGCATGTGTCACACTATTTGCACTTTAATTAAAAAAACGTCTTATCAGCCAGCACAGCACCGAGAGTTGTAACCCAAAACGTAAGAATGAGATGTCTTTTTTAATAAGATGATAATAGCTTACCTTGTTTAAATCCCACAGACTGTTTGCCTCCCAGCAGAGAGTAGTTTAGCATTTGTAATGAGCATAGCACACAATTGTCTAACTCATGATACCTCCAACGAGTTTACTCAGAGACCATGTATGCTGCAACTCCTGTCACTCCATTTGACATATCTTCAGAATATCGGATTCAAATTTACGCACACAAGACATATAAAAACTAGATGACTACAGTGATGTTGTCATCATGGTACAATGCATAGTCTGAATGCCTACGTTCAAATGAGTCATAGGCAGGTGCTTCATCTCTGTGGAAGAACTTCTGCTCTTCTTCATCACTCCGCATACTTTCTCAGACGTCTTGATGGCAGATCTCACAAAGCATTAGGAGGTTCAAAAGAAATAATAAACATGAAGGAAATGAAAAATAGAGTATTAATCTTGAGCATTCCAAGGGAAGCGAACACTTTGAGCTACAGCTGGATTTTCCGCTGTCAGAATGCGTGTCTGTGTGGAGTAGAGAGAGAGAAGGCGGGAGAGAGAGAAAGAGAGAGAGAGAGAGAGAGAGAGAGAGAGAGAGAGAGCCATTCACACACTAACGCAGAGTGGGAGGGGTTGGGGAATCAAAGGTTGCAGAAGCCGAGGGAGAGAAAAAACATGACAGGATCAGGGGGAAGAGGGCAAGAACTGTGAGCAGGTATTCTGGAAATGAAGCTGCTTCTTAATGCTTGCTATAATTGCTTGACAGATTGACAGATATGTCCACCCGAAATGTTCAAATTGCATATTCTCTTTCATTCTGTGAAATTAATTTATCAAGCACCCATATACAGTGATGATGCTCCAGAAATGACAACAAAAAAAAAAAACATTATACCTCAGTCATTCATAAATTAATTTATTCATCTTTGGTAACCATTTTATCTTAGTCAGGGTTGTGGTGGATCTGGAGGCAATTCCAAAACACTGAGCGGAACACTAGACACAGGACACCAGTTCATCACAGGGTAATATACACAAAGGAGAATTTAGGATTGAACCATGGACTCTGGAGGAACTAATGCTGGGAGGAACCAATGCTGCACCACAGTGCCACCTTACTGACCATCAGTTAACAATAAATCCATTAACATGCTTCTAGTCTAATACTTAGAAATTGCACTAGATCTTCACTGATTTTTAGGAAACACGGGTAAGACATGCAACCTGACAGTAGACAAGCATCAAGTATATGCTTGGGGATTTATTCACAAAAGAGGTGTACTGTTTTGTTTGTCAGAATATTGTGTTTAACTCCATCATTTCCTCCTTCCAGGGAGCAAATGTTTACACCAAAACCGAAAGAAATTCAGATAAGGAAGCCATTTGGTCCGTTTATATTCCTGTGCTTGGGCCCCAGATTTTCAGACTAATGGAGCCTCTCCTCAGGTAGTCCATGAGATAGATATTACATACTGTTCAGTCCAAAAATAACAAGATGGTTGCAGTAGAGGGAAGCAGAAAGAGAAAATCAGACAGAATAAGGTATTCTGTCATAGTTTTTGTTAAAAGAAAGAATCTGCTGGTAAGACATATGAATACCAGCTGAAAAAGTGCTGCCAAGAAATTCTAATAACACATACTGAACAATCTGATCAAAAGAGAAATGTGAGTGTTAGATTAGGTTCTGATAAGCGCATTTATCAAAGTCTTAAAAGGAGTAAAGACATAGAGAGCCCAAGTTGGCACTCATGCAAGTTGTGTTGCACCAAAATGTGAGCTCATTGCTCAATAAGCTGACACTCATTCAAGCACTTATGCCTATAATGTTGTCAATGCCACTGTGAGACCAAGTGAATTTTGATATCCTAATTAAAGATCAATTACATTCATTTTTTCCCCTCTTTTTCTCTATCTATCTATATCTTTATCTCTCTCTCTCTCACACACACACACACACATACACACAGACTGAAACACATACACACTCTATTAATTAAAGCTGACAAGCCAACTAAAACCATTTATATTTGCAGAAAGGAAAAACAGATTTTGTAGCTAGAAACCTGAACCACATATGTAAACAAAACCAGCCTTTTCCATTTGGATCAAAGACAAAAACATTCTTTTCAAAGATCACTTCTGAGTAGGCCCTACACCACCATCCAACATTCATCCTTGTGGAGAATAATCTGATAGCGTCTAGACTCCAGTCAGGCTGAATGAAAGCCAGGATGTTGACTGACAACAGGGATATGCCTCCTGAACACAATGTTCTGATGTGCATGGAATGTCAAGGAGAGTCACATGCAGTTTTGACTTTGAGTCCTGCTTTCCACCTATAATCCTCTCCAGGTCAGCGACACTGATATTTAATTACTGTGGACTAGTACCAATTAGCTAACAGAGTTTGGTGATGGCATGACATTCCACAAGGTTCTTCCCCTTGTGTGGTATTTATGCTAATTGCTTTGAGCCATGGTGTCGTATTCCTGCACCCTCTGCTGATGTGCTATTTATGACTGGCACTTCAGTGTCAAAATTTCCCAGAATGGTCTCCCAGATGGTCTATATACCTGTCGATACTGTTTGGTTACTTTTTTTTGTAATGCACCTAAATATTTCTGCATTTTTAAAAAAAAAAATTCCATGACATGCTAAACATTTTTTATAATGGAGAAGGATACTATGGCTTTGTCTGTGGTAGGATGAAAAACCCTCGTTTTGGTGTTAATGGAGTATGCAGTATGCACGATATAACACCATGCTGCCCTCTAGCATTTGGCACAAGAGCGGTGCAGGTGAGCGGTGCAGGTGACTCATCTCTCTCCTTAAAATAGCTTTAAAAGTATACACAGTCTTACCCCAGTGCATGAATCAGTGCTCAACGGTGTGCAACGTCTGCCTAAAAGCATAATATAGTCCCTAGAAAAATCAGCAACACATACAACACCAAAAACCGAAATGAGAGTCACTGTGTCCTATTTTCCAAAAGCAAAATACATTACTGAACCAAGTGAAGTGTTCTGAGAGAGGGGAGGATGGCACTGGGTATTCTAGGTCTGTACAAAGTCCAAAAATATGTCCAGAACAAAATAGTCCCTTTTCTCAAAACCATTAACAAAATAACACACTCAGCATGACACTACAGATCGTAGAGAGAAGCTACTCTATGTGCACTTTCTCTCAATGTGCAAGGTTTCTATTTCAGGGATTTTATAAAGGGGTCAAACAGATATACAACAGCATCCTTGGCAACGGCTTCTAAATGCTGGTCAAAGCTACCCAGCACTCCATGTGCCAGGCCCTGGGCCAACACGCAGATACTAGTACAACAGTCAAAACCTACATGCAAACACTCCTGTGAGGTGACCCAGAGCACAACTGAGTGTTTGATTTGGCACACAGTGAGCATTCACAAGAGGATTTCACCAAGCTGAGAGAGTCCTGACAGAACAATAATAAATATTAGTTTTGGAGGGGAACACATGGTCATGCCCTTAAAGGTCAGAAGAGACCCATTACAGCCCAGGACATGAGACAGCTGATTATTTGCTACACTGAATATTTTTAAATGAACCGGTCCAGAGAGATAACAAGACAGAACGCATCATCTCTGCCTAATTAGTGATGAACACAAGCTGAAACAACACAACCTCATTTTATTATGATCTGCGGTATAACATGCGGGATATTGCCCTTAGAATGAAAGTAAAATGATATTTCAATCTAGTCTTGTGCAATATAATGATTAAATCACCTACAAACAAATGTACATTATCACAATGTACAGTGAAGTTTATTACCAGACCTGCCAACTTTTGTGTAGGGGCATTTAACATTTTAACAATTTAACATTGCAGTACTAGTAGAAGCCATCACGCAAAATGTGCCAAAAAGGCTGTCTTTTTCTCCTCAATAAAACTGTAGCTGGCCAATCGACATATTAATCTGATTTGTGTAGGCCATTACCACATGGAAGCCATGCCCCCTTGCCCCCCATTTTACATGCTCTTCATTTTTGTCACAGCAAATTGAGAATATTTTGAGTTCATGAATGTGAAATAAAATCTATCAGGGTGTGCTTCATTTGCTAACATTAGGCAAGTGTATAGCTATCATAAGAAGGAATAACAATTTTTGACGTAAATAAAAAAAAATAGTCCTACAACAAATTGTCTAAATCTAACACTTTACAAATAATGATAATGGTGATGATAACTAGAAAGTTATAAACTATGCTGATTCTTCCTGTGTTATTCAGCACTTAGACACATTCAAACACTTGCAGCAGAATAACAGAGAAAATGTCAGTCATTTGTTAAAGCGTTATATTGAAAAAATACTTTTATGTTTTACAATTTGCACATTACTTTGTAATCACCTAAAAACCCACCATCCAGTGGAGCTTTCAAAATCGCCACTGCCAGCAAGCAGTTCCAGACTGCACAGCTGATAATATTATTATGCACTCACATACGCTCCTTAAACCTAAAATGTTGGAAATAGTCAATTTATTTAGACTATTGTTCTAAAACTACCTGGACGATTAAATCATAATTCATGACGAGAAGTAGATCGAAACTTTGGACAAATAATCTGTAAGTGTCATATCTAGCGTGTGAGATCTAATCTGACCCTTCTTTGTTTTAAAGAACTGTAGAGTCTTGTCCAAATAATTGCCTGAGAATGACACTGAAATTGTTTAACTGAAATTTATTCTGGCAGGATGAAGCAAGACAGATCTATATGTCATTTTTTAATGACTACTATAATGTAGATTTTATTCTCCCTTCTTTGGACCCTTCCCAAGTGACTAAAAGCTCAGATTTCAGTGACTGATAGCTGATGATAATCAGATGAAAATCTATTCAAAATACAGATGTGGAAGATAAAGTGTTTATTTACCAGCCGGAGGCTAATGTTAGAAATAACATACCTTCTCACCTTGTAATACTGCCATGATTTGATAAAATAAGGGAATCAAAATAAAAAGTAAGAAACTTCTTGTCAATGTTGTAAGAGTTTGCACATTTAGCAATTATTATATAAAATTTTTATACCATATTATATTAAACAGCTGGATAATGACAAGCAAAATATCAGATTTGGCCCAAAAAATGTATGAGTGTCTCCAAAACAGCTCCAAGATATTTTTCCCCCCTGCAAATTCAAGAAGGATTATGATTTTTTTTTTTTCTGCAGGGGGATAATTCAAACAGAAGGAAAGTGGACTAAGGATAACTAAAACTTTACACTTGGATTGTAACACTGTTACACTAAAACACACATCTTTCAGCTCACTGACTCGAGCACTTAGTGAGACCTTGTTGCTGTAAGTGTTGTGGGCTTTCTGTGAAGTCTGAACACAATAATTTGATGCTGAGCTTTAAAACACTGAGGATTAACTGATCAATAAAAAGTGAGAGCACTGGTAGTAGTGGACACAAAGTTTTTCAGGATCTGCCAAGATAATGATGTAGCATTAATTCTATTATTCAAATACTAATAAAGATATTTTCATTCTGTTTCATATCTTGACTGCTTTTTTTTTAATCATTAACTGATGTTTTGCAGCCAGTGTTCCTTTTAGCTATATATATATACATATATATATAATGGACCCTTTCAACAGAGAGTGAGTTTAAGGACGATTCAAATAATATTATTATTTATAGCCCTAGTTGTTTTTCAGTAATTAAGGTTTGGATTAAACCCATTTAATTCAAGTGAACAACCAAATAGGCTAATAACTATAAGAACTCAACTATAAATATAACAACTTTAAAAAGGGTGTGTTGTGATTTCCACCACTGTATTTAAAAAAAAGAAAACCACAGACCCCCTGGCTATGCTTCAAGGCCTCTTGGGGGTTACTGAACCCCACTCTGAGTCCAAACTACTGGACTAAACTATAAAGTAGGCATATAGAAAAATATTGTCTGTTTTTGTCTAGTTTGTAAGCCTACTGTTAAAGTAGGAGTTTTATAACTGTCTTAAGAAGATCTAGAGTATTTGGTCAGTGTGTAACTGTCCAGAGTATTTGCTTGGTATGTAACTGAGTTAATGAGAGGGTGTATATTAGTAAGCTGTAGGGCATGCATTTGGGGATAGTAGTGTGCTGTATGTAAATCACAATCAGCAGCCAAGTCTCAAACTAAGAATTTCCATTCATTACTGTGACTGTTGGTCACACTGAAATTATTGTCAGTCAAAACATTTTCAAAATATCTGATAAGACATGACTATTTTCTACTCAAGCAGTGTCTGAGGTCCTCTCTTGGCATTGCTGAATCAAAAAAGATCAAATCACTGATGGCGTGATTTCTTCAGCAAAGTGCTAGGTAGGATCAGGTCTGGTGGAAATTTTGAAATTGCTTTCTCCATCAGCTTTTAATTATCCCTAGTGTCATTTGGTCTGAAGAAATGTGTGTGTGTTTTCAGTACCTGCCAAAATGTGGAAGGTTTCAGTAGGGACAAACTGTGACTTTTATGCGCTGTCTGTATGCCAAGAGCCAGCTGTTAAAGCTCAGTTTAAATGAAGCTTTTCATTCAGTTTCATTCAACATTAATATCTTGATTGTTTGTGTTTACTGTTAAGTGATGTTTTGCAGCCAGTGTCCCTTTTAGCTGTAAAAAAAAAAAAAAAAAAAAAGAAAAAATTATTCATGGACCCTTCAGCACAGATTGAGTTTAAGAAATATTCAAACATTAGGCTCATCTATTCAAATGTCTACAATAATATTCAGGCTATTTAATGGAGCTTTTTTTCCCAATGAACTTTCCACTGACAAAACAGGTCAAAGTTATTATTTAAAGCCCTAGTTGTTTTTCAGTATTTAAGGTTTGGATTAAACCCATTTAATTCAGGTGAACAACCAAATAGGCTAATAACTATAAGAACTCAACTGTAAATACAATAACTTTAATAATGGTGTGTTGTGATTTCCACCACTGTATAAAAAAGTGTAAGTCAGTGTGTAACTGTCCAGAGTATTTGTTGGTATGTAACTGAGTTAATGAAAGGGTGTATATTAGTAAGCTGTAGGGGGCAGTTGTGCAGATCATGTGGAATTAGCATTCGAATGAAACAATCCCTGAAAGCAGGGGCAGCTAGTATGAATGGGCCAACAGGGCTAAGTCTTTCAAAGAAAAAAAAAAAAAGAGAAAAAAATCAGTATAAGGTTTCATTTTTGACATCCACATCAGATTATTTGCTGTAAATAAATGTCTTAAGAAGGATCATTTTGTAATTATGTGAAAGCAAACACAACAGCACCACCAAAGGTTATAAGAAATTCTTTTTTTCACCGAATGCCTTTGGAAGAAAAGTAGTACTTTTGTCTCCCCTGTCAGTCAGAGTGACACTAGCCAGTCACAGTCATCTGTGAGCTCATGCATACAGAATTGGGTAGATAGCGCTTTCCTCCTTGTGTGTTATGCTGCCCTGCGATACAGCACGTAAAAAGATGCAGAGGTTGGCTTCACATGTCTCAGGGGAAGCACATGCTTGCCCGCCATCCCTGGTCTGTAGATGTGGTGTGATAGGAGAACAAATTGGGGAGGAAAAAAAAACACAAGACAAAACAAAATAAATGTAGATTGACTAAGCACACAATGTCCAAGTACAAATTACACAAAAGCACAGGGTTATGGGTAAAGGATTATGCAATCGATGAGACCTTGTCGTATAATGTGTTGTAAATCTTTCTGGATGACCATGAAAATAATGCAGTTTCACTAGAAGTAAGATAACTGAGACTAAGAGCCAGGTTATAATAAAAGAGATGGCTTATTGCATGTATAAAGACAGCCTAGGTGCTCTATAGTCCATCTCTTTTATTATAACCTGACTCTTAGTCTATGGATTCTTCAGTTTTCTACTTCTGGTGAAACTGCAGTATTTTGATGGCCATCCAGAAAGATTTACAGGAATCGTGGCGACTCTGGTGGGACGCTGACGTTCTCTGTCCGTGTGCTGTGACGACCCAGATAACAGACATCATCACCTCCTATCTGATCTGATCTGACAATCCTGTTCCTATGGTCCTGTGACAAACATATGCTTGCATGGGCGAGTGAGTGGTCCTGTCAAAGAACTTGCTGGATGACAGTGTCAGTTTGATGCTAGATAAAATAAGAGTTCGACTGATACGTGTTCAGTTGAAGTTTCTCGGTACTGAACGAGTTGTGCTGTTTTATACAGTGTGGCAATGAGTAATCAGGATCCTAAGGGTCCTAAGGGTGTTGGGGAGTCTTCCTCACCA
The DNA here is from genome assembly GCA_022985145.1 of Pangasius djambal. NCBI lineage: Eukaryota > Metazoa > Chordata > Actinopteri > Siluriformes > Pangasiidae > Pangasius > Pangasius djambal. The sequence continues at coordinate 11,636,549 of CM040986.1, read as the reverse complement.
GTTAGTGAGTTATCCTTGCCTTTTGCTGATTGCATTGCATTCATTGTCAAGCTAGTGATCGATATTTTATTTTAGCCTTCCTTTATCTGATATTATTACCAACCGACTGTCACTGCCCAGATGTATTCCTTAGTAACGGACTGATACAAAGCTACACTTTCACAAAGCTCCACTCAGTGGAGGAAATGTAAGTCTTCCTAAATTATTGAGTTTTTCGTTTTTAATTTTTAATTTTTCCTTACTCAAAGCTGTGAGCATCTATAAAAATGCCACTCATTTTCTGTATTGGAAACCTCAAAGAAGCAGGACTTGGTAATCTCTTCACGATTAGGCTAAAACAACAGGAAATGTTTAATGTTCATGAAATCAATGGGTGGCAGGTAGTGCCATGTGAATTATTGAGATAAGTCAGTGACACGGTGCTACAGTGCTACCTAGAGAGAAGTCTTACAGTATCTTTTTGAGTGCAGCACACACACTGACTGAAAAGTCTGAAACTGGGATTTCTTTGGCTGAAGCCTGAATAAAGGATTATTGACCCCATTATTTTCTGATCCCACCTTGAACAGAACAAACTCTGCTAGGATCAGGACTGTGGACTGATCACTGATTGGCCCCTGGGAACATACCAGTTGCATGAAATCAAATAGTCCTTCCGGCATCCACGAACAATGGTTGGAAATACCCCTAGTGAAAGGAGCAGGTGCAAGATAAGAAAGGCGTGTTTACCCAAAATATAATTCAGTCCACAATTTTCACTTTGAAATGAATGTGCTTGGGGAGGTAGCCCAAGAGCTACCACATGCTTGTCCCATTGTTTAGATGCACAAAATATTTTATTTCACTCTGTCATTACGGCATCTCATTCTTTGTTCGTTGAAATGAATATTTAATTATGCAAATCACAATCAGCAGCCAAGTCTCAAACTAAGAATTTCCATTCATTACTGTGACTGTTGGTCACACTGAAATTATTGTCAGTCAAAACATTTTCAGAATATCTGATAAGACATTCATGACTATTTTCTACTCAAGCAGTGTCTGAGGTCCTCTCTTGGCATTGCTGAATCAAAAAATATCAAATCACTGATGACGTGATTTCTTCAGCAAAGTGCTAGGTAGGATCAGGTCTGGTGGAAATTTTGAAATTGCTTTCTCCATCAGCTTTTAATTATCCCTAGTGTCATTTGGTCTGAAGAAATGTGTGTATTTTTAGTACCTGCCAAAATGTGGATAGTTTCAGTAGGGAAAACTGACTTTTATGCACTGTGTGTATGCCAAGAGCCAGCTGTTAAAACTCAGTTTAAATGAAGCTTTTCATCTTCTGTTATACAGTAAGACTGGAGAACAGGATGGGAAGCTTTAATATATGCAAGTTATATATTATTTATATATCCAAGTTACTATACAGCAACCAGGGTGACTAAGAGCATGGGTAAATTATCTGATAACAGGATTAAAGACATATTTTTTAGAAGTCTTCCTCCTAAAATGTAGAATGCTATTTCTCAGGTAGTGCTAGTTTAAAGCTAAAAGTGACAGTAAGATTTTTGATTTCATGCTCTCACCCTCTTTGCAACCTACTGCTGCAGGTCACGGCTGCAGGTTCACACATTTAGATAAAACTCAAACCAGAAAATGCATACTAAGTGCATTGACAAGACCTTGTTTATTTTTACTTAAGGTCAGACAGTTAGCTCTTACTGTGACAGCCTGATCAAGCAGCAGTGCCCATGCAACCTGCTGCGGTGTAATACAACCTGATGCTCAGCTCAAAATATTTGACCATTTCTGATAAGTGAGTCCAAAGAAAGGGACATGGAGAATAACATAGAATGGACCGTAATAACAGGAGGTGTTGTAGAGATATCATCAGCAGCTGTTCAGTCACTGGCTTCCCCACAGCTCATGAAAGTATGCCACACACAGTGTCACTGTGTAGATGGATATACTAAAGCACAATAACAGAAATGAGTAAATAACGGCAGTGGACTGATTTGTTATTATGTTAATGTTGGTAATCCCATTGAATTAGTGACATGTTTTTTGCAGAAAAATGTTTTTTGGCATGTAATAATTTGCCATGTTTTTGTGCCAACCATTTTGTGGCAGCCCTTGTAATATTGGTCATGTGTGAATAATTGCATAAATGGTATTTTCTGACACACGTAATTATGCATATCTGACATTATCCATGGGCAATATGCAGGATTTCCTAGGTTATTAACGTTGGCAGATAAACCATGAGTTTGGACTAGGTGGTGCAGCAAGCACTCTTCTAAAAAAAAGGCTCCTCAAGGGTTCTTTGGATGGTTAGTGGTTCTAGCTTTCTAAAAGTTTTCTTTGTGGATCATTGTCTGGTAACCTCTTTTGTAGGGTTCTAAATAAACTTTTAATGGTTGCCCCAGCGTAACAAATTCCTTAAGATTTTATTGATTTTTTTTTTTCAAGGGTATGTATAAAGATTTTGGAGCAAGAAGATAGACTTACTCGTAATTGACGGTCATCTGCATTATTCTCATAGCTCTAGTGCAATACCTGCAAAGAAGCCAGTGTTGGCTGACTGACTACATTGTGACTACAAGGTTTCTTTGGATGGTTGGCAGTTTTAGATTTCTAAAGGACTACTTGTTTCTTCTAATTATTTTTCACAGCAAACTACAGCAGAGCATCTTGCATACTGCATGGCTATCACTGGAAAATATTCAGTTGTATTTCACCCCTGCTGGTTCCCTGGTGGACTAATGGTTATCATGTGGCGCTCTCATCGCTGTGGCCCAGGTTCAACCCCCGGTCAGGGAACCAACCCCAGTCACTGGAGGGTTGCACGAGCCAGTGCGCTCTCAGTGCTGGTCCCAAGCCTGGAAAATGGGGAGGGTTGCGTGAGGAAGGGCATCCGGCATAAAACTTGTGCCAGAATCAATATGTGGACGGAGTCTCACCCCTCCTATCCTCTAGAGGCACTGAGAATCACCGGAATCCCTTCTTATGTATATGTGCATGCATGCCTTCCAACAAAGTCATGCAGTGACATAATATTTGCAATAATTACCACTGTCATGCAGCCATTTACCAATTTTTCTTCTCATCTTATACATGTGTTGGACCATATGCACACCATTTGGAGCTATCCATGTAGCAGCTTGTTATTACTTCAATGCGTTCAGTAGCCTCCTCTAATCTCTCCTGCCTCCTAAATTAGCTGGATTTCTGCAAATATGAAGCTCTGGGGAAGCATTGAGGATCCCTCTTTCTTTCATAATACACTTTCTTTACTGATTCATGCTATAAGGATTTTGCTCATGCAATCAGGATCTGAAAACCCTGGAACCCAAAGTCAGGCACCAGCTATGCACTCATTGCCTCGCCACTGATCATCTTAAGGAAGCAGTGCAGGTTTGGATATCCCCTGTGCTGACTGCAGAGCGATGTCAGTGCCCATAGTGTACACTTGCCTGACAGATTTAGACCCTGATTCAGAGTTAACTCTTACCCAAACCCTGCAGCCTAAACAGCTTGCTATCTGTAAACAGTGTTCTAGTTTACTGTTAGGTGCAAATGAAAAATAAAAAAGTAGTGAAAATAAGTTCAACAAATTTGAAGAGAGAAGTTGAAGTAGTTATGTACCTTAGCAGTACCCTACGACTTCATAATTTAAGAAGAAGAAGAAGGCTTTATAAAATGTCTAGTTTTAATGGTTGTTCAGTTTCCTTGTTACTTTAATCAGTAGATCATAGAACATGCTTATGACATATAGTTATAAATTTGTATTCCTACAAAGAATCTTGTGCATATATGTCAAAACATTTTGCACAGGCAGCCCAAAATCAGATTACAGGGTTCGTGCTCAAATACAGTAAATCATCAATGCACTCAAGCCCTCAGGTTTCAGGCAGCAGTGGATGTGGCACACATTTGAATCAGAATCAAGTGTGCTCACACACACACAAGGAATTTGACATGGCATGAAGCTTCCAGAACACACACACATACCAATAAGACATGTAATAATAAACTTTACAAATAATAATAATAATATGCGAGAATATCTAACACTGTACAGTAGACACAATTTAAATTCATAATTCTTAATTCATAATTCAGAATTTGTCTGGCGTAGGTGAAAATAGACTGGGATCATCGTAGTATTCACCTCAAAGAACTGAGAGATGTGTTCAAGAGCAATATTCTTCCCTTAATATACACCAGATTTATCACTCATGGAAGATTTGAACTGAACTCCATCAGCTTTTCTTAGGTCTTGAGTGACATCCAGACATAGACTCTCAGATGTTCTGGGTGTTTCAAGGATCATAAGAAAGCAATTGTTCCTTTGCTTCTAACACCGTGCATCACTCTGCAGATAACAACAGTGATAACTTTTAGAGTTTGATATGTACTCCATCACACTGCAGTTGAAGTGAACCAAGGATTATGGTGATAAACTGCAATGATTATGGCATTCACTCATATTGAATGATCCTGTACAAAATGTATATAAAATTGGCTGGTGAGTTCTGCGAATTTTATACACAGATTAAGTTTACTGATGGGAAAAGCAAATTATGGAGAAATTTGTTGTCCAAAACTTACAAGTTCATCTGTGAAAGACAATGTTGTAAATGGATTGGCAATGGATCTATGAGATGTGCAGAATAATGCCGCCTATAGGGTATTTATCTAGTAAGTCATTCATTTATTCTTTCACCTACAGTGACTGCTTTATCCTGGTCAGGATCCCAGTGGATCCAGAGTCAATCTCAGTAACACTGGGCGCAAGGTTGGGGAATTCACCCAAGATTGAAAGCCAGTCAATTGCAGGGCACCATGCACACACACACACGCACACACACACACACACACACACACACACAAACACACACACACACACACAGTGAGATGAAACTGGAAACCTTCATGACTAGATGTGATGAAGGTCAGATTTCTACATCAATTGCTACTGTGGTCTCCTGTGTCACATTATAATTATGGATCATGAATGGGGGCTAACTACCTTCTTCTGTCTTATATAGAGGAAATCACTGCATCTTTTCAAATGTGTATGCATTAATAAATATACCCATGATTGGACACCATGGCTCAGGGAGAGAAGAAATAACATCCTTACCACTCAATGCACCGGCAAATTGTGTTCCTGTAGACACCCCTCCCAGACAGCTGTGGCATCGCTGTGAATCAAAATTCTAAATTCTAGAAATAGGAAGCAACCTTCATAAGATGAGACAAGAAATGCACGTTATTGAGACAGCACAGACAGCAGGATCCGATAATGCCATTCAGAAAGACAGGATTAAGAAAATGAAAAATTCTAAAGCTATTATATTTATAGAAATAGTCCCACCCACAGAATTATTACAGAACTTAAAAAAGAAACCCATGGGAAACAAAGACTTGAAAACCATTCAGTTCTGAGTGAGGTCACATATCTGCTCTTAAAAACATGGACACGCCAGACCTTCCAAACAAAACAGTGTGGGTGAAGATGAATCTCGGGTTTTTTAGTTCCACCCATGCCCTACATGTAAATATGTGCTCCCTGTCTTTGCTGCCTGAAAGAGAAAACAACACACAAAAAAAATCTGAGAAGAGAGAAAAGAGTACATCACCAGCCCACTTCGTTTCAGTAACAGTAAATAAGTTACTTTTCTGACTAATTCATCAGTTAAGGATATTTTTATAACCAAAACATGTTCAATATTTCCCCAGAACTTTGTCCCAGAATTGTTATCATAGCTCCTTGGTTTTCCTGATCCTGTTTTTTAGTTATGTTCTCTAACAACTCTGATGCCTTACAGGAACAGGTATTTATATTGAGATCATATGACACTTTAATTGCATGCAGGTGAACGCTTTTCAGTTAATTATGTGAATTTTGATAGCAACCGTTTGCACCAGAACTAATTTAGAGGTAGCTTTTATGATCTTGTTTTGTAAATGATTTTGCATTACATATAATCCAAATGAAGTCACAGGTTGTAACACTACAAAATGTGGAAAAGTTTATTGGGGGTGAATACTTACGTGAGGCACTGTAGTGCATATGTGGGAAATTAGCAAACAAGCGAAACAGAGACTGATACTTTAGGAGGAGAGTCACACTGGCACTTTTTGAGCTGGCTGAAGAGACACAAGACTGTCTGCAGCTTCTTGAGCTGATTTTTTTTGTCTATTTAACTTTCCCTGTTATTTATGCATAGGTATAGGAACGCTAAAATGCAAGTTAGATTGAAACAACAACAACATCAACAACAACAAAGTTAATCTGATCAAGCACGTGACCACAGAGAGTCAAACACAATAGCACAGTAAAATAACAAGTCGTAACACGTGAAAAGCCAAATATAATATTATTAAACCTATTTCTAGACATTTTACTTCTTCTACCATTCCAATGTTAAAATAACCTTGACTTATTGACAGATAATTGAGACAATTTTAAGCATTTATATCTATTCTATATTATTAGATATATAGTAGATATTATATATATATATATATATATATATATATATATATATATATATATATATATGTAAAACAGATTATATTTATTATCTGCCAATAGAATAAGACAATTTAAAGCTTGAAATTAAAAAAAAAGTGTAGAAATAGGTTTATATTTCTTATATTTTGTTTTGTAAAATCATATTATAGGAAATACTTTTGACTAAATTCAGAATGCTGATGATGTCCCAGTTTTAAATGTGAAAGAGAGTAATATGATCATGCTCTCCATCTCTGTGTCCCAAGTGTCTTTTCAGTCTGTCCTCTAACTCCCTACTGCATATTTATACTGTTTACTCTGTGTAATAATGAAGTTCTGGTCTCCTCCCGGTCCCGGTCCTGTTACCACAAGTGTGAATGTGACGCCAGAAGTATTGATTTTCTTTGTAGCTATGTGATCACTGAAAAATTCAATGTCACACCTTATCCAGCCTACCGGAGTGGACATGACACCAGAGGTGTACACCTTTCAAGTACCACATTACACCAGCTTGAACCCACTTTTCAGGCAGACACTATAATTTGCTACAGGCTCCTCTTTGATGCTCTTTTTGCCACAAAGTATCTTGTCTGAGGCCAGTGGTGGTGCGTTCTCCTGTTTAGGTTGCTCCCTATTTGTCATTACATGTCATTGGATTGAACACTTCATCACACACTGGTTCAGGAGAGTGGTATCTCATCTCACAGAGCTGTGTGAACGTAATAGTAGAAGTATCTGCTGGTTCCTGCTGGGTGTGTGGTCTCGGTGAAGAGAAATTGTTGTGCTATGTCTTTCAGGGTGGCTGGATAACTTGCAGAGATCTCAATGAAATATGTTCGGGGTTTCTGTTTGTGGTTCTGTAGTTTCACGGTCACATTGTAGATCTCTTTGTCATCGGGTATCTTCCTTATTTGGACATTTGCACTAATTTAACGCACCTTTTATCCCTTTCCACAGCTGACTAGTCTTATCCCAAGAAGTGGTATAATTCAGACAATCATTATGATGCTTGTATCTGATAAGAAACATAAAAAAGAAACTTTTCCCCTCAATGAAAATTCACACACATAGTGTCAAACACAACCTTTTGACGGTTCATAAAACACTTTCTGTACATCATAAACATTTTGGCTAATATAACAAACAATTCCTCCCATACAATTAGGTGCTTGTGATTGATTGGCCGTTGTGTTCCTCGAGCAGTGTTGTGTCCTGTAAGGCGTGAGTGGACTGCTGTCCTTTCAAAAAAATGTAATTTGGATCACTTTCTTAAGCAAGTCTCGACATTTCATCATTTTTGCGTGATGAGTAACAGTCTAGCTTTGAATTCAGAAAAAAAAAAACCTCTCAGATATGGTCTTCGATTGGTTGTATACTGTTTTGCAATGTGTGACCTCATTTTGCCACTGAATTGCCTGCTGTGATTTCCTGTGATGAAAATTACAGGATGATTTATTATGCCTTGTCTGCTTCCAGAATCAGTAACTGTTTTTTTTTTTTTTTTTTAGATTTCATAACTTTCTTTTGAGCAATCAAATTGCAGTGCTATTATTTCTTTGTATGGCATGTATTCCTTCTAAACAAAAAACAGCAAACTACAGGTCAGAAGTCATTCAATGAAAAGTCACACAGGAGCAGCAAATGATAGATTGTAGTCAAAAATATGAAAGATTTATGAACAGCATTTTTGTATTTTAAACCCCATGTTTGTTTCTGTTCAGTGGCATTTATATTTCATTAAGAGTTTGTTTTTTCTGAATATATTTTGGCCTATTGAACAAACAAACAATGCTTTCCCTTCATATATATATATATATATTAGCAACTTATAATTTTTTTTGTTCAGTTTAAAATTTCAGGGTTTTCATGATATTTTCCCAGGGAATGTGAGTGCTTACATTTTGTGAATATTACTTTGCTATTTTTTACTTTGCAACTGCTATTATAGTAGTCGACCTTATTACTCAGTTTAAATTTACTTAAAGTTATTGTTAATGAGTTGCATACACAGAGTTCTACTAAGCCTGTAACAACTACTTTACTTGTTAAGACAATCAGTTAACTGAAGTCAATATCAAGTCAATATATTACCTATCCTACCTGACCCTAACCTAAATGATTTCAATGATTCATCATGGGATATTTCACTTACAGCGTGCTGGAGCCTCCTTCACATCCTGTCTGACCCTTGCTGCAAAGGTCACCTTAAAAACTAAGAATTCATTTGTCTTGCCAAGTCAGTCACTTTGATCTGTTCTAAATGGCAGAAACATCTCTACTTAGATGCACAATTCAAACAAGATTTACTGTGAAATCTACTGAATGCCAGTCTAGCACTTCCCAGAAGTGAAATCTGAATGCCAAAATTTTTTACAACTGGAATCTCCAACCTCCTAAAAAGGTAGTGATCCCTACTCCAGGGGCTGTGAATTTATAACCTCATGTAGGTACAATGAGTCACAGCACATAACGTATATCTTCCTTCTTCTTGGGTTGCTCCACTGCTTTGGGTTAGCAGATCATCAGAAAATCCTCTGCTTCCCTTGGTACCACAATAAAGCCATGTCAGCTTTGTTTCTGTTGATTATTGTTGAAAATAGTTAAAGCCCTCCCAAGTTTATCATTTGCATGATCCCTTCCATCATTTATACTTTACAGCTTTTTGCTACCTGCCTAGCTTAAAGGAGATCTGCTGAGGTTAGAATAGTTCATATTTGCATTTACATTTAGTCATTTAACAGAAGCCCTTATTCAATGAGTTCAAAGTGTTTAAGATGATACAAAGTACTTTGAGAATATTTCTGAACCAATATCAATTTGTGTCAAAGCACCAGGTGGCCTAGTCTATAATTACAAATGACAACTTCAAAGCCTCAGAAAGTGTCAGTGTGTGGAAACACAAAGGTGTTTTATCCTAGATATTGTCTGCAGATTCAGCTCTTCAGCCCTTTATAAAAGCAATGGAAAAACTGAGCCATTTGGACTGTAGGGGAGAATTTATTCCACCACCAAGAAATCAGGACATAGAAGCAGCAAGAACTCATCTTACAAGTATGCTCAGATCTCAAGCTCCCTAGTTTTAGTCCTGAGTTTGTGTGTGTGTGTGTTTGTTTGTGTGTGCTGGAATGAACAAAGTACATTTAGTAGTGTATAAAGTGTAGTGCAGAGACCTTGAAGGCAGAGGCATGAAATGAAAGGACAAGAGTTTTGAATGATTCTTACTGCAATGGTGAAAAGGAGGGAAGTCATCTGCCATTAAAGGCAGTACAGATTAACATAATGGCTTAAGTGTCTAGCAAAGTATAGCAGGATCTCTATCAGGATATATTTAAATGTAAATTACGAAATCATTCTAGTTAAAGAGTATGTCCACCTTTAGATTCTGCTAGCTCCATCCTTGGTACGTAATTTTTAAAATGCACTTTAGGGAGCGTGTGTAATCGTGACAGAGTAAATCTCCCACTAAATGAATCCTGACGCAGGTGGTGATTATCTGAAAAGCGGCTTTATTGTCTGTACATTTCACTGGGGAAAGTCAGACACAGGTGCACCTGTAATAGTGATGTGTCACTGGTTTTCTGACAATCAAATTGTTTATGAGGTGACATGACAAAGCATGACACCCATGCAACCAAAGGCTAAATCCAGAACAGCTTCCTATAGTATACTACATAGGCTGTGGAAGCCATTATACTAAAAGTAGAGATCTGTGGAAGCCATTATACCAAAAGCAGAGATCCAGTTTGTGATTTAGTTAATTTAATTTGCTCCCATATTAATCTTGCATACGGCAAAAGTAACACTGCATCTTGCAAACTTTATAGAAGCAACTCGCTGATAAAATTGAGAAATGTTTGACATGATGTCTAACAAAGTTTCTATTGATTTGATAATGCAAAGAAAAGCACTCTGCATTAATGCTCAGGCCGACAGTGTTAGTGTGTCCTCCTGCTTTCCTGCGAGTCTGTATTGGATCAGAGAGACGCAGGGTTATAGAACGGTTACATCCCCGAACAGCACAGGGCCACTGTGTAGTTATAAACTAAACAAATCTAATACAATTAAAGTGTATTACAAATACTTACATTTTGAATATACACTATATTACCAAAAGTATTCGGTCACCTGCCTTGACTCACATATGAACTTAAGTGCCATCCCATTCCTAACCCATAGGGTTCAATATGATGTCGGTCCACCTTTTGCAGCTATTACAGCTTCAACTCTTCTGGGAAGGCTGTCCACAAGGTTGAGGAGTGTGTTTATAGGAATTTTTGACCATTCTTCC